>CM046879.1:201922504-203155217 GCA_025667525.1 Glebionis coronaria | reverse complement strand
AATGGAACCTCCTTTTGATTATTCGACTCTAATCCTTCACCAGATTTTCAACTTGCATACGGGTTGCCAGACTGAAATCTTTAAAACTGGTTTACTCAATCACATCAATATACTTGAGAAGTGTATTGAGGTAAGGTTAGTTAATTACAACGAGATACGGTTGAAAAAGGGTCAGATTCAGAGAATCAAGGAGTCGTCTAAACCATTGCATGCAGTAATAACTTGTTAGACTTACCTTTTGGTAAGCTGGCGCCTTTCACGTGAGTTGGAATAGATTATATCCATTTGCTATACGTAGGGACTAATTATGTAAAGTATGGATAGTCTAGTTATGTTAAGCCTATAAATACCCCCATGACTCTCCATGGGGGTGTGGAAGTTTTGTCATTTTTGTATTGTTTCACTTGGAATAATACACACACATTCCTTCACCTCTCTCTAACTTTCTCTCTCTAGAACTATCAATGTTCATCATGTTCTTTGATCATCCCCGACCCCCCGATCTAGGTGGCTTTTGATGCTTGTCAATTGGTATCAGAGCTAACCGGGGGTGTTTTGTATCCGTGTGTGTTTGTGTTCGTGTTTGTGATGGTTGATTCGTAGTGTTTTTCTAAATGCTCATCCGTATCAATTTTTATATCCGTCTTTTTGATCAAGTTTTTTTCCATTCTCTTTATCTTAAGAGTTCTTTTATCCCACTTTTGTTGATATTTGTTTTTTTTGTCTCGTTCCATAATTTTTTTTACTTTTTCGATGGGTGTCCTTGTCAGCTTAACATTATTTTCTGGCACTGTCATTTAAAATATCTGGGTTTTGGTGATTATTCCTTTCGACGATGAACAGATCTAAAAAGATGGTCCAGATCCAGATTTTTCGGTTCATAAGCTTGTCGTTTTGATTTCAAGAAATTGCGGAATCAAACCACTTCTACCATTGCGGAATCATGCCTACTGGTGTTGTGGAATCATGTTTATTTGGTTGCGGAATCATGTATTCCACATTGCGGAATCATGGTTGCGGATTCTTGGTCTTGTAATTCAAATGGGTTGCGGAATCATATGTACTCCATGGTTGCGGAATCATATGTATTCCATGTTACGGAATCATATGTATTCCATGGTTGCGGAATCATATGTATTCCATGGTTGCGGAATCGAATGAGTTGCGGAATGATGTCTTGAAAAATTTGCGGAATCTAGCTAATTCAAACCGAGACCTTGCAAATTTTAAACCAACATCTAAACAGATTCTAAGCCATTTTTTCTAATGAGAATCAAAAGAAATGGAATGTTCTAGTTTGACTTTCCAACCCCATATTTTATCAACTAATTACCCTTACCATTTTTCAATCACTCAAAACCAATTTACAGACAAAACCGACTCATTTTCACTGTTTTTATACATCAAAACTTTCAGCCTTATCACTCCATTATCAACACCTCATATCTAACTAATCCCATCGTCTCCTAACCCATCATCTAGACTCGTATACACTTAATTTCAAGATCTCAGTTTAGTTTTCACGATTTTTTATCTTTTAAAAAGATTTTTTTTCATGTAACTTCTCATCACAGATTCGTATAGGGTGTTTACCCGTTTTAATATACGAGACATGTTAAGGATTGAGCATAACAAGTATGCTAGACTCAGTCTTTATCTCGTGTTCTATAAAAAAAACCCGACATGAAACTATCAAAAACCAAAGGATCTCAGATTTACTAAAACGTTTTGTTAATCTTTTAAAAGATTTTTTTGCGTTTTATCTATAAATCATCATAGAACTCTGTTTAAATATCTAATCACCACATGCATTACTGAACCTACCCGAGACCATGGAATGATCTTGAAGCCAAAGATGCTCTTGCTTAGTCACGAATTAATAATATCAGTTTAATGGGTCTCCTGATGTGGGTATGGTGTTGAAACAACGATTATTGGGGTTTCGTGGTTATCGGTTGTGATTGGAATGGTTTAGATGATTGATGATCAGATTTGGTTTGAGATGGTTTTTTTTTTCTCATGCTTTGGTTGTATCGTCTGATGAGAGAAGTGTGTTGGGGGCGGAGTAAAAGATGATATGAGATTAGGTTTAGTAATGTGAGTGTAATTAGGGTTGTCTGCTCATATCCCATTATATTGGACTGGGTAGTGCGCTTGGTTGGGCTTGTTCACTTTCACAAATGCCTATTGGGTCTTGCTTTGTCGAGTTGGGTTAACAGCATTGGAGTGGGCCGTACATTTGATTAGTTATGGAGCTTGGATTGAATTTTTTTTTATTTTTTTGCCCCGTATATTCAAATGGTACTTCATGGTTAATTTTTGGAGTTGGTTATAGATTGACGGACCGATCACTACTTTACCGAAGGCATATAGTGGGCCGATTATTTTTGCAATTTAATTCGAGATGACCGATTATATACCCGAACGTTGCAAAATTAATCATGTCGGAATTGGTTAACGGGGTTATTGGATTGAGCCGGATATTTCGAAAGAACCAAGTGGTAAAATTGTTGTCGGGCTAAATGTTTATGTGACAGGATTTTATTACTTTGGCGGGCCGTGTAAACAGGGACATTCAAGGCCGGGTATCTGTTTTCGATCATAACATATTTTTTCACGAACAAAAAACACAACAAACACGATACATTACACTAAAACGATCCTTATCAAAAATTCACCTAAATTCCTAACGGCTATTATGGTTTATGTGATTACGAAGATGATTCGATGCTACTTATTTGAGGTTGAAGTGAGATTTTTCAGAGGCGTTCTTATTTTATCTTTAAAGGAGTACTTACAACTTTATAAGATAACTTGTTAGAGCATATTCGGTTATGAATAAGACTTGAAGTATCTAGTTTCCATTGTCAAAGGGAGGATGGACGATGACATGGATAACTATCATTTTTTGGGAGCTTCGTTGCGGTTCTCAGTGTCACACGCACTTGCAGTTGTGGATTTCTTCAAGAGATGTAGTACCTTTTCTTATACTGCCTGTTTTGGTATAGGGTACTTTAGAGAAGTTGTACCTTTTTAATACCGCCTTTTGGTATAGGGTACGTTTAAGACTTCTCTGCATCGCTCTTCATTCTAATATAGTGCAAGCTTAAGTTCAAGTTTGGGGAATTCTACTTCAGTTTCAAGTTTGGATTATCGGGTTATCTTCATCAGTGGTCACTATCAATAGCCAACAGAATTGATAAGGAGATTCAGTTCGGGGTGATCTTGAGAGAATTTTGTTTAGAGAGATATTGTTGACATCTTCTCACATTCTATTGGTTACGAAGTAAGTGGTTCCAGTTGGCATACCACGTACACACATGAAGGATGATTCCCTTAATAGGTATCATCCTAGAGGGAGAAATGTGTACATGCGGGGTCACTTGACTTTGGTGTTACTGTTTCTACATAAAGGGATAAGTTGACTACATTCGAGACTTAATTGACTTTGATGTAGCAACTTTATATCATCACTGTCCTGTCAGGAGAAATGTGCATTTCCGGGACTTAATTGACTAGTGCTACAATTTGACTTCATGTTCGGGATAGAGTGTGTACTTCTGGTAATCTCTTATTGAATCAAGACTAGGATTGCTTCAATTTGTGAGAAAATGTTGATGCCGTTATCACCTCCCACAGATTTCCTCTGAAGGATCTGTTTGGGAGGGAGCAGTCTTTACTGCTTCTTTAATGAAAGGCCTTCTAGTTGGGAGGGAGTAAAACTCAACTAGATTCTACAAAGCTGAAGAAATAGAGCTGGAGTATTCAAGAAGATGAAGGTCGTTGAAGACTGTCTCAAGAAATGCTGGAATTCAAGCTTATCATTTTTCTTTATTTTTGCTTGTAGGAATCATTGTAACCAACTCACGTGAGTCACCATCTTGGAGGGAGATTGTTAGACATACCTTTTGGTAAGCTGGCGCCTTTCACGTGAGTTGGAATAGACTTATATCCATTTGCTATACGTAGGGACTAATTATGTAAAGTATGGATAGTCTAGTTATGTTAAGCCTATAAATACCCCCATGACTCTCCATGGGGGTGTGGAAGTTTTGTCATTTTTGTATTGTTTCACTTGGAATAATACACACACATTCCTTCACCTCTCTCTAACTTTCTCTCTCTAGAACTATCAATGTTCATCATGTTCTTTGATCATCCCCGACCCCCCGATCTAGGTGGCTTTTTGATGCTTGTCATACCTCATAAACATGAGAGTGAGACACGCTTCAAGCTGTCGTCAAAAGATGATCAGATCTGCCCGGTGCAAGAAATAGGTGCCAATTTGGTCGTCACGGTAAGCAATGACAAGGAATCAGAAGGAAAGCATGAACCATACAACAAGTCACAAGCACCAACTGCTCAGGTGCCAAGTTTCAATACTCTACAGCCTGTTGAGCATTCTGAACCTAATTATGCCAAACATGGGATGGAAAAGAGTGATAGTGATACCACTTCTGATTCATCCGATGTGAGTTATAATGGGGGAGAAAGTGTTCAAAATGCTAAAAATCATGATAAATGTCTTATGACTTCTTCATTGAATGCTTCTGATTCCAAGATTAGAGAGCTCGAAACGATCGTAGCTCAACAATCAAAAGATATTGAGGATGCCAAGCTAGAAATTTCTAAGAAAACAGACAAATTTGAAACATATTTTGAAAAACTTGAAAAGTCAAACGTTGTTCTTGAATGAAAATTGGATCAAAAAGTTTTAGATTTTAAAGCTAAAAAGGATAATCTTTTGAAACAAATTCAGTTGCTAGAATCTAAGTTGGCATCCCAAGATAAATTGCTCAAAGAGAATGAGACTTTAAAGGCTCAAATTCAGGAAAAGGTTTCTGCTATAGCTGCGTTGAAAAACGAATTAAGGAAAACTAGAGGAACTAGTGTCGACACTAAGCTTGAAAAACCATCGATCTTGGGGAAACCGCCTACAAATCAGTCTGTTAGACAACCGACTGCATTTAGATCCGAGCGAACACAATCCTCGAGACCATGGTTTGCCTCCCAAGTTGATAGGGTTCATGTTTCTAGAACAATCACTCCACCAACTAGGCCCAACATGAATAAATCAGCTTTAGCAAGACCTAATCACATGATTGCCTCTAGTTTCTCTACGAATACAAAGAACACGTCTAGAACTAGTTTAAATGGCGTTAGCCATAAATTTGGTCTAAGGGAAGCTATTCAAAAGACACAAGTAAGAGATAGGAGTTTCAAACCTAGTCAGATGCCTTCTAGATTACCCAACACTACTAACCGTAGCATGTCATATCCTAGGAGCATCAATCAATCATCTAGGAATTCTAGATCTTACTCGGACACTAAATATGCTACTTGTAAAACATGTAGGAAATGTGTCTTTAAAGCCAATCATGATTTTTGTATCAAGAAATTACTTAATGAGGTGAACTCCCGTGCTAGAGTTAAATCCCAGTGGGTAGCTAAAATCAAACCCATTGGTAAAATGTGGCGCACCACGGGTAGAAATTTCACTCTTGTAGGAAACGAGTGCCCTTTAACTAGGATGGTCTTCGATTCTACTAAGACTACTAGGGAGGAAATTGGAAAGGATGATACATCACTTAAGCCTGAACTTAAGGTTTTCTATAAAAGGAAAAGTTTGCCAACTAAGACAAGTGAATTATCTCCTCAGGTCACCTCTGGCACAAGTAAGGCAAACTGTGAACCCCCACATGGTTCTAAAATAGATATCGCTAACCCATATCAAAGCATGCAAATTCCTAATGAGAATGCAGGTACCAAATAGGATGTTCCAAAAGAACGAAGCGGTCCAATCATTGTATACCATTCAATTAAGGACACTCTCAGAGTCTGGTTGCTGAAGAAGCTGATATCTAAGAAACAAGTGTCTCAGGGGACTCACAGTTAAGTTATACAGGACTTATAGCCACATCACAGACTGTAACTCGTTCATCAAAGAAAGGAAAGTTTATCGCCGATGATAAACTTATCCTTACAACGAGAAATTAGTTTTTCTCGGGCATGAGCTTATATAAAAAACATTCCAAGTTTTTAAGCTCATGCACAAAGGCTCACAGTCAAATCACAGTCTGTGACCTGAACTTCAAAGAAAGGGAAGTTTATCTCGTCAACGATAACTTACCGTCAAAACGAGAAATTAAAATTTTCTCGGACACGAGCTTACATTAAACTATTCAACGGTTTTAAGCTCGTGTAAAATGGTTCATTGTTAAATGTCAGACAATGACCCGTTCTTCAAATAAAGGAAAGTTTATCGCCGATGATAAACTTATCCTCACAACGAGAAATTAATTTTTCTCGAGCATGAGCTTATATTAAAAAAATTCGAATTTTTTAAGCTCATGCACAATGGTGTATAATTATATTTCAGATTATGCCCCGGACCTCAAAGAAAGGAACGTTTATCGCCGATGATAAACTTATCCTTATAACAAGAAAATATTTTTTCTCGGGCATGAGCTTATATTAAAAACATTCGAAGTTTTTTAAGCTCATGCACTAAGACTTACAGTTAAATATCAGACTGTAACTCGGATTTAATTTTAGGATAGCTTATCTTTAAAGATAGCTTATCCTCATAACGAGAAATTAAATTTTCTCGATCATGAGCTTGTATTAAGACATTCCAAGTTTTAAGCTTAGAAAGGAAAGTGTATCTTTTAAATAAGAGAACTTATCCTCATAACGAGAAATTCATCTTTCTCGGTCATGAGCTTTATGTTAAAACATTCAAAAGTTTTTCAAGCTCATGAAAACGTCTTCTAAGTAAATATCAACTTAGGACTCGTTCTTTAGTTAAAAGGAAAGTTTATCACCGATGATAAACTTATCCTAACAACCAGAAGCTTACACCTTCTCAGACTTGAGCTTGTTTTGTAAGATATTCAACATCTTATGCTCAAGTAATTGGTTTTCAAAACATTGAACACAATTTTTCGAGAATTTCTCAAAAGGTTTTTCTAAATCTTTCAAAACTGTGTGTTCAAAAAATGTTTTGATAAAAAGAGCATGTCTTCTGGAATCGATAATATTTATGATACTAGAAATGTCATTCAATAATGACACGGGGTTTTAAATAAAGTTCGAGCAGAAGTTCAAATGTTTTAAAACATGCTTAAAATGGCTTGCTATTATTTCGGATAGTAACCCGCTTTTCGTATTAAAGTCAAGCATTTCACCGAAAGGCTTTGACTCAACAACGGGAATTAATTTTCTCGGGCATGGTTTATTTACTTAAATTGTTGGAAATTCACTTTATCTGACGACATTTAAGAATTCCCATTAGTTATCATAGTCACACACACATAGACTAGACTAGGTAAAGATGTATAGTTTAGGTGACGTGTGACTATATATACCCCTTCTAGGCTTCCAAGGAGGGGTTGTTGCTTGTGTTTTCTTTTCATTTTCAATACAACTTTTCTCTTTTCTTTCACACACAACATCTCTACTTCATCCATGGCTACCACCACCATATTCTACCCTACTCGACCACCGGATCTTTAAATAGAAAACCCACAATTGGCATCAGAGCCTCGGTTCAATTCTTGGATCGTTGTGTTTTTTTGTTATTGATTCGGTGGTTAAAATTTTTTGGTCTTAATCTGTTACATTTTTTGTCACGATGTCTTTTATTGTCACTGGTCTCTTTGGTCTCAAATCTTTTCTCATATCCATATCAATGTCTCACTTATATTTTTTATGATATTGTTTCACTGGTATCATCAAAACGAATACATATGGTCAAAGTTGGTTAGTCCTGGTCAAAAGTCAACCTACCATGTCTTTTTTCTTGAATCAGCTATTAATTTCATGACTGGTTTTGAGTGTTTTTATCCTTTTCTGGATTTTTTTCTGGTATGTTTTTATGCACATGATGATGAAGATGATACCCAGAAAAGCAAGATCCTGAAATTGAGGAAAAAGTACTTTTGGATAAGACATTCCGATGGCAACGATCGCATTGATTGTGATGGATGACTTGCGATGGATCATTCCGATGGCCCATTGCGATGGAACCATTGCGATGGGCACCATCGCGATGGGGCACATCATGTTGCGATGAGATTTAGAACTAGACTGCGATGACTTACATCATGCTGTGATGGCTTCCATCAGGTTGCGATGGAACCATCGAGATGATGGGGCACTTATGTTGCGATGGGTTTAAAAAGACTGCGATAGCATTATTTATTTTTTGACATTGTGATGGGTTAACAGAAACATTGCGATGAACAAAAACAGAATGACTTGTTTAAAACTTTACCGTGACCTAAAATGACTTGACTAGACCAACACTTACCAACCTTATTACTCCACAATCAAAAACACCAAATCTATCTATTTCCCATCGTCTCCTCACCCATCTAAACATCAACTGACTCATATCAATTAAACTAAAATACAATCTCAAACTCATAATTTTTCGTGAGTTAGTATCGTCAAGATCACAAAGATCTTTAACTATTCACGAAAATTAAATCATCATCACAGACTAGTGTTTGGTTTTAAACCATTTTTTTATATATACGAAAGTTAAATAAAGCTTTATAACAAACTTATTATAATAATTATTTTTTTTCGATTCATTCAACCAATAACAGACATGCAACCATTTTATAACCTACCCGAGACCTTGTTTTTTTCAAGATCCATGTCGATATCAAATGGGTCTTCTTTGTTCTTTGAAGAAATTCGTCTGATCAAAGCTTTCGTGGGTAATTAGAGCCACGTTGTGATGGATGTGGTTGGGTTATTATCAGTGATTTGTGAGATGAAACTGATGTTAATCATCAATGATATGTGATTGGGTAGTGGTTGTTATTGACTAGATGATCAATCACAGATTCATCTTTTGGTAAAGATGTTGGGATGATTTTTTTATGGGTGAAGATAAGACAGATTGAGAGACGGAGGATGATTGGTTTTGGTTTTGTTGACTGCGTTTAGATTGAGATGGAGTTGGGGAGGCGGAGGAAAATATGATTTAATATTAGGTTATAGAAACTATGATAAATTAGGGCAACTAATCTACATCTTATATCAATCCTCTAGACCGAGTATAGTTACTGGTATGGTGAACCGGGTCGTGCAAGGTTTATGGGCCGATGGTTATGGTAGAGTTAGGCTTTTGAATATGATACTAATGCATGAAGTGTGGAAGTACTATATTCTCGTCAAACTTTATATAGTACTTACTGATTGCTACATGAAATTCAATACGTAGTATATTTACTAGTAACTTTACTAGTAATTTATTGTGTAATGAATTTGATGTTGTTATATTCGGGGTTTAAAGTGATAAAATGACAAAGACTAAGTGACGAGACAAAAGTGACAAACTTTATAAGACGAGACCAAGAGGAAATGGCTATATTTTTTAGTAGCTACGGATGTTTAATCGGGTATTATTATTTGGAGTTGAAAACGGATTTTTTCGAAGGCGTGAACTTATTTTATCTCTGAAGATAACTTGTTCGTGCTTAATCTTAGAATAAAGACTTGTTTATCTAGTTTCCGGGTTCGGGGTGGTTGGTTGATGACTTGGATAACTATCACATTAATGAGTTACATTGTTGTACTCAGTGTCACACGCATAGCCGACGTGGATAATTTCAAGAGGTGTTGTGCTTATATACTTCTTTTGAAAAGGTATTGGGTACTAAGAGATTTCTCCACCATTTCTCATTCAACAATAGTGCAAGCTTAAGTCACAAGATCGAAGGATTTTTATTCAGTTTCACGTTTGATGTATCTGGTTCATTCTATCAGTGGTCACTTCAAATTGCCTACAAGGGGGTTGCTAAAGATAGCCATGGAGAGTTTATGAGTAGATAATTTCGATCAGCAGCTGATTCTCATTAAATATATAATTCTTCTTATTTATTATTCTCACGAGATTTCAGGTACATGTGCGTGATTTATTGCTGGTTCCGAGGTTTCGAAACCATCAAGGGGGAAGAAGAAGACACATTGAACGCACAACGAGTACACGTGATGAACTTCATACCTTCTTTTGATTTGAAGACATTCTAGGAAGACATTTGTCATAACCGCAGAGAAAATCAGTGCTTTAACTCGTGGGGTTATCAATCTCTAAATGGTACACTATTGTTTGATGTTTAATTGTTTTGATGTTGCAACTATTCATCATCATTATCCTATATGGAGAGATATGCACTTCCAGGACTTAATTGACTCTGGTGCATCTCCGGAAGAAGATATGTGCATTTCCAGGACTTAATTGACTCTGGTGTTATGATGTCAACTTCATGAATGGGATAAAGTGTCTACTTCAGTATTTGAGCTTCATACATGGGATTGGTTTACTTTCTTCAACTACGTGGGGGAAGAAATGTTTTGATTCTTTCTAGTATGAATAACTTGAATTCTCAAGGGGAAGAAAAATTCAGAAGAATTATTCAAGCGTGGGAAGAGAAGTTGTTGATCTACTTGGCGTGCCCCAAACTTTCAATCCCTCATAGAAACATTATCATTTTATATGATGGGGTTTGCTTGTTAAATTCTGCTGTGCGCTTAATCATTCTAAGCTTTATTGAAAGCTTTGAAGTTGCTTATGAGGATTGTCGGTTTAGGAGGAAGCTATTAAAAGCATCTAAATCAAGATTATGTGGCATAAATTAGGGGGAAGTTAATTCAGAAGCTTCTCCTTAACCAGAAGTATATGAGTTACTTAGCTCATGCCGTTACAGTATTTGTACTACAAGTTACTACAAAGATGAGTCGTTTTGAAGTGAAGACTTGAAGTCAAAGGCCTTAGAAGACTTCATCAGCATTGGACGCTTCATGGAAGCTTTTGTTCTTAATCATTATGTACTTGTTAGGAAAAATATTTTAAGGAATTCTACACGTCATCCCAGGGGGGAAGATTGTTGGAAATTCACTTTATGTGACGACATTTAAGAATTCCCATTAGTTATCATAGACACACACGCATAGACTAGACTAGGTAACGATGTATATTTTAGGTGGCGTGTGACTATATATACCCCTCCTAGGCTTCTAAGGAGGGGTTGTTGCTTGTGTTTTCTTTTCATTTTCAATACAACTTTTCTCTTTTCTTTCACACACAACCTCTCTACTTCATCCATGGCTACCACCACCATATTCCACCCTACTAGACCACCGGATCTTTAAATAGCAAACCCACAAGTATATTCTTATCATGCTTTATATCCGTTCACTGAGCGTTATGCTCAACCGTAGTTCTTTTCATGTTCAAACGACAGGTACACCAGGACGCTCTTAGGATTCTAAGAGCATGTGCGTTTGGATGGAAGCTATCCAGACTTCTTACTTTATTCACTTGTTACATTATTCTGCTTATTTGGACATTGTTTAGTCCTTTCCTTCAGTATTTACTTTTTATGTTTTGAGCTTATGTTTGGATTACCGATGTTTGATTCCGGTATTTCCTTTATGGTCAGTTAATGTTATAGGACATTTACCTTATGCTTTGATGACACGCTATAATTACACGTAACGGTCCACTTATCCAAGTGGGGTGTTACAATTATGGTATCAGAGCGCGCAAGGTTCGACCTGTAGGCTCTAAAACTTGACCTGTGACTAGTGGGTAGTCACCAGGAACTTCCCAGATTTTGGCGTTGTTATGTTTCATGTTTCTTATGCATTTATCAGTCAGTTTTCTTTAGTTATCAGTCGGTTTTTTTTAAAGCTTTTGACTAAGTATAAGGTTGGTACAGGACTGGCCATATTTAGTCGCATGTGCTATATGCGAATTTTGTTTTGGTGAACCGACCCATAGGCGTTCACCCTTGTCCGTTCATATTTTGTATTGGTAAACCAACCATATGCATTTACCCTTACTCATGACAGATTCATGTTTTCAGTCAAGTATTACTTGGTGAACCAGCCATAAACGTTCACCATTGTTCAGGTCAAATTTCATGCTATTCAGTCGAAGGTTGTTTTGTGAACCGATTCATAGTTGTTCACCTTTGTCATATCAGGACATTTCATAAATTTTTACAAGTATGGATTGGAATACAGCCAACCATATTTAGTCCCAGATTATAAATTTCTATACATGACAGTTCTCGGAAAACTTTGACAAGCATGGATCGAACCAGAATCGCCCATACTTAGTCATATGTTTTGTTACTTGAATTCTGTGGACTGAACCATAGCCATCCACATCAGTTGATGTTAAACTCCTGTTGATCATACTCTTATTGTCTTTATAACAATCCAGTTCGCACAATCTCAAGTTGATGTCGCTTCCATGCTGTTTGAGTTTCATGTCTCCGTGCGAGGGTTTATGTTCAGCAGAATGATAAATGTCTCCATGCTAAGACACAAAAAGAATTTTAGTAAAACCTGTTTTCATGATAAATCATGATTGGCCTTTATTGATCATGCTTCATGCTGACCACTGTTGGGACTTCGATTATATCATACTTTTCAGCCTCGATACAACCAGTAGTAAGTCGACGCAGGAATTGTCAGCCTATCATGTTACTTATTTCAAATCAGTTTACTACCATTTAAATCAAATTATTGCTTGATCATGTCAGACAAGCGACACTAGTATCGATCATACCATAAAATTTCCACCAGTGCCATGTACAATATTCCATATGTACCTCATGTACAGTGTCTCGGTTATACTCCATGTACAGTATTTCACGTGTAATCCACGTATAGTGTCTCAGATATGCTCCATGTGCAGTATTCATTTTGTATTTCATGTACAGTAGTCTAGTTGTACACCAGGTACCCTACTCCATGGATATTGCTAATCGATCCTCAATCATCTCAGGCGTTTCACTTGTCGATATTCTACCAGGTACTGATGCTGCTCGTGAGTTGAAGATTTTACCATATGCTGATGCTGCTAACAGTTTGAAGACCTCACAAATGCTGATGCTGCTGATACTTTAGAGATCTCTCAAGATGCTGATGCCGTTCATACTATAAAGACTTTGCAGAACAAGGACGAAAACTATAAATTTGAAATTTCTGACAAGAAAAAATTTCAACCATCAAACACTACCATTCCATTCCATACTTTTACCTTCTCAGCTAGATGTCACACTTGACTCATCAATCCGTTCATTCAGAAGAGTGGGAACCGGAACTCAGCCGACCACTTAGCAGAATAGTTACATGAATCAAGGTCATGATAATGACCGTCATAAATTGACAGACAAAGCAGTAGTAAAAACCATCGTGCTTATAATTAATCAGTCAGTAACCATCGAAACTCCAGAACGGACGTGACCAGAAATATAGAGGTCAGTAGTCTAATCCGTCCGCCAATCCTAGCAGTTACCAAAATTTTCAGCCTTGTCCAGATTCACCCACTAGAACACATATCAAGACATCAGTCAAGACATGGGTTTTAGGTATCATTTCGGAAGACACTCATCATGACACCAGTTACGGTACACGTCATACGAATTTCTTCTCAAGGTACGAGTCAGAACTCATAACTGTTTGCTAAACCAGGCCCTCAGAAATTCAGGGTACCCTCCAAGGGAGTATACCCGTTTTGTCATGCCATGCATAAATAAAACCATTAAAGACTCAGTCACCACCACAGGAGTATTGTCCAGATTAGACATGCAATGTTCGTTCCGTGAATTTACAGGCGATATATATTCAGTAAAATCTGCTACGTTTACTTCACATATTCATATGTCAGCTTCATCTTAAATCAGGCATTATCTACCCCCCAGCCAGAAAAGACTCCACAATACAACCCATATTTATGAAAGATTCCCGTTTAGTTAACGACGAGATCCGTCTTACTAGATCTCAAATATATTCATTATATTTTCTGCCAGAAAAATCAGTACAAGTTATTCTGCTTTATAAGCGCGTGACTTCTCAATCCTTAGCTACGAAGACTTTTAGCTACCAGTTATAAATTACTTCTGAAGTTCCTTAAACTCATGATCAACAGATTATCCTAAAGTTTCAAAGGCCATTCCAAAGGGTTTTTCCAGAAACTCCTTCCTAACCACGAGACAGGGTTTAATATAGAAATTGTCCCAAGAACAGAAACTATTTGCAGAACTCTTTATCGCAGGGCTTCGGCTAAATTAAAAGAGTTGCAGCATTAGCTGCCAGAGTTACCGGAACGAGGCTTAATCGCCCTAACACATCACCCAAAGGTGCACCATTTTTATAGTCCATCAGGAAGAAGGCTAGTAACATGAGATCATGTATCAACCATCAGAAAACTTTACAAGATCACCATTCATAATCGATGTCATCTCACATATAGAAGGTTTACCTGACCTGCTACGATGTCTTAAACATTTTTTGGAACGTTTCACGATTATGCCACCAGCAGTGGTGAGAGAAAGAACATGAGATTTTTTTTCCAAACTGCTGTTGCACACGTTATAGTCTCCCTAATACTCCAGCTATAGTATGAAATTTATGAATAATTTTTTTTCCATGGCTTCTCAGACAAAATCGTCATTATATTCATTGATAACATTCTGATCTGCTAAATTCTAAGAGAAGTACAAGAGAATCATATTTTCATAGTTGAACAGAATCTCAGATAGGAGAAAATTATATAAGCAGCTTTCCAGATGTGAATTCCAGTTGAACGAAGTGGCATTTCTGAACCACCCTGTTTCAGCAGAAAGAAATTTCAGACAATCCTGCAAAGGTGAAGGCCATCACCTGATGGTCCCGACCGACGCCTGTGAATGAACTACAATTTTTTTAGAACTCAATTGACTGCTACCGCAAAAATTGCTGACAGTTCTTGCTAGAAATTCTCCCATAGCTATTCAACCAGATTTCCACCAGAATGTTCCATAATCTCAGACATAATTTTGATAGAAACAGTATCACACATTAATGCAACTATGTTCATATCTAGATGTGTGACATACCGTAGGTTCAAGATAGAACACCGTCATGTTAGTGAGTTACTATAACCTTAGGAATTTCTGAACAGAAATGAGACGAAATTCCATGAAATTGATATCAGCTACCACATGATCAAAGAAAGTATGATACTATCTAAGTTATCGTCAACCATGTAACCAGCCTGCGCATTTCTTTCATCCTAAAGGATCACGTAGTAGCGGACCTGCAGAAAAATTTCAAGTAAATTGTACGAATTCAAGGTATTCCAACAACCATTATATCAGACAGAATATATGTTCACGATCACGTATATGTTTACGTTCACTTTATTTCACGTTAGTTTCAGTTCATGTGTAAGTCTTATTCACAGTAAGATACTGTCTCAGTTCATCTCATGATTTAAGTTCACGATTCGTATTTATGACATTGTTCACGTTCAGGTTCGTGTTCCATCTCCATGGATACGTACCAGGTCTGGTACCGGAGTTGGTCACAGAAAGCTTAAGAAACCAGACTCAAGTTAGCACAACTTTTCCATACTCAGGCAGACGTTTCACGTCTCATGTCGTATCATTTGGCATTCCTTCCCTAGTCAGTATACGTTTATGATACGTCCACATCCATATATCACGTTCTCGATACCTTCCATGCTCAGTGTTCATCAGATGATCGCGAACCACGTTGACAATTGTTCACGTAGTTCGTTCATTTATATTCTCAGCAGCTTGCTTAGAGAGATAAATATTATCTTTCAGGATAATCGTACGTACCATTTCATGTACCCTACATATTATAGCTTATTCATTCTATCAGATCCAGAAAATCCATTTTATGAATGCAAATAGAAACTCCTCAGCATTGTCAGGAAAGGGTCATTAAGACCAAGAATTGCATTGTATCAAGACATTTGTAGGAACCGGTTCGAGCGGGAAGCCACTTGAAACAAAGCAATCCATCCGGACTTCTCATCATTTTCTTCCATAAGTCAGTTATGTCCTTTTAAGTCATGTCACGTTCCATGTCCTTTTCAGTCACGTCATGTCAAATGTTCACTTCAGTCATATCATGTTTATATGTCCTTTTCACCTTTCATGTTCTTTCAGCCTATGTGTCCTTCCAGCTTATATGTGTTTTCAGCTTATAAGCCTTTCAGCTTATTAGCATTTTCAGTTTTTACCCAATCATCTTGGATACCTTTATAGCAGCATTATGTCTTAATTTAGAAGACGAATTATCCTCTCACTTTATATGTCCTTTTCAGCTTTCATGTTCTTTCAGCCTATGTGTCCTTCCATCTTATATGTCTTTTTAGCTTATACGCCTTTCAGCTTATTAGCATTTTCAGTTTTTACCCAATCAGCTTGAATACCTTTAATATAGGGATTTTACTAGTTAAAAAGTTCGTTTTTCTCAACGTCTAATCGAATTGATCGCGGTTCAAAAGTGGAGCTCAATCATTTTTGGTGAATAAAAGAAGGTTTGGTTATCTATTTCTACTTAAAAGGTAAATGCAAAAAGTAATAAAAATAAGCCAAAAACAAATAACTAATAATAAAGGAGCAAAACAAATAATAAAACGTAAATTAAAACAAAACAATTAATAAAAAATAAATTAAAAGAGGAAATTAACTTTCGACTTGAAAATAAAATTTACTTAATGAAAAAGGAGAAAATAAAACTATGAAGGTATTTTAAAACTAAACGAGACAAAAACTAAAGCGGGTACTAAATAAAAGTCAAAACTTAAACTTTACGAAAAGATACTAATACTAAAAATTGATGAAAAATACAACTAAAAATACGTGACTTTCAGAATAAAAATCGGAACAACTTTCAGATAAAACTAAACTATTACGGAACTATATTAATTAATAAACAATCAACCAAGCTAATAGGTCAAGCACCCAGGCACCCACCTCAAAATTGGCGGGAAGAATGTAAGCAAGCAACCAGGTAAGCATGACAATTCCTATAAGTTGTTCGGAATCCATGGGCTTCTGATTCTAGTTCGGAATCCAGGATTTTAACTCAATTCGGGATATGAACTTGTAGACTAATAAGAAATACTAGCATGTATATAGTTCGGAATATGTGGGTCATGACCTAATCCGGAATGCAATGCATGCTACACCTAATTCGGGATATCACTTCAACATGCAATTCGGGAAATGCTGGTTTCCAACCTAATTCAGATTACACTTCTACACACAGTTCGGAATTCAAAGTTTGCAAGTAATTCAGAATAGGTGATCACACATATAATTTGGGAAATGAAGTTTAGTATTTAGTTCGGGAAAAGTAGAATCTATACCTAGTTCGGGTAATAAGGGTTTTGAGATAACCCGAATTAGAACAAAAATAAGCAAAGACTAAAAATAAGCTATAAATCAAATAAGCACTTACCTAAAACTTAACCAAATTAACTTTAAGAAAAAGCAAATAAGCCAAAATTTAAAAACTTTTAAAAACACTTAATAATAAAAATATTTAAAATCAACTTTTTATAAAATAACTTTTAAAAACACTTAATTAAAATTAAGAAAAGCACATAATAAGCTATAAAATTAATAAGCCAACATAATCAAACACATAAAAACATAACAAACAATCAAATAAGCATGACAATAAGCAAATAAGCATAAAAATTAACCAAAATAAGAAAGGTAGAATGAGAGATTAATTAAAAACTTGATTAAAATTAAAGATTCAACAACAAAATTAAAACTTACTTGAAATAATCTTGAAATTAAAGAACAATTAAGTAAAATGACAATATGAAAGTGCAAGGAAAATAAATGGAAAGACTAATTTGTCAAATTAGCTAACACCTCCTAATGACACATTAGGAGGGTATTTATAGGGAGATTAAATGTGTTCATGCTTTCTTCCTCTTCTCATCTTTTCATCTTTTAAATTCTTCGTCTTTCTCGACGTTGTCTCGGGATTTGTCGATATATAAAATGAACTCGTCTTCTAATTTCTTCATTAATTAGACTTGGTTCTTCGACTTCGTTAAACTTCCGTCTTTAGACTTTTTCTTCGATAAATCTTCAGAATAGGCCTTGGACTTCCGTTCTTTTTGCACTCTCGATCTTTTGACTTCGTCTTTTGTCTTTTTCTTCGATAAAAGCCCTATGAAAGACCGTGTTTTCTTCCCTTTTCACATTTTGGTCCTAAATCACAACAAAAACACAAACCACACATAATTCCGACATTTATGACATAAAATACACATTTTGGCTTGGTTATTATTATAATTAAGTGGTAAAAGGATATGTGTTTTCACACTTATTAAATCCCCTACACTTGACCCTTGCAATGCCCTCATGCAATGCATTAGTTACAAAGCAAGATTTATTTTTTCCATCATAATTAACCCACCTTGGCCTTTATTAAACATAAGACATTAAGGAAACTTAAAAAGATACAAAATCACAAAAATATTCAAAGGAAGAAAACAAGTTAAGAGATCGAAGACTTACATTAGGGCTTTGGTTGTCATGAATGTTTATCACCCTTAAGTTTCACGTTCCCCATACCAAGCTTATAAACGAGATCATTGTTATTATAAGTTAGTAAACTAACACAAACTCATGTGGCCCAATTATTTACTTAGACTCCCTTATTCCTAGGTGTATCTCTTATATTTTATGATTGTCTTGAATGATCACGAGGATGCATTGTTGACTTATTTTGATAGTTTCTTAGGCTAAAATAAAGTAGGACGATTTAATCAATAGTTAGCTAAAGGACAAAATCTTTTAAAACTGCTTCTCGAAACCTCATAAAGTTCATATCTTGGCATAACTCGCTTCACGATTTGAGACCTTTTTCGGATTGATATTTGGCATTGACTTCATACTTCGAATCTTGAGAGATGATCTTGAAATAATGGTCTTCTCTTCATAATAGGAATTTCTTCACTTGAAGTTTTTGAGAGATTCTTCAAACTTGGACCACGACTTCTTCATTTTTCTCCAATCTTTATTTTGGATTTTGAAATACAACGATCCGCCTCCTTTTAGGACTTGGATCTATTTATCCTCATACCTTGCTAGGGTCTTTTCGGATAGACTTCTCATGATCTTTAGGGGAGTATTTGCTTTTCATCATGTGTCTCGATCCTTCATATTGATTTTTGATAAATGATTCTTCGCATCACTTGGGATCTTTAGCAACAAAATGTAGCCCTCATGCCTTGTTAGGGCCATTTCGGACTCGCCAATCTTCGCATCCCGCTTCAATAAGTTATGCCTTGGCTATGAACTCTAATTAATACAGAGCAACTTTTAAACGATCTTGTGCTAGAAGCTAAGTAACTTTTCAAATTGTACGACCTTATTTATTGCAATTAAAGTTATTAACAAGCGATGGGAGAAAAATCTTATAATCAACTCACATAAATTCATGAAAGAATACCAAACTTATATTTGACTCCATCATCTCTCGTTCTCCACAATTTAAAATCTCAAGGAATGAGACTCGTGGATGCTTAGCCAATTAAATCAAAGTTTTGGGTTTTTAAGTCATCTATAGGATCTTGCAACTTCTTAGACTCTTTCAAGTTTAGAATTCGTATTTTAAAGTTCCCTTGATAAACGACTTTCTAGGATCAATTATAGGAACTTGCGAAAAGTTCTTGTTCTTAACCCGTAAGAGTCAAGACTTTCGCGTATTAAAGTTCCCTATATAAAAGCCTAGCAAAACTTGACTTAAACACGTTAAGGATACTAGCTAGAGTAAACTTAGATAAGTAAACTCGGGTTGAGTCAAAAGATTCATGACGGGCCTTATATATCAACGACATCTAACTCATTAAAACTATTTTATTTAACTTTATTTTTTCTCTTTTGACTTATTTTTGAAATGAAATATAAACATACGATGCAATAACAGAAGGAAAGAACATAAAAGAGAATAAATGAAAACTACTACTTGGCCAAAATAGATTAAAAATTTTGAAAAATGTCGATTGAGGAAAAATTCATGGAAAAGCCCACTTAACTTCGATAGAAGTCCCCCTACACTTGATATAAACATTGTCCTCAATGTTTAAGCATGTGGGAGTAAACTCCCCTACACTTAGGACATTGTGCACTTTGTTTAAATCTTGCTAAGGAAGAGACGACTATAGTGATTCCTATTTTTAATATTGAAGAATATAAAATAGTGAATCAAAAGAGTTTAGGATAAAACCGGGAAGACGGGTACACGGGATCACGGGTCGTCAAATGTCATCAAAAATGGATCTTTGAAAGCTCGAATCCCTGCACATCATAAGAAAGAAAACAACAAACACATACTAGGGTCTCCCCCTACACTTATTAGAAAAACAGAATTAAAGGATAGATAATCGGGTTGCCTCCCAACAAGCGCTTGTTTTTGTTCACCGAGTCACGAGCCTGACTCGTCCCCGAATTAAATGGTCCATGGGGAAACCTCGAATGTAATACCGGGATCAAAAATCTTGTCCTCGGTCCCGGAGGAACATAATAAATGAGAGGCAGGAGGATAAGTCTTGAAGGGTAGAAAAGTCCTCTCAACATACAAAAAGTATGTGAAATCGTGATCCACGGGAAGTGGGGTGGGTAAAGGAATCAAAATGTCATCCCCAAAAGACATATGATTATCACTAAGCGGCATATCCGTAAAGGTGTCAATCATGGAATGGTCAATGTCACCTCCCGGGTCAAAGCACTCATCCTCAGTAATGGTCTCTAAAGTATGCGATAAAAGGTGCTCGGGAGGGGAACTTGGGACAATATCTTCATGCATCAAAGTATCAAAAAGAGTATCCCCCTCCGTGTCGTCATCATCAATACCCAGAGGTATTCACAGAATGTCGATTTCCTCCATAGATGTATCATTATTCTCAACTGAAGTAAGAGCCGGAGGTAAAGACTCGGTATTAGGAACAGGATTCAACGCTTCAATTTTAGCAATAAGAAGATGAACTTTCGGTAATTTGTCGCGAAGAATAACATCTTCCACCTCATCTACAAAACCAAGTTCAGTGGTGAAATTCTCGTAAGTTGGAGAGAATAAATCAACATCGCCCTCATTGCGCGGATGAGATTGAGAAATTTCAAAGGTAAAATTCTCATAGCATGGAGAAAAATCATCATTAAGAGCGACCTCGTCCGTAAGCTCAACAAAAGTCGGTACATCACAAACCTCCTCAAATAAGTTGTCGAGACCAAATTCACTAATCTCACTCGATGAATCACAATCCTTAGACGCATTTGGGATATCGAGAGAAGGAATTACAATTGCACTAGGATGTTGAACAACAAGATCATTCCAAGAAATAGTATTCTCATCGTCATCATCATCATAATAGTAAGAACGCACAAGAGGCGGAGTACAATCACTAAGATTAGATACTTGCTCTTGTTGTTGTCGTTGTCGCTCCTCCAATGTCTCGGTCAGTCGAATTAAGACGTCATGAATTTTCAAAAGAAGAGCTTGTCTTTCGTCATTCGGATTCAAGGAAGGTTGATGATCAAGGGTGTATTGTGGGGGTTCAAAATTATGAAAACCGGAATTATAGCACGGATTTGGTTCATAATAATTCATCGGTTGACAATAAGAAGTATCGTGCGGGCCCCCAAAATTGATGCAATACGGGTATTGAGAAAAACCCGGTGCGTCTTGTGGATAGCTATTACCATTGTCATAATTGTAACCCGGTTCTTGCTCGTCATGAGACGGGTACCGAATCCTACACGAAACATGCCAATGAGAATCGCTTCCACAATATATGCAAGAGGGTGGATTAAGTGCATTAGAAGCAAAGGATGAGTTAATTGAATTGCACGAGGGACAAAATCTAATGTAAGAATTTTTCAATTCTTTTTAATCTCTGTTTTTCGTTCCTCGACTCACTCGAATTGATTTCCAATTTTAACGTAAGATTAATTGTTCTTGGTTAATAAAACTTTGTTTGGTATTTTAAAACTAAAAACTATTTAATTAAAAACTATTTAATCTAATTAAAAAGAAAATATTTAATTAAAACTACTTTTTCACTATTAAAAATTATAATTAAACAAATTTTAACAAAACTATTTAAAGACTAATTTAAACTATTCAAAATAAAACTATTTGAAGACTAATTTAAATTTAAATAAAACTTAAAACTAAATTTTAATCTAATTAATATTTAACTAAAACTATTTATCTAAACAAAATCTTTTTATTTTTTAAAACTAATTCTATATAAAACTAAATTTTAAAAACAATTTAAATTCCTAAAAATAATAAAATATTTATTTTGTTTGTTTTTATATATTTTTTTAAACTTTATAAAAGTAAATTTATAAAAACTTTAATTAAATTTAACTAACCAAAAACTTTTATTTAAACCTATTTAAATAAAACTGACAACTAATAAAGAGCTTATATTAATTAAATAAACTATACTAAAACACAAATAAGTGGCTAGATCAATTGGTTAACACGATGGGTTACTATAAGAGAGGTCAAGGGTTCGAGACTAGTAGCAGACGAATTTTTTTTTTAATTTATTTGGACAAACTAAATGTAAACCAAAGTCACAGTAATGACTTTTTGATGAAATGTATTGTACTAAAGAAAACCCACTAGAACCACACAGACTAATGGAGTCTGCTGGCTATGAAAATACAAGTTATAACAGAAAATCTTAAAATCAAATCTCAGATAAGAACAACTCAAGTATATAAGTCAAACTAAGCCAAATCAAATCCAAATCAGATACATTATATAAAGAAAAACTGATAAAGATTCAGTTATCATATAATAAGCCCAAAAGCAGATAAGTAAATCAATTCAGGTTCATCAAATGCAGACTGAATAAAAAACTCAAATACCAAAACTAAAACAAAATCAGATGCAAATAAACTAAACAAAATCAAATAAACTAAAACAAAACCAGACAATATCAGATAAACTAAAACAAAATAAACTAAGTAAAATGACATATAAACTAAGTAAAATAACAATATCAAATCAAACAATCTAAACAAAATCAGCAGGCATACTAATCAAACATCAATCAAATCCAATAAATCATAAACCATAAACAGAATAATACATAAACTAGGAATTTAAGCAGATAATACTAAAAACTTAAAAAGTAAAAATGAGCTTGACCTTTTAACGGAGGTAACCGTTGAGTAGAAGTCGAGCGTTGAACTGACTTATCTAAACCGAGACCACCGTATCATCACCGAACCTTAAACTACTTAACCCAAAACACCTAAATCTCGAACCACCCTTTATGGCTCGAACCAAACATCCACGAACCAAACAGTTTGTGTTGTATCAAACCAGTAGGGTTTGACTAAATTCCAATCTTACTTTATTATTTAATTTTGCAAGTGATTAAAAATGAATAATAACAAAGAAGTAATGACAACTTTATAAGACAAAATAGAAATTTTTATTAATTGAAAATAAACATTACAACTTTATAAAGGAAAATTACATTAATCCTATTTCTAAATTAAAATAAAAATAGTAAAAAAAAAATGGAATCCTTCAAAATTACAGAATATAGGGGTTTCTATAGCCAACCCCCAAGGCTATTGGTGAAGCTTGTTGAGCACGAATGCAAATCTTGACCCTTCATTCTTCTCTTCTCTTACTTCTCTTGGATCAAACGGTGGATAATAGCCTTTAATCACACGGATCGCCAGCATGGCTAAATCTGTGTTTCTTGTGTTTCTTTGAAGCTGATGTGTATTCTTTTTATTGGAGGAGTGGTGGGATTTATGTGTTTAAGCCAATCAGGTTAGGGGAAAGAGCCATGTCACCAAAACATCTCCATCTTCATGATCCGAAAAAGAGGGGAATTAATTTCCCATGCGTGATTTACACGCTCCTCACAATCAAAAAGCCCCAAATTAATTAACTAATAGGGTTAGGGTAAAAGAGCAAGTCTGGTTATTTGGGGGTAGAAGGTGAGAGAAAAAGGGGTAAACATTGGAGATATCGAAATTGTGTGTGTGTGGGTAACGTTTGACCAGGGTGAAAAGTAATAAGAATACTTTCCACCGTCACTTGTTTAGCATTGGGCTAATGATCCATAAACAATACTATATTCGTTTCATTTGTATAGTTAGGCTTGTGACATCAATTTGGACCCAATTCTCAATAATCATTCATCCGTTTATTCATTGTAGTGTTGGGCTATTATTTGGGCTTATGTATATAACACAACTTTATAACCCATAAATGGGCCTCCAAGCCCATTAACCAAATGTGGGTCCCACTTGTCTTCAAACTTTGATAAAACCGTGAACAAAACGAACTTGTCATTTGGCTTTCGATAAATTCTTCATTCCCGTTTGCACTTTTGGTCCTTTTGAGTTGACTTTGTTGTTTTTTTCGATAAATGCCCGTCAACTCCCATGTTTTCTTCCTTTTTGATATTTTATACCTAAAACACAACAAAAACACAAACCACGCGTAATTCCGACTATTATGTTATTAAATACACGTTTTGGTCTCGTTTTTCATTGATTTTAGTGGCAAAAAGATAAGTGTTTACACACTTATTAAATCCCCTACACTTGACCATTGCAATGACCCCAAGCAATGCATAATATTTAAAGCAAAAAGCTACACTTTCCTCATAATTAATCCATTTTGGCCTTTATTAAGATATACTATTACTACTACGATAAAAAGAAACTAAAGGACGATGAAAAAAACTTTATTCAAGGAAATAAAAGATATATCAATTTCCACTTACTTGAAATCGTTTTATGGAAGAAACTCATAAAGAAATCTAAGACTTAAATTAGGGCTTTGGTGTCATGAATATTAATCACCCTCAAGTTTCATGTTCCCCATACCAAGCTTAAAAACAAGATAATTGTTTACCGTAAGTTCTTAAGTTAAATCCACTTATATAAGACAATTGTGTAATACTCTTCGTCCAATTCCTAAGTTGTATCTCTAGATTTTAAGGATTGTCATTCACCCGTAGGCTCATTTGACTTATTTAATAATTATTAGTCCAAAAATGAAGGCAAAACGGTGCAAACCCGACACTCATAACCTAACCTCGTCCTAAAAAACGTTGTCACTAAAGTAAGCCCACATCAAGGATAATTTAACATGATTTGGGGAATAAATTCCCGGATCCGAAATTTGGCTAATAGTACTACTTATTATTTATTCCTCCAAAGTCATGTTGACTTTATGTGGAGTTTAGCAAGTTCACATCATATACCCTTAGGCTCTTTAAGATGTAAAAATGCTCCTCATCTATTGTCCACACCCTAAGGCTCCTTGAACGATAAACAAGGGAATTGATTTTTTGATCAATTTTTATTCAACACTTACCATGCCATACACCCTAAGGCTCTAATGACAAGGTTCGTGCTACATGCCCCACACCCTAAGGCTCCTTGAGGTCATGTTTTAATCTTATTATTTCTTTATTTATGATATATATATTAGGCCAAATTCCGCGGTCCTATGGTCTGAATACCTCCTACTTAGTGGTTATGAGCCACCTTAGTCGGAAGTCCACAACGTTGGCACCCTCAATGTGTTCATGCTTTAATTACAAGGAGATAAAATATTTGGATAAGAGCTAAGATATCGAATCTACACCGCAAAAATCCTCATTTATTAAGCAATTAAATATACAAGCGGGGAGAAAGAGCCACAAAAACTCATATAAGCAAGAATTAACCCTTAAACTTATTATCAACTCTATCATCTCTCGTTCTCCACAATTTAAAATCTCAAGGAATGAGACTCGTGGATGCTTAGCCTAATAAACCAATTAAGGTCCATATGGTTAAGGATACTAGCTAGAGTAAACTTGGATAAGTAAACTCGGGTTGAGTCAAAATATTCACGACGAGCCTAATATATCAAAAATATCTAAACTTGTTAAAACCATTTTATTCAATTTTTTTTGTCTTTATTCTTTGAAATGGAAAATATAAATACGATGCGATGACAAAAGGAAAGAAAATAAATGGAAAATACTACTAGGCCAAAATAGATCAAAAATTTGAAAAACGTTGAAAAATTAAATTTTCCGGTTAAATGAGGTCAAATTCATTGAAAAGTCCACTAAAATTCGATAGAAGTCCCCCTACACTTAATATAAACATTGTCCTCAATGTTTAAGCATGTGGGAGAATAAACTTCCCTACACTTAGGACATTGAGTATGTTGTTTAAATCGAGCTAAGGAAGAGACAACTAAAGTGATCACATATATTCGTCTTATTTATATACAAAATTGAATCACAATAGCAAAAACTTATCAAAGAAACCGGGTACATGGGAACACGGGATCACGGGTCGCGTCAAAAACACCAAAAGTGGATCATTAAAGCACATGCCTGCACAACATCACAACACAAACAACCTACTTGGCTCCCCCTACACTTATTAGTGGAAATGGGTGAAGGTGAAAAAGGGTGGAAAGGATGGAAAAGGTGAAAATCTAACCTAGTTATACGATGCTTGTTTATTTATCACAAGTCTCTAGCTCGATTCGATTTCCTGAATATCATTATTCAAATGGGAAAAATCATGGAAAAACCGAGATTTCCAAGGGAGGAAAATCTCTCCATGATAAAGGGTGAAACAAAGTCATATAAGGAATACCCCAAGAAAAATCTACCTGGGTCAAACACATAATTTCCATCACGAAAGGAAATAAACCCCAAGGTGGTAAAATCACACAAGGCAAAGAAAAGTGGGGTACCCTTAGTCAAAAGTCTCTCATAAGGAAGGGTAAGGTGATTTGGCAATGAAAGTACAAGAGTCTCTATTCCGGGATCAAACACCGGTTCCTTAACGGGAAAATAGCAAGAGGTGTTGACATTAAAGATCAAAATGTCATCATGATCTAAAGTGGGAAAGTCGTCCTCTTCCAAACTTGATGTGAAAACATAAGTATCATCGGAGTCATAGGAAAACTCATCCTCATGAGGAAAATAGGTATTTAGAAAGATATCTAAATCCTCCTCAAATGTAATATCCTCTAAAGTAGGAATGATCTCTAAGAGTGGAGGATCCTCCTCGAAAGTCATGACTTCTAAAATTGGGGTATAAAAGTCAAAAGGAGTCTCCATAATGGAAGAATCACTCATAGAGATATGAGGTGCATTAATATCATGAGGTGGGTCATCAAAAGCAATGAGATCACTTAAAGAAGTGTTATCATAGTAAGTATCAAAGATTGGTGGATCAAAAATGGGTGGGTCAAAAGTGGGTGGGTCAAAAGATAGGTCGTCTAAACCGAAGATAGTGTGATCACTTAAAGAAGTGTCATCACTATAAGTATCGTAAATGGGAGTTTCAAAAATTTGAGGCTCTAAGGTAAGGGATGAAGTTATCACAAAATCATTTTGATTAGACTTTTGAATTCCAAAAGGATTAATAAAAATCTCTTCATTATCATAATTAAGAACATCAATCATATTGACCGACTCTTTTCCATTTGATTTAGTTGTGATTTTTCCCATTTTAAAAATTTGTTGTTCATCCCTAACCCTAAAAATTAACTCCCCTTCGGCCACATCAACAAAGGCTTTTCCGGATCTTAAGAATGGTCTACCAAGTATTAACGGAATACGAGGATCCATCTCATAGTCGACGACGACAAAGTCCACAGGAAAAGTGAATGTACCAACTCGAAAAAAAACGTCTTCGGCAATACCAACGGGGTATGCAAGAGTTCTATTAGCTAACTCGAGAGTCATGCGAGTCGGTACAAGGTCGGGTAATGATAATTGTTTCCATACCGAGAGTGGCATAAGATTGATGCTAGCGCCGAGATCCGCTAAAGCCATACAGTCATCAATTTGAGGAAACGAGCAATTTAACACGAATCGTCCGGGATCTCCTAGCTTTTCGGTAAGCTCTTTGAGAAGAATCGCGGAACAATTCTCATTTAAACGAGTATTAACGAGCTCTACCATTTTTTTCTTTCTTATTGAGAAAATCTTTGAACATTTTCACAAATTTAGGCATTTGAGCAAGTGCTTCAATAAGGCTAATGTTAACATTCACTTGGGAAATCATTTTCAAAAAGTTAGAAACATGAACGTCATCTTTGGTGAGCACTTTAGCCTTGTCCAACCTAG
This sequence comes from Glebionis coronaria, assembly GCA_025667525.1. NCBI lineage: Eukaryota > Viridiplantae > Streptophyta > Magnoliopsida > Asterales > Asteraceae > Glebionis > Glebionis coronaria. The sequence continues at coordinate 203,127,232 of CM046879.1, read as the reverse complement.
AGGGATAAGGGATATTGGGCTTTGAAGTTGAAGGTTGAGAAGGAGAAGGACTCGCTTCTTGAACAACCTTAGGGTTAGGCTCATTAGGCAATGGAGAACTAGTACTAGGATCACCGAAGGGGGAGTAGGATTACTCATTATGATCTCTGGGCCTTGTCTCTCTTTTATGGGCGAAGAGATGGAAGGTCCCACTAAAGTGGCTCCACTTCGAGTAGTGATAGCACTCACATTAGCACGAGGGTTAATCTCGATATTAGAAGGTAAGGCTCCTTGGGGTCTAAGGGCTTGCAACATTTGCACGAACTTCCTATCGGTGGACTCTTGCATTTGTTTCATAGTTTTCTCATGTTCGGTCAATTTTTGTAGAACCAAGTCCATTTGAGGATTATGCATGTTCATTTGATTATACCCTTGATTGTTAAACCCTTGATTTTGAAATTGATTAGGATTTTGAAAGCTTTGATTTTGAAAACCTTGAATATTAAAGCCTTGATTTTGAGTATTAAACCCTTGATTTTGCCCTTGAAAATTCCCTTGATTTTGGTTAAAACCCCTTGTATTTGAATTCCCTTGAAAATTACCCATTTGAGGACCTTGGTTCCTATTTGGTATTGGGTATTTTGGGCGGGTGAGGGTGGTCTTTGTGGAGCTACAAAACCCGGGGGAGCCAAATAGTTATTAGACTTATAAGACAAATGGTTTACATCAACATTTGGTTTGAAATGAACCCACTCATTTTCATTGTTGTTATAAGCATAAACTTGTTGTTGATTGTAAACCTTGTCACAATTATAATACGAATGTGGTCCACCACAAGTCTCACACGTTTCACAAGTCTCTTTTAAGACATTTACTTGCACATTGATGGCTTTGGTATTGTTAGCGGTTTGTAGAGCAATTGTTTCAACAAGCAAATAAGCTTATCAATTCTCTTGTCGCTCTCACTAGTACTAGCACTTTCCATAGTAGCCCTAACACTCTTGGTTTGTACTTTTGCCTTGTTTTCAATTATTGCCCAACCCTCGTTCATGGACTTTACAAGAATATTACCCCCCGCGACACTATTAAGTGAGTCTTGATAATTAAGAGTTAAACCATTGTAAAACGTATTGATTTGATGCACTTTTGTAAAACCATGTTGTGGACATTTTCGTAAAAGCTCCTTAAAACGATCCCAAGACTCACTAAATGTTTCCCCATATTGTTGTTCAAAGGTAATGATGTCATTCCTTAAAGAGGTGGTCCGTGATGGTGGGAAAAAGTAGTTAATAAACTTGGTCTCTAAATCAATCCATGTGGTGATACTTTGGGGTGGTTCCTTATCAAGCCAAATCCGGGCTTGTCCCTCGAGGGAAAAAGGAAAGAGTTGTATACGAATGGCCTCTTGTGGCACCTCATTGTATTTGACGGTGTTTGCCAATTGTATGAAACATTTTATCTTAGCGTGTGGGTCATCATTAGTACGGCCTAAAAATGGTGTAGCGGAAACCATTTGAATAAAACCCGTTTTTAGTTCAAAATTATTCGCTCCAATATCCGGCACCACAATCGCGTCATCATTTCCTTCAACGTGAGATTGTAGAATCTCAATCATTGGTCGATTTCCGTTGCCATCGTGTTGTTCTTCTTCTTCTTTTTGGAAGAATTAGAAGTATTTGGTACACCACTCGGTATGTGTGCACGCGCGCGAGTGCGCATACAACTAAACTTGAGGAATGAGGTAGGAGATCTCGGTCGACTTTGAGAGGAATGGGATTATCCCTCTCGAGGTTGAATATGAAAAAGCTACAAAAATATATACGTAATACTACTTGAGTTGGCAAACCAATAATCGGTCGTCCCTATCAATATACGCACAAGCAAGCGGGGAAACGAGGTGGCACAAAGCACTTAAAAACCTTTTTCCTTAGACGGCCTTTTATAGCGCGTTGCCTTATACCCACCTTATAGTTTGTATAAATCGAGTTCAAACTTTTTACTAGTATTTATCTATTTTGCCTTGATTTTTCGTTTTGGATTCGAATACAATAGCTAGGTGATGAAATCCCAACTAATGTCTTATTTGGAAGTAGGTAAATTAATTGTTCTACGTAATATAATATAGTAAAAGAAAAATCTTTTTGTATTTTTTTGTAGAAAAATATATATTCACAATGAAAAGCGAAAGAAATCGAAATAAAAAATAACAATAATACGTAATATTTTTGGTGTAATACTTTAGGAAATGTATTACTTTTGGATTTTTTAATTTTTTTTGGTGCAAATCTTAGGAAAGAGTTTGCTTTTGATGATTTTTGATTTTTTTGTATTTTTAAGTTTTGTATTTTTTTTATGTTTTTGATTTTTTTAGCAAGAAAAGTAACGTTCAAAAATGAACGGATCCCAAAATCCAAAGCTTCTCACGAAAAATCGTCAATCGTAACGAGCGAAGCGGCAGCGACGCCAATTTAATGTAAGAATTTTTCAATTCTTTTTAATCTCTATTTTTCGTTCGACTCACTCGAATTGATTTCCAATTTTAACGTAAGATTAATTGTTCTTGGTTAATAAAACTTTGTTTGGTATTTTAAAACTAAAAACTATTTAATTAAAAACTATTTAATCTAATTAAAAAGAAAATATTTAATTAAAACTACTTTTTCACTATTAAAAATTCTAATTAAACAAATTTTAACAAAACTATTTAAAGACTAATTTATACTATTCAAAATAAAACTATTTGAAGACTAATTTAAATTTAAATAAAACTTAAAACTAAATTTTAATCTAATTAATATTTAACTAAAACTATTTATCTAAACAAAATCTATTTATTTTTAAAAACTAATTCTATATAAAACTAAATTTTAAAAACAATTTAAATTCCTAAAAATAATAAAATATTTATTTTGTTTGTTTTTATATTTTTTTAAACTTTATAAACGTAAATTTATAAAAACTTTTAATTAAATTTAACCAACCAAAAACTTGTATTTAAACCTATTTAAATAAAACTGACAGCTAATAAAGAGCTTATATTAATTAAATAAACTATACTAAAACACAAATAAGTGGCTAGATCAATTGGTTAACACGATGGGTTACTATAAGAGAGGTCAAGGGTTCGAGACTAGTAGCAGACGAATTATTTTTTTAATTTATTTGGACAAACTAAATGTAAACCAAAGTCTCGGTAATGACTTTTTGATGAAATGTATTGTACTAAAGAAAACCCACTAGAACCACACAGACTAATGGAGTCTGCTGGCTATGAAAATACAAGTTATAACAGAAAAAAATCAAATCTCAGATAAGAACAGCTCAAGTATATAAGTCAAACTAAGCCAAATCAAATCCAAATCAGATACATTATATAAAGAAGAACTGATAAAGATTCAGTTATCATTAACAAGCCCAAAAGCAGATAAGTAAATCAATTCAGGTTCATCAATTGCAGACTAAATAAAAAACTCAAATACCAAAGCTAAAACAAAATCAGATGCAAATAAACTAAATAAAATCAAATAAACTAAAACAAAATCAGACCAGATAAACTAAAACAAAATAAACTAAGTAAAATAACAATATAAACTAAGTAAAATAACAATATCAAATCAAACAATCTAAACAAAATCAGCAGGCATACTAATCAAACATCAATCAAATCCAATAAATCATAAACCATAAACAGAATAATACATAAACTAGGAAATTAAGCAGATAATACTAAAAACTTAAAAAGTAAAAATGAGCTTTACCTTTTAATGGAGATAACCGTTGAGCAGAAGTCGAGCGTTGAACTGACTTATCTAAACCGAGACCACCGTATCATCACCGAACCTCAAACTACTTAACCCAAAACACCTAAATCTCGAACCACCCTTTATGGCTCGAACCAAACATCCACGAACCAAACAGTTTGTGTTGTATCAAACCAGTAGGGTTTGACTAAATTCCAATCTTACTTTATTATTTAATTTTGCAAGTGATTAAAAATGAATAATAACAAAGCAGTAATGACAAATAAGACAAAATAGAAATTTTTATTAATTTAAAATAAACATTATAACTTTATAAAGGAAAATTACATTAATCCTATTTCTAAATTAAAATAAAAACAGCAAAATAAAGAAATATGGAATCCTTCAAAATTACAAAATATGGGGGTTTTTATAGCCAACCCCCAAGGCTATTGGTGAAGCTTGTTGAGCACGAATGCAAATCTTGACCCTTCATTCTTCTCTTCTCTTTCATCTCTTGGATCAAACGGTGGATAATAGCCTTTAATCACACGGATCGCCAGCATGGCTAAATCTATGTTTCTTGTGTTTCTTTGAAGCTGATGTGTATTCTTTTTATTGGAGGAGTAGTGGGATTTATGTGTTTAAGCCAATCAGGTTAGGGGAAAGAGCCATGTCACCAAACATCTCCATATTCATGATCCGAAAAAGAGGGGAATTAATTTCCCATGCGTGATTTACACGCGCCTCACAATCAAAAAGACCCAAATTAATTAACTTTAGGGTTAGGGTAAAAGAGCAAGTCTGGTTATTTGGGGGTAGAAGGTGAGAGAAAAAGGGGTAAACATTGGAGATATCGAAATTGTGTGTGTGTGGGTAACGTTTGACCAGGGTGAAAAGTAATAAGAATACTTTCCACCGTCACTTGTTTAACATCGGGCTAATGATCCATAAACAATATTCTATTCGTTTCATTTGTATAGTTTGGCTTGTGACATCAATTTGGACCCAATTCTCAATAATCATTCATCCGTTTATTCATTGTAGTGTTGGGCTATTATTTGGGCTTATGTAAATAACATAACTTTATAACCCATAAATAGGCCTCCAAGCCCATTAACCAAATGTGGGTCCCACTTGTCTTCAAACTTTGATAAAACCGTGAACAAAACGAACTTGTCATTTGGCTTTCGATAAATTCTTCATTCCCGTTTGCACTTTTGGTCCTTTTGAGTTGACTTTGTTGTTTTCTTCGATAAATGCCCGTCAAATCCCATATTTTCTTCCTTTTTGATCTTTTGTACCTAAAACACAACCAAAACACAAACCACGCGTAATTCCGACTATTATTTTATTAAATACACGTTTTGATCTCGTTTTTCATTGATTTTAGTGGCAAAAAGATAAGTGTTTACACACTTATTAAAATCCAAATTGTGTATTGTCGATATCATTTTTGCACCGCTCACATGTACACCATTGACATGTTTGAAAACCATACAATGGTATCCCACACCCTACGCAATAAACATACGAATCCATGAAGAATTAAAAATTAGAGGGGTTGAGAAAAAGAATTAAACAGAATAGAGGATGAAGAGGAATATTTTTGGTGAAAAACTCTTGAAAAAAGAAATGCTTTTTATGAGTTTTTAAACGTTTTTGGAGTTTTTTTTTTTAAATTTGAAATTTTTTATGGATTTTTGAAAATTTTTGAGCAAGAAAAATATCGCTCCCAAAAGAACGGATCCCAAAATCCAATTTTTCTCACTAAAAACCGTTAATCTTTACGAAAAGAGCCGGCAGCGGCGCCAATTTAATATAGGGATTTTACTAGTTAAAAAGTTCGTTTTTCTCGACGTCTAATCGAATTGATCACGGTTCAAAAGTGGAGCTCAATCGTTTTTGGTGAATAAAAGAAGGTTTGGTTATCTATTTCAACTTAAAAGGTAGATGCAAAAAGTAATAAAAATAAGCCAAAAACAAATAACTAATAATAAAGGAGCAAAACAAATAATAAAACGTAAATTAAAACAAAACAATTAATAAAAATAAAACTAAAAGAGGAAATTAACTTTCGGCTTGAAAATAAAATTTACTTAATGAAAAAGGAGAAAATAAAACTATGAGGGTATTTCAAAACTAAAAGAGACAAAAACTAAAGCGGGTACTAAATAAAAGTCAAAACTTAAACTTTACGAAAAAATACTAATACTAAAAATTGACGAAAAATACAACTAAAAATACGTGACTTTCAGAATAAAAATCGGAACAACTTTCAGATAAAACTAACTATTGCGGAACAATATTAATTAATAAACAAGCAACCAAGCTAGTAGGTCAAGCACCCAGGCACACACCTCAAAATTGGCGGGAAGAATGTAAGCAAGCAACCAGGTAAGCATGACGATTCCTATAAGTTGTTCGGAATCCATGGGCTTCTTATTCTAGTTCGGAATCCAGGATTTTAACTCAATTCGGGTTATGAACTTGTAGACTAATCAGGAATACTAGCATGTATATAGTTCGGAATATGTGGCTCATGACCTAATCCGGAATGCAATGCATGCTACACCTAATCCGGGATATCACTTCAACATGCAATTCGGGAAATGCTGGTTTCCAACCTAATTCGGATTACACTTCTACACACAGTTCGGAATCCAAAGTTTGCAAGTAATTCGGAATAGGTGATCACACATATAATTCGGGAAATGAAGTTTAGTATTTAGTTCGGGAAAAGTAGAATATATACCTAGTTCGGGTAATAAGGGTTTTGAGATAACCCGAATTAAAACAAAAATAAGCAAAGACAAAAAATAAGCTATAAATCAAATAAGCACTTACCTAAAAGTTAACCAAATTAACTTTAAGAAAAAGCAAATAAGCCAAAATTTAAAAACTTTTAAAAATACTTAATAATAAAATATTTAAAATCAACTTTTTATAAAATAACTTTTAAAAACACTTAATTAAAATTAAGAAAAGCACATAATAAACTATAAAATCAATAAGCCAGCACAATCAAACACATAAAAGCATAACAAACAATCAAATAAGCATGACAATAAGCAAATACGCATAAACATTAACCAAAATAAGAAAGGTAGAATGAGAGATTAATTAAAAACTTGATTAAAATTAAAGATTCAACAAAAAAATTAAAACTTACTTGAAATAATCTTGAAATTAAAGAACAATTAAGTAAAATGACAACGTGAAAGTGCAAGGAAAATAGATGGAAAGACTAATTTGTCAAATTAGCTAACACCTCCTAATGACACATTAGGAGGGTATTTATAGGGAGATTAAATGTGTTGATGCTTTCTTCCTCTTCTCGTCTTTTCGTCTTTTAAATTCTTTGCCTTTCTCGACGTTGTCTCGGGATTTGTCGATATATAAAATGAACTCGTCTTCTAATGTCTTCATTAATTAGACTTGGTTCTTCGACTTCGTTAAACTTTCGTCTTTAGACTTTTTCTTCTATAAATCTTCAGAATAGGCCTTGGACTTCCGTTCTCTTTGCACTCTCGATCTTTTGACTTCGTCTTTTGTCCTTTTCTTCGATAAAAGCCCGTGAAAGACCGTGTTTTCTTCCCTTTTCACATTTTGGTCCTAAATCACAATAAAAACACAAACCACGCATAATTACGACATTTACGACATAAAATATACGTTTTGGCTTGGTTATTATTATAATTAAGTGGTAAAAGGATAAGTGTTTTCACACTTATTAACCTTTATATTCGAGGACAAATTCTCCTTTTTAGAGGGGAAGAATTGTCAAACCCAGTATGGTCGTATCTTTAATTCGGGGACGAATTATTCTTTTTAGAGGGAAAGAATTGTAAAACCCGTATTTAATTATTTAATATAATAAATACGCAGTTTAATTATTAAAAAACTACGAAAGAACACGAAACTAAAATTAATACGAAAGAACGCAAAGATTAAGATTACGTTTAAAAAAAACCGAAAAGTACATATGTTAAAGGGGTCAGCTTTATATACAAAAAATTAATAAATAAATAAATTAAGAAAAGCAAAGGGCTTGTAGACCAGTTTTTAAAAAAAATAAGATTTGGGTTTGACCCGTTTGATTTTGCTGTGAGAAAGAAAAAAACGGGGGGTCTCCCCTTTATGTTATTATCAGACGAAAAAAAAGAAAAAGAAAAAGAGATATTAGGGTTTTTATAGCAGCCGGCTGTAGAAGGAGAAAGGAAGGGTTCGGATTCGATTTCTTCTTATTATATTGTGTGATCACCTTTGTTCGTTAATCATCATAAGGTAATTTTACCCTCGTCCCTTTCTTTTGGTTTATCACCTTCGGTGGGTTTTAAATCATTGCAGCAGTCATTTATAAAGTCTCGATGGGCTTGTTTGTTCAGCCGAGAGTTATACCCTCTCGATGGTCTTTTCTTGCCCAACCATGCACATCAGTTTCAAAAAAATAGGGGTTCGATTGGTGTTGGTTGAAGCCTAGCTGAGACATAAAGTCTCGGTGGGTGTTGTTTTGACTGACCGAAAACAGAACCACAAACCAGGGCTGTTTGGTTTAGAAAGTGAGGTCGGGTCCTTGTTGGCCTCATCCCTCTGCTCAGCCGTGACCCATACAGGGGCGGCTTAGGCTGCATTCGATCAAATCAGTTGAACCAAAAACAAACGGGCTGTTTTTTTTATAAGGGTGCGTTTGGGATTATGTAAACAGTGGGAAAATCATAGCCTAGCAGTGGGAACCTTATTCAAATCAGTGGGAAGAAATGGGACAGAAAACAGTAAAATATAAATGACATTAGCAACATTTTGGCGACAATAAGTTCTGTCACAGATTTGTTTTGTAGGCAGTTTTAAGACTCAGTTTTTGGCGACAGTTTTTAGCGACAGTTTTTCTGTCGCTAATTGAAATAGACAGATTTTTATATTTGGTTGCGACCGAGAAAGGGGGTATCTCGGTAGGCTCTGGGCATAATTATAGTAATAAAATGAAGATTTTTATATTATACCTTTTGATTTCTTGTGTTATGAATGTTTAAATTGTACTTTAAATGAATTTAATTAAAATAGTTTATAATGTTTCAAAGGGTATAATTTTTTTATACGAATTAAATTGTTTTATAAACTTGCTAATTAGAAACCTTACATTTTAACAAGTTACTTATTATAGTATTTTAATTAACGTCAGAATACGTTTGTATCATCATAATAGTAGGTCGTTAATATATTAGAATGAATTATAATTAAAGAGCATATTTATCAGTAAAATACGTGCAGAACTTCAGAAATAAAATAAGTAAATGAGAAAAATAAGAACAGTAAATTAAATAATAATCAGGTAACTATTCACGTCTATTATTGTTGTAGCTTCCGTGAAAGCTCGAGTAGTATTCGTTCAGTCTTCCATTTAGTCAGTTACTGGACTAGAGGTACGGATTTTTCGTCCTTTTAGTAAGGACTTTCTTTCTATGCATGATTAGGATTCCCCGTCTGCAGCCAAATGTATTCCCCAGTATATGTTATAAATTATCAGAAATTATTTTAATAACTAAGATATTGCCTGAGCCTTATATACAAGCATGACCAGTTAGTTGTACTAGTTATGGAGGTACCGTAACCATGACACTTGAGGCACCGGTGTCATGACTCACCTGTAGGAGAGTGATATCCTACAGGGTTCCACTCAGCTCAGTTTGGCCATTTTATTAGTATTATTAGTGGGTATGGATGCATCCTAGGCTTATCAGTTTACATTTATCAGGTGAATGTGATGTGTGCTCTACATCGTTCACATTGGAGCTGATCCCTCCACCCAGCACAGTTATTTAGAGGTCACACCTCTACAACATGACGAGTTCACCCCTCCAGTTATTCATGCAACAGTTGTTACAGCACATGACCTATATAAGCTCTCGGCAATTAAAATACAGTAAATGCATGTTTTTAGATTTAACAGATAACAGTTCAGTTTTATTATTTATAAATCAGACTTATAAGATTTTTTATAGTTTTCATCACACTCCGCATATCAGTCTTTCAGCTTCAGTAATTATTGATTATTTCAAGTTCAGTATATTCTTATCATGCTTTATATCCGTTCAATGAGTGTTATGCTCAGCCGTAGTTCTTTTCATGTTCAAACAGCATGTACACTAGGACGCTCTTAGGATTCTGAGAGCATGTGCGTTTGGATGGAAGCTATCCATACTTCTTACTTTATGCACTTCTTACATTATTCTGCTTATTTGGACATTGTTTAGTCTTTTCCTTCAGTAATTACTTTTTATGTTTTGAGCTTATGTTTGGATTACCGATGTTTGATTCTGGTATTTCCTTTATGGTCAGTTAATGTTCTAGGACATTTACCTTATGCTTTGATGACACACCATAAATACACGTAACGGTCCACTTATCCAAGTGGGGTGTTACAGTTTTCCTCATAAGGCTTAAGCTGCCGTGAAGCGTACGTGATCACCTTCCCATGTTACATGAGAACACAGCCAAGTCCCTTCCCTGAAGCATCACTGTAGATTTAAAATCCACCCTTACCAGCTGGGAGAGTAAGAATCGGTGCAGATACTAACTTCTGCTTTAGGTCTTCAAATCTCTTCTCTCTTTCTTCAGTCCAGACGAATTTCTCCCCTTTCCGCATCAGTTTGGTCAATGGCAGTGCTAAACGGGAAAAGTTCTCTACGAACCTACGGTAGTAACCAGCTAATCCTAGGAAACTGCGAACTTTAGTCGCTGATGTCGGTCTTGGCCACTTGGTAATAGCCTCAACCTTTGCTTAGCCCTCACAACCATGTGACAGTAGTGCACGTGCTTGTAAGGTTGAAACTATTTGTACAGACCTTCTGGGTACGAAACCGTTGTGAATGTACTCTGGTGCATTTACATCACCGAAGATGACCCGATATGAATGGCAATCAATGGGTGTCGTGATGCTTGGATAACCAGTCCATGCCCAATATCATGTCAAAACCGCACATATCCAATGGAAGTGCGTCAACTAGACGAATCTTGTCGTCAAACTCTAGGGGAAGGATCTTGTACCCATGGGTTATGCGTACAGAGTCTCTTAAGGGAGTGGAAATGTTTAATACATTCTCTAATGACATAGGGGATATCCTAACATTCTTGGCATAACCAGTAGAAATGACTGAATGAGTAGCACCCGTGTCAAATAAAACACATGCAGCTTGACCATACATATACAAGATTCCAGTTATGGTATCTGTAGACTTGTTGGCCTGATCACGAGAGGTCATGTACACCCGCCCAGTAGTAGGAGGTGGCTTGGAGTCGGCATGTCCATATGTGCCCTCTATCTCACCCTTGCGACAGTCCTTCATGTGATGACCAGTAAGGCCACACTTGAAGCAAGCATCGCTGTCGCGACGACATGGCCCTGGGTGCCTACGGTTGTAGGTAGTGTAGAGAGGGTGAGTATACCCTCCAACAGGTGCCCTTACTGGCTGGGAGTATGTTTAGAAAAGTACACATGATACATGGTTTATGGGTACAAATAGGATAATGCAGAAGATCGTAAGACATAATACCAGTGATAGCTGCACGGTTAGGCTGTGAACCTCTACGGTCCTGCTCCCTTCCGTTACCATGATTCCTGGTAGAAGATGCTAAAGTGTCAGAATTATTAATCATAAACATGTAACATAAGAAATGAGTAAGTTTATGGACCTGCTGCTGTTGGAGTTTCCAGCGTTGTTACGGTAATTATCATTACCGCCATGACTATCCGTAGCAGAACGGTCTTGAGTCTGACCGTTACCCTTGGGCTGAGTAGGTTGTTGCTGAGTAGCCGGTTGAGACCGGTCCCCAGTCTTCTGCCTGAAAGGTGTAGTTTATAAGAAAGATAAATATTGGATAATACTAAATGAACTAAAATGATCACCACTGACTAACGAAAATATACCTCTTCTCGGGTCTCTCTACCTCACCGAATTCATCTCTCTCCTGCAGCATCTCCAACTTACGTGCTTCATCGGATACTTGTGCCACCGTGTTGAAGGTAGCACACACCAAGTTATTGGCGACCGATGTACGAAGAGCCCAACAAAAGTGGTATGCTTGCTCTTCGGCAGTACCTGCTGCTGCGCCAAGAAAACCAGCCAAACGAAGAAAGCACTGCATGAACTCGTTGCTGTTCTCCCCAGCTCTCTGCCTGATCCTTTGGTACTCCCTCTTCACCTTGTCCTGATCATCCTTGGGGAAGAACTGTCCCATCACCAACTCCCTGAACTGAGCCCAAGTCAAGCCAGCCACCCAATTGTTACCTCCCTCAGACTGCTTCACTGAATTCCACCATCCTAGCACGTCACCTTCGAACTTGTAACAGGCCAACCTTGCCTTGAAGACAGGGTCGCAGCTCATTGCATCAAATATCTTCTCGATATGAGCTAGCCAGCTCTCAGCCTCATTCGGGCTGTCAGTCTTCACGAAGGATCGAGGATGTTGCTGGTTGAATCGCTCCAGCCATATGATCAGTGTTTCTGGAGGAGGAGGAGGAGGATTAGGATGCTGGTGTTGATTGTTGGCAGCTTGCACCTCGGCCCTGATTTCGTTCCTCTACTGAGGAAGCATGGCCTACATCGTAGCTTGAACTGTTGTATTGAGTTGTTCTTGCTCGTGTGTGAGAACCATCTGACAGTATAAAACTGATAAATCATAATATACATTCATGAAAAAAATTTATGCCAATAAATCATGAGAAAATTTTTATGCATGAAAAAGGTGTATGAATGCATGATGCGGTTTATAATAACTTTTATATGCGCGAGGGTAAACGCCTGTGGCCAGTTCACCTAAAACAAAAGACACAGCGAGGGGAAGCCTATGGGTCGGTCCCAAAGTTAAAAGTTTCGATTAAAACACATGCGACTAAATAGGGCCAGTCCTGTACCAACCATCACTTAGTCATAAACCTGCGACAATGACATATGATATAAAGGCATGAAAACAAACTGTCAGTTCTAGGAAGACCATAGTGACTACCCACTAATCACAGGTCATGTTTTGAGAGCCTATAGGTCGAAGCCTTGGCTCTGATACCATAATTGTAACACCCCATTTTGGTAAATGGAATGTCATGCGTGATTATGGCGTGTCATCAAAAAATACAAGGTAAATGTCTTAAAAACATTAAATGACCATGAATGGAAATACCGGAAACAAACATCGGTAGTCCAAGTATAAGATCATCACACACAAACATAAGTACTGTAAAGGAAAAGGACTAAACAATGTCCAAAGAAATAAGTAGCAAAATGTATGATGAAATGCATAAAGTAGAGAAGGCTAGATAGCTTCCAATCCATATACACGTACGTTTAAAGTCTAAGAGTGCCCTTGAGTACCTGCCGTTTGGGATCACGAAAGGAAAATTGCTGAGCATAATACTCAGTGCTCGGATATACAAGTATATCATGGAATAACATAAGAATAAAAAACTAATAGCAACGGAAATGTATAAGTCCTAAGTAACCTGGAACATGTTCATAAAACTGGTTTTATAGTTTGAAAAGACTTATGTCTTTATGTAAAATCTGTATTAATTAGCCAATAGCCCATATAGGTCATGAGGTTCCACCGTGCATGAATACTTGGAGGGGAGACCTCGTCATGTAATTAGAGGGGTTGCCTCTAATTAAATAGTCTGGGTAGGAGGGATCAACTCCTAGTGAAGGATGCAAGGCACACATCACATTCACTCTGGTAATACTCGTAAACATGTAACTAGGATGCACCCATACGCCCCACAAGATAATATAATATAATGGCTAAAACTGTAAAGGGACGCCACGAGCAATCACTTCGCCGTAGGGAAGTCATAACACTGGTGCCTCCAGTGTTATGGTTATGGTACTTCCATAACTAGGTGACACTGGTCATGCATGTATATGGCTTAGGCTCTTAAACTAACATAAGTAATCAAACATATAAAACAATACTGGGAAAATAGTTGGCTGCAAACAGGGAATCCTAATAAGGAAAGAATGTCCATACTAAAGGGACGGGAAATCCGTACCTTATGCCCAGTAAACGAAGAAGACGAGAGAATGAAAGTCCTACTTCGATCTCACTAATGCTACATAAAATAGGGTACATGTATAAGTATTCTGTTTACTGAGTGCGTAACTGATTATATCATGTCTTAGCGTGTTTTATATGTTCTTGTCTTGTTTTACTGATTTTAAGGTTATGTTGTGTTTACCATGTATTCTATGTATTCTGATTAAGTATTACTTGTATTTCTTGTATTATTATACTTGTTGTGTAATAATAAGTAACTTTCTAAAAATAGCAGGTTTCCTAAAATAGAAAGTTTCTAAAAATAGAAAGTTTCCAAAAATAGAAAGTTTCCAAAAACAGAAAGTTTCCAAAAATAGATTAACTTCTTAAAATAGATCAGTTTCTAAAAATAGAAAGTTTCCAAAAATAGTAAGTTTCCTGAATTAGAAAGTTTCCATATTTAGAATTAAGCTGGATTAATAAGCTAATAATATAAGCATAAGTTTACTGGTAAAATAACATAAGTCATGTGATTATTAGTATAGTTTATTAATAATATCATGTTAATTAAATAAACTATAGGTTATATGATTTAATTAGATATAAGCATGATTTAATTAAATTAAGGTGTATAAAATACTTAGGTTAAACATGTATTAATATTATATTAATTATAACCTAAGTCATGTTTATTAATTAATTATATTCCATGTCTTAATAATTAATTAATACTATAGTCTAAATTAAATAAATAAATACTTAGGTTAAAACAAGTATTATTTCATAAATAATATTAACCTAAGTTCATGATTAATTAAATTAATTATTAGCCATGTTTAATTAATTTAATTTCTTGTTAAATAATATAACTTGTAACAATTAATACTTGTAAAATTTAGTCATGAACCGAACCCGTGATTTTAATTTAGACATGTCGTGAACCGGACCGAATTCACCCTTGAACCAGACCAAACAAACACCCCTTAACAGTGGCTAACCGACTCAGCGGTTGCCACTACCCATGCGAATACGCCACCGGCGGTAGCCGGTGGTTCCCACTGGATAGCCTCGGCTAGTCGCTGCCCCAACAAGTTTCCCACCGGCTGTGAGCCGGTGGTTCCCCCTGCCGAGCCTGCGGTTCCCCTGCTAGACCAAAACCGCCACCGGCTTAAGCCGGTGTTGGTGGCTGCTGCTGCCGAGACCCATATAAACCAAACGGTACCCCGACATGAGTCAGGGTCCCTTGGTTTCCTGCTGCTGAGACCACACAACTCCCAACCGAGACCATGGTCTCGGTTGGTGGTGATTCGAGGACCACCGAGAGCTTTAGCTCTCAGTTCCTTGCGTCGGCCGAACCAAACCAACCCCAAAACATCTTTTTATTTTACCCCCATGATTAATTTAACATGTTTAATATACTTGTTTTATAACCCCATGATTACATGTTCTTAATCAATTAAAAGAATTAAAAGAAAAAGGATAAGGGATTACCGAATGCGTGAAAAAAATGGAGGTTAATAACACGAACACAATCACTAGTTTTCAATCACCATGATTAAATGATCACCCCTTGTGGTGTCCTTAGGCCGGCGACAATAGAGAGAAAAAGGAGGCTAGGGTTTTTGATTTTTAATAAAATCTCTGTTAAATGAAAAGGGTGAAACCCTTTTGTTTATTTAGTCAAAACCAAACATGGGTTTGGCCCTCTTGTCCCTTTGGTGTCCGCGGCATATAGGGCCCACAAGGGGAAACCCGAAGTTTTCTCGTGTCTAATATTTTACGTGTTCGTATGTTCGTGTTTTCGTGTTATGTTACACTTAATTATTCGTGTCATATATAAATACTTATACGTAACGATATTAATCGTATTTTATTAAATAAGTACGTAATTACGTGTTCGTGATTTTGCGTTCATGATTTCATGTTCGTGATTATAATTATTATCGTTAATAATTATCGTGTACTATCACGTACTTAATACTTATCGTGTAATAACACGTACGTAATTTTTGTACTTAACAATCGTGACACGTGTTCATGCTATAAAAGGAAAGTTTTAATATGTACGTACGTTTACTAAGTGTACCGTTCATGGTAAAAGCATGCAGGTTTTACAATTTTAATTATAAATATTTTAAGTTTTTGTAAAAGCATAGTAATGAAGCGTAGAATCACGGGTCGGGGTTTATGGGCCTAAATTGGTTACTTAGGCACCACTAGTTCGAAACAGATACTTGACATCATTTAGATGGCTTTAAATATATCTTGAATGGGGGAAATGGTTTTTCATGTGGCGATACCCTGCCGGTAACTCGTATTTAAGTATACGGTTTTACACCATATTTCCTAAATGGAACCGAATTGCCATGTTCTGAGAGGATTTATAAATTGTTAGCCTCAAATTATTGAGTCAAACAAGAATGTTTGGTCATAGGATTATTATGTATTATTCTTAGAACGTTGTAATAGATAGTAGAAAAGTCGGGAATAACGGGCTTGACAAAATAGCTAATTGTCCATGTTTAAGGTTATTTAGTTAATGGATTCAAGCCCAGCCCATTATCATATAGCCCATAAGTCACATGTAGGCTTGGCTATAAATATCACCCTCCTAGCATGTTAGGAGGGTGTTGGTCAAAAATTTCATTTCTCTCTCAATCTAAATTCCATAAGTTTCCAACCATTTCTCTCGACTTTCTCTCTCTACTTTCTCTCTCTAGAATTCATCTACTTTCATCTATTTTTCTTCTATAATTCGTGTATAATCATCACAAAATATGGGATAACAATTGGTATCAATCGCCACGGGGTAGATTAGTGATTGGTGTTTGGTTTTGATTTGGTTCGTGTGATTTGATATCCCAAATCATCACGTACAATTTTTTTGTGTTTTCGGGCTCTAGATTTTCATAAAAATATCCTACATAGTTGTGGTAGGGATTTGGGTTAGTGATTTTTTAAAAACGTAAGATTTTGGGGCGTTTGGCTCGATTTTTGGTAAAGATCTCGTCTTTTGTGTTCTATCCGACTTATTCAAAATCTGGGCAACATTCCGAAATCTTTGGTGGAATTGGGATTCCAGATTTGGATTCCGAAATCTTTGGTGGAATTGGGAATCCGGATTTAGATTCCGAAATCTTTGGTGTAATTGGGATTCCAGATTTAGATTCTGAAATCTTTGGTAATCTTAAGGATTCCAGATTTGTATAAGAGGGATTCCAGATTCATTATATTTTGGATTTGGTGAAGTGTGGATTCGGGATTTTTTTCCATTTTCCAAAATTATTTCTGGTGATTCTGGATCTAGAGTAATCCGGATTAAGTATTCTGGATTATAGTTTGAATTCCGACTTTTTGTTATTCTGGATTTAGGTGATTAAGTATTCCGGATTATAGTTTAAATTCCGACTTTTTGTTATTCCGGATTTAAGTGATTAGTATTCCGGATTTAAGATTTAGCAACTCACATTCCGAAATCATCTTAACTTGAGGATTCCAGATTCTTTCTTTGGATTCCGAAATCATTCCACATTCCGAAATCCATAATAAACAAAGTCATATTCCGAATTCTTTGTTACATTTTCTGAAATCTATCCACCACATATTCCGAAATCCTCAATAACACATTCCGAAATTATGTGTTAGAAATTTTTCAAAAACGTGATTTTGAAATTTTTTAACCGTGAGTCTTTTGGCCTTAGAATTTTTGGTTTCTCAAGAACACATTTTTAGGGGATTTTAACAATTTTAATCAACAACACCAATTACAACATCTACTTAAGATCCGTATACACTTAATCATTTCAGAGATTATCGAGATAGATTCTACTGCTGAGTATCGTGTTCCAAACAACAACATCATGGTGGCGGGTAATAAAGAGAGACCACCAATGCTTGTGTTCGGTCGATATGATCAATGGCAATCCCGTTTTCTAAGTTATCTTGACACAATATCTAACGGTGATGCTTTAAGGCAATGCATTTTTTATGGACCCTATTTCTTTTCAAAGGTCAAAGTTCCTACTATACCAGCCACAAACACAAGTGACGAAGTACCCGTATATGAACGTGATAAAAAGAGATCCAACCTCACACCAGAGAACCGTGCTTGGTTTGATGCAGAGAAGGAAGCAATCTACCTAATTCTTAGTGGCATAGGAGATGACATTTACTCCACGGTTGATGCATGCCCTACTGTTAAAGAAATGTGGACGGCTATTGAAAGATTGCAACAAGGTGAATCACTCAACAACTAAAATGTGAAAACAAACCTTTTTTGGAACTTTGGCAAGTTTACTTGAAAGGATGGGGAATCAATTGATTCATATTATTGTCGATTCTACAAAATGATGAATGACATGACACGAAACAACTTGCAAGTATCTACCATCCAAGTCAATGTCCAATTTATACAGCAACTTCAACCAGAGTGGACACGGTTTGTCACTTTGGTCAAACAACAGCAAAAGATAGACGAAGTCTCATATCACACACTCTTTGAAATTTTGAAAAAATTTCAGAATGAGGCAAACGAACTTCGAGCTGAACGGGTCGCAAAGGTTACAAATCCACTTGCTTTGGTGTCTACCACTCAACATTACCCAGATTATCGTTCTCGTACTCCAAAGACCTACTCTACTCAATCATCATCACCATGATCTTCCATTATCTCCAAGTCACATGCTCCAACATGATCACGAGGCAAAGAAGTTTCAAGAGCACCATCCCCACCACTTGAGCAATCATTCGAAGAAGACAGTGATGAAGAACAAGCTCAAAAGGATAGGGAATTCAAGCAGCAAATGGCTTTCATTATGAAGCAGTACAAGAAAATCTACAAACCCACCACCAACAACCTTAGAACATCATCAAACACGAGGAACAACTATGTTCAAAGTCCTGCAAGGTATATATGACACACGAAGGCATGCGGAGAGTCCTCCAAAGTATGATTGATAAACTGTTAATTATGATAATCAGAGGGTTGCTACTGTTGTTGGAAATAGGGAAACTGTTGGTACTCAAGTTGTGCAACAAAGTGGGATTTAGTGTTTTAACTACAGAGGTTTTGGGCATATGGCTAAGGAATGCAGGCAGCCAAAAAGAGTTATGGATTAGAGTTATCATAAGGAAAAGATGCTGCTATGCAAGAAGATGGAAGTTGGGATCAAGTTATCCGCTGAGGAAGGAGAAATGCTTGACGACACAGATGATGAACTCTCCGACCAAGAACTCGAAGCACATTGTTCATACATGGCAAAGATTCATGAGGTCCTTAACGTCACTGAAGATGACAATGGTCCTATCTTTGATATCGAGCCAATTGATAAGGTACAACATGATGATGAATATAATGTATTTGGTGATATACATGAGCATAGTGATCTACCAACAACAATTACTGACACATGTATGATGGAAACGATTGATAGCAATACCACACACGATTTATCAGACATGTGCAATAATGAGTTTGAGGATGATCAACATGCAAATGAGTATGATGATGAGGAGCGTGTCGCGCTTGCTAATTTAATTGCTAGTTTACAAAAAGATGTCAATGAAACTAGAAAGATTCAAAGCCCTTAAAGAAGGCAAACGCAGCGCTCACTTAAAACTTTGAAGAAAGCAAAGCCGCTCTTATAAAATCTAGTGAGACCATTGATAGTTATAGGGCTCAGCTTCTTCAAAGAGACAAAGAGCTTGAGGGGTACAAAGCTCGTTTGATTAATGTTAAAAAGGACGATTTTGAAAATAAATACAACGAAGCTCTTGCTTTGTTAGATAAAGAAAAACGTCAATATAATGTTTTCTTAAGTGATGAACGTCAAAAAACGTACCTTGCCACAACAAAAGTAAACGAACTTGAACAAAGGCTTTCTATGAATACCACCGATTCTGCTAAAATTCTTGAGGAAAAGAAACAAGAGGTTGAAAAGTTAAAACATGATTTCAAAAATAGACAAGGCAAAGATACTGAAAAAGTAACGGAATTAGAAGAACAAGTCGAATTTTTGAAGAAAATTGTTTATAAACCGCATGACTCTATTCAAACCATAAGAATTTTAGCACCTCGGTCGTTTTTTAAGGGAAAAGCTAGTTTTGAAAGTCCTAAGTACCTGACCAAGCTCAAGCTGCGAACCCCCACTTATATCTTGATGAGTCCGAATGGACCGATCATGATTGCCCTGTAACAAGGCTCGATAGTGAAGAGACATCCCTTTGGGATGAGGAGAGTAGATCACCGATCAATAAAGATTTTGTGAAACCATATAATTATGCTTATGAAAACAGTCTTTCTGGTCTTTTCACTCCACAAAAACAGAAGTCTCGTGAGGCATTGTTTCTTGAAAGCAACCAAAGAATAATTCAATGAAAGAAAATTTTTGCTATTAAGAAAACTAACGTTTCTAAATTTATTAACTGTCTGCCTTTTGATGCTTTTAAAAGCAAGAGTAGGAGGACACTTGGTATTCTTAAACATCACATTGATAATATTCAATCAGTCGTTGAAAGAGATTGGCAAAAACGTGAATATGACAAATGGAAAAAAGAGATTCCTCACGATATAATTGTGCTTGTGAAAGAACTTTTAATTTCGAATACGAAGATAATAAAAGAAAATGCTCTTGAATTTGAAAGATTAATTCGGTCAGAAATGCTTGATTATTTGAAATACGTTGAGTCTCTTGAAAAAGAAATTCATGACCTTCGACAAATCAGAGTTTTCAAACGAATATGATCTACTCTTAGAAGAATGTCTCTCCAAAGATATTTTATGTGTTGTTGTTACATCGTGTGCTGCAATAGATGAATATGCTGACGTTGCATGTAAATATCTTGCTAAGACCAAATAGTGTGAACGTCTTGAAACTGAGCTATCGAAACACAAAGAAAATGTTGATAAAAAGGCTTTTGAGTTACTTCAACATAGAACTGATTTCCTTCAAAAACATTGTCATTCTCTTGAACTTGCTTTGCAAAAAGACATTGGAAGTTTTCCACATGATAATAAATTGTAAGAAAACTTTCCCAAATGTTTCGAGAAATGAATGAAAAGAGCATGGAACTTACAGATTTGAAAGCTCAGTTACAAGACAGGGAGATAGCAATTGTAGAGTTGAAGAAACTCGTTGCTCATCTGGGTGGGAAATTGTGGAACCTAGCGTTAAGAAACATGTTGTAAGACAAACCAATGCGTATAAAGTGACTAAACCTTCTTTATTGGGAAAACCATCTGTTTTCTCAAATTCTGCATTTGCAAAACCGGGGTTTGCCCCCAAGATGAATGGGAAAGATAGGTTACCATAGATTACTCCCAAAATAGATATTTGACCACAAATCATTAAGAACATTAATGTAATTAAACCACGGATGTATAGATTGGCCACTAAACCCACACACAATAAAGAAATTCAATAGCCTCAGACTTCTAGAAACACTTATAGACGTGTGTCTTTTACTACAGGAGTAGTTCCTACTGCTAGTGTTAGCCGGCCTCATCTTAAGAGCACTCTACTGAATGAAAAGGTTTGGCAAAACAAGAGTCAAGGAAAGATGAAGAAAGTAGAAGACCAACCTAGGAATTTGAATGTTTATAAGAATAAAACACCGGTAATTGCATGTAATGACGATTTGAAAGGTTCGACTTTGAATGCTTTGAATGGTAAGTTTGTTTGTGTGAGATGTGAAAAATGTGCTAATGCTAATCATGCGATGTGTGTTTCGAATAATGTCAAAGGCGTAGATACTAGAACTAGGAATCAAATTGCTATCCCTATTAGTGCTAGTAAACCCAAACGCAAAGTGAACCATTCTGGTGCAACCCCCCTAAGAAAAGTATTGCATCAGACTCCACCACTAAGAACCTTAGAAGCAGAATTAGGGAATTATATGAATCTGCTAGCAAGTCTTGGAAACGGTGGTTTGCTAATCAATGTCCTCAAGGATATAAATGGATGCCTAAGGTTAGGAAAGAAAACGTAACAACGAGTGTTAGTGTGCCTTTAAGTGCTGAAACTAGGGAAACTAATTAATCAGAAATCACAACTAACATGGAATCCAATTTAGCAAATGCTCCATCGTGTTCTAATTCTTCTGCAGGTGATCGAAATAATTCTCTTCATACTGGACTCCGGATGCACGAAGCACATGAAGGGGAATCTCAAGCTTCTAATTAACTTCGTGGAGAAGTTCCTGGGTACGGTTCGATTCGGAAATGATCAATTTTCACCGATCCTAGGATATGGAGATTTGGTTCAGGGGAATATCACGATCAAAAAGGTATACTACGTCTAAGGGCTCGATCACAATCTTTTCTCGGTTGGTCAATTCTATGATGCAGATTTGGAGGTTGCATTTAGAAAGAAGACATGTTTTGTTCGCGATTATGATGGCAATGATTTACTCACCAGTTCAAGGGGAACACACCTCTACACAATTTCACTTCAAGACACAACTTCCTTAACTCCAATTTGTTTCATGGCTAATGCTTCAACGACTCAGGCATGGTTATGGCATCAACGTCTATCTCATCTCAATTTTGATACCATCAACTTGCTTTCCAAGAAAGATATTGTGAGAGGCCTTCCAAGCTTGAAATTCATCATAGATCATCTTTGTTCTTCTTGTGAGCTTTGTAAAGCTAAAGAAGTAGTTTCAAGACAAGGACTACACCAAGATCTAAAGGACGGTTAGATCTTCTTCATATGGATTTGTGTGGTCCTATGCGTGTTCAAACTATCAATGGGAAGAAATACATTCTGGTTATTATCGATGACTACTCAAGGTACACGTGGACTTTCTTCTTGAGATCTAAGGATGAAACACCCGAAGTTCTCATCAACTTCCTTAAACTGATACAACGTCGTCTTTAAGCTCAATTAAAAGTGGTACGTACTGACAGAGGCACATAATTTTTGAATTCAACTCTGAAGAATTATTTTAAAGCCGAAGGGATTGAATATGAAACATCAATTGCTAGAAAACCTGAACAAAACGACGTTGTTGAAAGATAAAATCGCACTTTGGTTGAGGCTGCCCGAACATTATCATCCGCTTCAAAACTACCACTATTCTTCTGGGCCGAAGCCGTGTCAACCGCATGCTACACACAAAACCGTTCCTTAATTATTCCAAGACACGAAAAGACATCATACCACATAATTCATGAACGAAAACCTTCACTCAAACACCTCCACGTTTTTGGATGTACTTGTTACATAATACGATATGGTGAAAATTTGGATAAGATGAAAGAGAAGGGTGATGCATGTATTCTAGTGGGATATGCAACTCAGTCTAAGGGATATAGAGTTTACAACAAGACAACAAAATTGATAGTCGAAACTATTCATGTCAGATTTGTTGAATTGCAAGAAATGGAACTTGAACAAAGCAATTTAAGTCCCGATCCACAACGACAAAAGACTTATGTGCACAACCGCACAGAACTCGGAACTCAAGACCACAACAATGAACCGACAAGTTCAAAGCTGGTTCAACAAATTATTCCAAGAGCTGATATAAGAGTGGACACGACAATTGAAGAGTTGGAAATGTTATATGGACCAATGTTTGATGAATATTTCACGGGGGAGAAACATGTTGTATCAAAGTCTTCTGCTGTCACTCACGATAAGAATGATGATACCGCTCATCGTCAACAAAAAGATATAAATTCATCTACTTCAACACGGGTTGCTGTAGATTTACCTCCTTAGAATATCACTTCAACAATCAATCGTACAACATCCATAACTACTGTCATTGCTCCAGAGAACACAAATCAAGCAGACAATGCATTATCTGACGATGACGATTTTCACAATCCATTTGGTACTTCGGTACATGAAACTGGAGAATCTTCTACACGCCATGTTGATCCGTCAAATATGCATACGTTTTACCAGCGACACCCCTCAACACATCATTGGACCCGAGATCATCCTTTGGTTCAAGTAATTGGAAAACCTTCACAGCCTGTTCGTACAAGACGACAATTAGAAATTGATGGTGATGTTTGTATGTTTACACTCACCGTGAGTACAACTGAATCGAAAAACATCAAAGAAGCCATGGCTGATCATGCTTGGATTGAATCAATGACGGATGAACTTCAACAATTTGAGAGACTCAAAGTCTGGGAACTTGTTGAAAGACCATATGATGTAACACCGTTAAATCTTTGATGGATCTATAAAAACAAGATGGATGAATAAAACACGATCATCAAGAACAAATCTAGGCTAGTGGCTAAGGGGTATGGCCAGAGAGAGGGTATTGATTTTGAAAAATCATTTGCACCAGTAGCTCGAATGGAAGCGGTCAGGATTTTCCTTGCTTATGCTGCACATAAGGGATTCATCGTTTATCAAATGGACGTGAAGACAACACTTCTCAACGGTCATTTGAAAGAAGAAGTCTATGTTACGTAGCCGGAAGGATTCGTTAATCCACACTATCCTAACAAGGTGTATCGTCTCCACAAGGCACTATATGGGCTAAAGCAAGCTCCAAGGGCGTGGTACGATGAGCTCTCGAAAATTTTGGTATCCAAAGGTTTCTCAAAAGGTTCCATTGATCTAACCTTGCTCATATACAAATATGGGGATGCCATTTTGCTTGTGCAGGTTTACGTTGATGACGTTATTTTCGGGTCCACAAACCCAAAACTTTCTAAGTGGTTTGAAAAACTAATGCACAACAAATTTGAAATGTCAGTGATGGGCGAACTTAAATTCTTTCTTGGAATTCAAGTTCACCAATCCCAAAGTGGTATCTTTATTAACCAAGCTAAGTATTGTCATGAGATAATCAAAAAGCATGGTATGACTTCATGTGAGCCCGTTGGGACACCATTATCAACCACATCCCTAGATGAAGACTTGGAGGTAAATGCCATAGATCAAACTAGATATCGTTCCATGATCGGCTCCCTCATGTACTTGACAGCAAGCAGGCCTGATATTTCACAAGCTACATGCTATTGTGCACGATATCATGCCATACCTACTGAAAAACACCTCAAGGAGGTTAAATGTATATTTCGGTACCTCAAGAATACCATTCATTTGGGACTCTAGTATCCGAAGGAAACCGGTTTCTTTCTAACGGCCTATTCAGATTCTCATTACGCAGGGTGTCTTGATACTCAAAAAGGTACTTCTGGTGGTGCACAATTCCTAGGACAAGATAAGCTCATAGGATGGTCTTCCAAGAAGCAGGATTGCACGTCACTTTCATCAGCCGAAGAGGAGTATGTGTCTCTATCTGCGTGTTGTACTCAAGTTCTTTGGATGAGAAAACAACTCACGGATTTGGCTTCCACTTTTAGAAAGTACCTATGTACTGTGACTCAAAGTCGGCCATAGCCATCTCCTGCAATCTGGTACAGCATTCCTGCACGAAGCACATCGATGTCAGATATCACTTCATAAAGGAACAAGTTGAACGAGGTATCGTTGAGTTATACTTTGTTGGAACGGATTACCAATTATCCGACTTGTTTACGAAAGCTCTGTCGAAAAATAGGTTTGAGTACCTCGTTAGGCAAATTGGTATGAGATGTGTGACTCCAGCAGACCTGGAGATTCTGGCAAAGGTGCCTCCTTGATTCATCTATCAAACATCTTCTTGTAAATATCATTGAAAAGGAAAAACACAAAAATATAAATCATATAAAAGCAAAACACAAAATTAAAAATCTTTGAAAATCTAAAAATATTCTTCTCGATGTGTCTTTCAGTATCGATAATATGGACGTGCCTAGAAATTTCGCTCAATAACAACACGGGTGTGTACATAAAGCTCGAATGAAAGTTGTAAATATTTTTCAAAACATGTCATTTCTATTTTTTAATAAAGGAAAATGTCTATTTTGGAAAAAAAATTCCAACAACGGGTAGAGCAATCTATCTTGCGTTGAGCTTGTCACAAAACATTCAACGTTTTGAGCTCAACACGTGGCTTGTAATCACTTTCAGATTGCAACCCCAATCTATATTCACGGGGGAGTGTACGATTTAGTGCTCTTACCCTCAGCAAAAGAAGAGAAATATTCTTACAATTGAGTGGATTTGTCAAGACATTCAAAGTCTATGAACTCAAGTTTGTTCTTTAGAAATACCATGTCTCCAAAAAGAAATGCTTTCGAAAAGGGTTGAACACAATTTTTTCAAGAGTTTTTCAATGATTATTCAAAATCTTTCAAAAATTTTGTGTTCAACAACTCCTATCCTCAAAAAGTGAAATGCGGATCACATCCTCACAATGACAATTCAATTGGATCAATTTTTGAGGGGGAGCGTTCCAAAAATTCATGCTAGTTAGACACATTTTTCTCTCGAAGACTTTCAAGACTATTTTTAGCAATATATTTTATTCAAATTTGGTATATCTAATATCAAAAGATGTTATATATTTGAGATACGGGGAGAAAATGTGATTAATGTGATCTATAGACTCAAGCACTTTAACTCTTACCCACATGTGCGAAATACTTTCAATTATTGATGCACATGTGAAGGGGAGCTTTTCTAAATTGACAAAACTAGCAAGGTGTTAAATGTTTTTAAAACCCTTTATTAGAATTTAAAGTGGTTTATGGTTACGATCAAATACCCACAACATCTTTAATCCACGATGTTATTGGTGTCAAAAGGGTGGTTAGGTTTAAGTCCTATGATCCAACAATAACCGGAGGGATTTTTCCAGGGACAATCCAATAGATTATTAGAAGTCCTTAGGAAAAATGGAGTAGAATGTGAACGTAGCTGAATGCCGACTAAGTACTGATGCTAGCACTGGAACAATCACAACAATGTGCTAGTAATGATGTATAGGTAAGCATTGAAGGGGTTGAAGAATGAAAAAGAAATGTAAGGATAAAGGGTGTAAAGAAAGAAGCCCTCCATACAACTTAGGCAGAAACCAGGTCAACACATCATGAAGACAACACATCATGGACCAAGTGATGTAATGCACAACCCTTCCCTAGCTGACTCAGGCTTTTCTCAAAATAAGTTTGTTTTATTTTCACGGAGTTCAACACGACTTCTATTGACTTTCTCACCCCGAGATAGTTGATATTAAATAGGTGGCATCTACTCCAGCCTCTGACCACTAAAAGTGCACTAATTGTAGGATATGTAAATCTTGCTTATGTTTTAGAGAGAGAGAGAGATAGAGAGATGATGGAGTTCACACACTTCTAGAGAGAGAAAGTGAAAGATAACTATGTGTAAATTATGAAAACCACCACCCTCTCCATCTAAGGAGAGGGTTTATATACCCAATCCTTGTGATGGGCTTGGGCTTACAATATTAGGCCGGCCTACACATGTTATAGGCTAGGCTTGGCCTTGTTTGTTTAATAAAGATATCTAGACTACGAGCTACTACTTAATATATTGTCGGAGTGATCGAATCTTCCTAAATACGTAAAAACGTATTTCCAACAATCTCCCCCTAAGGGAGGTCACTCCAAACAAGGGTGTTACCCTAGTTACAATAATAAAATAAACCTAGCATACTATGCTTGTCTTGAGCTCGTAGTCTTCCTCTTTCTTTTCTTTTTCTTTTCTGGTGAACATGCTGATGTGATCTTTGATATCAATCTTTAGCATTAATCTCTTGCCTTGATCTTGTGCATCCATCACTTGTGATCTTCGCCTCCTCGTGACATCATGCCCCACATACTTATACCTTTGTAATTCTTGAAAGCTTCAGAGTTTGATACAGCGGAAGACTTAACTTTTAGGCTTTCTTGAATTTGTTGAAGTATTAAGTGCGAAAAGTATAAGCATGAGGGGACGACTTCTTCTCGGATTTTGCAACACCACCGTCTTCAAATGCCGCAACATAAGTAGACACGAACGAAATGGCTTTGAACATTTCATTCTAATTCGGTAGCATTTTACCTCCGGTCGGTGAAGACCGTTGGACGATATAAAATATCGTACTTGTGGCAGGTAGATTTAATTAAAAATCTCCTTGACAAGATTTCGCGGGTAAACCCGTTCTCTTTACTCGACCGTCCAAAGCTGACTGCAAACGTAAAGAGTGAATCATTTGGATTAAATTATCCGCATGATTGAAGCCGTTGATATGAGCTTAAATACTCATATCATTTGTAGCTTAAAACAATGAAATTATGCATGAAATGTATCAAATATGCCTTGTATATGTGTATTTCTTGTTTTAATGTGTGTAGGTACCAAGATCGCGAAAATCGGCAATTATCGACACGAGTTTGAAGAAAAAGATCAATGAAGCCAAAATCAAGCTCGACTGAAGAGGATTTAATCATTTGTCAAGTTTATGAGCCAAGTGGTCCCACATGAGCTTATTGGGCATGGAAAGCCCAACATGGATTAAACATTGTTATATTTTTGGTACTGGGCCAAGGAAAGCCCAAATCGGATTAAAGAAATAAAATATGGCCCAATTTGCCATTCAATGTAACGGATGGAAAAATAATATAAGGGCCCAAGCCCAAAAGCCTCAAACGAATGCAATATGAAAAGATGGATTGGGCTTTCTAGGGTTTATTTTCAGTGGAATGTGTATAAAACACGTTACACACTCATTCACTTTATTTCATAAAACAAATACCATTCACACACGTTTGTTTTAGTCGTTTATATCCTCCCACCCATTTATTCACTCGTTCCCATATACACTCACCACAAATAAATAAATAAATAAAAAACCCGTCCCACTCACTTCATCTCTCACCCCTTTTATCCCCAACCCTAGAATAACCAGTAACTTTAAGCTACTGTTCCAAACCCTAAGTTAATAATTCATCAATTAATCAAGGGGCTTTTAATCCCACGTACGATTCACGTGAGGGGGAATTAAATCCCCCAATTTATAGGAAGAGAGGAGATGGTATGCCAAGGATACGTGGCATCTAATTATTGGAGGCAACAACTCACTCTTCCAATTCCACCAATCAAAAGGCTCAAAAGAAGCACAACTAGCACACACGGATGCCACGTTGGCAATCCGTGTGCTAGTGGTGTTTTCTCAACCATCAGATCAAAAATAAGAGAGAGAATGAACATCCAAGGGCTGAGAAGAAAGAAGAATCTACTTTGAAGATTCGGATATTCCCTCATCAGCAGCCTTGGGGATGGCTATAAAACCCCCCAATTTACTTGTATTTTTCATCCCTTCTTTTAATTTACTGTTATAATGTTAGTTTATTCTTAGAAATTGTAATTTTCTTTAAAGTTGTAATGTTTGAATTATTTTAATAAAAGTTAATCTTTCAGTTTTATCTTCTTTACATCTCGCGTTTAATTTTATTTTTAATGAGTTAAGTGCAATCTAAAGTTATAAATTGAAATTATAATTGAGTATTATTCATATAAGCTGAAATCATAGCTTGTTTGGGTATTAAGTTAGAAAAAGGGAATTTGTTTATCCCACTGATAAACATAACAATAAGATTTTGCTGGGTTCGAGATGTATGATTCGATGATGTTTGTTGGTTCTATGGAGGATAATGGTGGTTTCGAGTTTCGTTCATTAGGTTGCTCAGCGCAAACCTACTGCTCAAAGGCTTTCAGATTCATAAACAATCACAATTTAACATTAATCAAGCAAAATCAATTACGCATTAACTACTCAAACATCTAAAAACATCTTAACAGTGAAACAAAATTTAATCTAAAAAACATAAAACTTAAAAGAGTTGTGCACCTATTGAAGAAAGCCTTTGAGCAGTAGGTTTGCGCTGAGCAACCTAATGAACGAAACTCGAAACCACCATTATCCTCCATACGAACCAACAAACATCATCGAATCATACATCTCGAACCCAGCAAAATCTTATTGTTATGTTTATCAGTGGGATAAACAAATTCCCTTTTTCTAACTTAATTACCCAAACAAGCTATGATTTCAGCTTATATGAATAATACTCAGTTATAATTTCAATTTATAACTTTAGATTGCACTTAACTCATTAAAAATAAAATTAAACGCGAGATGTAAAGAAGATAAAACTGAAAGATTAACTTTTATTAAAATAATTCAAACATTACAACTTTAAAGAAAATTACAATTTCTAAGAATAAACTAACATTATAACAGTAAATTAAAAGAAGGGATGAAAAATACAAGTAAATTGGGGGGGGGGGGGGGGGGGGTTTATAGCCATCCCCAAGGCTGCTGATGAGGGAATATCCGAATCTTCAGAGTATATTCTTCGTTCTTCTCAGCCCTTGGATGTTCATTCTCTCTCTTATTTTTGATCTGATGGTTGAGAAAACACCACTAGCACACGGATTGCCAACGTGGCATCCGTGTGTGCTAGTTGTGCTTCTTTTGAGCCTTTTGATTGGTGGAATTGGAAGAGTGAGCTGTTGCCTCTAATAATTAGATGCCACGTATCCTTGGCATACCATCTCCTCTCTTCCTATAAATTGGGGGATTTAATTCCCCCTCACGTAAATCGTATGTGGGATTAAAAGCCCCTTGATTAATTGATGAATTATTAACTTAGGGTTTGGAACAGTAACTTAAAGTTACTGGTTATTCTAGGGTTGGGGATAAAAGGGGTGAGAGATGAAGTGAGTGGGACGGGTTTTTTTATTTTTTTTTATTTGTGGTGAGTGTATATGGTAACGAGTGAATAAATGGGTGGGAGGATATAAACGACTAAAACAAACGTGTGTGAATGGTATTTGTTTTATGAAATAAAGTGAATGAGTGTGTAACGTGTTTTATACACATTCCACTGAAAATAAACCCTAGAAAGCCCAATCCATCTTTTCATATTGCATTCGTTTGAGGATTTTGGGCTTGGGCCCTTATATTATTTTTCCATCCGTTACATTGAATGGCAAATTGGGCCATATTTTATTTCTTTAATCCGATTTGGGCTTTCCTTGGCCCAATACCAAAAATATAACAATGTTTAATCCATGTTGGGCTTTTCAGGCCCAATAAGCTCATGTGGGACCACTTGGCTCATAAACTTGACAAATGATTAAATCCTCTTCAGTCGAGCTCGATTTTGGCTTCATTGATCTTTTTCTTCAAACTCGTGTCGATAATTGCCGATTTTCGCGATCTTGGTACCTACACACATTAAAACAAGAAATACACATATACAAGGCATATTTGATACATTTCATGCATAATTTCATTGTTTTAAGCTACAAATGATATGAGTATTTAAGCTCATATCAGCCGTCAATTCTGATTCCTGGAACAAGTTTGATTCATTAAAGAATTGCACCATCGTTGCTTTCCAGTTGTCACGAGCTTGATTCATAAATCTTGCAAGTTACCTACATAGTGCTGTTTGATGTTAACACTAGAAGGATTTCCACTCATCACTGTGAACACTAAGGTATCACTCTGAGTGTTCTGGCAAGATCACTTAGATATTGCGTAGAGGCCTGGAACGTATTTAAGTTCAGCTAAGAATTAAACCACTGTTGCTTTCCAGTTATCACAAGTTTGATTCATAAAGAATCGCACAAGTTACCTACAATGATCTTTTTGATATTCGCTCAAGAAGGATTTCCATCTTCATTGTAAATACTTTCGTATTACTCGGATGTTCAGGCAAGATCATGATGATTTGCATAGGGCTCTTAAGATCTTTCTTACTTTTCACATTGCGTGAAGAAGCAAGGAATTATGGAAGTGTGTCCTAATGAGATATTTGATGATCTCAAATGGCTCTAGACTCGATCATGCATTTTGGATTTTAGTGATCGGAGGCTAGAGAGGAGTGCCACCTTTTCAATACCAATTTATTCGGAGTGAATAAATCAATAGATAATGTGTTGTCTCCGTGTGATTAAAACAAATACCTTTTGAGAGATATCTGAGTTAGCTGGGATGGGTTGTGCATTGCATCACTGGGTCCATGATGTCTATCTTCAATATCGAGCATCATTAAAATGATCTCAATAGCATATGTGTTGACCCGGTTTCTGCCTAAGGTTGTAAAGAGGGATTCTTTCTTTACACCCTTTATCTTTACAGTTCTTTTTCATTCTTCAACCCCTTCAATGCTTACCGATACGTCATAACTAGCACCTTGTTGTGATTGTTCCAGTTCTAACTTAAGTACTTGGTCGGCATTCAGCTACGTTCTCAATCTTTCTCCATCTTTCCTAAGGACTACTATTTCTAGCTATGGAATGTCCTTGGGAAGATTCCTTCGGTTTTGGAAGAATCATAGGACTTAACCTATCCTACCATCCTTATGTCACCACAATCTTCATCGTCGTGAAATGAATGGGGTTTGGGTAAGTATATGTCACCATGAAAATCCATTTTGATATGCAAATCCGTTTTGCTCCCCCTTAACATATGCCACGATATTCGAAAACATTTCGCATATGTCGGGATGAGCCAGCACATTAAGTCAAACTATTTGTGATAATTTCCCATATTAAATCACATTTTCTCCCCCATATTAAAAATATTAACCCAATCGATGTTTTTAGTATCAATTGATTTAATGAAGTTTTAACAAAGGTTTTGGGAAGAAAAATGCAAGTCCTTTCTATCTTCAAGATACCAAATGTATGAGATATGATATCGATTTGTAACATGATCACATATTCACCATATTAGAAAAAAATTGACAAGGTTGCACCTGATTGATGAGAACATCATATGATAAGATCAAATGGTTCTTGTCAGCATATGTTGGTCGCCTCGTCACGTCTGAAGTCATCTCTTGACACCACGTGTACGATTGGTATTGTTGTCTTCACACCAGTTTGTGAACTTGGCACTTTCGGGATCGAAGATTCTGAGTGCTTGATAATTGCTCCCTAATAAGTGTGTAAACACTTATCCTTTTGCCACTAAAATCAAGGAAAAACAAGACCTAATCATGTGTTTAGTATCGTAAAAGTCAGAATTACGCGTGGCTTTGTGTTTTTGTGTTAAATAGGTACAAATGATCAAAAGAAGAGAAAACACGGGATTTCACGGTCAAATGTTGAAGAAAAGTCCAAGAAAGAGACAAAGACAAAGTCAAAGACCAAAAGTGAACTCAAGATCACGAAAACCGACAAAATCGACACGGTTTTAAAAGAAAAGATCAAGGAAGCCAATTTCAAGTTCGATTTTAAGCGGATTTAATCATTTACAAAGATTTCGGGCTTAGTGGGTCCCACATTTGCTTAATGGGCCCACAAGCCCATTTAAGAAGATGGTTACAATTCATAAAACGAATCATGAGGCCCAAAAACAATTTACAAAAAAGAGTATTTGGGCCAAAGCCCATTTGGCAAATCAAAACATATGGATGAAATCACTTGGGCCAAAAGACCATTTGGTTAAATTATGGGACGGGTAAATTATGCTGGTCAAACTCCCACTCACTCACACCATGACTTATTTATTCAACCCACACGTTTTATTAAAACGCATTTTACCCTTCCCACTTCATTTTCGATAATAACAAGAACAACTCACCCACTTATCCTTCTTTCTCTCCCACAATAAACAGCCACCACCTTTTACTGTTTCAAAACTCTAATTCACCCTAACAAAAAATTACCCATAAAAAATTGGGGCTTTTACCCAATTCGTGTGATTCACATGACTCCTATTTAAATCCCCCACTTAATTCAGGATGAACACTATGGTGGTCCTCTCACCTACGTGGCCAACCTCCTTTATTTGATTGGTGCTCACACCTCACCACAACCCTCTATCCAATCACCTATTGCCACCTCAGCCACCAACTAACACAACAAACACAAAACTGCCACTCTGGCAATCCATAGAAAAGAAGGCTTAAACGGCTGAGATTTAAGACTTACTCTCAAAGCTTCATCAACAAGCCTTTGGGGGTTGGCTATAAATACCCCCATAAATCTGTAATTTGTGTGTGCACTTCTATTTTAATTTTTTAATTTTTATGCAAAAAATTAGATTTAGGTTTATTGTAATTTTCCATTTTTCTAGTATTGTACTTAATTTTTGAGTTATTAATAAAATTTACTTTCTGTTCAATTTTGTCTCTTTTAAATTTATTGCAATTTACTTTTATCACTGTTTTTGTTTAAATTAATTAAAAGAAATTAAAGTGGTAAATATTTCCCCCCACTGGGAAAGTAATTAAAATTGGTTCGAGTAGCTTTTTGGTTTGATGGTGATGATTCGGGTTGATGATTAATGGTGGTGTTTGACTCGGTTTAACCAAAAGGGAGCTCAGCGCTCACCCTTCGGCTCAACGGTATCGACACCAGGTTCTACTTATCTTTTACTTTCTTTGTTAATTTTAGAATAATATTTGTTATATGTTTGTTTAAGTTTATCTGCTTGTTTAGTTAAGTAGTTACTGTTAGGATTTAAGTTTATTTGGATCTGCTTATTCATTTTCGGTTAATATTATTTGTTTGGTTTTGAGTTTTGATTGGTTCTGCTTATTCATTTTTTGTTATCTGCTTTTTTATCTGTTTAATTTAGTTTGAATCGTGTCTATTCTATTTTTGGTTAAATGTAATCTGCTAGTTAAGTTTTTGGTAAATCTGAGTTTTATTTTAGACTTTGCTGGTAGTTGTAGTTAATCCTTGCTGAGTGTGATTTTATTTGTTTTGCTTATTGATTAAATCTGTTTAAGTTGCATTTTAGTTTTGCTATTTTTTTTAAAGTTTAATGCATACTGGTTCTTTGAGTTTTATTTAGGCTGCTTGTTTTCTTAACTCATCTGCTTATCTGCTAATATCCTTTTTGTGCTTATTTGGATTCATATATGCTATTTGTTTATTTTCAGCTTATTGTGCTTATTTGGGTTATATTATATTACTGTTATTACTGAGAAGCAGATTCACTTAATCTACTTGTTTCTCTTATTCCAAAAAAAATTAAAAAAAATAAATAAATATAGTAGAATTCGTCTGGACTGGGACTCGAACCCTGGACCTCACGCTCAACAGCCAACGTCATATCCAACTCTTCTAGGCCTCTTTTGTGTTTAAATTCACGTCAACTAATTAATATAGATTTTAAAGTTACTGTCAGTTTATTTAGTCTAAATACAAGTTTCGTTTTATTAAATTTATTTAAAAGTTATATATCAATTTTATTTTATTCAGTTTTAAAAAAAATAAAAAGATAAAAAAATATTTTGTTACTTTTATAATTTTAAATTAGTTTTCAATTAAGTTTTATTTAAAAAATAGATTTCATTTAAAGTTTTTATTTTAAAATTAATTAGATTTAAATTTAGGTTTAAGTATTAGTTTAAAATAGTTTTCACATTTGTTTAAAAGTTTTAAATAGTAATTAATTAGCTTTTAATTAAATAGTTTTTTAATTAGTTTTTAAATACCAAAAAGTTTTATTTACCAAAAACAATAAATCTTACGTTTAATTGGAAATCAATTCGAGACGATTTGAGGAACGATAAATAGACATAAAAAGAATTGGCAAAAATTCTTACATTAAATTGGCGTCGCTGCCGCTTCGCTCGTTACGATTGAAGATTTCGTGAGACGTTTGGATTTTGGGATCCGTTCTTTTTCAAAGTTAATTTTCTTGCACAAAAATCAAAAACATAAAAAAATAAAAAACTTAAAAATACAAAAAAATTAAAAAATCACAAAAGCAAATTCTTTCCTAAGATTTGCAACAAAAAAATTAAAAAATCAAAAAGTAATATTTTTCCTAAAAGTATTACACCAAAAATATTACGTATTAGTGTTATTTTTCTTAGTTCGATTTCTTTCGATTTTTATTGTGAATATATATTTTTTCTAAAAAAATACAAAAAGATTTTTCTTTTACTATATTATATTACGTAGCACAGTTAACTTACCTACTTTTCAAATAAGGCCTAGTTGGGATTTCATCACCTAACTATTGTATTCGCATCCACAACAAGGAAAAAGGGCAAAATAGATAAATACTAGTAAGACGTTTGAACTCGACATATACAAACTATAAGGTGGGTATAAGGTGACGCGCTATAAAAGGCCGTCTAAGGAAAAAGGTTTTTAAGTGCTTTGTGTCACCTCGTTTCCCCGCTTGCTTGTGCGTATATTGAGAGGGACGACCGATTATTGGTTTGCCAACTCAATTAGTATTAAGTATATATTTTTGTAGATTTTTCATATTGCACCTCGAGAGGGATAATCCCTTTCCTCTCAAAGTCGACCGAGGTCACCTACCTCATTCCAAGTTTTAATTGTATGCGCACTCGCGCGCGTACATACATACCGATTGGTGTACCAAACACTTCTAATTCTTCCAAAAAGAAGAAGAAGAAGAAAAACAAAAAGACCGTCATTCAAGCCGATCCCGAGAATCTTGCTTTCGACAATACAATGGCAACGGATAACCGACCTATGATTGAGATTCTACAATCTCACGTTGAGAACACGATGACGCTAACGTTGTCCCCATAATTGGAGCAAATAATTTTGAAATCAAAACGGGTTTTATTCAAATGGTTTCCGCTACACCATTTTTGGGTCGTTCCCAAGATGACCCCCATGATCATATCAAGAGATTTATCCATTTGAATAATACGGTGAAATACAATGGGGTGCCACAAGAGGCTATTCGTTTACAACTCTTTCCTTTTTCCCTCGAGGGACAAGCCGGATTTGGCTTGATAAGGAACCACCCCAAAGTATTACCACATGGATTGATTTAGAGACCAAGTTCATTAACTACTTTTTTTCCACCATCACGAACCACTTCTTTAAGGAATGACATCATTACTTTTGAACAAAAATATGGGGAAACGTTTAGTGAGTCTTGGGATCAATTTAAAGAGCTTTTAAGAAAATGTCCACAACACGGTTTCACTAAAGTGCATCAAATCAATACGTTTTGCAATGGTTTAACTCTTAATGACCAAGACTCACTTAATAGTGCCGCGGGGGGCAATATTCTTGTGAAATCAATGAACGAGGCTTGGGCCATAATTGAAAACAAGGCTAAAGTGCAAACAAAGAGTGCTAGGGCCACTATGGCAAGTGCTAGTTCTAATGAGAACGACAAAAGAATTGATAAGCTTACTTCGCTTGTTGAATCAATTGCTTTACAAACCAAAGAAATAAAGGGTCAAGTTAATGCCTTGAAAGAAACTAGTGAAACGTGTGAGACTTGTGGTGGACCACATTCATATTTTAATTATGAGAAGGTTTACAATCAACAACAACAAGTTTGTGCTTATAACACCAATGCCAATGAGAGAGTTCAATTCAAACCAAATGTTGATGTTAACCATTTGTCTTATAAGAGTACTAATTATTTGGCTCCCCCGGGTTTTATAGCTCCACAAAGACCACCCCCACCTGCCCAAAATACCCAATACCAAAATAGGAACCAAGGTCCTCAAATGGGTAATTTTCAAGGGAATGCAAATCAAGGGAATTTTAATGGTCAAAATCAAGGGTTTCAAAATAATAACCAAGGGTTTCATAATAACAATGGTTTTCAACCTCACTATCAAAACCAAGGTTTTCCTAATCAAGGTTTTCCTGATCAAGGGTATAATCAAATGAATATGCATAATCCTCAAATGAACTTGGTTCTACAAAAATTGACCGACCATGAGCGAATTATGAGAGAGATGCAAGAATCGACCGATAATAAATTTTTGACAATGTTGCAAGCCCTTAGACCCCAAGAGGCCTTACCTTCTAATACCGAGATTAAACCTCGTGCTAA
The DNA here is from genome assembly GCA_025667525.1 of Glebionis coronaria. Classification (NCBI taxonomy): domain Eukaryota; kingdom Viridiplantae; phylum Streptophyta; class Magnoliopsida; order Asterales; family Asteraceae; genus Glebionis; species Glebionis coronaria. The sequence continues at coordinate 203,089,820 of CM046879.1, read as the reverse complement.
TGTGAGTGCTATCACTACTCGAAGTGGAGCCACTATAGTGGGACCTTCCATCTCTTCGCCCATAAAGGAGAGACAAGGCCCGGAGGTCATAATGAGTAATCCAACTCCCCCTTCGGTGATTCCTCCCACTACCACTCCTAGTACTAGTGCTCCATTGCCTAATGAGCCTAACCATAAGGTTGTTCAAGAAGAGAGTCCTTCTCCTTCTCAACCGTCAAAGTCTAAACCCAATATCCCTTATCCCTCTAGGTTAGACAAGGCTAAAGTGCTCACCAAAGATGACGTTCATGTCTCCAGCTTTTTGAAAATGATTTCCAACGTGAATGTTAACATTAGCCTTATTGAAGCACTTGCTCAAATGCCAAAATTTGTGAAAATGTTCAAAGATTTACTTAATAAGAAAGAAAAAATGGTTGAGCTCGTGAACACTCGTTTAAATGAGAATTGTTCCGCGATTCTTCTCAAAGAGCTTCCCAAAAAGCTAGGAGATCCCGGACGATTCGTGTTACCTTGCTCATTTTCTCAAATTGATGATTGTATGGCTTTAGCGGATCTCGGCGCTAGCATCAATCTTATGCCACTCTCGGTATGGAAACAATTATCATTATCCGACCTTGTACCGACTCGCATGACTCTTGAGTTAGCTAATATAACTCTCGCATATCTCGTTGGTATTGCCGAAGACGTTTTTGTTCGAGTTGGTACATTCACTTTTCCCGTGGACTTTGTCGTCGTCGACTATGAGATGGATCCTCGTATTCCGTTAATACTTGGTAGACCATTCTTACGATCCGGAAGAGCTTTAGTTGATGTGGCCGAAGGGGAGTTAATTCTTAGGGTTAGGGATGAACAACAAGTTTTTAAAATGGGAAAAATCACAAAAAAATCAAATGGAAAAGAGTCGGTCAATATGATTGATGTTCTTAATTATGATGATGAAGAGATTTTCATTAATCCTTTTGGAATTGAAAAATCAACTCAAAATGAGTTTGTGATAACTTCATCCCTTCCCTTAGAGCCTCAAATTTTTGAAACTCCTATTTACGATACCTATACTGATGACACTTCTTCAAGTGATCACACTACCTTCAGTTTAGACGACCTATCTTTTGACCTACCCACTTTTGACCCACCCATTTTTAATCAACCAATCTTTGATACCTACGATGATGACACTTCTTTAAGTGATCTCATTAACTTTCATGACCCACCCCATGATCTTAATGCACCTCATATCCCTATGAGTGATTCTTCCATGGAGACTCCTTTTGACTTTAATACCCCAATTTTAGAAGTCATAACTTTCGAGGAGGATCCTCCACTCTTAGAGATCATTTCTACTTTAGAAGACATTCCATTTGAGGAGGATTTCTATATCTTTCTAAATACCTATTTTCATCACGAGGATGAGTTTTCCTATGACTCCGATGATACTTATGTTTTCACATCGAGTTTGGAAGAGGACGACTTTCCTACTTTGGATTATGATGATATTTTGAGCTTAAATGTCAACACCTCTTGCTATTTTCCCATTAAGGAACCGGTGTTTGATCCCGGAATAGAGACTTTCGTGCTATCATTGCCATATCCCCATAACACCTTTCCATGTAAGAAATTTTTGACCAAGGGTACCCCACTTTTCTTTGCCTTGTGTGATTTTACAACCTCGGGGTTTATTTCCTTTTGTGATGGAAATTATGTGTTTGACCCGGGTGGATTTTTATGGGGTATTCCTTATATGACTTTGTTTCACCCTTTATCATGGAGAGATTTTCCTCCCTTGGAAATCTCGGTTTTTCCCATGATTTTCCCATTTAAATGATGACATTCGGGAAATCAAGTCGAGCTAGAGACTCGTGATAAATAAATCAAGCATCGTATAACTAGGTTAGATTTTTACCTTTTACCCTTTTTCACCTTCACCCATTTTCACCAATAAGTGTAGGGGGAGCCAAGTAGGTTGTTTGTGTGTTGTGATGTTGTGCAGGGACATGTGCTTTAATGATCCACTTTTGGTGTTTTTGACGCGACCCGTGTTCCCGTGTACCCGGTTCCTTCGATAAGTTTTTGCTAGTGTGATTCATACATGTATATAAATAAGATGAATAAATGTAATCACTTTAGTTGTCTCTTCCTTAGCTCGATTTAAACAACGTACTCAATGTCCTAAGTGTAGGGGAGTTTATTCTCCCACATGCTTAAACATTGAGGAAAATGTTTATATTAAGTGTAGGGGGGACTTCTATCGAATTTTAGTGGGCTTTTCCATGAATTTGACCCCATTTAACCGGAAAATTTAAAAATTTTTCAAATATTTTTCAAATTTTTGATCTATTTTGACCTAGTAGTATTTTCATTTATTTTCTTTCCTTTTGTCATCGCATCGTATTTATATTTTCCATTTCAAGAATAAAGTCAAAAAAATAAATGAATAAAATGGTTTTAACAAGTTTAGATGTCTTTGATATATTAGGCCCGTCGTGAATATTTTGACTCAACCCGAGTTTACTTATCCGAGTTCACTCTAGCTAGTATCCTTAACCATATGGACCTTAATTGGTTTATTAGGCTAAGCATCCACGAGTCTTATTCCTTGAGATTTTAAATTGTGGAGAACGAGAGATGATAGAGTTGATAATAAGTTTAAGGGTTGATTTTTGCTTATATGAGTTTTTGTGGCTCTTTCTTCCCGCTTGTATATTTAATTGCTTAATAAATGAGTATTTTTACGGTGTCGATTTGATATCTTAACTCTTAGCCAAATCTTTTATCTCCTTGTAATTAAAGCATGAACACATTAAGGGTGCTAGCTTTGTGGACTTCCGACTAAGGTGGCTCATAACCACTAAGTAGGAGGTATTCAGACCATGGGACCGTGAAATTTGGCCTACTATATATATCATTAATAAGAAAGAATATGATTAAAACATGACCTCAAGGAGCCTTAGGGTGTGGGGCATGTAGCACGAACCTACTCATTAGAGCCTTAGGGTGTATGGCATGGTAAGTGTTGAATAAAAATTGATCAAAAATCAATTCCCTTGTTTATCGTTCAAGGAGCCTTAGGGTGTGGACAATAAATGAGGAGCATTTTTACATCTTAAAGAGCCTAAGGGTATATGATGTGAACTTGCTAAACTCCACATAAAGTCTACATGACTTTGGAGGAATAATTAATAAGTAGTAATATTGGCCAAATTTTAGGTCCGGGAATTTATTCCCCAAATCGTGTTAAATCATCTTGATGTGGGCTTACTTTTGTGACAATGTTTTTGAGGACGAGGTTAGGTTTTGAGTGTCGGGTTTGCACCGTTTGGCCTTCATTTTTGGACTAATAATTATCAAATAAGTCAAATGAGCCTTCGGGTGAATGACAATCAATAAAATCTAGAGATACAACGTAGGAATTGGAGAAAGAGTATTACACAATTATCTTATATGAGTGGTTTTAACTTAAAGACTTATGGTAAAAAATGATCTCGTTTTTAAGCTTGGTATAGGGAACGTAAAACTTGAGGGTGATTAATATCCATGACACCAAAGTCCTAATTTAAGTCTTATATTTCTTTACGAGTTTTCTCGATCAAATAATTTTCAAATTAATAAATCGTTATAACTTTTTTGTTTCCTTTTAAGTTTTTATCTTTTCATCGAAGTAGTATTAATAAAGGCCGAGATGGATTAATTATGAGAAAAATGTAACTTTATGCTTTAAAATAATGCATTGCATGGGGTCATTGCAATGGTCAAGTGTATGGGATTTAATAAGTGTGTAAACACTTATCCTTTTGCCACTAAAATCAAGGAAAAACAAGACCTAATCATGTGTTTAGTATCGTAAAAGTCAGAATTACGCGTGGTTTTGTGTTTTTGTGTTAAATAGGTACAAATGATCAAAAGAAGAGAAAACACGGGATTTCACGGTCAAATGTTGAAGAAAAGTCCAAGAAAGAGACAAAGACAAAGTCATAGACCAAAAGTGAACTCAAGATCACGAAAACCGACAAAATCGACACGGTTTTAAAAGAAAAGATCAAGGAAGCCAATTTCAAGTTTGATTTCAAGCGAATTTAATCATTTACGAAGATTTCAGGCTTAGTGGGTCCCACATTTGCTTAATGGGCCCACAAGCCCATTTAAGAATATGGTTACAATTCATAAAATGGATCATGAGGCCCAAAAACAATTTACAAAAAAGAGTATTTGGGCCAAAGCCCATTTGGCAAATCAAAACATACGGATGAAATCACTTGGGCCAAAAGCCCATTTGGTTAAATTATGGGACGAGTAAATTATGTTGGTCAAACTCCCACTCACTCACACCATGACTTATTTATTCAACCCATACGTTTTATTAAAACGCATTTTACCCTTCCCACTTCATTTTCGATAATAACAAGAACAACTCACCCACTTATCCTTCTTTCTCTCCCACAATAAACAGCCACCACCTTTTACTGTTTCAAAACCCTAATTCACCCTAACCAAAAATTACCCATAAAAAATTGGGGCTTTTACCCAATTCGTGTGATTCACACGAATCCTAATTAAATCCCCCACTTAATTCGTGATGAACACTATGGTGGTCCTCTCACCTACGTGGCCAACCTCCTTTATTTGATTGGTGCTCACACCTCACCACAACCCCTCTATCCAATCACCTATTGCCACCTCAGCCACCAACTAACACAACAAACACAAAACTGCCACTCTGGCAATCCATAGAAAAGAAGGATTAAATGGCTGAGATTGAAGACTTACTCTCGAAGCTTCATCAACAAGCCTTTGGGGGTTGGCTATAAATACCCCCATAAATCTGTAATTTGTGTGTGCACTTTTATTTTTAATTTATTAATTTTTATGCAAAAAAATTAGATTTAGGTTTATTGTAATTTTCCATTTTTCTAGTATTGTACTTAATTTTTGAGTTATTAATAAAATTTACTTTCTGTTCAATTTTGTCTCTTTTAAATTTATTGCAATTTACTTTTATCTACTGTTTTTGTTTAAATTAATTAAAAGAAATAAAAGTGGTAAATATTTTCCCCCACTGGGAAAGTAATTAAAATCGGTTTGAGTAGCTGTTTGGTTTGATGGTGATGATTCGGGTTGATGATTAATGGTGGTGTTTGACTCGGTTTAACCAAAAGGGAGCTCAGCGCTCACCCTTCGGCTCAACGGTATCGACACCAGGTTCTTCTTCTCTTTTACTTTCTTTGTTAATTTTAGAATAATATTGGTTATATGTTTGTTTAAGTTTATCTGCTTGTTTAGTTAAGTAGTTACTGTTAGGATTTAAGTTTATTTGGATCTGCTTATTCATTTTCGGTTAATATTATTTGTTTGGTTTTGAGTTTTGTTTTGTTCTGCTTATTCATTTTTTGTTATCTACTTATTTTTTTATCTGTTTAATTTAGTTTGAATCGTGTCTATTCTATTTTTGGTTAAATGTAATCTGCTAGTTAAGTTTTTGGTAAATCTAAGTTTTATTTTAGACTTTGCTAGTAGTTGTAGTTAATCCTTGCTGAGTGTGAGTTTATTTGTTTTGCTTATTGATTAAATCTGTTTAAGTTGCATTTTAGTTTTGCTATTTTTTTAAAGTTTAATGCATACTAGTTCTTTGAGTTTTATTTAGGCTGCTTATTTTCTTAACTCATCTGCTTATCTGCTAATATCCTTTTTGTGCTTATTTGGATTCATATATGCTATTTGCTTATTTTCAGCTTATTGTGCTTATTTGGGTTATATTATATTACTGTTATTACTGAGAAGCAGATTCATTTAATCTGCTTGTTTCTCTTATTCCAAAAAAATTAAAAAAAAATAAATATAGTAGAATTCGTCTGGACTGGGACTCGAACCCTGGACCTCACGCTCAACAGCCAACGTCAGATCCAACTCTTCTAGGCCTCTTTTGTGTTTAAATTCACGTCAACTAATTAATATAGATTTTAAAGTTACTGTCAGTTTATTCAGTCTAAATACAAGTTTAGTTTTATTAAATTTATTTAAAAGTTTTATATCAATTTTCTTTTATTCAGTTTCTAAAAAAATAAAAAGATAAAAAAATATTTTATTACTTTTATAATTTTAAATTAGTTTTCAATTTAGTTTTATTTAAAAAATAGATTTCATTTAAAGTTTTTAGTTTAAAATTAATTAGATTTAAATTTAGGTTTAAGTATTAGTTTAAAATAGTTTTCACATTTGTTTAAAAAGTTTTAAATAGTAATTAATTAGCTTTTAATTAAATAGTTTTTTTAATTAGTTTTTAAATACCAAAAAGTTTTATTTACCAAAAAAAATAAATCTTACGTTTAATTGGAAATCAATTCGAGACGATTTGAGGAACGATAAATAGACATAAAAAGAATTGGAAAAAATTCTTACATTAAATTGGCGCCGCTGCCGGGGATATTTGCACAAAATTCTTACATTAAATTGGCACAAAAGAATTTGCACAAAATTCTTACATTACTCCCCCTCAATTGTTGACCCGTGTTCTATCGAGAGAGCTGTAGTCGTCGTTTGAGTAGTCGCATCGTCGAGTATGTAGATACTAATTGTAGATTGCTATGGTTGTAGAGATGATAGCTTCATAAAAAACAAGACTTCACTTGTTTTAACAAATAAATGCACTGAAACGTACATTGATTTGTGTTAGACCAAGTTATAAAGTAAACTTGATCCCTTACAAGGTTTTAAAGTAAACCTTACCCGAGAAAATTAATTCCCGTTGTGAGCCAAAGCTTTCATAAGAAATACTTGACTTTAATGTGAAAACCGGGTTGCAGTCAGAAATAAATACAAGCCATATAGGCATGTTTTATGAAATATTTACAACTTTTGTACGAACTTTATTTATGGCGCCGTGTCAATATTAATCAACATTTCTAAGGCCGTAAATATTATCGTACCAATAGACATGCCTTTGAAAAATAAAGTAAAAATATTTTTGGATGTTTCTGAATTTTTCAATTTTTATGGTGTTTATATGGTTTTATATTTTTGTATTTTGTTTTTGTGGATAAAAATATAAACAATATATACAGATGATCACCAAGGATACGGAGAATAGTTTACCACCACTATTCTTTCGCTTCATCTGCCAATTCCTTTAGAGTCTCAGGCGAGAAGGTTCTCATTCCTAACTTGTCGGCCAAAAATTCAATTCGAGCGCGATCTAAAGCGTTCATGAAAATATCCACCAATTGATACTCAGATCGGACAAAGTAAAGCTCTATCACTCCATTTTCCACTTGCTCCTTGATGAAGTGGTAGCGAATGTCAATATGCTTCGACCGGGAGAATTGAACATTGTTGCAGCATAAGGCAATTACATTCTTGTTGTCGCAGTACATCGGAATTTTGTTGAAACCTAGTCCATAGTCGGTTAATTGCGATCTCATCCAAAGAATTTGAGCACAACAACCAGACATAGCTATGTATTCTGCTTTCGTACTTGAAATAGCAGTGCTTTTCTGCCTTTTCGATGCCCAACTGATTAGTCGATCTCCTAGTAATTGCAAAGTTCCACTCGTGCTACGCCTTTTATCTTGACAACCCGCGTGATCCGCATCTGCATATGCCATTAGTGCAATCGAAGAGTCCTTAGAATACCAAAGTCCCCGATTAATGGTTCCTTTAAGATACCGAAAGATCCGTTTGACAGTAGCTAAGTGTAACTCAGTAGGTCGAGTTTGATACCGAGCACACATACATATAGCAAATTGAAGATCAGGCCGACTAGCTGTGATATACAGAAGAGTACCGATCATTCCACGATAAAGTGTCGGATCAACGGCAACTCCATGTGGATCTGCATCAAGCTTGGTTCGTTCCACCATTGGAGTGTCTACGGGGTCGCAAGATTCCATCTTATATTTCTTAAGCGATTCAAGGGCATACTTGGATTGATTGATAAAGATGCCTCTGGGACTCTGAGATATCTGAAGTCCTAAGAAGAATGATACTTTGCCCATCATTGACATCTTAAACTTGGAAGACATGAGTGTCTCAAACTCACCGGATAAGGTTTAGGCCGAGGCTCCAAATATAATATCATCAACATATATTTGTACCATAATCATATCTTTACCTCGTTTCTGAATGAACAGCGTGGGATCCACCTTGCCTTTAACGAAGCCTTGCGTAATGAGGAATTGTGACAATAGATCATACCATGCACGTGGAGCTTGCTTCAACCCATAGAGAGCCTTCTTAAGCTTGTACACATGATTAGGATATTTAGGATTCACAAAACCATCTGGCTGTTGAACATAGACCTCTTCCTTGATTTCACCATTGAGAAATGTCGTCTTCACATCCATCTGATAGACGATCATATTCATGTGGGCTGCATAAGCAAGGAATAGTCTAATAGCTTCCAAACGGGCAACAGGTGCAAAGGATTCCATAAATTTGATGCCCAATAATTGCTTGTATCCACGAGCTACAAGTCGAGCTTTGTTCTTCAATATTCCGCCTAACTCGTCGAGTTTCACCTTGTAAACCTATTTCAAAGTGAGTAACTGTACTTGATCTGGGAATGGGACAAGTTCCCATACTTCAAGACGTATAAATTCATTAAGTTCTTCTTGCATATCTTCTATCCAACAGGATTGAGTAAAAGCTTCTTGCCATGTATTAGGTTCAACTTCAGTGAGAAAAGCATCAAAATGACAAAACATTGTGTTAGTGCAAACATTACGATGCTTTGTCGATATAATCTCTTTGTGTTTTGTTGATGACAAACGTATAATTCGCAACACATTATGTAAAATGTTAAGGTACTCGTAATCACTCAAGAATACATTTGTATACTTCTCTCGACACCTCCAAGATCGCATTCGGCATGAATCACTCAAGGTATGTACAAACATGTCATTAACCTAACTAAGTGATCAAGGATTAATATTTTCCTAAAACTCACATTTAATCAAATGTGACAAAAGATTTTAATTAACTTTATTTTTAAGAAAATGTTTTATTAAAAAGAAAATGGAAATTTGAATTTGGCATATTCCATATGCCAAAGGAATATCCTTTGAGGGTATAAACTACCCCAGATGGCATATCCCCACTAAAGGAAAAATTTGCACGGACTCCGACACGGAGGTTCCTTAAAGGAACCCGCGGTTCCTTATTGATAACGTACCGCGGGTGGAGATAAGGAACCGCGGGTCTTTTTGACCGTTGCAATGTTGCCCTATAAATAGTGGATCATTTCCAGCTTTTCTTTCAAACCCTTTTTGCACAGTTTCTTTCAAAAACCATCTTAGATCCTTGATTAGTTAGTTTTGATTAATCTTGTTTAAGATGTGATTCAATCTTCAATCTCCTCATCCTCTCAAGTGCAAAGAGAAGAACACTATCATTACCATGATGTGTTGGGTTCACTACATGATGAAGATCTTTCCTTCTATAGATCTAAGTTATGTTTTTAGTCTTCCTACTATGTATATGTAGAAGATCCAAGTGTTGGGTACACTTGGATGTGTTTGTAAGGGTAGAATATCCAAGTGATGGGTATCCTTAGATTAGGTGTTAATTGTGTAGATCCAAGTCTTGTTAGTACTTGGATATAGTGTTAGAGTTATAGATCTAAGTGATGTGTGCTTAGATCTATATGGTTTATGTGTTTAGGCCATAAAACACAAGGTTTGTTATGTTGGGCCATAAAACATAACTAGTGGGTAGATTAGGTTGTGTCTTGGTAGTTCTCACTAAACTCTAAAGTGATGTGGTTGTGTCTAGGTAGTTCTCACTAAACTCTAAAGTGATGTGGTTGTGTCTTGTGAGTTCTCACTTAGCTTTAAAGTGATTAGTAGTTGTGTTGTGTGAAGTTCTCACTTAGCTTCAAAGTGAAGAGTCGTGAAGATTGGTTCTAGCTTTCGATTAGAACTCGACATCTAGCCTTGTGTCGTTAAATGGTGAAGTGGGCGACGTTGTGTAGATTGGTCCGACCTAAGATTAGGACTCGACTTTTAGCTTAGAGTCGGAAATTGGATAAGCGACGTTGTGTATGGTTTCTCCACCTTAAGGAGTTTGTTGACTAGTGAAGTAACTCTTCGCCCTACTCCACTCCTCGAGTACACCTTACTCGAGAGTTACTTCACTAGTCAACAAACTCCTTAAGGTGGAGAAACCATACACAACGTCGCTTATCCAATTTCTGACTCTAATCTAAAAGTCGAGTCCTAATCTTAGGTAGGACCAATCTACACAACGTCGCCCACTTCACCATTTAACGACACAAGGCTAGATGTCGAGTTCTAATCGAAAGCTAGAACCAATCTTCACGACTCTTCACTTTGAAGCTAAGTGAGAACTTCACACTACACAACTACTAATCACTTTAAAGATAAGTGAGAACTCACAAGACACAACCACATCACTTTAGAGTTTAGTGAGAACTACCTAGACATAACCACATCACTTTAGAGTTTAGTGAGAACTACCAAGACACAACCTAATCTACCCACTAGTTATGTTTTATGGCCCAACATAACAAACCTTGTGTTTTATGGCCTAAACACATAAACCATATAGATCTAAGCACACATCACTTAGATCTATAACTCTAACACTATATCCAAGTACTAACAAGACTTGGATCTACACAACTAACACCTAATCCAAGGATACCCATCACTTGGATATTCTACCCTTACAAACACATCCAAGTGTACCCAACACTTGGATCTTCTACATATACATAGTAGGAAGACTAAAAACATAACTTAGATCTATAGAAGGAAAGATCTTCATCATGTAGTGAACCCAACACATCATGGTAATGATAGTGTTCTTCTCTTTGCACTTGAGAGGATGAGGAGATTGAAGATTGAATCACATCTTAAACAAGATTAATCAAAACTAACTAATCAAGGATCTAAGATGGTTTTTGAAAGAAACTGTGCAAAAAGGGTTAAAAGAAAAGCTGGAAATGATCCACTATTTATAGGGCAACATTGCAACGGTCAAAAAGACCCGCGGTTCCTTATCTCCACCCGCGGTACCTTATCAATAAGGAACCGCGGGTTCCTTTAAGGAACCTCCGTGTCGGAGTCCGTGCAAATTTGTCCTTTAGTGGGGATATGCCATCTGGGGTAGTTTATACCCTCAAAGGATATTCCTTTGGCATATGGAATATGCCAAATTCAAATTTCCATTTTCTTTTTAATAAAACATTTTCTTAAAAATAAAGTTAATTAAAATCTTTTGTCACATTTGATTAAATGTGAGTTTTAGGAAAATATTAATCCTTGATCACTTAATTAGGTTAATGACATGTTTGTACATACCTTGAGTGATTCATGCCGAATGCGATCTTGGAGGTGTCGAGAGAAGTATACAAATGTATTCTTGAGTGATTACGAGTACCTTAACATTTTACATAATGTGTTACGAATTATACGTTTATCATCAACAAAACACAAAGAGATTATATCGATAAAGCATCGTAATGTTTGCACTAACAATCTCCCCCTTTTTCCAGATCGTGATCATCATCATCAATAGGCATGACATGGGTAGTTGATTCGGGTGTTGGTTGAGAATTACTAGTTGATGGTATATCTTGACCAATTGTAGGTGCAGACGTATAAGATTGTGCTTCGGTTGCTGGAGCGACAACTTCGGTTACCGGAGCTATTTCCTCAGGTTCTGGAGAAACAATACTTGGAGGAGTAAAGAATTCATCAAAGAACGGTTGAAACAACGTATCCCATTCAGTCCTAGAAGGTGGTGTAAATGATGATGAAGTAGGGTTGTTTGGGACATGACCAGAACTAATGTTACTGGGTCCCATTTCATGAAGTGCGGGTTCATAGCTGCTTTGCTCAGAAGTCATTGCTGTCAGCTCATCAAAATCAACATTCATAGTTTCGAGGATCTTACGAGAGTTACGGTTGTAGATTCGGTATGCTTTCTTTGCGGGTGCGTAACCAATGAAAATACCAATATCAGCCTTTGGTTGAAGTTTTCCCAAATTGTCACCATCATTATTTGGATAGCAAAGAAAACCAAATACATGAAGATATGATAAATCTGGTACTTTTCCATGGAGAAGCTCATAATGTATTTTACCATGGCGTTTACGAATTAGTGACCGATTTTGGGTGTACACTGCTGTAGATACTGCTTTTGCCCATAAAAACAATGGAGCCTTTGCGTAAATTAACATCGTTCGAGCAGCTTCCATAAGTGTGCGATTTCGCCTTTCAACGACACCGTTTTGTTGTGGAGTGCATGCAACGGATGTCTCATGAGATATGCCAACTTTTTCATAATAATCACGCAAGATTTGATTCACAAATTCGGTTCCATTATCTGTACGAATGCGTCGGACAGTAGTGTTGAGACGCACTTGAATCATCTTGAGAAATCCGATGATGAATTTAGGTGCCTCATTTTTTGTTGTAAGAAATTTCACCCATGTAAACCGAGAGTAATCATCGACAATTACGAGGATGTACTTTTTGCCACTAAGACTTTCAACACGCATTGGCCCACAAAGATCCATATGCAACAAATAAAGTTTCTCTTGGTTGGTGTCTTCCGTCTTGGGTTTGTAAGATTTCTTAGTGCTTTTCCGCATTGTACACGCGGAACACAAATGATCCTTGTGAAATGAAAGTTTAGGAAGACCACGAACAAGTTCGTTTTTTGCCAAATGATTAAGAGCGTCAAAGTTAAGGTGAGATAACCGTCAGTGCCATAACCATGACTTAGTCTTCGATGCTTTGGAGAGAAGATATACGGGAGAAGCGACCATCATATCTTGTAGAGACAAAGTATACAAATTATTCCCTCGAGTACCTTTCAATAAATCAACCCCTTCCAAATTACGAATGAAGCAGGTATGCTCTCGAAAAGCAACTTCTAGGTTTGCATCAAAAAATTGTCCCACAGAAAATAAGTTGTGACTGAGACCTTCCACATAATACACTCTAGAAATTATAACATTCCCAATATGATATTCACCATAACCCATTATCTTTTCAATATGATCATTTCCAAATCGAACCATAACAAGAAACTTGCTGACGAAATTTCTGAGCTGAGAGCGATCTCTGGTCATATGCTTGGAGCAACCAGAGTCCAAATACCAGAGAACAATTTGGACCACCTGTTTTCAATAACAACAATATACAATGCATTGGAAACTATTGGTTCTAGAGTGTTAGCAGATACAGATATAAGATTATCAGAATTGCTAACATGTGTGTGACCCTTAGATTTCCTGCGTTTTCTAATGTGAGTTTTAGCACTAACAGGTTTTACTGTTCCAACTTTCTTAGGTTTTGGATTATTCGCGGGCACTACAGTGGGAGTAGACCTATTTAAAGGGAACTTGGTTCCTACAGTAGTGTCGGTGTTCCTAGTTAAAGGACACTCTTGTGTTTTGGTAGCCTTGGTACTCCTAGTTAAAGGGCACGCTTTCTTCACTTTAGTGGGAGTGATCCTAGTTAAAGGGCACATATTTCCTACTATCGTGAAAGTTCTACCAGTGGGGCGCCACATCCAACCAACTTGGGTTAACACTTTCCCAGTCGGTTTCCATTCTAATCCATTTTTCCGGGCATTCATCTCATTCACATGGTCAATAAGGCAAGAATCATGACGACTAGAAAACATACATTCATTGCAATTCCAACATTTCCAATTAGAATTCATAGTAGGCTTATAACGCTGCACAACCGCAGAACCTTTAGGTTTAGCTACATGATTCTTTTTATTCAAAACAGAAATAACATTCCTAGGATGGGCTTCTACTTTCTTCTTCACTGGACTACTAGATGGAGGCAAGATCCTATCATTTTTCTTGTTTCTTTTAAGCTTAGATTTTTGAGCCTTAGTAGTGGTGCTTACTCCTGTAGAAGGCAACACCAGAATATTAGAAGCTGGTTTTGATTCCGCCTTATCTTTAGTGACCACAGTTTGAGATGGTTTAGTCCTAGGGCCCTTATTAAATGGTGTGACGGCTATAAGGTTCCTTTTGATTGCACTAGAGGACGATGCTGAGACAGTGGCTGCGTTATCCACAACATTCTTACCTTTTAGAGTACGAAGTGTTTCCTTTAACTCGGCCAAGATCAGATTTTTATCACAAATTTGTTCCCTCAAATCAGTTATCTCCACCGACTTTCGATTCAATTGTTCAATCAATGATTGATTCTGTGCAGTGGTATTAGCACATGCGGGCTTTACTGAATCGAAGAGTCGTGTATCTTTCTGTTTTAAGTTATCAACTTTGGACAAAATATTGGAAACTCGATTATCTAGATCAAGTTTTAAATTCTCAGCGGCCTCAAGTACGTTCACACAGTTAAGCTCCTTAGATTTCTCTATGTCTATCGGCAAAGATTTAGCAACTTTGTCACTTGGCTGACGCTGTTTTGATTGTAAATTCAATCGAAAATTCTTTTCAAAGTTTGCATCATCGATATTAACACCTTCGAATGACGTTTCAAAGATTTCTTGAATAAATTGTTGCTTGCATTCAAGCGAAATACAATGTGTTTGAATCTCATCAAAACATTTTGAAAGCGAAGAATATGAATCTTGAAGCTTTAAAAATTCAGCGTCAGATTCGTGACAAGTACTATCTACCACATTATCCACAGATTCAACATTATGCACAATAGAATCATTATCAACACTTTTATTCACACAGACGGAAACTATATCATAAGACATCACTTGCTTCAGAAGTTGATCATTTTGGCGTGAAACCCGTTCTATTTCAAGTAAACTGTTTTCATAAGCATCATCCATTTCATTGAAAACACGTTTAACTTCTTCTATTTCCAAACGCAAATCTTGATAAAGATTACTAAGACAAGCTTTAACATTCTTTACAAATGGAACAATTTCGTCTCGGAACGCAACGCTAGTGTGCTCAAAGTTCCATTCACCTTCCGTTATGGCCGTAGCCGTCGTACGTTCCAAAATGACCTTATCAAAATCGGCTAAGTGTTGGTGTACCGCTTTTAAGTTAACGGATGCCTTACTTACCGGTGGAATTAACTTTGTTAAATCCGTTTTGACAAGTGTAGGAGACGTACTAGGAGGGTTTTCATTTGACAAACTTTAGGGCACAAGAACTGTAAGTTCAGGTAATTCCTTTTGTAAGCGAATACGTGTCTTTTTAGAAAGTTGATGTTTATTATGCTTATCATAATCAATCGTATGGAATTTCGAAAACATTTTAGAATGAGTTTCTTCCATAAGTGACTGTGTCTCCTTAGAACTACGAACATAAGGTGCTTCTTTCGATTTTCCAATTATGGTCATATCATAAAGATAGGGAATATATTCCTGAGCTTGTTTTGCATAACCGGGATTAGGTGGTAAATTTTGAAGACGCTTAAGTTCGATTTCTTTAAACGATTTAGTTAAAATATGAACCTTTTATGTGGAAGCGTATTGTTTTAAAAGTTGTTGTTCCTTGAATTTAAGAAGTTTGGTAGCATTAATTTCTGATTCAAACTTTTTAGACTCGAGAGTTTCGAAATCCAATTTAAGCTTCTGAAGATCATTAACAACCGAATCTTTTGCTTTTAATTCATTGGAAAGATTAGCTTTTAATGATTCTATTTCTTTCAAGTGTTCAATCTTTCCAAAACGAAATTGGTCAAATTCAGAACATGTTATTTTCTCTGTTTTGACATTTTCTTTATGCAACGAAAGCTCAGCAGTTAGGGTGGAATTCGTATCTACGGATTGTCTGAGAGCCATATACATTTGATCAATAATATGTTTAGGCACCATGACCAAATCATGTTGAGCATAAGATTCCATACCCATCGTAGCGTTTGGTTGAGGTTCACTCAAATGTGTAGGATTGGGTACCACATCATTTTAGTTGCTAGTTCCAGAATGCTGTTCGAGGTTGTCATTTTCATGCCCAACTTGATGTGGGTTATCATCATTACCAAGATTGGTTGTGGTGGGTACCTCACTGACGACATCAGAACCGTACTGACAGAGATTAGCAACGAGAGCAGCTTGGGCAGAGTGAATGTCATCACAATCCGAATCATATGCGTCAAGATCATCTGCTTGATAAGCTGCATTAAAAGTGGAAACGACTGCAATGCCTTCTGTAACACCCCCACATTTGCTATGCGCAGCGGAACCACAACCATGGGTGCTACACAGTATTCATTGCACACAAGGTATATCAAACGACGCTAAAAAGACGTCGACTTAAAACTTGAAATTTAAAATTTTTAGATAATACATGTCCACAGTTTTTCCAACCCCAAATAGTGCTCAGAGTTTAGCGTTTTCGGTCCCCATGAATCTCAAC
This sequence comes from Glebionis coronaria, assembly GCA_025667525.1. Lineage (NCBI taxonomy): Eukaryota > Viridiplantae > Streptophyta > Magnoliopsida > Asterales > Asteraceae > Glebionis > Glebionis coronaria. The sequence continues at coordinate 203,073,502 of CM046879.1, read as the reverse complement.
CCCAAAAACTTCAGTTTACAACCACATGACATTAAACATAAAAATTGTTTAAGTAGAAAAGGAGGGAAAAACAAGCGGACACCAAGCCGTACACACAACATCCATCCCATGCATGCTCCATCCTACTTCTCAGCGGTTACCTGAAACACATGCCAAAAATTTGGTCAACGAAAACGTTGAGTGGAATTCATAGGTTTTTCAATCCATTTGAACGTATATATAATAAAAACCATTCGTGATCATTTATAGTCTTGTCGATCAAACAAACTATAATCAGGATACTGACAATTGTGTTTAAGCTCATGACACTAATCCGTTAACTCAATCACCCGCGTAAATATACCGGCATGATTCAGATGAAACCAGTGCCCCTTCTAAAGGCATCAGTTGCAATTATACCTTATTTCTCATACAAAATAATCTACCGTAGAACTTACTATAAGTACAGCTTCTCGGCTAGCATTGGGTCGTTAACCCCGTAGTACTACAAATTGCATAAGCGGCTATTTCCCCCTACTCGAGGGCAAGACAATAGTTAATAGTTCATGAATTTAGGGACTTTTGCAACTTTGGTACTCAACACAATTTCTAAGGCAACTTTCGGGTCTAACAATCATTCATGATATACGTTCCTTTTAAAAACTAGCATGCATTTCCCTCGCGGGTAAAACAATTTGAAATAAATATAAGCGAGGCTATAAATTCACACCTTAGGTATTAAGTAGTCGGTAGTTCGAGGAGTGATCACTGACGATGTTACGGATGCCCGGGTAAATCAACACCTATCACAAATAACGCGTAATGAGTAATCTCATTTAAATACTTACGGTACTGTATAAAATACATATATACAAGTCACTTAGGACAAATATAACTCACGCCAAAAACAAAAATAACAAGTATCATTCATTTTATTCCATTCGTTCTTATTACCTACGTTGTCCATTTTTACTCGTTCTCGCCGGTACTTGACTAAAGTACGGGCTGTTTTACCTTATTAAACCATGCTTATAAAATTTGACAAAATTTCCAAAAATCCTATATGACCTGTAGATAACATGTTTTTAAGCCCAACAAAAGTTTTCACTTTTACGACCCGTTACGCAACTCATTTCCACGACTACATTTTACGGGCTGAAATTGCGCTTCGACCAATTTTGACCACTTTGACCTATATGAAAAATACCTTTGACTTCTTTGACACCTAAGTCAACATATAGACCCATTTATACAGGTTAGGGACCAAATTTTGACCCTTGACCATTTACCAATTTATACTTGTGACCCTCGGGATTTGACTAAAACTTTACACAAATTCGGATTATGAAAGTCCTCGTCTCCCGGTACCCGATCTTTAAAATGTCATAACTTTTAGCTCGTTTTGAGTCACGGGCTCTACCTTATACCAAATTAAAGCTAGAAAGACCCTCTATCACTACATTTAGTTTTCAAGACCTGGAACAAAAATCATTTTTATAAAATGGACCAAATGTTTCTGCCTAAAAATGACCATACCAAAAACATGCTTAGACTCGATTCCAAGACTTCTAATCACCACTAAACATCATCCTAAGCCTTCCCAAACATATCCTAACATCAAACTTCCATCCTACCCCTATTGATCAACCAATCTCAATCTCAAGAATCAAAGAAAATGAACATGCAAGTAATAAAACCTATGTAAAACACCCTTAAACATCAAACCAAACACAAGATTAACATGCAAAATCAACAACCACCATGGCTCCCCAAACACCCCCTTTGCCGTGGGGTTTGGGTGACCAAATCACCACAACCAAATTAATTTTGGTGGGTTTTCATGGTGTTTATACTTCCATAACACTTAATTATCAACATGCATTAGCTCTTTTAGCCTCAAAAACGAATTTGGATCATATGGAAAAATCTTGAAAAAATTTTATCAATGCATGTTGGATTTGAGCACATGAATATGTGGGGAATGACCAAACTAAGTGTGGTCTAACCTTAGATTTTTGAAAAATCAAGTGGAAAAAGATTTTTGGTGAATTTTTGGTGTGGGTGGGGGTGTCCGTCGGCTTTAGAGAGAAGAGAGGGAGTGGGTTTGATTTTTTTTTTTGTAAATGTTGTGTGTGTTTGTGTTTATGTCCACTTTGGCCCTTTTGATGGGTTGGGAGGGGCCTTTGTGCAATTTTTGGCTTCTTTTGTCCTCAAATGAAAAACGTCCTCAAAACTTTGCGGGTTTGACTCATTTGTCAATTTTGAAAATTTTACGGGAGTCGGAAATCTTCCCGAACGCTCCAAAATATTTTTGGGATACTTTAAATGTACTTGGAAGGCTATAAAACTCACCCGACTCAACTTAACACGAACCGTAAATAAAATTCTCGAAAAATTACATTATCGATAAATCGTCAAAAATTATATGAAATTGGGCATCCCTCGGGATCGTAATCGTCATCGTCCTTCTTAAAACGTCAACCGTAAAAATTATAACCTCGAACATCGGCTCTAACCAAAATACTTATAAATTATAGAAATTATAATTTAATAAAAATTTCAAAAATTAGCGTAATTTAGGGTATCGTTAATGACCTCGATTCTAGGGTGTCACATCCACCCCTCCTTAAAGAGAGCGACGTCCCGGCGCTCGCCTCTTCTTGTACTCACATTTCGTGCTACTGGAACAGATGAGGATACCTTTCCTTGAAAAAGTCCTCACGTTCCCAGGTGTATTCCGGTCCACGCTTAGAATTCCATCGGACCTTCACAATAGGAATCCTACTACGCTTCAACCGCTTGACCTCCCGGTCCATGATTTCCACAGGTTCTTCCACAAAGTGCATTTTGTCGTCTAGTCGAATCTCGTCCAAAGGAATCACCAATTCCTTGTCCGCCAAACTCTTCTTCAGTTTCGATACGTGAAACGTGTCATGAATAGCACTAAGCTCGGTCGGCAACTCTAACTTGTACGCTACTGGTCCAATTCGTTCAACGATCTTAAACGGTCCAATATACCTCGGACTCAACTTTCCTTTCTTTCCAAAACGAATTACACCCTTCCACGGCGATACCTTGAGCATAACCATATCTCCAACTTCAAACTCCAACGGTTTCCTTCGGTTATCGGCATAACTCTTCTGTCGGCTTCTCGCAGCAAGTAGTCGGTTCTTGATCTGCACGATCTTCTCTGTCGTTTCTAATACCATTTCGGGTCCAGTCAATTGACTTTCCCCTACTTCACTCCAACACACGGGCGATCTACACTTCCTTCCATACAATGCTTCGAACGGTGCCGCTTTGATACTCGCATGATAACTATTATTGTACGAAAATTCCACCAGAGGCAAGTGGCGTTCCCAACTTCCTCCAAAATCAATCGCGCACGCTCGGAGCATGTCCTCCATCGTTTGAATCGTTCGTTCACTCTGGCCGTCAGTTTCCGGGTGATAAGCCGTGCTTAAACTCAGTTCAGTGCCCATCGCACGTTGAAGCGATTTCCAAAATTCCGACGTAAATCTACTGTCGCGATCCGAAATGATCGATAACGGCACTCCATGTCTACAGACGATCTCCTTCACGTACACGCTGGCGAGTCTTTCCATGCTGTCCGTCTTCTTCATAGGTAAGAAATGAGCAGATTTCGTCAACCTATCCACAATTACCCATATCATATCGCATCCACTAGGAGTCCTAGGTAAACCCGTCACAAAATCCATTGCGATTTTCTCCCATTTCCATTCTGGGATTTCCGGTTGTACCAACAATCCAGATGGTTTCTTATGTTCTGCCTGAACCTTCGCGCAAGTCAAACACTTACTAACGTAACGAGCAATATCCGCCTTCATATTCGGCCACCAATAAACTTTCTTCAGGTCGTGGTACATCTTATCCGATCCGGGATGTATCGAATACTTCGACTTATGCGACTCATTCATAACCAATTCTCGAACTCCAGGCTTTCCTTCCTCAGATGAACACAATGGTAACCAAATCCGATTCTCAAAATATCTTAGTCCGTCAGACCTAATCACGAAAATAGGTTTCAACATTCGTCCCAAGTTTTCGGCTTCAACATTCCCTTTCATTAGTCCTCTCTCTTGAGCCTTCAGTATGGTTTCGGTTAAGTCAACGCTCTCACTCATCACTAAAGCTCTAACCCTCAAAGGTTTCTCCCGTTCCTTCCTACTCAATGCGTCCGCTACAACATTCGCCTTGCCAGGGTGGTAGCGAATTTCGCAGTCATAATCACTCAGTAGTTCAACCCATCGTCTTTGTCGCATATTCAACTCCTTTTGATCTAAAATGTGCTGCAGACTCTTGTGATCAGTGAATACAACACACTTTGTCCCATACAGATAGTGTCTCCACAATTTCAACGCAAAAACCACCGCTCCTAATTCCAAATCGTGCGTCGTGTAGTTCTCCTCATTCTTCCTTAATTGCCTCGACGCGTAAGCTATCACCTTTTCACGTTGCATTAATACCGCTCCATAACCTTTACGAGACGCATCACAATACACTACGAAATCTTCGGTTCCTTCAGGCAATGATAAAATTGGTGCGGAACATAACTTATCCTTGAGCGTTTCGAAAGCAAGCTCTTCCTCAATTCCCCATTCATACACCCTATTCTTTTCGGTAAGCCTCGTCAATGGTTTCGCAATCAACGAAAATCCTTCGATAAACCTTCTATAATACCCCGCTAAACCCAGAAACTGTCGAACTTCAGTCGGCGTCGTCGGTGCTGACCATTCCCTGATCGCTACGATCTTAGCAGGATCTACACGAACTCCCTCACTATCAATCACATGACCTAGAAACTGCACTGATTCCAACCAAAACTCACACTTAGAGAATTTTGCGTACAGCTTCTCCTTCCTCAACAACTCCAGAATCTTTCTCAGGTGCTTCTCGTGCTCCTCCTTACTTTTAGAGTAAATAAGTATGTCGTCGATGAAAACAATAACAAACTTATCTAGATACGGCTTGCACACGCGATTCATAAGATCCATGAATACAGCAGGCGCGTTCGTCAACCCAAACGGCATCACTCGAAATTCAAAGTGTCCATACCGCGTACGAAAGGCAGTTACAGGAATATCCTCCTCTCTTACACGCAGTTGATGATACCCTGATCTTAAATCGATCTTAGAGTATACACTGGAACAGATCAATTGCAAGGTTCAATTAAGTCGATTTTAAAAGCGTAATTTCCTAACTTCAAGGTACACCCTCTCAGTATAGAATTCGTACTAACAATTTTTCCATCGGCTAATTCAACATTATAACTAGTCGTTAACAACACCGGTTCCCTATCGATATGACGACTAAATCTAACGTCTACAAAACTCTTGTCGGAGCCAGAATCAAATAAAATACTAGCATAACAAGCGTCTAGCAAAAACGTACCGGTAACCACATTGGGACCTTGTGGTTTATCAGCAGTTCCCACTTGATACACAGCAGCCGCATTATTACCTCCCCGCCTGTTTCCTGCCTTCGGGCAATTCGCTTGCACATGCCCTCTTTCTCCACAACCATAACATCCTCTCATCCTGATAGCATTAGCCCCAGTGGCTACTCCTCCCGTTCGACAACTAGCAGTCCTATGACCTGCCTTTCCACACTTGCCGCATGCCGGCGGGCAATTTCCAACATGATACAAATTGCACTTTCCACAATGGGGATTCACTTTCACACCTCTAGGGTTCGTCACTGCCCTCATCCCTTCGTTCCTTCTCTGATTAAACTGCTGATTACGGTTCGGCCCATGGTTGTTTCGGTTTCCACCTCTGTTCTGGCCTTGGGATTGATTGCTTTGTGCCGCTTCCCATTTCCTTTTGTTGCCTTCGGCAATGTAGTTCTGCTTGTCCTGAAGCTTAACGTCCATCAAAGCGTGAGCCATTTGAACCGCTTCGTCAAACGTTCCAGGTTTCGACGAAGTTGTTTCACCTTTGATGTTGCTAGATAAACCCTTTATATACTGCTTCATTTTCTTGGCATCATTGGCAAATATGTCCGGACACAAAAGACTTAACTCATTGAATCTCCTGGTGTAAGCAGCTATATCGTTGTTCTTCAAGGTCAAATGCCTCAATTCGTCCTCCAATTGCCCTAATTCCTCCTCTGGGCAAAACTTCTTGGTCAACAAAGCTTTGGTCGCATTCCACGTCCTTGCATTCGCTACAGCCAATCCTACCGTAGCTACCTGGGTATTCCACCAACTTAACGCATCATCAAGAAACGTAGCTGCTGCAAACTTTACTTTATCCGCTTCTGCACAACCACTGATTTCAAACGTACTTTCAACTTTTTCCAACCACCGTCTAAGTTCTAAAGCTCCACCCGTTCCACGGAACTGCGTGGGACCGCACTTCATAAAGCTAGAATAGGTACACACTCTCGGGGCTTGCTGTCTCCCCGCGTTCCTTCCTGGATCCTGATTTCTCCCAGCTCGGTCCGCTTGCAACGCATTTGCTATAGCTTCCTGAATCATGGTGTTAACACGATCGGCAGTCAACTTTGGAGGCATGGTGTTATCGAATATCTCTTTCTGCAAGACAAGAAAAATAGAAAAACAATGTAAGTATTCATATCAAGTTTCCCAGACATAAAATACATACAACGACACATCACTACGGAGTTACTAATATTCATCAATTCACACCACAAAAGATCAAATTTAAGACATATCACAGATCATGAAAGGTAACATAGATTGTATTGATAATTAACCAAAATCGTGACAAGTATTGCCACTACAATCGTTCACCACAAAACATCAAGTACTTGAGTTTCTCGTCATAATACCATCATACAAAGGTCTAAAATAGTTCAATTACAATGATCAAAGAAAATACAAAACAAGTAACTAGGCATGTGGTGATCCACACGGCCTCTTGGATGGCGGCTCGTCGTCGTCTTCCTCGGTTTCCTCATCACTTACGTCCTCATCCACATCATCCACTTTTCCTTTTCCTTTCTCCTCTGGCCCACATTCTGTTTCCTTTCTCGTCCCTGATGTGGATCCATACTCAATCGCTACCTGACTTCCCACCGAAATACAAGCACCTCCAGTAGGCGGCTGAACCATGAAGTCGTTCGCCTCCATCTCCACATCGTCCACGAATCTCCAATCCGGGGGCAATGAATCCCTCACACGATGCTCCCAACTCTGCATCCTCGACAACCTCATCTGATCTTCCCTCACACGGTCAAGACTAGCACTTAAATTTGCAACCATTGATTTCAAACTGTTGATGGCACTTGTGTTCATCATCCCATCATACGCAATTCTTGAAGTCCTTTCCAACAGTCTTTGATGTTCCCTTTCAGTCTTATCAAACTTCTTAATCACCCTAGTCTCAACTACAAACCGCTCATACATCAACCTTTCCATCCTCCCCAAACGACCTACGGGATCCCAGTAGTGTCTCGGTCTCGGAAAGTAGACCCTTGTAATGTTCTCATGAATCGATGGCGACTTGGATGACTCTCCACTGCTCCCAATACTTTCTCGAACAAATCCTGGCACGGTTCTCAAATAATCCTTACAATTGTCCATCGGGCGATCAAAGGGTTGCTGCTCATAACGACCGGTCGGTGGTACCTCATAACCCTTCGGCGAATTCGGGGATTGAAACAAATCGGGTTCGGTCTGGCCTACGGCATCTTCGGGAATGCCATCATCCAATAGCTCCTCGGGCTCTTCTTCGGAATCCTCATTGTCGTCACTACTCATGCTGAAATTATCCACCTCACTTTCGCCATTGTCGTTTTCTGGCCCTATTTCGTCTTCTGGAGCGATCCATCCATTATTATTGTCCGGCGGGTTCGGAGGAAACGGTCCCCCTTCGTGACCTACGACGTAATCGTTTCCGTTATCGTTAGGCGGTACCTCGGCCATTCCTGCAATAACAGCGAATTTCGGAGGGTACATAAGTAATTATACAATAATTATAAATATATGCATGCAAATGCAATGCAAAGGTGGTACATATGCCCGAAATGTAATAATATGATGCTCATGCATGATTAATATGGAAATTACGATGTCGGATATTTCACGTAAAATTCAACGTCTACATATAGTAATTCCATACTTATATAATAATTACCCACTTATATACTTTACTCAAAAGTATACGTCAAATGCCATAAATACAACAATAAATCTTACCGGAGCCATGCAGGATAGTTGTGTGTGCTTGGACCCTTTTCTTACGACACCAAAAGTTATAGTTTAGGATTTTCAAAAACGACCTAGTTCTCTATAACTCGTGGCTCTGATTACCAATCTGTAACACCCCCACATTTGCTATGCGCAGCGGAACCACAACCATGGGTGCTACACAGTATTCATTGCACACAAGGTATATCAAACGACGCTAAAAAGACGTCGACTTAAAACTTGAAATTTAAAATTTTTAGATAATACATGTCCACAGTTTTTCCAACCCCAAATAGTGCTCAGAGTTTAGCGTTTTCGGTCCCCATGAATCTCAACCCCAAAAACTTCAGTTTACAACCACATGACATTAAACATAAAAATTGTTTAAGTAGAAAAGGAGGGAAAAACAAGCGGACACCAAGCCGTACACACAACATCCATCCCATGCATGCTCCATCCTACTTCTCAGCGGTTACCTGAAACACATGCCAAAAATTTGGTCAACGAAAACGTTGAGTGGAATTCATAGGTTTTTCAATCCATTTGAACGTATATATAATAAAAACCATTCGTGATCATTTATAGTCTTGTCGATCAAACAAACTATAATCAGGATACTGACAATTGTGTTTAAGCTCATGACACTAATCCGTTAACTCAATCACCCGCGTAAATATACCGGCATGATTCAGATGAAACCAGTGCCCCTTCTAAAGGCATCAGTTGCAATTATACCTTATTTCTCATACAAAATAATCTACCGCAGAACTTACTATAAGTACAGCTTCTCGGCTAGCATTGGGTCGTTAACCCCGTAGTACTACAAATTGCATAAGCGGCTATTTCCCCCTACTCGAGGGCAAGACAATAGTTAATAGTTCATGAATTTAGGGACTTTTGCAACTTTGGTACTCAACACAATTTCTAAGGCAACTTTCGGGTCTAACAATCATGCATGATATACGTTCCTTTTAAAAACTAGCATGCATTTCCCTCGCGGGTAAAACAATTTGAAATAAATATAAGCGAGGCTATAAATTCACACCTTAGGTATTAAGTAGTCGGTAGTTCGAGGAGTGATCACTGACGATGTTACGGATGCCCGGGTAAATCAACACCTATCACAAATAACGCGTAATGAGTAATCTCATTTAAATACTTACGGTACTGTATAAAATACATATATACAAGTCACTTAGGACAAATATAACTCACGCCAAAAACAAAAATAACAAGTATCATTCATTTTATTCCATTCGTTCTTATTACCTACGTTGTCCATTTTTACTCGTTCTCGCCGGTACTTGACTAAAGTACGGGCTGTTTTACCTTATTAAACCATGCTTATAAAATTTGACAAAATTTCCAAAAATCCTATATGACCTGTAGATAACATGTTTTTAAGCCCAACAAAAGTTTTCACTTTTACGACCCGTTACGCAACTCATTTCCACGACTACATTTTACGGGCTGAAATTGCGCTTCGACCAATTTTGACCACTTTGACCTATATGAAAAATACCTTTGACTTCTTTGACACCTAAGTCAACATATAGACCCATTTATACAGGTTAGGGACCAAATTTTGACCCTTGACCATTTACCAATTTATACTTGTGACCCTCGGGATTTGACTAAAACTTTACACAAATTCGGATTATGAAAGTCCTCGTCTCCCGGTACCCGATCTTTAAAATGTCATAACTTTTAGCTCGTTTTGAGTCACGGGCTCTACCTTATACCAAATTAAAGCTAGAAAGACCCTCTATCACTACATTTAGTTTTCAAGACCTGGAACAAAAATCATTTTTATAAAATGGACCAAATGTTTCTGCCTAAAAATGACCATACCAAAAACATGCTTAGACTCGATTCCAAGACTTCTAATCACCACTAAACATCATCCTAAGCCTTCCCAAACATATCCTAACATCAAACTTCCATCCTACCCCTATTGATCAACCAATCTCAATCTCAAGAATCAAAGAAAATGAACATGCAAGTAATAAAACCTATGTAAAACACCCTTAAACATCAAACCAAACACAAGATTAACATGCAAAATCAACAACCACCATGGCTCCCCAAACACCCCCTTTGCCGTGGGGTTTGGGTGACCAAATCACCACAACCAAATTAATTTTGGTGGGTTTTCATGGTGTTTATACTTCCATAACACTTAATTATCAACATGCATTAGCTCTTTTAGCCTCAAAAACGAATTTGGATCATATGGAAAAATCTTGAAATTTTTTATCAATGCATGTTGGATTTGAGCACATGAATATGTGGGGAATGACCAAAATAAGTGTGGTCTAACCTTAGATTTTTGAAAAATCAAGTGGAAAAAGATTTTTGGTGAATTTTTGGTGTGGGTGGGGGTGTCCGTCGGCTTTAGAGAGAAGAGAGGGAGTGGGTTTGATTTTTTTTTTTGTAAATGTTGTGTGTGTTTGTGTTTATGTCCACTTTGGCCCTTTTGATGGGTTGGGAGGGGCCTTTGTGCAATTTTTGGCTTCTTTTGTCCTCAAATGAAAAACGTCCTCAAAACTTTGCGGGTTTGACTCATTTGTCAATTTTGAAAATTTTACGGGAGTCGGAAATCTTCCCGAACGCTCCAAAATATTTTTGGGATACTTTAAATGTACTTGGAAGGCTATAAAACTCACCCGACTCAACTTAACACGAACCGTAAATAAAATTCTCGAAAAATTACATTATCGATAAATCGTCAAAAATTATATGAAATTGGGCATCCCTCGGGATCGTAATCGTCATCGTCCTTCTTAAAACGTCAACCGTAAAAATTATAACCTCGAACATCGGCTCTAACCAAAATACTTATAAATTATAGAAATTATAATTTAATAAAAATTTCAAAAATTAGCGTAATTTAGGGTATCGTTAATGACCTCGATTCTAGGGTGTCACACCTTCGGTATCTGCTGCCCCTGGGTCTGCAAGAAATGCTAACTCATCTGAATCCAAAATCTTTCCCTTAGATTGAGCATCAACCAAATACATTTTCTCACGAAACCACGCTTCATCCCTTCTCCTTTTCGACTGAGTGCATTGCCTAGCCATATGACCTTGTCCTCGGCAATTGTAGCAAGTCACAACCTTTTGAGGACCAACAGTGCTTCCATTTCTATTAGCTTGAGAATTCACAACTTGAGCATTCATGGTCCTTGTAGGAGGTCCATATGAATTTTGCCTTCCCTGAATAGGTTGCACTGTTACTTGACCATCTTGAACAGTAGCTTGTTGTCAAGGATTTGAAGAGTTGCGGAGCTGATTGTTTGTTGGTGGAAATCCTCTAGTTGCAACAAGTTTTGACAAGTAGGCAGTGAGATGGTTTAGAACATCAGTTGGCGTATCATTTGGAGTAAAGACTGGCACTTGAATTGGTGGAAGTTCGTTAGAGTAGAAAGTTTGTGCAGGTTGTGCTTCTATTGGAAAATATCCTTGCTGAGGAGTATAGCCCATTGGAGAAGTGTTGGCTTGTGATGGTGATGTCTGATATGGTGGTTGCTGTGGAAAAGATTGTTGATGAACACTTTGTTGAAATACTTGTTGTGGCATCATTGGTGGTTGATAAAATGGTTGCTGATAGGTGTGTGGTGGTGGCTGCTGCAAGTATGATGGTTGTTGATAAGTATAAGCCATGTTTTGTTGAGAAGCATACATGGCAAGTGGATCATGAACTTGAGGGGTAGACAACCGAGCCTCGATCACATGGCATTCATGTTGTTGAAGAAAAGCTTGAAGTTGATCCACATTGGTGTTATGCAAGTCCTTAGCCAATTTAACATCCGTCACGTACTTTTTCCATTCTGAAGGAAGAGTGTTCAAATACTTGGTGTTAAATTGAAACGTAGGAATTGTCATGCCATATATATTGAGCTCATTCAACACTAGGGTAAATCTCAGATAGTAATCTTTGAGAGTCTTCCCTGGCACATAGATAAAATTATCAAAAGTATCATAAAGCTTACACTCTCGTTCTTGTTTAGTTAACGAGGTGCCTTGCATTAGAACACAAATTCTATCCCATAACTCTTTGGAAACTTTATGTTTGCTGACGAGTTTGTAGACATCTGGAGGAAGGGCTTGGAGAATGATGTTTGTAGCATACTTATCACATTTGTCTTGAATCTTCATATCTCCAGTCAATTCACCCGTTGTGCGAGGACGAGTAGTCGTACCTTCCGTCACTGTACCATAATATAATGGTCCATTGAGCACCGATGCCCAAATGAGATGTCCATTCTCTTTGTTCAACATGTAAAGTTCCATTCGGGAACTCCAATCCTCGTACATAGACTTCTCCAACATAGGTGGACGATTATCCGTACCCGAGAGGATGGACTTATCCGTAAGAGATGTTTACTCCATGTCGATAAGTTAAGATTTACAAACGTTGATCGAACAATGAGAGAAAGTTAATGTGTTTGTTGTTGTGTGTTAAAGCCGAGAAATAATGTTGAAATCCCCTAAATTATGTTCTCGATAAACCAAAAATTCCAAGACAAAATTACACACAATTTTCAAAAACACGTTTTTGAAAAAATCTTGGAAATCTTGTTGTTCTATCGCAATGCCTAAAAGGAATACTGTCGCAATGTCGTATCGCAATAAGCCCAATCACAATAAATCCTATCGCAATACTTCGAATCGTAATAAATCCTATCGCAATACTTCCAATCGCAGTATTCCAATCGCAATACTGTCGCAAATACCCTGTCGCAATAAGTCCTATCGCAATAAATCCTATCGCAATACTCCAATCGCAATATAATCCTATCGCAATATTCCAATCGCAATACCCTGTCACAATATCAGAAAATGAACTCCAATCGCAATACCAATCGCAATACGGATCGTAATGTCACAAAGTGAACTCCAATCACAATCCCAATCGCAATATTGATCGCAATCCAAAACCATAGATATTGCGATGGGAGGCCTGTCGCAATAGTACAAACAATATACAATTTTCCACTTTTCTCGGACAAAACACACCAAATTCAAGATTTTAAGCCAAAAAATGATCCAAACACCCAAAATTTTTGTGTTTTTAGCCAAAGTAACTATACCAAATCTCTACCACAACTATGTAGAAGATTTGTATCAAGAAAAAACCATAAAAAACACAAAAAAAATTGGAGGTGAGTTTATATTGATCAAAAGATACTAAAATCAAGAACACAAACACATAAACAACACAATCATCCCATGGCTCTTGATACCATTTGTAGGATATGTAAATCTTGCTTATGTTTTAGAGAGATAGAGAGATAGAGAGATGATGGAGTTCATACACTTCTAGAGAGAGAAAGTGAAAGATAACTATGTGTAAATTATGAAAACCACCACCTTCTCCATCTAACAAGAGGGTTTATATACCCAAGCCTTGTGATGGGCTTGGGCTTACAATATTGGGTCGGCCTACACATGTTGTAGGCTAGGCTTGGCCTTGTTTGTTTAATAAAGATATCTAGACTATGAGCTACTACTTAATATATTGTCAGAGTGACCGAATCTTCCTAAATACGTAAAAAACGTATTTCTAACACTAATCGAGTCTAGAGCCAAGAGATCAATCAAATCTCGTTAGGACACACGAAATGTAAAACCCGCATGCTTTTACCATGAATAGTACCCTTAACATCGTACGTACTAGATTAAAACTTTCCTTTTATAGTATGATTACGTTTACATGTTAGGATTTTACGTATTACGTACGTGTTAGAACACGATAAGTATTTATTACGCACGAACACGAAATAATTATTTAACGATAATTAATCACGAACATGCGATCATGAAATCATGAACGTAATTAAATCACGAACTAATATTAATTACGTATATATATTTATTACGAGCGTGAATAAATATATGAGGTCACGGTAATTATTTAACGAGAACACACAAAACGCGAACACAAATAAACAAGAACGAACACTTAAACAACGAGACATGGAAAACGGTACGGGTACCCCATGTGGGGCCCCCTACCCGCGGCAACATTAAGGAGATGGGCCAAGCCCATCTCAAAACTTACTAAGAAGGGGTTATGGTAAATTTTGCTAGTCATTTTCACATTACAGTAAACTTAAACAAAAATCTAAAAGATTTTTCTCCTTCTCCTCCTTCCTCTCTTGTGGCCGCCGCATATAAACACCAAAAAGGGGGTGTTTAGTTGATTTTGATCTTGTATCTTGTACGTGTGTTCGTGTGTGTTCATCTCTGATAGATCCACGAATTCGGTATATTCTTTTTATCCTTTTTCTTTTTGATTTGATCTAATAATTTAATTAAGAACATGATGTTTTTTAAAACCTAATTAAAAACATAGATCAAACATGTAAATGGTTTTTGGGTAAATCAAAAAAGGTTGTTTTTAGGGGTGTTTGTTTGGCCGGCGCCTAAACCGATCCCCAAGGGGGTCTCGGTTTGGCTAATAAACCACCACCGAGACCATATGGTCCCGGTTGGGTGGTGTGGGTCCCACGGCAGTAGCAAAACAAAGGGAACCCCTAAGTGGTTCGGGGTATAGTGTCGATTTCATGTCTGGTTCATGGTTTCTAGTCAAGATCCGGTTCACGGTTTATGTTAAGATTATTTTTCTATAATCATATTTTTAAATTAAATTAATGAATATGACATGATTAATTTAATAAACATGACTTAGGTTATAATTTAATTATGTGAATCATGGAATTATTAACCTAAGTATTTTATATTTTCTAAACTTATAATTAATTAATTATTTAAAAACCATGGTTATAATTAATTAATTAACATGACTTAGGTTATATTATTAATAAATAATAATACATGTTTTAACCTAATTATTTAACTTTATTTAATTAAAAACATGATATATTTTAATTAAATACTTTTAACCTATAGTTTATTTAAATTACATGTAATAATTAATAAACTATACATTATGTCAGTATGACTTAGAAAATAATCAGAAAAACACTTAGGCTTATATACTTATCTTATTTAACCAGGTTATATCTAATTATGGAAACTTTCTATTTTTAGAAACTTATTTAATTCAGGCAGCTAATCTATTTATGGAAACTTATTTAATTAAGGCAGCTGATCTATTTATGGAAACTTTCTATTTTTAGAAACTTATCTATTTTAAGTAGTAATTCTATTTTTGGAAACTTTCTATTTTGGAAACTTTCTATTTTTGGAAACTTTCTATTTTTGAAAACTTTCTATTTTTGGTAACTTTCTATTTTTGGAAACTTCCTATTTTTGGAAACTTTCTATTTTAGAAAACCTACTATTTTTGGAAAGTTACTTATTATTACACAATAAGTATAATAATACATGAAATACCAAAAATACTTAATCAGAATAGACAGAATATAAGATAAACACAGTTTAAGGCTTTAAACAGTAAAACATGATATGAACATATAAAATAAGCTAAGACATGACATAAAACCAGTTACGTATTTAGTAAGCAGATACTTATTTATGTATGTATTTATGTAGCACTAGTGATATCGAAGTAGGATTCTCCTCAGTTCCTTCGTTCACTGGACATAACGGATTCCCATCCTTTCAGTATGGACATTCTTTCCTTATTAGGATTTCCCCATATGCAGCCAACTGTTTTCCCGTAGTATAAGTTTATATGTTTGATTTGCTTATGTTTAATTTAGAATACCTATAGCCATATACATGCATGACCAGTTTCACCTAGTTATGGAGGTACCATTACCATAACATTAAAGGCACTGATGTTATGACTTTACCACGGCAGAGTGATTGCTCGTGGCGTCCCTTCATCTTTTGGCCATATTTTTATATTATCATGTGGGGAGTATGGGTGCATCCTAGTTACATGTTTTCAGCAGATTACTCAGTGTGAATGTGGTGTGTGCCTTGCATCCTTCATAAGGAGCTGATCCCTCCTACCCAAACCAGTATATTAAATTAGAGGCATCCCCTCTAATTTGCATGATGAGGTCACCCCTCCAAGTATTCATGCACGGTGGATTTTCATGACCTATATTGGCTAATGGTAGAACATGTCAAACAGTTTTTATAAGATAAACATAAGGCTTTTCAAACTATAAAACCAGTTTTACCAAGACTTAACCAGGTTACTCGGGACTTAGTTTCTTCCGCTGTTATATGTTATATGCTTATCCTATTCATGCTTTATTGTACATCCGTGCACTAAGCGTATTGCTCAGCCGTTTTCCTTTTCTATGTTCCCAAAATGGCAGGTACTCAGGGACGCTCGTAGACTTTAAGCGTACGTGCATATGGACTGGAAGCTTTCTAGCCTTTCTTTACTTTATGCATTATCTTTACTTTGATACTCTTCTATGGACATTGTTTAGTCCTTTCCTTTACAGTACTTATGTTTGTGTGTGGTGAGCTTTACTTTTGGACTACCGATGTTTGATTCCGGTATTTTCCTTTTATGGTCATGAAATGTTTAGACATTTTTCCTTGTATGCTTTGAGGACACGCCATGATTACACGTGACATTCCATTATCAAAATATGACCTGTGATGCTTTGAGGACACGCCAAGGCTTCGACCTGTAGGCTCTCAAAATATGACCTGTGATTAGTGGGTAGTCACTATGGTCTTCCTAGAACTGACAGTCGTTTTCATGCATTCATCATTTTTATGCATACATATACATGTCATTGTCGTAGGTTTATGACTAAGTAATGGTTGGTACAGGACTGGCCCTATTTAGTCGCATGTGTTTTATCAAAACTTTTAAACTTGGGACCGACCCATAGGCGTCCCCTCGCCATGTCTTTTATTTTGGGTGAACTGACCATAGGCGTTCACTCTCGAACATACAAAAGTTTTCATAAAACTGCATCATGCATTCATACACAAAATTTTCTTGCATAAAATTTTTCTCTTGAAATTTTGGTATAAATTTTTTTCATGTATATATATATTTTATGTTTTGATCTGTTTAATCATATGTTTTATCTTATACTCTCAGATGGTTCTCACACGCGAACAGGAACAGCTCAATGCTGCAATCCAAGCTACAATGCAAGCTTTGCTTCCTCAACTGAGGAACGACATCAGGGCTGAGGTTCAAGCTGCCAACAATCAGCAGCATAATCAGGCACCTCCTCCCCCTCCTCTAGTGACATTGGCAGTATGGCTGGAGAGATTCAACAAGCTCCGTCCTCGAGCTTTTGAGAATACAGATAGCCCTAGTGATGCTGAAAGCTGGTTGGCTCACATCGAGAAGATTTTCAATGCTATGGGTTGTGACCCCGCGTACAAGGCGAGGTTGGCATGCTATCGGTTCGAAGGCGATGGTCTAAATTGGTGGTTAGCGTTGATGCAGTTTGAGGGAGGTGACGAGTGGGTTGCTGGTTTGACTTGGGCTCAGATCAAGGACAGGGTGATGGAGCAGCTCTTTCCCAAAGCTGAGCAAGACAAGCTCAAGAGGGAGTACCATGGGATCTGACAGAGAGCTGGGGAGAATAGCAACGAGTTTATGCAGCGCTTTCTTCGCTTAGCTGGTTTCCTTGGTGCAGCAGCAGGTACTCCTGAAGAGCAGGCACACCACTTTAGGTGGGCTCTTCACACATCGGTCGCAAACAATCTGGTGTGTGCTACGTTCAACACTGTAGCACAAGTGGCCGATGCAGCACGTAAGTTGGAGATGCTGCACGAGAGAGATGAGTTCGGAGAAGCTGAGAGACCCGACAAGAGGTAAACATTCGTATTCAAGCGGTGATCAATCCGTATTCTTTCCATATATGTCAATTATTCATCTCTTTAAAATGTATCTTCCAGGCAGAAAACTGGGGACCGGTCTCAGCCGGCTACTCAGCAGCAGCCTCATCAGCCCAAGAGAAACGGTCAGACTAACGACCGTTCTGCTACGGATAGGTATGGCGGTTCTAAGTCTCATTCAATCCATTTCGTCTTAGGCTCAAGGGAAGGAAAGCTTGAAAACTTCCTCTCGCGGTAATGATAATTACCGTAACAACGTTGGACACTCCAACAACAGCTGGTCCTAATACTTACGAATTTTCTTATGATTTCATGTTATAACTCATATTCTGACACTTTAGCAAAACTTCTACCAGGAACCATGGAAACGGTAGGGACCAGAACCAGAGAGGT
Source organism: Glebionis coronaria (assembly GCA_025667525.1). Lineage (NCBI taxonomy): Eukaryota > Viridiplantae > Streptophyta > Magnoliopsida > Asterales > Asteraceae > Glebionis > Glebionis coronaria. The sequence goes on along the minus strand of CM046879.1, from coordinate 203,055,198 downwards.
TCACAGCCTAGCCGTCCAGCTATCACTAGTATTCAATCTTACGATTATTCACATTGTCCTTTGTACCCTATTATCATGTCTTATGTAAAATGTTTTATCAGGTTCCCAGCCAGGCAGAGCACCTGCTGGAGGATTTACTCATCCTCTTTGCTCTACTTGCCACCATAGGCACCCAGGGCCATGTCACCGTAACACTGACGCATGCTTCAAGTGTGGTCTTCCTGGCCATATCATGAAGGATTGTCGTAAGGGCGAGATGGAGGGTACATCGGGACATGCTGATTCCAAGCCACCTCCTACCACTGGGCGTGTCTACACGACATCTCGAGACCAGGCCAACAAGTCTACAGGTACCATCACTGGAATCTTGTATATGTATGGTCAAGCTGCATGTGTTCTTTTCGATACGGGTGCTACTTACTCGGTTATTTCTACTGCTTATGCTAAGAACATTAGGATGCTCCTTATGCCACTAGAGAATAGGCTTACTATTTCCACGCCTTTGAGGGACTCTGTATTAATCACCCATGTATACAAGAGTCTTCCCCTAGAATTTGACGATAAGGTTCGACCTGTTGACGCACTTCCGCTGGACATGAATGACTTCGACATGATTTTGGGCATGGATTGGCTATCCAAGCATCATGCTACCATAGACTGCCATTCATATCGAGTTATCTTCGGTGATGTTAATGCACCAAAGTACATTCATAACAGGTTCGTACCCGGACGGTCTGTACAAATCATATCTACCATGCAAGCGCGTGCACTACTGTCACATGGCTGTGAGGGTTATCTAGCTACGGTTCACGACATGGATGCTGAATCTCCATCAATTCAGGATCAACCAATAGTGTCGGAATTTCAAGATGTATTTCCAGCAGAACTTCCAGGCATACCACCTGCACGAGAAGTAGAATTCAGTATCGAGCTTATTCCAGGAGCTGAACCAATCTCCAAAGCTCCTTATCGCATGGCTCCTATCGAGCTGAAGGAGCTGAAGGATCAACTGCAAGAACTTCTTGAACGAGGTTTCATTCGACCGAGCGCATCTCCATGGGGCGCACCGGTCTTGTTTGTTAAGAAGAAGGACGGCAGTATGCGTCTTTGCATAGACTATCTCGAGCTCAACAAGATTACTATCCGGAATAGGTATCCACTGCCGCGTATAGACGATCTGTTTGACCAACTCCAAGGGGCCAAACACTTCTCCAAGATTGATCTTAGGTCAGGCTACCATCAGCTACGGGTTAAGGAGCAGGACATTGCCAAGACTGTTTTTCGTACTCGCTATGGCCACTACGAGTTTGTAGTTATGCCATTCGGCCTGACAAATGCTCCAGCAGTGTTCATGGACTTGATGAACAGAATCTTCCATGAATTTCTGGACAAGTTCGTCATTTTCTTCATTGATGACATCCTGATTTTCTCAAAGTCCAAGGAGGAACACGAAGACCATCTTCGTACAGTACTACAGATTCTTCGCCAGAAGCAGCTGTATGCTAAATTCTCAAAGTGTGAGTTCTGGTTAGACAAGGTGGCATTCTTAGGTCGCATTGTATCAGCAGAAGGAATCACTATGGATCCAGCGAAGGTTGAGGCCATTACTAAGTGGCCAAGGCCGACATCAGCGACGGAAGTCCGCAATTTCTTAGGCTTAGCTGGATATTACCGTAGGTTCGTGGAGAACTTTTCCCGCTTAGCACTACCATTGACCAAATTGATGCGGAAAGGGGAGAAATCCGTCTGGATTGAAGAACGAGAGAAGAGCTTTGAAGACCTGAAGCAGAAGCTAGTATCTGCACCTATTCTTACTCTCCCATCTGGTACGGGTGGATTTCAAATCTACAGTGATGCATCGGGGAAGGGACTTGGTTGTGTTCTCATGCAACATGGGAAAGTGATCGCGAACGCTTCACGACAGCTTAAGCCTTATGAAGAAAATTACCCCACACATGACTTGGAACTTGCTGCAGTCGTGTTTGCATTAAAGATATGGAGGCACTACTTATATGGAGAATCATGTGACATTTTCACGGACCACAAGAGCTTGAAGTATATCTTCACTCAACGTGAATTGAACATGAGACAGAGGATATGGTTAGAGCTGTTGAAGGATTATGACATTAATCTACAGTATCATCCCGGAAAAGCAAGTGTAGTAGCAGATGCTCTTAGCAGGAAGTCCGAATTATCAACGGCATTAAATTGAGGAGGAAATCATAAGATACTTCGAGCGGCTAGACATCGAGATTATGGTACATGGACAACACGGTTACTGGGCTAATCTTAGAGTAGAACCCGGGTTACTCTCTAATATCAAGGAAGCTCAAAAAGATAATGGAGAAATCTGGGCGATAGTACAGAATTTGGAGAAACAAACGGAATTTCAGAGTAGATGCAGATGGTATCGTATGGCAGGGCATGAGACTTTGTGTTCCTGGTGACCAAGAACTTCGGGAAGCCTTGTTAGCTGAAGCTCATAGCTCCCCATTCTCCATACATCCTGGTTCGACTAAGATGTACCATGACATCAAGCAATACTTTTGGTGGAGTGGTATGAAACAGGATGTGGCCACTTACGTCTCCAAATGTCTTACCTGCCAGCAGGTTAAGATCGAGCATCAGCGATCTGGCGGTCTCCTTCAACCGTTAGATATTCCAGAGTGGAAGTGGGACAAAATCACCATGGATTTTGTTATTGGTCTTCCGCCTACCAAGAGGAAGCACGATGCAATTTGGGTTATCGTAGATCGACTTACCAAATCAGCTCATTTCTTACCGATCCGCAAGGAAGATCCGATAAGTAAACTCGCCGATACGTATAGAAGAGAGATCATGAGACTCCACGGTGCTCTATCCAGCATCGTCTCCGACAGAGATCCTCGTTTCACTTCGCAATTCTGGAAGAGTCTGCAGAAAGCTTGGGGTACACAACTTAAGCTTAGCACGGCCTTTCATCCTCAAATGGAGGGACAGTCGGAACGGACGATTCAGACATTGGAAGACATGTTGAGGTCACATGTGTTGGAATGGACGGGTGATTGGGACGATTATATCTGTTTGGTAGAGTTTGCATACAACAACAGCTGGCACGCAAGTATCAAGTGTGCTCCTTTCGAGATGTTGTATGGCAGGAAGTGTCACGCCCCAATCTGCTGGGATCAGGTTGGCGAGCGAACACTTGAAGGACCAGAAATCATAGAGATGACCAATGAAAAGATCGCAGTAGCTAAGCAGAAACTTCAGGAAGCACGGTCACGTCAGAAGAGTTACGCCGATAAGCATCGTAGGGACATTGATATGAGTGTAATTACTCATATCATTAGTAGCTTAAAACAATGAAATTATGCATTATATTTATCATATATGCCTTGGAAATGCTTGTTTCTTGTTTGAATGTGTGTAGGTACCAAGTTCATGAAAACCGACGAAAACCGACACGAGATTGATGAAAAAGATCTTAGAAGCCAAAATTGAGCTTGACTTTAGCGGATTTAATCATTTGTCGAGTTTACGAGCAAAGTGGGGCCTACATTTGGGAAATGGGCTTAAAAGCCCATTTAAGTTTCAAGATATTATAACTTTATTTGTTTTGGAAATCCATAAGGCCCAAAGGAGGAAATTAACTCACGACTGTAAAGTATTTTGGGCCCAAGCCCGGAGGATGGAAAGAAATGATGTAAGGTTATTAGGCTTTAGGGTTTTGAATATGTTTTTAAACGTATATACATGTTTACTTTTCACCATTTTTTACTCAATCTCTCACCAAACGTCATTCTCATTCCCACGTGTTTTTTTTAACACATTCACAATTTCTCAACCGTCCCACCCACATAATATCTCTCACCCATTCACACACTTATTATATTTTCGATATAAACTATGTGAGTTTATCTCACATCCCTTCTTCCCCAACTCCATTTTACCCTTAAAAAAAACCCTGCGAAAATACCGCTGTTCATAAACCCTAAATGGGTAAAAGTAAAATTGATATAGGGGTTTTAATCCCACGTGTTTATCACGTGTGGGGGAATTAATTCCCCCAATTTTAAGGAAGAGAAAGGCTAGACGGGAGAGCTACGTGGCTTAATGTCATTGGTGTTAACACCTCATTTCCTAAATCCCACCAATCAGAAAGCTTCAAACTAACACAAGTAACACAGATTGGTGCCAGCTTGGCAATCTGTGTGACCAAGAGCTATTATTCACCCTTGGATCCAAACTGAAAAGAGAGAGAAGGATAAGAAGGAAGATCGAAGGCTCAGAATTATTTGGAATATTCTTCTCAAGATCCGCATATTCGCTGCTCATCAAGCCTTTGGGGGCTATAAATACCCCCAAATTATTCTGTATTATCATCCCATTTTTTACTTTTTAATTATTATGGTAAAATTAGATTAGACTAATTGTAGTTTCTTTTTAAAAAAGTATTGTAACAATCTTCGATTATTAATAAAAGTGTGTTTGTTTCAATCTCGTCTTCATCTTTTAATTACTATTTTACTTCGATTACTCTTAATCTTATTTTAGTCATAATAATTGAAGTTGTTTAATTAAGCTAATTAATAGCTTGAATTAGATAATTAGTAAAGATTGGGAATAAAACTTTCCCCACTGGAAAGTATAAATAATCTTGTTCGGATATAACTGTGGTGATTGAATGTACTGTTGTGATGATGTTTATAAAGTTTCGGTTAAGGTGGTTAAGGTGATTGTAGTTGGTGTAGATTCGGGTTCATAAGATTGTACAGCGCAATCTTCTTCTCAAAGGTTATCTACACAAGGTGCTAACTCCTTTCTATTTTTGTTTTATGTTAATTAGTTTTTATAACTTGTAGATTTATGAGTTTAATGATGATATGTGTAATGTGTTAATCTAAGTAATGTTTAGATATGAGTTGAATTTGGATTTAAAAGAGGAAGTTATATGAAACTGTCTGATTCAATTGTGCAACATTTTAGAGTGATTTTAGTAGTCTGCTGGTTTATGATGGATTACTGTTTTAATCTTAGGGTTTAGATTGCTGTAGTTTATATTTAGCTGAATTAATGAGTTGGTATAATGATATTTTTGAGTCTGTTTAATGCTATGTTTTTCTGTAATTTACACTTTGAGTTTGCCATTGCTGATGTGTTCATTTAAGCTGATAGGATTTTAGGTTTTCGTAAATGATAATATAACTGATCTACAGTTATCAGTCTGCATAAGTTTAATTTGGTGTTTGATTGCTTAAGATCCTACGTTTAATCTGCCTGAGGCTGAGGTTTGTTAAGTACTGTATGTTGATTTTGCTTAAATATGTTACGGATTTATGTTGTATCACATGATTGTGCCTAGTTTGCTGAAACCCTTGTCTTAATTTAGTTTGATAAAATCAGTTGTTCTGGTTAAACTGTTAGAAGATTTGTATGGATTTTTGAAAGATTTTGAAAGTCTACGTTTAGTATGCTTATTATAGTCTGCTGAATGATTTAGTTAAGCTATTTTCTGCCTATATGGGTGATTTATTGTGACTGTTGTGAGTTTACTGCTTTGATTGTGGAGTGGAACTTGTGCTTGATTTACTGTATTATTTAGCTTCTTAACTGCTTATCAGATTCAATAATCTGATAAGCACAAAAAGTTGTGTCCTCACAAGCTTATAGCAAATAAGCTTCTCAAGTCTCTCCTGAGACATTTTTATCATAATCTGTTAAAAAGAATTTAATCCAAAAATTATGTCATTTGTGGGAATCGACCTCGAGACCCCCTGTTTGAAGGCCCAGTGCGTTTACCGACTGAGCTTCATACTCTTTTGTGATTAGTTTCATCTTTTTTTGTTATTATAGTAATTTTATTAGGCTGTCAGTTTACTTTTGTTTAATAACCTTCATTTTACTTTCGTTTTAAAGTTAAAAAGTTTTATTACTTTTATGTAATTCCAGTTTTAAAAAAAAAATTGTTTTTATTTTAAAAAGTTTAATTAGTTTAATTTTAAATTATTAGATTTTTATAAATTTAGAATTAAATAAAATAGTTTTTTAAATAGAATTGTTTAAGTGTATTTAAATATAGATAATTAGTTTTAAAAGTGTTAAATAGATTTCTTAAAATAGTTTAAAAGTTATTTTTAAAAGTTTAATTTTTATAGAAGATTAAAATAGTTTAATTTTTAAATAGAGTAAGTATTTGTTTGTAGGCTTTAAAATTAGGCGGGTTTAACGATTCATGCACTTTAGGGTAATTTTAATTAGCTTAAAATTTGTAGAATTTAATTGTAGTTTAAAAATCACCAACGACACATTCAAATCGATTGTCCAAATCAAAACGAAACGTCTCAAATTCATAAGATCTTCGTGTACAACGAACTCGACTCACTCACGTGTTCAATCGTATCCGTCTTTGAATTATTTTTGGTTAATTACTTTTTCCTAAAGGTAATTACCTAAATTTGTCCTATAACGTATATGTGTTAATCCACGACACATCAAAAATTTTGGCGCCGCTGCCGGGGATCTTGTGTACGATTCGCTTTTGTGGAGATTTGTTGATCGTGGATTTGAAGACCCTTTCCGTCCTCGGAAAGTTTGTTATTTTTCTATTAAGTAGTATGTATCGTTTTTCTCGTTTTTTGTGAATAATATATTGTATTACGTAGAACAATAATTTTAAATACTTTTCAAATAAGCCTTAGTTGGGATTTCATCACCTAGCTATTGTATTCGAACCCAAAACAAAAATAAAGGCAAAATAGATAAATACTAATAAGAAGTTTGAACTCGATTTTTACAAACTATAAGGTGGGTATAAGGCGACGTGCTATAAAAGGCCGTCTAAGGAAAAAGGTTTTTAAGTGCTTTGTGCCACCTCGTTTCCCCGCTTGCTTGTGCGTATATTGAGAGGGACGACCTATTACTGGTTTGCCGACTCAAGTAGTATTAAATCTTATTTTTTTTGTTGTTTACTTATTGAACCTCGAGACGTTTAGGTTTTCACCTATAGTTTCAAAGTCGACCGAGGGTAATTTACTTCCATAGTAGTTATCCTTATTCCTTGTTTTTTTTATCAATCATTTTTGATTGAGCAATACCAAATAAAATACCAAAAATAATCTTCTTTCTTGTCTAATTTCTTTTCTTCAATCCTCTAAATTCTCGTCTTTGTAGTGTATGCATTTACGTTCATCTCGTCTTGTGATTGATTTTAATAGGCTTGAAAATATTCCTCGTAGAAATAGAAATCGTCAACAACGAATAGTGGAACCCGAGCTTCCACCTATTGTTGTAGAGATGGCCGATAACCGTACAATGGAGGAATTGCTCCGTGCACCCACCGAAGGGTATGGGGAAGCAATCGTTGTGCCGGCTATTTTGGCGGATCATTTTGAGATTAAGACGGGTCTTCTATCGCTCATTCGTGCCGACCAATTTCGTGGCAATGAGACCGATAGTTCGCATTCTCACATTCGGAATTTTAATCGAATTACCTCGACTCTCAAATTTAGAGATGTGCCGAATGACGTGATTAAGCTCATGCTTTTTCCGTACTCGCTCGAGGGTAATGCTAAGCTTTGGTATGAGAAAGAACCACCGGGTTCGATTTTGACTTGGGATGATTTAGTGTCAAAGTTCATGAATTATTTCTTTCCACCGTCCAAAACAACACACTTTAAAAATGAGATCACTAGATTTGAACAAAAAGTGCATGAATCGTTTGGGGTTGCTTGGGAAAGATTTAAAGATTTGTTAAGACAATGTCCACACCACGGTTTCTCGGAATTGCATCAAATTAATACTTTTTATAATGGGCTTAATATGATTGAACAAGATTCTTTAAATGCCGCCGCGGGTGGTAATCTTTTAATAAAAACACCGAGAGACGCGTGGAGAATAATTGAGGATAAGTCTAGAGCACAATATTCACGAAACACACCGGGTGTTTCCAATGTGAATTCATCTAATCACGAGATTGCTAGATTGGACTCTAAGATTGACACGATTTTGAATGAGCTTAGGAAGAATCCTCATCGATCGATTAATATGATTGGGAATGTTTGTGTATCATGTGGTGGAGCACATCCTAATTATGCTTGTTTAAACGCGGGGTTTGATCAAGCTAGTGCTTTTGCCGCGACGGGAACTTATGGCTCCAACGGTCAAGTTCCTCGTCAAAATCATGTTGCTCCACCGGGTTTTCCACCGGTTCAAAATAGGTACAACAATGGTAATAATGGGAATAATTTTAACCGTGGTAACCAAGGGAATTTTAATCAAGGAAATGGGTTTAATGCTAATCAAAACAATCAAGGTTTTCAAGGGAATAATCAAAATGATTTGTCAAGCTATATTAAATCGAATGAGGCAAATATGAAGGCTTTGCAAAATAATATTCAAGGACAAATGGCAACTTTGAAAAATGAGTTTCAAAATACACTAAAGGGGCAAAATAACAAGTTGAGCTTAATCAACAAAGAATGGAACAAAGATTTGAACAAATGTTTGAGCAAGGTCAAAATCGTTTGCAACAAAGTGTGGAACAAAATCAAAATAAATTGCTTTCGATGTTTGAGGGATTTATGTCTAAACCATCTACTTCTTCGGGTTGCTTACCTAGTAATACCATTCCTAACCCGAGGGGAGAGCTTAAGGCTATCACCGCTTATGATATTAAAGAAAGGAAGCTTGAGCTTATTGTGCCACCTAAAGAAACCTTTTGGAATGTCACCAAGGCTACTTTAATAGTGATTAGTACCTCGGATTTCATTGATCTCTTTCCTAAGAAATATAATGATCCGGGTCACTTCTTGATACCTTGTGTTTTCGATGAGCTTGGGGAATACAAAGCTCTAGCCGATCTAGGAGCTAGTATTAACGTTATGCCCCTAGCCATTTGGAAAACTCTTGACTATTTGCGACTTATTCCCACTCGAATGATCATTGAGCTTGCTAATGGAACCACCACTCGACCGGTTGGTATAGCGGAAAATGTCATTGTTAAAGTGGGGGAGTTCGTTTACCTAGCCGATTTTGCTATCATTGATTATGAGCCGAATCCTCGTGCGCCTATAATTTTAGGACGACCATTTTTGTGTACGGCCGGTGTTTTAGTTGATATGAAAGAAGGGGAGCTTAAATTGTTTCATGGGGATAAACATATGATTTTCAAACCGGAAAAAATTCCAAGATTGGTTCCTAAGAAATTGGAAAGTGATAAACCTAATTTTGTTGAATCATGTTGTAATGTTACCTCTTCTATACTCACTCCACACAAGGATGATAAAATTAAAAAACAAATAGATGATTACTTGAGTGAGCCATTCGATGCTAGTGAGTTTGATAATGAGAATTTTGATCCCGAGAGTGACTTTGCTTTAATTGAACAATCTTTGAAAATGGACTCATTTTCACTCTCTTCTATGGATCATGTTGAAGTTCCTAAGGCACAATCTTCAATTGAAGAGCCTTTGATTCCTAACTTCACACCGAGTGAGGTTAGTGATTATTCGTTGGATAAGTTCATCGATGAACTTTTTGCTATCCTTGATCCACTTCCACGGGGAAGTGAAGACGTTTCCGATCTCGAGATCGAGCGTGATTCTTGTGTTTTACCTACCATTATCGAGGAATTCGCTGATGAATTGCCTTCAAATGAGAATGATGATCTAGTATCCGAGTGTGACACACTCGATACTTTGTCGGAAATTTCTTGTGATGAAAAGGATGACGACACTTTTGTGACTTACTCAAATCCTCTATTTGAAGCTTCATTGAACAATAATCCATTGTTTCAAGAGGATTTTGAGAGCATCATACCTCCTACATCTCACAACATTTGTGATGATGATCTTCTTATGAAGGAGGTTGATGAGGTTTGTGATGATGATCACACCTTTTGTGATGAGTATGTCGACTCGGATGGAGAAATTTACATTATTCCCAATCTCCCTCCCACTCGCGTTGATCTTAATGTGCGGGTTTTTCATGTGACTCATATTGAGTACCATGACCCCTTTGTTCACGTTCCTAAGAGTGAAAAAGTCGACAAAGTCATGCAAGTTGAAACCACTAGTGTTGAGACTTTTACACCACCTTTACCATGTGCTTCATATGATTTAGGATTAGCATGGGGGGACGACACCTTGTTGTCTATTCCTTTCTCCACCGAGGACGAGGTATTCGATCCTGGAATCGTTGATTTAGGGAAATCTCGGCCTTTCACCGATGTAATAATTGAAAGATTTTTCGATCATATTGGTGCGAGTTTATCTCGTGGAGCATGCTACATCCATACCATTAGTTGTGACTACCATCTCTTGTTAGAGATTTGTGTTGGAGTTTTATCCTTTCGTTTGTCATCCGACAACGAGGATGAGATCTTTGACCCCGGCATCGTGCTTTATGTTAGATTTTATTACAATATGCCGGTTTGCACCATTTTCCCTAAGGACCAATGAATGCGGGGATCGAGTCGAGCTCATGACTCGGTGAACAAAAACGAGTCTTTCTATCTTCTTTCTATTTTCTAACACCTAATAAGGCTTGATCTTTCAAGCTCGTGTTCGTGATTTGTTGTGTTGTGATCTTAGGTACGACCCTAATATTTGAAGACTCTCGTGTTCGGTTTTTTCCGGTCCACTTGATCTTCCATTCTTTGAATGCCAAAAAGGGGCACACTTTTTACCCTTGATTTTTATCGACTAACGTTTTTCTTGAGGCATAATTAATAAACGGCTTATAGATTTGCGTACTCTTTCCATGCTACGAGATTGCATTAGACTCTTCGTGTCTTAGCAAGGGGGTGTTACTCTTGAGCTAAGAAACATTGAGGACAATGTTTGGTTTTAGCATGGGGGAGTCAATCGATATAATCGCTTGCTATTGCTTTTGTCGTGTCCAAACGTATTGTTTTTCTCATTTTTCAATAAAATTTTAAATTTTTTGTGTTATTTTTAAGTTTTAATAAATAAAATAAGTGTTTTTGACACGAATGTAGGCTTTCAATAAGAATAGTTTTTTACTCGACTCGGTTTTTAACCTTAGCTTTTCCTTAACGTATTTGAATTAAGTTTTGCTAGGCTATTATATAGGGAGCTTTAAAACGCGAAAGTCTTAATTCATACGAGTTAAGAACAAGAACTTTTCGCAAGCTCCTATAATTGATCCTAGAAAGTCGTCTATCAAGGGAACTTTAAAACGCAAATTCTAAAACTTGCAAAAGTATAAGAAGATGCAAGTTCCTATAGATGACTTGAAAACCCAAAACTTTGATTTAATAGGCTAAGTATCCATTGATTTCATTCTTGGAATTTTACAATATGGAGAACAAGAGATGATAGAGCCAATTATAAGTTCGGTATTCTTTCGGGAATTTATGTGAGTTAATTATGAGCCTATTCTCCCATCACTTGTTAATAATTTTAATTGCAATAAATAAGGTTGAACGATTTGAAAAGTTACTTAGCTTCTAGCCCAAGATCGTTTAGAAGTTGCTCGGTATGGATTAGAGTTCATAGCCAAGGCATAACTTATTGAAGCGGGATGCGAAGATTGGCGAGTCCAAAAAGGTCCTAACAAGACATGAGGGCTATGTTTTATTGCTAAAGATCTCAAGTGATGTGAAGACTCATTTATCAAACATCAATATGAAGGATCGAGACACACGACGAAAAGCAAAATACTCCCAAAAAGTCATGGAGAAGTCTATCCAAAAAGACCAAAAATAAGGTATGAGGATAAATGAAGCCAAGTCCAAAAAGGAGGCGGATCGTTGTTAATCAAAATCCCAAGTAAAGATTGGAGAAAAATGAAGAAGTCGTGGTCCAAGTATGAATCTCTCAAAACTTCAAGTGAAGAAATATTATGAAGAGAAGACCATTATTTTGTGAGCGTCTCTCAAGGTTGGAAGTATTAAGTCACTACCAAATATCGATCCGAGAAAGGTCTCAAATCGCGAAACAAGTTATGCCAAGATATGAACTTTATGAGGGCCCAAGAAGTAGTTTTAAAAGATTTTGTCCTTTAGCTAACTATTGATTAAATCTTTCACTTTATTTTCGGCCTAATAAATTATCGAAATAAGTCAACAATGTATCCTCATGATCATTTAAGACAACAATAAAATATAAGAGATACACCTAGGAATAAGGGAGTCTAAGTGAGTAATTGGCCCACATGAATTCGTGTTTGTCTACCAACTTATAATAACAATGATCTTGTTTTTGCACTTGGCATGGAAAAGTGAAAAGTCGGGGACGATGAATCTATTTGAGTTTTATGATCCTAAAAGTTATTCCTCGAATAATGAAAACAATACATTATGTCTTTGCAAAATAAAAAAGTCAAAAGTTGAATAATGGTGTAGATATAGTTTTATTTTATCATTGCGTGAGGACACGGCAATTGCTTAGCATGGGGGAGTTTGATATGAGTGTAATTACTCATATCATTAGTAGCTTAAAACAATGAAATTATGCATTATATTTATCATATATGCCTTGGAAATGCTTGTTTCTTGTTTGAATGTGTGTAGGTACCAAGTTCGTGAAAACCGACGAAAACCGACACGAGATTGATGAAAAAGATCTTAGAAGCCAAAATTGAGCTTGACTTTAGCGTATTTAATCATTTGTCGAGTTTACGAGCAAAGTGGGGCCTACATTTGGGAAATGGGCTTAAAAGCCCATTTAAGTTTCAAGATATTATAACTTGATTTGTTTTGGAAATCCATAAGGCCCAAAGGAGGAAATTAACTCACGGCTGTAAAGTATTTTGGGCCCAAGCCCGGAGGATGGAAAGAAATGAAGTAAGGTTATTGGGCTTTAGGGTTTTGAATACGTTTTTAAACGTATATACATGTTTACTTTTCACCATTTTTTACTCAATCTCTCACCAAACGTCATTCTCATTCCCACGTGTTTTTTTAACACATTCACAATTTCTCAACCGTCCCACCCACATAATATCTCTCACCCATTCACACACTTATTATATTTTTGATATAAACTATATGAGTTTATCTCACATCCCTTCTTCCCCAACTCCATTTTACCCTTAAAAAAATCCTGCGAAAATACCACTGTTCATAAACCCTAAATGGGTAAAAGTAAAATTGATATGGGGGTTTTAATCCCACGTGTTTATCACGTGTGGGGGAATTAATTCCCCCAATTTTAAGGAAGAGAAAGGCTAGACGGGAGAGCTACGTGGCTTAATGTCATTGGTGTTAACACCTCATTTCCCAAATCCCACCAATCAGAAAGCTTCAAACTAACACAAGTAACACAGAGTGGTGCCAGCTTGGCAATCTGTGTGACCAAGAGCTATTATTCACCCTTGGATCCAAACTGAAAAGAGAGAGAAGGATAAGAAGGAAGATCGAAGGCTCAGAATTATTTGGAATATTCTTCTCAAGATCCGCATATTCGCTGCTCATCAGCCTTTGGGGGCTATAAATACCCCCAAATTATTCTGTATTATCATCCCATTTTTTACTTTTTAATGTTATTATGGTAAAATTAGATTAGATTAATTGTAGTTTCTTTTTAAAAAAGTATTGTAGCAATCTTCGATTATTAATAAAAGTGTGTTTGTTTCAATCTCGTCTTCATCTTTTAATTACTATTTTACTTCGATTACTCTTAATCTTATTTTAGTCATAATAATTGAAGTTGTTTAATTAAGCTAATTAATAGCTTGAATTAGATAATTAGTAAAGATTGGGAATAAAACTTTCCCCACTGGAAAGTATAAATAATCTTGTTCGGATATAACTGTGGTGATTGAATGTACTGTTGTGATGATGTTTATAAAGTTTCGGTTAAGGTGGTTAAGGTGATTGTAGTTGGTGTAGATTCGGGTTTATAAGATTGTACAGCGCAATCTTCTTCTCAAAGGTTATCTACACAAGGTGCTAACTCCTTTCTATTTTTGTTTTATGTTAATTAGTTTTTATAATTTGTGGATTTATGAGTTTAATGATGATATGTGTAATGTGTTAATCTAAGTAATGTTTAGATATGAGTTGAATTTGGATTTAAAAGAGGAAGTTATATGAAACTGTCTGATTCAATTGTGCAACATTTTAGAGTGATTTTAGTAGTCTGCTGGTTTATGATGGATTACTGTTTTAATCTTAGGGTTTAGATTGCTGTAGTTTAGATTTAGCTGAATTAATGAGTTGGTATAATGATATTTTTGAGTCTGTTTAATGCTATGTTTTTCTGTAATTTACACTTTGAGTTTGCCATTGCTGATGTGTTCATTTAAGCTGATAGGATTTTAGGTTTTCGTAAATGATAATATAACTGATCTACAGTTATCAGTCTGCATAAGTTTAATTTGGTGTTTGATTGCTTAAGATCCTACGTTTAATCTGCCTGAGGCTGAGGTTTGTTAAGTACTGTATGTTGATTTTGCTTAAATATGATACGGATTTATGTTGTATCACATGATTGTGCCTAGTTTGCTGAAACCCTTGTCTTAATTTAGTTTGATAAAATCAGTTGTTCTGGTTAAACTGTTAGAAGATTTGTATGGATTTTTGAAAGATTTTGAAAGTCTACGTTTAGTATGCTTATTATAGTCTGCTGAATGATTTAGTTAAGCTATTTTCTGCCTATATGGGTGATTTATTGTGACTGTTGTGAGTTTACTGCTTTGATTGTGGAGTGGAACTTGTGCTTGATTTACTGTATTATTTAGCTTCTTAACTGCTTATCAGATTCAATAATCTGATAAGCACAAAAAGCTGTGTCCTCACAAGCTTATAGCAAATAAGCTTCTCAAGTCTCTCCTGAGACATTTTTATCATAATCTGTTAAAAAGAATTTAATCCAAAAATTATGTCATTTGTGGGAATCGACCTCGAGACCCCCTGTTTGAAGGCCCAGTGCGTTTACCGACTGAGCTTCATACTCTTTTGTGATTAGTTTCATCTTTTGTTGTTATTATAGTAATTTTATTAGGCTGTCAGTTTACTTTTGTTTAATAACCTTCATTTTACTTTCGTTTTAAAGTTAAAAAGTTTTATTACTTTTATGTAATTCCAGTTTTAAAAATAATAAAAAAAAAAATGTTTTTATTTTAAAAAGTTTAATTAGTTTAATTTTAAATTATTAGATTTTTATAAATTTAGAATTAAATAAAATAGTTTTTTAAATAGAATTGTTTAAGTTTATTTAAATATAGATAATTAGTTTTAAAAGTGTTAAATAGATTTCTTAAAATAGTTTAAAAGTTATTTTTAAAAGTTTAATTTTTATAGAAGATTAAAATAGTTTAATTTTTAAATAGAGTAAGTATTTGTTTGTAGGCTTTAAAATTAGGCGGGTTTAACGATTCATGCACTTTAGGGTAATTTTAATTAGCTTAAAATTTGTAGAATTTAATTGTAGTTTAAAACTCACCAACGACACATTCAAATCGATTGTCCAAATCAAAACGAAACGTCTCAAATTCATAAGATCTTCGTGTACAACGAACTCGACTCACTCACGTGTTTAATCGTATCCGTCTTTGACTTATTTTTGGTTAATTACTTTTTCCTAAAGGTAATTACCTAAATTTGTCCTATAACGTATATGTGTTAATCCACGACACATCAGACATACATTTTAACGTAGGAGATCACGTCTTCCTTAAGGTTTCGCCGGCACGTGGTGTTAGACGCTTCGGGATTAAAGGAAAGCTCAGTCCTCGCTTCATCGGACCGTTTGATATCATTGAACGAGTCGGTGAAGTATCTTACCGGTTGGCGTTACCTCCGCAGCTTTCGCATGTACACAATGTGTTTCATGTGTCCTTACTCAGAGGGTACCAGTATCATCCCCTTCACATGGTTCAGTATCCATTGGAACAGATATGTGAAGATCTCACTTTTATAGAAGAACCCGAACGAGTTCTTGACAGACAAGAACGAGTCATGAGAAGGAAGACGATTCCATTCGTCAAAATCCTATGGAGGGATCATACCGAGCGGGAAGCCACTTGGGAAACAGAGGAGTCTATCCGGGCTTCTTACCCTCATTTCATATTTTGAATTCGGGTATGTCCTTCTTTTTTCAGTTTACTTTATCTATAATTCAGGGACGAATTATTCTTTTTAGGGGGAAGAGTTGTAAAACCCGCATGCTTTTACCATGAATAATACCCTTAAGATCGTACGTACTAGATTAAAACTTTCCTTTTATAGTATGATTACGTTTACATGTTAGGATTTTACGTATTACGTACGTGTTAGAACACGATAAGTATTTATTACGCACGAACACGCAATAATTATTTAACGATAATTAATCACGAACATGCGATCATGAAATCATAAACGTAATTAAATCACGAACTAATATTAATTACGTATATATTTATTACGAGCGTGGATAAATATATGAGGTCACGGTAATTATTTATCGAGAACACACAAAACGCGAACACAAATAAACACGAACGAACAGTTAAACAACGAGACACGGAAAACGGTACGGGTACCCCATGTGGGGCCCCCTACCCGCGACAACATTAAGGAGATGGGCCAAGCCCATCTCAAAACTTACTAAGAAGGGGTTATGGTAAATTTTGCTAGTTATTTTCACATTACAGTAAACTTAAACAAAAACCTAAAAGATTTTTCTCCTTCTCCTCCTTCCTCTCTTGTGGCCGCCACACATAAACACCAAAAAGGGGGTGTTTAGTTGATTTTGATCTTGAATCTTGTACGTCTGTTCGTGTGTGTTCATCTCCGTTAGATCCACGCATTCGGTATATTCTTTTTATCCTTTTTCTTTTTGATTTGATCTAATAATTTAATTAAGAACATGATGTTTTTAAAAACCTAATTAAAAACATAGAACAAACATGTAAATGGTTTTTGGGTAAATCAAAAAAGGTTGTTTTTAGGGGTGTTTGTTTGGCCGGCGCCTAAACCGAACCCCAAGGGGGTCTGGGTTTGGCTAATAAACCACCACCGAGACCATATGGTCCCGGTTGGGTGGTGTGGGTCCCACGGCAGCAGCAAAACAAAGGGAACCCCGAAGTGGTTCGGGGTATAGTGTCGATTTCATGTCTGGTTCATGGTTTCTAGTCAAGATCCAGTTCACGGTTTATGTTAAGATTATTTTTCTATAATCATATGTTTAAATTAAATTAATGAATATGACATGATTAATTTAATAAACATGACTTAGGTTATAATTTAATTATGTGAATCATGGAATTATTAATCTAAGTATTTTATATTTTCTAAACTTATAATTAATTAATTATTTAAAAACCATGGTTATAATTAATTAATTAACATGACTTAGGTTACATTATTAATAAATAATAATACATGTTTTAACCTAAGTATTTAACTTTATTTAATTAAAAACATGATATATTTTAATTAAATACTTTTAACCTATATTTTATTTAAATTACATGTAATAATTAATAAACTATACATTATGTCAGTATGACTTAGAAAATAATCAGAAAAACACTTAGGCTTATATACTTAGCTTATTTAACCAGCTTATATCTAATTATGGAAACTTTCTATTTTTAGAAACTTATTTAATTTAGGCAGCTAATCTATTTATGGAAACTTATTTAATTAAGGAAGCTGATCTATTTATGGAAACTTTCTATTTTTAGAAACTTATCAATTTTAAGCAGTAATTCTATTTTTGGAAACTTTCTATTTTTGGAAACTTTCTATTTTTGGAAACTTTCTATTTTTGGTAACTTTATATTTTTGGAAACTTCCTATTTTTGGAAACTTTCTATTTTAGGAAACCTGCTATTTTTGGAAAGTTACTTATTATTACACAGTAAGTATAATAATACATGAAATACCAGAAATACTTAATCAGAATAGACAGAATATAAGATAAACACAGTTTAAGGCTTTAAACAGTAAAACATGATATGAACATATAAAATAAGCTAAGACATGACATAAAACCAGTTGCGTATTTAGTAAGCAGATACTTATTCATGTATGTATTTATGTAGCATTAGTGATATCGAAGTAGGATTCTCCTCAGTTCATCTTCTTCGTTCACTGGACATAAGGTACGGATTCTCGTCCTTTCAGTATGGGCATTCTTTTCTTATTAGGATTTCCCCGTATGCAGCCAACTGTTTTCCGGTAGTATAAGTTTATATGTCTGATTTGCTTATGTATGATTTAGAATACCTATAGCCATATACATGCATGACCAGTTTCACCTAGTTATGGAGGTACCATAACCATAACATTAGTTGCACTGATGTTATGACTTCACCACGACGGAGTGATTGCTCGTGGCGTCCCTTCAGCTTTTGGCCATATTTTTATATTATCATGTGGGGCGTATGGGTGCATCCTAGTTACATGTTTTCATCAGATTACTCAATGTGAATGTGGTGTGTGCCTTGCATCCTTCACAAGGAGCTGATCCCTCCTACCCAAACCAGTATATTAAATTAGAGGCAGCCCCTCTAATTTGCATGATGAGGTCACCCCTCTAAGTATTCATGCACGATGGATTTTCATGACCTATATTGGCTAATGGTAGAACATGTTAAACAATTTTATAAGATAAACATAAGGCTTTTCAAACTATAAAACCAGTTTTACCAAGACTTAACCAGGTTACTCGGGACTTAGTTTCTTCCGCTGTTATATGTTATATGCTTATCCTATTCATGCTTTATTGTACATCCATGCACTGAGCGTATTGCTCAGCCGTTTTCCTTTTCTATGTTCCCAAAACGGCAGGTACTCAGGGACGCTCATAGACTTTAAGCGTACGTGCGTATGGACTGGAAGCTTTCTAGCCTTTCTTTACTTTATGCATTATCTTTACTTTGATACTCTGCTATGGACATTGTTTAGTCCTTTCCTTTACAGTACTTATGTTTGTGTGTGGTGAGCTTTACTTTTGGACTACCGATGTTTTATTCTGGTATTTTCCTTTTATGGTCATGAAATGTTTAGACATTTTTCCTTGTATGCTTTGATGACACGCCATGATTACGCGTGACGTTCCATTATCAAAATGTGGTGTTACACGAAATGACGAATAAGAGAGTCCTACGCTATATCCTTGTGATATTGCTAGAACACTCAGAGTGATACTACTTAGTATTCACAATGATGAGTGGAAATGCTTTCAGTTTTAACATCAAACAGCTCTGCGGTAGGTCATGTGTAAGATTCTTTATGAATTGAACATATGTAAAACTGAAAAGCAACACTGGTTTTGGTTCTTTATCGATTCAACTTGTTTCAGGTTTCTACGCAATATCTTTATGTTCTTGCCAGAACATTCAGAGTGATATTCATTAATTTTCACAGTGACGAATGGAAATCCTTCTAGCGTCAACCTCAAACAGCGCTACGATAGGTAACTTGCGAGATTCGTTATGGATCAAGCTTGTGTCAACTGGAAAGAAACAATGCTAAGATTCTTCATGAATCAAACTTGTTCCAGGAATTTGAATTGACGATTTTAATCAAGCGGATATTCATCCAATTGATTCACTCTTTATGTTCGCAGTCTTGCTTTGAGACGGTCGAGTAAAGAGAACGGCTAGTATTGCCGCGAAACCTTGTTAAGGAGATTCTTAACTGAATCTACCTAATCACTGGTACAATATTGAATATCGTATAACAGTCTTCACCGACCGGAGGTAAAACTCTACCGACTTAGGACGAATGTCAAAGCTATTCAGTCCATGTCTATGTTTTGTCTCAAGAAGGTGGCGTTATGGTGTACTCAGCAAAGTCAAAGATTAAAGACACAAGATCGCAAGATGGAAAAGACAAGTCAAGGATGGTGACCAACAAGAATGAGGTAGTCATTTTGAAGATCACAATACTAAAGATTAATTATCTCCATAAATACTTGCATGTCGTAGAGGAATGACCTCTCAATGAGCGAGATGTTAGTCTCAAAATATTGTGTCATCAAGAATGACTCGGTCACAGATTTGAAGATCTCGATATTATAAACAAAGTCAAAAGACAACGACAAAGGCTCAAAGATCACAACATGAAGGAACAAGACTACTATTACACGTTCTGACTCATTTATGACGAGATTAGTAATCTCTATAAATCTCTAAATGTCGTAGAGGAATAACCTCTCATTGCGGGAGATTGTTAGCCTCAAAATATTGAGTCAAACAAGAATGTTCAGTCATAGGATTATTACGTATTATTCATAGAATGTTGTAATAGATAGTAGAAAAGTCGGGAATCACGGGCTTGATAAAATAGCTAATAGTCCATGTTTAAGGTTATTTAGTTAATGGATTCAAGCCTGGCCCATTATCAAATATCTCATAAGCCATATGTAGGCTTGCTATAAATATCACCCTCCTAGCATGTTAGGAGGGTGTTGGTCACAAATTTCATTTCTCTATCAATCTAATATTCCATAAGTTTCCAACCAATTTTCTCTACTTTCTCTCTCTAAATTCATCTACTTTCATCTATTTTTCTTCTATAATTCGTGTATAATCATCACAAAATATGGGACAACATAAATGGTGTTGAGATATTCTTTTCATACTTGCTCTTAAGAGAGTAGTAATGATAGAACGAGTATTGGAGAAAGGAGGGAGAATGGACTTATTGATAAGTTGTCGGGTGGCGACTCCCCTTAGGTAACTTCATATATATATGTAGTTTTACGCCACGTCTCCAAACTAAGATTGTATGAATTCCTTGAGAAGGATTGGGACTTCCTTAGAATGTTTTCATATAAGCTTCATGTTGCTTATTTAGCATCTCTTATAAAAGTCAAGGATATCAAGTAGAAGAAGGAGAAGTTATTGATTAGAGTGTGTCCTTTAAATGATCAAATGGAATCTGTTTATAGAGCAAGATATGCTTTGAGATACGATGGATATGAACAAGTATGTCCACTTGTGTGTATCCACTTGCTTTTTCAAGTTTGTTAAGTTACTTAGAGGAGGTGTAGAAGTTATATGAACAAATCATTCCAAGTATGTAGTTCAATTCATTTAAATTCCAACTTAGTTAGTTCATTAGATGAACTAAATGAACATTTACTAGTCAGCATATCAACTAGTAGGTCCAGTTCATAATATTATCTAGGACTTACCTCATTAAGCCCTTGAGTCTATGTGGATGATTGTGGTAATATTACGTGTTTTAGGAAAAACAACGTAAATGCGGTAAGTATTAAGCGATATGATTTAGGAAAATCAAATGCTAATGACCCAAATGTGAAAGTTCGTTTCCCAAAGAGGTTTATTGTGTGTGAAAAACTAGTAAGATTTTGGATTAATAATTGAAGAAAGAAAAGATGAGAAAAGAGAATAACGGATACGAGAAAATTATACTACGACGTACAAAACGTAAACCCGTAAAATAGACAAAATTAAAACTTGCACTAAAAATTCCCAAAAAATTACCAAAAATTCCTAAAACTCCAATTAGGGTTTACAAATGATCAAAACTTTTTCAAACCTTTTATTTAATTAATATTTAATTTTTTAATGCTAATTAAAGCCCTAAAAATTAAATTAATAAATAAAAAGCCCAAATAAGGATTTTTCAATTTTTAAAACTCTAACACTGTGTTCTCAAGTTTTTGTTTTAAAGGAATGGAAGAGAATGAGAAGGGAAATAAAAAATAATGGTGTTCTCGAGTTTTTTTAAGATGGAAAGGTAGGGGAGGGGAAGGTGACAGGAAGGGAAATTGTGGGCTTTTGTATACAGATTTGTTCCGTCCATTTTTGGGCGGATTAGGAAGGAAAGGGTGTTTATAACATCATTGGCAAGTGTAAAATTACAATTTTATCCCCAATTATCAGGTCACGTTCGATATATTTTTGACATAGTTATCACATATCAAAACAGCTACTGTGCTAAACGGCCAAAAGGAGACCTTTTTCTGATTAATCAAGAAACCAACTGTAAGTTTTTCTTTATAGCTATATATGATCATATAATAGTGGAAAAACAAATAAAAAAGTCTCATTGTCGAATGGTATTATCTTTGATTTGGTTTTGAAAAGAAAAGGTCAATGTCTACTGATTATGAGTTTGATCAAGATATAGAGATTAGCAGATGTCGACAAGTATACAATATGTTTTTTATTTGTTACAAATGAAAGTAATATAAGTTGTTGGTGAGAAGACTTTCGTGAGTGTATATTTGAAAACTAAAGATGCTGCTGAGAAGACATTCGTGAGTGGTAAAAACTGGAAAGGTCATAATTTGTAATTTTTATGGCTAAAATCTAATCATTATGAAAGTCATGTGCTAATGTAATTTTATGAACAGTGGTTGTTGCAAGTGCTTCATATTAGAGTTTGTACGTTAATATAAGTTGGTTTTAGGCGATTGTAAAGTATGATTAGAACAAGGAATTGATTGTTATTAGGAAAAATTAATTGTTGGTAATCATGGTAAAAAGGATGAGACATTTTGACGAGGTTAATTTAGTAATTATGTTAGTTTCTTTTCCTTTCTTCATTAACCAAAAAAAATAAACTCAAGAACATAAATCACTTAACTTGCTTTCTTTCTCATATGATCCTTTCCCCTCCTTTTCCTGTTCCATCCTCTTCCATTCTTTAGTTTTAAGCTCGAGAACAGAGTGTAAAATGACTTAATTAAACTAAAAAGTATTTTTGAAAAATTTAAAACCAATTAAAACTATTCAAAATGATTAAAAACTAAAAACAAATATTAAAATAATATTAAAAATTCAAAATTTATAAAAAATGAAGTTGATTTTAACCTAATTAAACAAAAAATAAAGTTGAAATTACCAAAATACCCCTATTGAACCCCCAAATGGGCTAAAAACAAAAACAATCCAAAAGTAATGGCCTTTTTAGCCCAAAAATAAAAAGTATCCAATAAGCTCCCAAAAAGCACAGTCAAACTCAAAATTCAATTTTAAACACAAAAGTCCAAAGGCCCAAAAGCTGAAAATGTGCTTATCACAGCTTAACAGTCAATAAGCTTATCCTTATTGGGCCAATAAGCCCATTAAGCAATAAGCTGATGCCATAAGCTCTGCTTAAACACACAACCTTCTAATGAGATTCTAAACCTTTTTGCAAAAAGAAATTTGAAAAAGCTCAAGTAATAAGCCAGAATCTTGAAAAGAATTTTTTCACAAAACGACAAAATAGTCGGGTTTGAGTTCTAGAGGGTTTCAAAAGTTGATTCTTTTTGCAAAAGCTCACAAATAGCTTAACTAAGAATAATCAACAAGAAAAATTCCAAAAAGTCAAGTGAAATAAGCTATAGAAGCAAATAAGCAAACTGAAAAAGCCAAATAAGTTGGTTTTCTAGCAAAACCTTAACCAATTAAGCTTAAACCTTCCAGCTATGATAATAAGCTGAGAAAAATGACACCTATTATAAAAAGTAAGTTGTTGCATGTACCAATAAGCAGAACAGAAAAAAAGCCAAATTGAGCTTATTTGACCAAAAGTCAAAGTGCAACAAATGTTACCAAATTACCAGGACTTGTTTATGATCTTGTTTTGAGCAATTTTTGTGAAGGATTCAAGGCTGAATCCTTTGAATCAAGTAAGCCAGTTGGCTAATCTAATCTCAGTTTTGGAAAATATTAGCCAATGAGCCAGTTAGCTTATCAACCTTCAAATAAGCAATTCAACAATCAAAACAGGTTCACAAGCAGCAAAATGATAAGTAACAAGTAAAAGAATAGCAGGGCAATCACTAGTTAACCAAATGCAAAGCAAAATAGGAGTGGTCAAATTGCTGATGCAATTGACCACTTCAGCCAACTTCTATAAGCTATAACTCTTTCAATAAGCCACCAAAGTTATCAAACAGATATAGCAAAGATATCACACCACAAAAACTCTTCCCAAACCAAAAATCAGACTCAGAATCCAATAAACAAAGATTTTATGGCTCCTGATATGATTGACCAATTTCAAACCAATTATGACAGATTTTTCAAAAACTTGCAAAACCTTTTCTAAACTTTGTGAGACTTAACCAATGACCAAAACAGCTTCCAAAACACTTGTTTAGAGAATATCAACCCAAAGAACCAAGGGCATAAGGCCACAAGGCCTTTTGATCCCAAAATCCCAAAAAACCTTGTTTTAGTACTTTTTCAAACAAACTTCTTAATTTTCCAAATAACCTACTGATTTTATGCTTCAAATAACTCAACTAGGTGACAACTAACAGGTTTAAACAATAAAACTCATAAAACAAACACAACATCTCAAAAATCACATAGCAAATAACTTAGCATATTTTTAACAAAATATAAAAGAGAGAAAAGTGAAAGAGAATGAACCTCCTTCCCTTTACTTCCTAGGGAAGGTCAGCAATGCTCCCTAGAGTGTAGATCAACAACTAGATCACACCTAGGGTACTTGAAGAAGGGATGGATAAGCAGCCTTGGTTGATGGTTCAACAGCTGAACCACAAGGCTGTGATCTTCAACTCAAGCAACAAACAATCCAACCAAAGGTTGATAAACCTTCACAAGCTTGGTGTCAACAAGCTTGCAAGAGCTTATAGCTTTTGGTTAGGGTTAGAACAGGTAAAATAGCAAATCAGAAACCCTAGATTTTGAAAACTTTCAAACTTGAAAACCTTTTCAAAACCAAACGTGCTTCAATCCAAAGATCAAACACTTTCAAAACACTAAATGGAACTCATAATTTGCCTCTTCTTAACAAATTCAAACAATAAAAAGGAACTACACTTTCAAATTTAGAAAATACCAACTTTTATTAAATTTAAAAGAAAATTACAAGAGAGAAGCAAAAACTGGAACAAGGGATCATCACAGGTTGATGTCTCCTTATATAGGCCATAGAAGGCTGAGTTTACAATGTGAAAAACTAGAAACCTTAGCTATAAAATCTCAGAAATGCCCTTGAAGCCTTCTAGACGTTTTTGGTGTTGTGAGCTGTCCTTTTTGATCCAAATCGTTCATATTGCCTTAGGGACCATGTAGAATGCATAAACCGTTGGATTTGACACGTGGCATTCCTTGGAGAGGAAGTTGTGTTTTCATTGGTGGACGGCTTGAATGGTGGGGACCATTGGTTGATGTGATGGGTGGTTTGAAGTGTGGGATGGATTCGTGTGAAGGGGAATTAGTTTTAGGTTAGGGTAATTTGTATTAACCCTTTGTTTTAAGTGAGGTGGTAACTGGGTTCATAAGGTGAACAGTGGTAACTTTGGATCCGAAAAAGAGGAGAGGGTTGTGTTTGGCGCGTGTTATGGGATTTGAAAGTTTAGTGTGGCAACTTCAGTCCTTTTTATTTGGCAAAAAGTGAATATCAAGTTTTTTCAGCCACTAAAACGATTTTCCTTTGTTATAAAACTTTCTCTTTTCACACTTTGGCCACAAAACTTTATAACAAGGATATAAAGGACTTGTTTTGAACTTTTCTTGATATTTCAAGGGCTGATCTTGTACATTCTTGAACTTTGAAGGTCTTCTTTGTATGTTTGACATTAAGAAGGACCATTGTTGACAAATCTTCAATTTTAAGGGACTAAACTTGCCGATTCTTCAAAGTTGAGGGACCTTTTTGTAATTTTGACAAACTTAAGGGACTAAACTTGTAATTATGAATATACAAGGGTAATAAGTGTCATTTATTCATTGATGAGGGATCATTCTTGAACATCTTTAATACTTCAAGGTATTTTCTTTGGAAAATCACAACTAGGGCCCGGTTCATTGTGCGGCTTCGTTTCTCGTGTTCGTTTTTTCCTTGTTTCTTGTGATCTTTTGTCTTTTTCATGATATCCATACCTAAAATACACAAGTAACAAATAGAAGCATAATATATGGTATTTTAATGACATTTTATGCATTTAAAGCCCGAAAAGAACGATGAGATCATGTATAAATGCCATCTCATTACTCCCCCATACTAAACCATTTTCGTGCCCTCACGCAATGCTAGAATAAAGTATCTAAGCATCTCCAAAATTCAATTTTATTACCCTTTATTGAAAAGTAAAACTTGCTATACTACTATGAAGATGTGTTAAAGACATAATGTATAATTTTCATCACGAATGTGACTTTTACGGACAATGAATAAAAACAAGTGAATGTCTCACAGAGTAAAGTTCGTCATCCTTGATTGTCATACATTCCATGCTTATACTTGGCTTTTACCCCTAGTATCAAAATTCATAGTCCCAAGTCTTTTCGAATTGAAAACCGGTCTTAAGTGCGACTCAATCGTCTTTTGGTGAATCAAGAGAATGGTTTGGTTTGTTTGTCTATTTTAAACTATTAGCAAGTAATTAAAGTGTCGTTGAGTAAAATGGAAGAATAAAGATTAAAACTAAAATGACGAGTAAAAATAAATGCTTGTAAACTTAAGGGTAACAATGGAAAAGTACTAGCACACTAAATAAAACTAACACTTAGAAACTTTAGCAAAAACAAGAAACTAAACAAGTCCCAATCGGAATATGGAAGAAACAGTGCAATCGGAATATGCCAATAAAAGTCCAGATCGGAATATATTCCGATCTGGTGGTCGGAATGTAAGGCTTAGTATTAATCGGAATATTCACAAAAAAGGGGGTAATCGGAATGTTGGACAGAAGTCCCAATCGGAATATAGAAAAAATGCCCAATCGGAATAACCAGGATTAGCACCTATCGGAATGTTCAACAAAGGCTACCAATCGGAAAGATGGGAAAACAACTACAATCGGAATATGAAACTAAGGGCCAAATCGGAATACTTAGAAACCCTTATCCGATCACTCGATCGGAATAAGGGGGTGTTTATCGAAAAACTTGTGGCTGCAATCGGAAAAGGGAATTGTACCCTTTCCTAAATTTGTGGAATTCGGTTAAAGCTAATGAATAAGCTATATTGATAAGCTTTTCACCAAACTAAAACGAATCAAAGTCTACACGGATCAAATAAGCACTTTTATCAACTTATCTAGCTCGAAAATAAACAAACTTTTGGATCAAACAATAAAAACATGAACTTTTTAAGAAAACTTTTTATAAGAAAATAAGCTAATCATAAAAATAAGCCAATAAGCACGAAAGTCTTAAAGCTTAATCAAATGAAAACTTATGAAATGATCAAAAGACTAACTTTTTAAGCACGAAATCAATTAGAACAACACGGATCATATGATAATCGCACCAAAATCAATCTAAAATCAAAGAAAAGTAGAATGAGATTAAGGATTAAAAGCTTAAAATAGAACTTTGATTAATAAAATAAGCAATACAAAGTGATTAATCTTGAAAGATTAAGAGAAAAAGATGAAACTTAGTGAGAGAAAGTTTAATACTTTCTCTCTCTAAAACTAGAAAGAAAATGAAAAAGTGAAAAATTAACTAAAAAAACTATCTAACTCTCCTCCTAATGACTATTAGGAGGGTATTTACAGGGGAGGTGGAAGGAGTGCATGTGTTGCATCTTCTTTCTTGCTTTCTTCACGTTTTTCTCGACTCGACTTTAATTCTTTGTCTTTGTCGTCTCGGGATAAGTTCTTCGACTTCGTTAAACTTCCGTCTTTAGACTTTTTTCTTTGATAAATCTTCAGAATAGGCCTTGGACTTCCGTTCTTTTTGCACTCTTGATATTTTGACTTCGTCTTTTCCTGTTTTCTTCGATAAAAGCCCGTGAAAACCCGTGTTTTCTTCCTTTTTCATATTTTGGTCCTAAAACACAATAAAAACACAAACCACGCATAATTCCGACTTTTACGACATAAATCACACGTTTTGGTCTTGTTATTATTGGAAATAAGTGGTAAAAGGATAAGTGTTTTCACACTTATTATATCCCCTACACTTGACCATTGCAATGCCCTCATGCAATGCATTAATTTTAAAGCACGGTTTACATTTTCCATCATAAATAACCCACCTTGGCCTTTATTAAATACTAGACATGAAAAGATAGAACAAGTAAAGAAATTAAAAACTTACATTGGGTTTTGGCAGTCATGAACGTTTATCATCCTCAAGTTTCACGTTCCCCATACCAAGCTTAAAAACGAGATCATTGTTATTATAAGTTAGCAAACTATCACGAACTCATGTGGGCCAATTACTCACTTAGACTCCCTTATTCCTAGGAGTATCTCTTATATTTTATTTTTGTCTTGAATGATCACGAGGATGCATGTTTGACTTATTTCGATAGTTATTTAGTCCGAAAATAAAGTGAACGATTTAATCAATAGTTAGCTAAAGGACCAAATCTTTTAAAACTGCTTCTCGGGACCTTATAAAGTTCATATCTTGGCATAACTCGCTTCACGATTTGAGACCTTTCTCGGACCGATATTTGGCAGCGACTTCATACTTCGAATCTTTGAGAGACGTTCATGAAATAATGGCCTTCTCTTCATAATAGGAATTTCTTCACTTGAAGTTTTGAGAGATTCTTCATCTTTGGACCACGACTTCTTCATTTTTTCTCCAATCTTTATTTTGGACTTCGATATACAACGATCCGCCTCCTTTTAGGACTTGGATCTTTTTATCCTCATACCTTGTTAGGGTCTTTTCGGATAGACTTCTCCATGACTTTTGGGGAGTTCTTGCTTTTCGTCGTGTGTCTCGATCCTTCATATTGATTTTCGATAAATGATTCTTCACATCACTTTTGGATCTTTAGCAACAAAATGTAGCCCTCATGCCTTGTTAGGGCCTTTTCGGACTCGCCAATTTTCGCATCCCGCTTCAATAAGTTATGCCTTGGCTATGAACTCTAATCCGTACCGAGCAACTTTTAAACGATCTGGGGCTAGAAGCTAAGTAACCTTTTAAATCGTACAACCTTATTTATTGCAGATAAATTTATTAACAAGCGGAGGGAGAATAGGCTTATAATTAACTCACATAAATTCACGAAAGAATACCAAACTTATAATTGACTCTATCATCTCTCGTACTCCACAGTTTAAAATCTCAAGGAATGAGACTCGTGGATACTTAGCCTATTAAATCAAAGTTTTGGGTTTTCGAGTCGCTTATAGGATCTTGAAAATTCTTAGACTTTTTCAAGTTTTAGAAATCGCATTTTAAAGTTCCCTTGATAAACGACTCTCTAGGATCAATTATAGGAACTTGCGAAAAGTTCTTGTTCTTAACCCGTGAGAGTTAAGACTTTCGCGTTTTATAGCTCCCTAAATAAAAGCCTAGCAAAACTTGACTTAAACACGTTCAAGATACTAGCTAGAGCAAACTTAGGTAAGTAAACTCGGGTTGAGTCAAAATGTCCACGACTAAGAAAGATCTAAAACCACTTATTTGAAAATTTATTCTAGCAAGGAAAGAAAATAAACATAACAAAGGAAAATACAACTATACAACTAGGCCAAAATAGATTAAAAATTTTGAAAAATGTCGAAAAATCAAATTTTCCGGTTAAAATGAGGGCAAATTCATGGAAAAGACCACTTACTTCGATAGAAGTCCCCCTACACTTGAGATAAACATTGTCCTCAATGTTTAAGGATGTGGGAGTAAACTCCCCTACACTTAGGACATTGTGCACTTTGTTTAAATCTTGCTAAGGAAAGGACAACTAAAGTGAATTCAATATGAACATATAAAATATCAAATATTGAATCACAAAAGTTTAGGATAGAACCGGGAAGATGGGAACACGGTATCACGGTTCGTCAAAAGTCATCAAGATGCTCTCTGAAGCTTTAATCCCTGCACAGCACAAGAAACAAGACAAGAAACACATACGGGGCTCCCCCTACACTTATTATGAAAGCAGTAAAGGATAGATCACGGGTTGCCTCCCGAGAAGCGCTTGTTTTTGTTCACCGAGTCACGAGCATGACTCGACCCAATTTTAGTTCATGGGGAACGTGGTGAGGGATGGAATCATCTCTTGAGAGATGTCCTCACCAAAGTACAGCTTCAGACGCTGGCCATTCACCTTGAAATTGGGCCCATTCGGCTGAGAAAGCTCAATGGTCCCATAAGGAAAGACTTTGGCGACGGTGAATGGACCAGACCAGCGGCTCTTCAACTTGCCAGAGAAGATCTTCAACCGAGAGTTGAAAAGTAAGACTTGATCACCAACGTGGAACTCTCGGTTCTTGATTTTTGCGTCATGTATGATCTTCGTCTTCTCCTTGTAGATCAGCGAGTACTCATAAGCTTCATTCCTCAGTTCATTTAGCTCGTTGAGTTAAACCTTGCGATGATCACCGGCTTTGTTGATGTCGAAGTTAGCCCACTTCAAGGCCCAGTGCGCCTTATATTCCAGCTCGATTGGGAGGTGACAGGCTTTCCCGTACACAAGACGATAAGGTGTACAACCGATCGGGGTCTTATAAGCAGTACGGAAAGCCCACAGAGCATCATCTAACTTATCGGCCCACGCGGCGCGATGCTCTCCCACAGTACGCTCCAAAATTCTCTTCAGGCCACGGTTGGAAATCTCGGCTTGCCCATTGGTTTGGGGATGATAGGCGGTGGAAAGACGGTGATTGACACCATACTTAGCCATGACTCTTGCAAATTGTTCGTTGCAAAAATGAGTCCCGCGGTCACTGATGATAGCACGAGGAACGCCAAATCGAGCGAAGAGCTGCTTTAAAAAGTTCACAACCACCCTCACATCATTCGTAGGGAGAGCCTTGGCTTCAACCCATTTAGAAACGTAGTCGACGGCGACGAGGATGTACTTGTTCCCTTTGGAGGATGGAAATGGCCCCATGAAGTCGATGCCCCATACATCAAAGATTTCACATTCCTGTATGAAATTTTGAGGCATCTCATCCTTGTGTGTGATCTTGCCTTGGCGCTGGCAAGCATCACAATGCTTAACCATTTCGTGAGCGTCACGATAAATGGTGGGCCAATAGAATCCAGAATCAAACACTTTTTTAGCGGTGTAGTTGGGACCAAAGTGACCACCGGTGGGTCCTTTGTGGCAAGCTTGGAGAATGTCAAAAGCTGTCGGTCCGTTAACACATCGACGAATGATCAGATCAGCATATTGTTTGAATAGAAAAGGGTCATCCCAAAAGTAAGTCTTAACATCATTCAAGAACTTCTTCTTTTGTTGGGATGTTAACCCTTTGATGAGAATACCACCCGCTAAGTAGTTTGCAATGTCCGCAAACCACGGGGTGCCATCAAGATTGAGATTTATAGACATTAGGGTCTCAAGGGGGAAAGAGTCATTGATCTCTTTGTTCGGATGTTCCCCTTGATATGGATCCTCAAGTCTGCTCAGATGATCCGCGGCCAGGTTTTCGGCTCCCTTCTTGTCACGAATTTCAATGTTGAATTCTTGAAGGAGTAAAACCCAGCGAAGAAGTCTTGGCTTAGAATCATGCTTTGTCATCAAGTACTTCAACGCGGAATGGTCCGTGTATACGATGGTGGGGGATAAAACAAGATAGGGGCGAAATTTCTCAAAAGCATAGACAACAGCTAAAAGCTCTTTTTCGGTTGTCGTATAATGCAATTGAGCCCCCGTCATTGTTTTGCTAGCATAGTGGATTGGTTGAAAGTGTTTATTCACTCTTTGGCCCAAAACCGCACCAATAGCAAAGTCGCTAGCATCGCACATCAATTCAAAAGGTAGCTCCCAATTAGGGGTAACCAAGACCGGTGCCTTAGTTAGCTTATCCTTAAGAAGATTGAAGGCTTCGATACACTCTTTAGAAAAGAAAAAAGGAGTATCTTTTTCCAAGAGGTGGGTCATCGGGCGAGTGATTTTAGAGAAATCCTGAATGAATCGACGATAGAAGCCCGCATGACCCAGAAAACTTCTCACACCCTTCACTGTTGAAGGTGGAGGTAATTTGGCTATGACATCTACTTTAGCACGGTCGACTTCAAGACCGGCTTTAGAGATTTTGTGTCCTAGCACAATGCCTTCTTTTACCATAAAATGGCATTTTTCCCAATTCAGAACAAGGCGAGTGTCTTTGCACCGCTTAAGCATACGTTCCAAATTGGCAAGGCAAGAAGAGAAGGAATCCCCGAAGACCGAGAAATCATCCATGAAGACTTCCATGGTTTGCTCAACCATGTCATGGAAGATAGCCAACATGCACCTTTGGAAAGTCCCGGGGGCATTGCATAAGCCAAAAGGCATTCGTTTGTAAGCAAATGTGCCATAGGGACAAGTGAATGTTGTCTTCTCTTGATCTTGGGGATCGATGGGTATTTGGAAATAACCCGAGAAACCATCAAGAAAGCAGTAATATTCATTACCCGCTAAACGTTCAAGCATTTGGTCTATAAAAGGTAGGGGGAAATGATCCTTTCTCGTGGCATCATTGAGTTTGCGGTAGTCTATACAAACTCTCCACCCAGTAACGAGACGAGTAGGAATTAACTCGTTGTTTTCATTAGGCACAACGGTGATTCCGCCTTTCTTAGGCACACAATGGACTGGACTAACCCATGGTGAATCCGAAATAGGGTAAATCATACCCGCATCAAGAAAGTTTGATAACCTCTTTTTTGATGACTTCATGGATTTTAGGATTCACCCTTCGTTGGCTTTGAATTGTGGGCTTAAAGTCGTCCTCCATGAGAATTTTATGTGTGCAAAAGTGAGGATCAATTCCACGGATGTCGGAGATTTTCCAAGCGATAGCTCTTTTATGCTTCTTCAACACGGCGACAAGTCGGGCTTTTTCTTCTTCGTTCAGATCCTTTGCGATGATGACCGGTAACTTCTCATTGTCTTCCAGGAAAACGTACTCAAGATGAGGAGGTAAGTCCTTAAGCTCAAGAGTAGGAGGATCCTTAATAGATGGTGTAACTAACGATGGATCATCATTAGTCACCTCTTTAGGAGAAGGAGGAGAAAATGGGTCCTCACTGAGAAGTCTCTCAATAGTACGTATGTCTTCATCCCAATTGGTGGACAAATTATCATACTTAATATCAAGAGGACCCAAGCTAGCTTCGAAATCATTCAAGTCACTTTCTCCAAAGGGAGTCAATGCTGGAGCAATTGAGGCAACGGTCTCAACATTGGGTAGAGAAGAAAGAGTACTTTTACAAGCATCATGAAAATGTTCTTCACAAGCCTCATCGAGAACATCAATAGAATTAACGCTCTCATATGAATAAGGTTGCTTAGAAATCTTACCCATGTTGAAGACAATTTTATCGTCACCAACTCTCATGATTATTTCGCCCGTGGCTACATCAATGAGAGTGTGACCGGTCCTCAGGAATGGACGTCCAACGATTAATGGAACACGGGGATCCATCTCGTAGTCAACGACAACAAAATCCGCCGGGAAGGTGAATTTGTCGACGCCAACAAAGACATCTTCGGCTATCCCCACTGGATAAGAAACCGTACGGTTGGCTAATTCCAAAGTCATTTTGGTGGGGACTAGCTCGGGGAGAGATAATTGCTTCCAAACACTTAAAGGCATTAAGTTTATACTGGCACCTAGATCGGCTAGGGCCATGCAATTCTCTACTCCCGGGAAGTTGCAAGGAATCAAGAAGCGACCCGGATCACCAAGTTTGGTGGGAAATTTCCTTAAGAGCACTGCGGAGCAGTTCTCATTAAGTTGGGTCTGAGCGATGTCAAGAAGCTTTTCCTTATCACTTAGAAGATCTTTAAACATCTTAGCGTATTTGGGCATGTGAGCGAGAGCCTCGGCAAAGGAGATGTTAAAATTCAATTGTTTAAACATTTTGAGAAAGTTTGAAACCTGAATATCATCCTTGCTCTTTTGCTTCTCTTTCCTCAACCTTGAAGGATAAGGTATATTGGATGAAGAAGAAGGCTTTAAGGGAATAGGATCACTCACAACCACGGGTGGTGGGGAAACGGGGATAGAAGGTGAAGGAGGTGGGGAAAGTTGCTCTTTTTCCTTGTTCACAATCACGGGTGGAGGTGTCGGGAGCTCGGGTTCCATATAACCTTTTCCACTACGAGTGGTGATTGCTTTCATCTCCCCTCTTGGATTCGCAACGGTATTACTCGGAAGAGTACCCGAAGAAGAGGGTTATTACCTTGGATGAGCGAACCAATCATATCACGAAGGTGAACCGCTTGATTATTAAAAGAGTCTCTTATGTTTGCATTAATGTCATTGCTGTGTTTTGCCATGTCATTCCTTAGCTCGGCTCGAGTATCGTTCCCTTGTTTTGCCATTTCTCCTTTCAAGTTGCGGACTTGACTCTGAAGATTCGTTACCATCTCCCGATTAGTCTTCATGAATGTCTCGACGTCTGGACTCACTGCCATCGGTTAATTGAGAGGTGGAGCTTGGTAGGCTTGAGAATTTCCTTGAGGTGGGTATGGGTTTCGTTGGGATTGATATTGATTGTTTGCACGAGGTTGGGATTGGTTGTAGCTTTGTTGTTGGTTTTGGTTGACAGGAGGGAAACCAGGTGGAGCAAGATAGTTGTTCGAACGATAACTTAGCAAGCCACGGTCTCCTTGAGGGCGGGCTTGATAGCCTCCCGTGGGATAAGTGCCGTAAGCTGCGTTAACATTTTCAGAAAAATTGCCTTGGGTAGAAGGACAATCATTATAAGAATGAGGACCACCACATGTGTCACAAGAAATAGCAACGGCTTTAGCTTGTTGAAAGTTGTTTGTGGCTATGGACATGAAATCTTTGTGCATATTCGCGATTTGTCGGGAAAGTTCGGATATCTCGGGATTAGAAGTAGTAGAAGAAACATTGACTCTCTGATTAGATCTTGAGGATGCGGATGAATCCCAATTCTTGTGGTGAGTAGTCATGTTTTCGATCAACTCTCGACACTCCTCCGGTCTCCTTTTCATAAAAGTACCACCGGCGGCGGCATTGATCGAGTCACGATCACGAAAAGTGAGACCATTGTAGAAGGTTTCAATGAGAGTGGCGGGGAGCATATTGTGATTTGGACAGCGGTCGATCAAATCATTGTACCGTTCCCAAGCATCGAAAAGTGATTCATCATTCTCTTGCATGAATCCACTGATTTGGTTACGAAGGCTAGTGACCATGGATGGGGGAAAATAGCGCGATAAAAAATGTTGAGTCATGTCATTCCACGTATGAATAGAATTCTTAGGAAGACGGTCAAACCATTTTTCGGCATGGTGAGAAAGCGAGTGGGGAAAGAGTTGAAGGCGAAGGTCATCCATAGAAACACCAGAGGACTTCATGCTTTGAGTAATGGTAATGAATTTGTCGAGGTGTTTGTTGGCATCATCATCCGGAATTCCGCGAAACGGGTTTGTTTGCACTTGCTGGATCATGTGATGCTTCAACGAAAACTCCTGAGCCGTGACGTGCATTGGCGCAATCGGGCCTCCGCGTCCGTTCATGGTGGGTTGACACAATTCCTCCATCGTTCGTAAATCAGGTAGGTGGACATTGTTGTTGTTGTTATTATTCAAATTGGGTAGAGGTGGGTGATTATTGTTGTTATTAACACCAGCCATATCTAAATCTTCACAAGTCTCGGGCTCAGAATAGTTCGAAGATCTAGTACGCATACACCTGTAGAAGAAAAATATACACAGAAAATATCGATATAGTCTTTTTGGTGCAAAACCTTTTGAAAAGAATTGCTTTTAATGATTTTTCAATGTTTTTGTATTTTTGAAGAGTTTTATATTTTTTAGGATTTTTGAAAAATTTTTAAAGCAAGGAAAATAACGTTCAAAGAACGGATCCCAAAATTCAATGCGTCTCTCACTACAAACCGTTAATCGTAACGAAAAGAGCCGGCAGCGACGCCATTTTATATTTGGCTTTTACCCCTAGTATCAAAATTCGTAGTCCCAAGTCTTTTCGAATTGAAAACCGGTCTTAAGTGCGACTCAATCGTCTTTTGGTGAATCAAGAGAATGGTTTGGTTTGTTTGTCTATTTTAAACTATTAGCAAGTAATTAAAGTGTCGTTGAGTAAAATGGAAGAATAAAGATTAAAACTAAAATGACGAGTAAAAATAAATGCTTGTAAACTTAAGGGTAACAATGGAAAAGTACTAGCACACTAAATAAAACTAACACTTAGAAACTTTAGCAAAAACAAGAAACTAAACAAGTCCCAATCGGAATATGGAAGAAACAGTGCAATCAGAATATGGCAATAAAAGTCCAGATCGGAATATATTCCGATCTGGTGGTCGGAATGTAAGGCTTAGTATTAATCGGAATATCCACAAAAAAGGGGTTAATCGGAATGTTGGACAGAAGTCCCAATCGGAATATAGAAAAAATGCCCAATCGGAATAACCAGGATTAGCACCTATCGGAATGTTCAACAAAGGCTACCAATCGGAAAGATGGGAAAACAACTACAATCGGAATATGAAACTAAGGGCCAAATCGGAATACTTAGAAACCCTTATCCGATCACTCGATCGGAATAAGGGGGTGTTTATCGGAAAACTTGTGGCTGCAATCGGAAAAGGGAATTGTACCCTTTCCTAAATTTGTGGAATTCGGTTAAAGCTAATGAATAATCTATATTGATAAGCTTTTCACCAAACTAAAACGAATCAAAGTCTACACGGATCAAATAAGCACTTTTATCAACTTATCTAGCTCGAAAATAAACAAACTTTTGGATCAAACAATAAAAACATGAACTTTTTAAGAAAACTTTTTATAAGAAAATAAGCTAATCATAAAGATAAGCCAATAAGCACGAAAGTCTTAAAGCTTAATCAAATGAAAACTTATGAAATGATGAAAAGACTAACTTTTTAAGCACGAAATCAATTAGAACAACACGGATCATATGATAATCGCACCAAAATCAATCTAAAATCAAAGAAAAGTAGAATGAGATTAAGGATTAAAAGCTTAAAATAGAACTTTGATTAATAAAATAAGCAAATACAAAGTGATTAATCTTGAAAGATTAAGAGAAAAAGATGAAACTTAGTGAGAGAAAGTTTAAGACTTTCTCTCTCTAAAACTAGATAGAAAATGAAAAAGTGAAAAATTAACTAAAAAAACTATCTAACTCTCCTCCTAATGACTATTAGGAGGGTATTTATAGGGGAGGTGGAAGGAGTGCATGTGTTGCATCTTCTTTCTTGCTTTCTTCACGTTTTTCTCGACTCGACTTTAATTCTTTGTCTTTGTCGTCTCGGGATAAGTTCTTCGACTTCGTTAAACTTCTGTCTTTAGACTTTTTTCTTCGATAAATCTTCAGAATAGGCCTTGGACTTCCGTTCTTTTTGCACTCTTGATCTTTTAACTTCGTCTTTTCCCGTTTTCTTCGATAAAAGCCCGTGAAAACCCGTGTTTTCTTCCTTTTTCATATTTTGGTCCTAAAACACAATAAAAACACAAACCACGCATAATTCCGACTTTTACGACATAAATCACACGTTTTGGTCTTGTTATTATTGGAAATAAGTGGTAAAAGGATAAGTGTTTTCACACTTATTACATGCTAAGTGCAAAAACGAGATCATTGTTGGTACAAGTCACAATGCTAATGCTACTCATACGTCCAAATTGTGTAATACTTTTTCTCCCCGCAATCCTAGTTATTATGAAAATAGAAGGTATCTAGAATTTTTTAACTATTTGTCATGTATCACAAGTGATCCATATTGACTTATTGAGATATTTATTAGTCCGAAAATAAAGTAGCACGATTTAATCGATAGTTAGCTAAAGGACAAAATCTTTTAAAACGGCTTCTCGTAATTTCCTTAAGTTCATATCTTGGCATAACTCGTTTCATGATTTGAGACCTTTCTCGGACCGATATTTGGCATGTACTTCATACTTCGAATCTTGGAAGACGTTCTTAAAATAATGTTCTTCTCTTAATATTTTGGACTTTCTTCACTTGACGTTTTTGAGAGATTCTTCATACTTGGACCACGACTTCATCATTTTTCTTCAATCTTTATTTTGGAGTCTCCTTTTTGGACTTGGATATATTTATCCTCGTACCTTGTTAGGGTCTTATTGGATAGACTTTCTCCATGATCTTTAGGGGAGTAAATTGCTTTTCGTCCTGTGTCTCAATCCTTCATATTGATTTTGGAATAATGATTCTTCACATCATCTTGGATCTTTAGCAACAAAATAGAGTCCTCATGCCTTGTTAGGGCCTTTTTGGAACTTCGCCAATCTTCGCATCCCGCTTCAATAAGTTATGCCTTGGCTATGAACTCTATTCAACCACGAGCAACTTTTAAACGATCTTGGGTTAGAAGCTAAGTAACCTTTCAAATCGTACGACCTTACTTATTGCAATTTATTTATTCCTAATGCATTGATCTTATGGGAGAAAACGCCACAATTAAAAACATATGAGTGTTTGAAAGAACATTTTTATGTTTTAAATTTAGCATGATCACTTGTCTAACTCTATAACTTCTCGTTCTTCACTATTTAAAGACCTTTAATTAAAGAGACTCGCGAATACTTAGCCATGCGAGTCAAAATTAAGCCAAATTTAGCTTCATTAGGACTATATTAAATCAAAGTTTTAGGTTTTCAAGTCACCTATAGGATCTTGCACTTTCTTAGACCTTTTCAAGTTTAGAGAATGCAATTTAAATTTCCCTTGATAAGTGAATTTCTAGGATCAATTATAGGAACTTGCAAAAAGTTCTTGTTCTTAACCCGTATGAGCTAAGACTTTCGCATTTTAAAGTTCCCTATAGAAAAGTCTAGCAAAACTTGATTCAAGCGGGTTAAGGAATGTAAAGGGCTCCAAATGCCCATCAAGTCAAAAATTAACTCTTATTCTACCCATTGGAAAATATACATTCGTGTCTTAAAACACTTATGAAAACTAAGAAATTTTTTAAAATTTGGCCACTTTTAGCCTTATTTGCAACAAAACAAAACAAAACGATGAAAATTGGAGAGCGTGAGGGCGTAGCAAGGCAAGTATCTATTCACCCCCCCCCCCCCCCCCCCAATACTAAAAGTAAACATTGTCCTTAATGTTTCGAGTCTAAAGGTGGAGCACCCCCATACTAGAGAGAAGAGTCGAATGCTTAGGATCTAGCATGGAAAGGGTGATCAACAATATATCTAAAGCCGTTTATGAATTATGCTAACAGATAATTGTTAGAACAATAAAGGATATGTCATGGATTCGTGAAAAACTCTTCAAGCAAACGATCGAGGCTCACGTAAACAAACACGAGAGTCTTCAATCGTGGCGATGATGATGATCTAGATAACACATTCACAAACAACGACGAGACAACGAGTTGGAAGGGAACAAATCCCCTCACACTAACTACATTAGAAAGCGACAATATGTACATGGATAAGCATGGGATCTCCCCTACGA
Source organism: Glebionis coronaria (assembly GCA_025667525.1). Taxonomy (NCBI): domain Eukaryota; kingdom Viridiplantae; phylum Streptophyta; class Magnoliopsida; order Asterales; family Asteraceae; genus Glebionis; species Glebionis coronaria. The sequence continues at coordinate 203,015,971 of CM046879.1, read as the reverse complement.
GGCACCTCGTTTTTGATTACCAAGTCATGAGCTCGACTCGATCCCCTCAATGCTAATTATCATTGGGGAAGGTGACTTGGTCGAGGTCGTCCAAAGAAGGGACTTCCCCACCGAAGTAGTGCTTAAGCCTATGTCCATTCACCTTGGAATTAGGACCATCATTTTGAGTTAGCTCAATGGTCCCATACGGAAACACTTGTGTTATGGTGAACGGACCCTACCAATGAGATTTCAATTTCCCTGAAAATATCTTCAAACAAGAGTTAAAAAGTAACACTTGATCACCAACGTTAAAAACCCGGTTTTTAATCTTTGAGTCATAAAACTTTTTAGTCTTTTCCTTAAAAAATAATGAATTTTCATAAGCATTATTTTGTAATTCATCCAATTCATTAAGTTGTATTTTCCGGTGATCTCCTGTCACACCCCACCATGGCGGAATATGGTGCGCGACGTATGGATATCATCACAACAAACGGTGTCTCTATAGAGAAAACTAAAATGCAACTATAATGTCATAAAATGGTGACACAAATGTCATGACAATATCTCAACAATGCAGGAGTCTAGGTAAGTAGGTAACAGTCCTACCACTTACCCAAGACAAACAATAAACATAAACCGAACAAACATATAGGTGCCAACTTATCAAAAGAACAACCAAATACAAACTAAGAAGGAACGGGGATCTCCTTCTATATGCAATCCTAAGGCATCCAAGTCTAGCCACTTCTATCCTCAAGCTTAACCACATTCTCACCTGAAAGAGACACTAAAACACGTCAACATAAAGTTGGTGAGAGTCATAGGTTTAGACTCCAACGCTAAATCGGTTACAAGCTGTGAATAACAATCATCAACAAAAGAACATATGGACAATGTGTTACAATTATGTATTAACAACTATCAATCAAGACCAATCATACCAAACCAATCCAAGGCTCCTATCTTGCCAAACAACATCATGGTACCATAGATGATCACCCTATGTACCTATCCCAAGGACACTACCTTGTCAAACCACAAGGCCACTACCTTGTCAAACCACAAGGCCACTACCTTGTCAAACCACAAGGCCACTACCTTATCAAACCACAATAACATATCAAAAATCGCATAGCAGTTAATCACATAAGTGTACACACAAGTCCATCACAACCATAAAACATTCACAGCAACAATTTAGAAACAAATCAACACAGTGTCTCTTCCATCCCATCTGGAAGTCAAAAAAAAATAAACATGGGACTATGAACACTCACCTGATAGCTCCTTCACACGTCCTTGCACTAGCAACAAGCTAACAAAGCAAAAACACGAAATCAATAAACAAACCAATCACTAAGATGGCTCATTAACCTTTGATGGACATCTAGCCTATTCCCACATATTTACCTCATTAATAAGCTCTAATTACTCTATTAGCCTTCCTTAACAAGTCCTTAACTTGGTTAAGTTTAATAACTAACCCGTTCGTATTTTACCCAAAACAGTCCCAGTTTTTAGGTCTCAACACTTTAGGTCAAACGCCCACTTAAACCTACCCATGGTTTCTTTAAAAGTAATATACATACCCTTACATATGTTGGCTAACACCTCCCACTTGCCCTAACCTTAAAGCTACTGTTAAGGCCCCGATATATATATATCTACTTTTGTCATTCCAGATTTCCTGATTTTAAACGTACTAAAAGTTTGTTACTATTAAGGGGTCTTACCCTAAACCACCACCTTATCCCAAATTCAGATATTAACTACAATATATAAACCATCTCTCACGTTCGTGAGAAGATCCCAATGCAACCCTAAGTGCCCCAAACAACCCAAAACTTAAAAAGAAAACATGCTGAATTCAAAACTGTTTTGACTTCCGACTGTTGTAACCTGTTTTTGACCCACTTCCCTACCTCCAATTTAGTTCTCGTTTCTTGCATTGGAAATCCACTTCAAATAAATTTCCAGGGGTACTTGGATCGTAAAATAAGAGTTTATAGAACTCCCGCTATGATCAAAACAATTGACTCAAAATCTGCCCAGTTTTTAAAAACGGGTTTAAACAAATTGAACTAATTAATTACCCATAACCCCATCTAATACAAGCCCTAGATTATATGATCATCATATTATGATTATAACATCATTAATATACTGATTTTATATAAACCCTAACCCTAATCCATCATAAGAATGATTAATTAAACATAAAAACAATTTAATATGAAAAGGGTTTTGAAGATTTACCTTTAAATTAATGGAAGATGAGAAAACCCTAATTTTTATGAAGAACCCTAATTTTTCTCTTCTATAAGTCGACTATAAACTCCAAGGAATGAATATAATGCGTTTGGTATAAGTGTGGGGGTTTCTTATATAGCAAAACAATCCTTGTCCAAGTATAACACTTGTTTCCTTTTTTCCTCTTTTCCCTTTTTCTTTCTTTTTTTCTTTTTTTTTAAACCGACCCTACCCCTCGAAATTCGTTTTTTATTTATTTTTATTATTAATATATGTATTAATAATTTTACCTTAATTTACCTTAATTTATTTCAGCTCCTAAAGCTCCCAAAACCTCAAAACCGTAAAACTAGTCAAATTTACGCGTTTTACCGTAAAAGACGTAAAATATACACTTTTAAAAAAAATCTCAAATTTTGAAATAAACTTTATAACTAAGTCCTAAATGACTTAAAACCATCCCAAAAAATATCCATATGACTAATTACCTCATCCGAGACCTCTAAATGCTAAACCGTAAATCGTAAAAATACGATTTTCTATAATACATATACATATACGTAAACACCAAAATATCACTATTTCATTTCATAGTCACCACTTGTGAGCTCATGAACATGAAATAACCGTTCCTCGATTTACTTATGAGTACTCTATACTCATAAACGATAACCACACCAACCTCGTTCACACAAAATAAACACGTAAACACACAAAGAAAATAAGCACACATAAAATAACCTAAAAGTAAGACCAAGTGACGAACCTCAAAACCACGGTTGTCACATCACTCCCTCCTAATAGAAATCTCGTCCCGAGATTTACTCCTTAGGATCAAACCCACAGACAACAAATCACACGAGGATACTAGTTCTAAAAGAACTCCTCTCATTTCCACGTGAACTTTAGTTCAAGTTTCAAAATACCACATATAAAAACCAAAAACAATTAAACTCATTGCCAAACTCTTGACCTCACAGTCGATAAATCTCACAGATGACTCTTATTAATACAAGTCCCCAATAACCGTACAGTCAAAATGCATTCTCAAACAACCTTTACCAATCCAAATACATGAAATGTATCTTGTATACAACTTATTTCCCCCAGGTAATTCTATGCTCATATGCTACTGGTCCGATCTTTCCAAAGATCATAAATGGACCTACAAAACTCTACATCAACGCTTCCATTTTACCAAAACGTACCACCCGTTACTATGGGTGAAACTCCCTACATAACTTTTCCACTAACTCTAGTGGTTTCCTCCTTTTCTACATAGCATCCCTTGTTGCTCTCATCCTTTCCACAAACATCATTACCATATTAGTAGCCTCTCTTACCAATTCTAGCCCACAATGGGGGCAACTCACCCTATCCTTTCATACAGTGCCTCCAATGACATTTATCGACTTCTAGTATGATAATCATAATTATATGAAAACTCAGCCATCGCTAATGAGTTTCCTAACTCCCTCTAAATCAATCATTCATGCTTCGCTTCTATACACACTTCCTTCTCTTTCCTCGACTCCTACCATACATCACGATGTGATGCTTCCCATCGTTTCTTCCCTTGCCATAATCCTTCATAAGGCATTCCATACATATTAGGCTAACTTTTATGCAACCCTCTATTCCATCACATCCGTACGCAATCCTTCCAACTTCTCAACCACGTGACTTCTCATTCCTCTTGAAATATGAGATGAATTAGTCAGTCTATCGACTATCACCCTACTCTCATCGTACTTATTCCTACACCCAATCATGCATCCCTTTCACCAACTTCATCATTACATCGCCCTTTCTAAGCTACTCCTATCTATATAGGAAGTATAGTCTACGTCCCTTTTCTCCATATGATTATCCAAGCCACGCAACATACAGGTTGACGCGTTCTCCGCTTTAGACAACTCAACTCGTGCAACCTACACCCTTCATCCAAATCACCCTAATGCGTCATCCATATTGTTCCAGTTCGTCTCTGCTTCACTTCATTCTTCTTATTCCATGTCTCATCAACCATACTTGCCTTTCCCAGATGGTACTTGGCCTTGCAATTTTCTTTCATCACTCAACTCCACCCATCACCTTTGCCAAATGTTCAATCAAGATGATTGAATATGTGTTGGAGACGTTCATGATCCGTATAGATCATTCTCTACGTCTCGTACACCAAATACCTCTAGCATTCTAGGCAAATATAACAGTCCAGCTCCACTAACTAAGTCTATCCAGTTCTTCCAATTCTTCAGTTCCTGCAACGTATATGCGATCGCCTTTCTTTGTCGTCCTCGTACGCGTCCAAATCCTTGCTCCACGTATCGTCATGCTTCGCGAATTCATCCGGTCCTTCCGATAATGCCAAAATCAGCTCATTATCCAATCCACCTCTTCAGCCTCCAAAACGCTTCCTCATCCTTCTTCACTTTGCCCTTGCTGGTTCCATGATATGCCATCATCTCTAACTGCTCATCATAGTAAGCTTAATCCTAAGACTTACACTTGGAAATATCTCGTATAATTCCCTTTCCTAACAACTCCAAATCCAACTCATAACTCGCCTCACTCTCCTTCTTAGACTTAAGTAGATCAAGATGTCGTCGGTGCTCCCGATGACAACTCGTTTATATACGTTCATGCACACTTGGTTCATTGACTCCATGAAAACCGCTAGTGCTTTGGCGAAGCCAAATGCATAACCATAAACCCAAAACGTTCATACAACATCCTTAGCAATTTCAACTATGTCCTCCTCACACCCTCTCTTAGCGGTAATACGAATAAATTCCTTGCAATTTCTAACAACTCTTATTCTTAATTCACTCCATCAACGATTTGCCTTGGAAGGCACTAACTACGACTCCTGTCACTTCTCCTACTTGCTCTATTCATGGTTCTACCTCAACGCTCCTAAACCATACAAAACCAAAACTACATCCTGAATCCACCAGATACGATCGGCGAATTAAACCCACGGATAACTAACGACATTTCACGTGCACCGTTTAAAACAAGTCAAAAACCACGAGAATCAAAAGAATACTCAAACTCAAAACGTGTATCAACTCAAAATGACCCATGACAACGAAAAATAATCCAAGAAACACCCAATGGCAACCAAAACATATTACGCCCCGCGACATATTATTTAAACCATGCAAAAAAAATCGACTTTTCCAAAAGAATATATTTTTATTTATTTATTTATTATTTTTTTTTTACCTCCCCACATCTATGCGACTCAAACCATCTACAAACAATCTTCTAGACGATCTCAAAACTCAACTCAAAGACTAGGTATCTCGTGCACCCCAAATCATAGAAAAAGTAAGACTACTATTCAAACTCAACCTTGAACCCGACACTTGTAGAACAATTCCGACCAGTCCACTGACCTCCCATGACTATACACTCTAAATATTTGAAAAGTACGTTCCGAGTACATAATTTTAGGCTTTTGAATCACCCAAAAAGCTTTAAAAATGAACAAGTTATGACCAAAATAATTTTATGCTAGTTGTTTTAAAAACTAAAGAATAGACTTAGTGATCAATGCAATCCTTTTAAACGAAAGATATAATTGTATTTGAAATATTTATAAACTCCATTAAACCCTGTATTCATAATTATAAATGACGTGAATCGATTAAACCCAATTATTTAAACTATGTAAGTAGAAAGAAATTTTATTTCGGTTTATTTTAAAGAAAGTCTTTTAGAATTTGAAATAAATAAGTGTTGATTAAAAGAAACTTATGTTACATCTTGTTTCAAACACGACCCCAACACCTTACCCTTGTTTTACCGAATACGACCAACTATCTAACCCTATACTAGATTTCCAAGTCCCCTTTTTCCATATACCAACCAAAAGAAATGTAAGACTCAACACAAAAGATTTCATTATCTCAAAAGAAATCCCAAGTTATTTCAATAGACTTGAAACCAAAAACACCATTTTAAAACGTACACGTGAAATACGAAACTCAAAGAATACGCCACAAGACACACTTCAAAAGATTCAAAACGTCGTTGAAACTCCACCAAACTCCAGCACCATAAAACACGAACAAACACAAGGTACGTTCAAGTTATAATAACTAGTGAACGACCATATACCATAACTTAACACATAGTAGTATATCTACATCCGTATATATATACCTATTAAATCACCCAAAACATACTCGTTACCATACATGTCGGATCAACCAATCACGTCATACACTCGTTTTTCCACACGAGTAATCACCATCTCACCGTGCCACAACAAGGCATAAAGCCCACCTCTAAAACCAAACCATATCGTGTGACCCCAAAATCACACAACACAACTATAACCAAAACATATAACACAAAAAGAACAATAGCCATATCATAGGCAGCCATTACATAAACCTATATATTATATGTATACCCAACTTCTACATCTCATCATATACAAGCATGTACTAACCCTCTTTCATGCAATCATACTTGAGAACCCATTGAAGTTGTGGTATTTGTATAACTATGTTGGCCACCATACTTATACAATTACCCTTTCCCCAATGCACTCCCTCCTATGATGACACTTATAAGAATCAATACAACATATAACACATAAATCCATCTACTCACATAAGCTCATAACCACACAAGATAAGATCCAAAACTCCATCTATAAAATAACATAATAAAACTCTTGGAATACAGAAATCCATAGTCTAGCTAAAACAGCCTAGACTAACTCCAAAACGAAAAGATAATCAGTTATAAGTCATGTCACCCGTAAGAGTGGAAACAACTTAGAATCCTTCATACCCACCTACTCCTAATAACTCGAACCACCACATGATTCTTAGGGAACATGACTTAAACATCAAAAGGAAATAATATACCTCAGGTACATAAAATAACTCATCAAAAGATAGAAACTACTATGTACCAAATTATGTACTATGATGTACAATATAAGCAAAATACGGCAATGACTAGCGTGGATGATTATGGTTCAACCCGCACTACTCACAACTCGAAAGAAAATAACATGTGGATAAGTATAAATTTACTATGGTTCAATTCATACCAGTCAAAACATCATAATAAATAACATCCAAACACATCAATTTATATAAAATGCACACATACTCCTATGACGCCTATATGTAGGGACCCTTAAGCTATAGACTACGCTACGCGACTAGGCAACCTAATTCTCTATAACCATTGGCTCTGATACCATTCTGTCACACCCCACCATGACGGAATATGGGGTGCGACGTATGGATATCATCACAACAAACGGTGTCTCTATAGAGAAAACTAAAATGCAACTATAATGTCATAAAATGGTGACACAAATGTCATGACAATATCTCAACAATGCAGGAGTCTAGGTAAGTAGGTAACAGTACTACCACTTACCCAAGACAAACAATAAACATAAACCAAACAAACATATAGGTGCCAACATGTATCACTTATCAAAAGAACAACCAAATACAAACTAAGAAGGAACGGGGATCTCCTTCTATATGCAATCCTAAGGCATCCAAGTCTAGCCACTTCTATCCTCAAGCTTAACCACATTCTCACCTCAAAGAGACACTAAAACACGTCAACATAAAGTTGGTGAGAGTCATAGGTTTAGACTCCAACACTAAATCGGTTACAAGCTGTGAATAACAATCATCAACAAAAGAACATATGGACAATGTGTTACAATTATGTATTAACAACTATCAATCAAGACCAATCATACCAAACCAATCCAAGGCTCCTACCTTGCCAAACAACATCATGGTACTAATGTAATGATTTTTGCTAGTTGAAAGTTCGTTTCTCGGTATCTTCTCGAATTGATTTCCGGTTAATTGTGTGAGATTAGTTGTTCTTGGTGAAATAAATGTTTTTGGTTTTGGAAAAATAAATGTGCAAGACTTAAAAATAAAGGACGGGTAATAAAAACTACAACTAAGTGAAATGTAAACGGTGCATATTAAAAACGTAAAAAGTAAATGACGTGAAATTAAACAACGTAAATTAAAACTTAATAAAAAAGGTAAATTGACAATTAAATAAAAATGCAAAGTGAAATTAAAATAGACTAAAAATACAACGAGAACAATGGACACTTAAACAGAATACTAAAACAAAACACAATTCCAATCGGAATAAACCCGATCGGAATCCATAAGGATCCGATCAGAATGTACCAATCGGAATGCGCATGATCGGAATAACCAAGAAAGGCCAGGTCGGAATATTGACAAATGATGCAATCGGAATACTCTAAAAGGTGCACAATCGGAATGTAACACGAAGACTCCAATCGGAAAGTTAATAAAGCTAGTAATCGGAATAACATGAAATAAGGTACAATCGGAATAATAAAAAGATTGCCAAATCGGAATGTAAGAAAGCATGCACAATCGGAATAGGATAAATGGTACAATCGGAATAAGTGACAAGAGGTCCAATCGGAATGGACAAACCCTTTTCCGATTGGAGTTCAATCGGAAAGGGTGGGAAGCGTGGTCGGAAAACAGATCAATCGGAAAGGGGTTTATACCCTTTCCTAGATTTATGGAATTCGGTTATAAGCTAATGAAATAAGCTATTTTGACAAGCTTAACACCAAACTAAACCGAACCAAACATAAACCGAATCAAATAAGCACTTATCAACTTATCTAACTCGAAATCAAACAACTTTTTGGATCAAACAATTAAAAACATAAACTTTTTAAGCACGAACACATAAATGAACAACACGGATCATATGTAAATCGCACCAAAAGTAAATTAGAATCAAGAAAGGAAGATGAGAGATTAAGACAAGAAAAGTAAAGATTAAAGATTAAAGAACAAAGGATGAAAACTTACTTGAAAATTAAATAATTAAAAGTGCATAACATTTAATTAAAGTGCAAGAAAATGAAATGACAAAAATGAAAATGGTGGAAGAGTGGTTTGTCAAGCCACCAACACTCTAAAACAAATGAGGTTGGTTCTATTTATAGGGAGATTAGGGAGGAGCTTAGGAAGCTTCCTCCCTCTTTCTTCTTTCTCCTAATTGCACACTTAGGTCCTTGATCTTCTTAATCTTTCGTTAATCTTCTTAATACTTGGACTTTGTCTTGGGATTTCTTCAAACTTGTCTTGTATTTTCTTCATAAATAAGACTCGAGTTTTTCGTCTTTTTAGTAAACTTCCGTCTTTGACTTTTTCTTCGATAAATCTTCAGAATTGGTCTTGGACTTCCGTTCTTTTTCCACTTTTGATCTTTCGACTTCATCTTTCGTCTTTTTCTTTGATAAAAGCCCGTGAATGCCGTGTTTTCTCCACTTTTCACCTTTTCATCCTAAATCACAACAAAAACACAAACCACGCATAATTCCGACATAAATGACATAAAATACACGTTTTGGCTCGGTTATTATTGCAATTAAGTGGTAAAAAGGATGGGTGTTTTCACACCTATCAAATCCCCTACACTTAACCATTGCAATGTCCTCATGCAATGCATTAGTTACAAAGCAAGATTACATTTTCCATCATAATCAATCCACGTTGGCCTTTATTAAAGAAATAGAAAATTATAATCATACAAAGTAAATAAATCAAAAACATACCTTGGGTTTTGAAAATGTCGTGAATGATCATCATCCTCAAGTTTCACGTTCCCCAAACTAAGCTTAAAAACGAGATCATTGTTATTATAAGTTAGTAGACTAACACGAACTCATGTGGGCCAATTACCCACTTAGACTCCCTTATTCCTATGGGTATCTCTTATATTTTATTATTTGTCTTGAATGATCACGAGGATGCATTGTTCGACTTATTTAGATAGTTATTAAGTCTGAAAATAAAGTGCACGATTTAATCAATAGTTAGCTAAAGGACCAAATCTTTTAAAACTGCTTCTCGGGATATCAAAAAGTTCATATCTTGGCATAACTTGGTTCGCGATTTGAGACCTTTCTCGGGCCGATATTTGGCAGCGACTTCATACTTCAAATCTTTGAGAGACGTTCATGAAATAATGGTCTTCTCTTCATAATTGGAATTTCTTCACTTGGAATTTTTGAGAGATTCTTCACATATGGACCACGACTTCTTCATTTTTCTCCAATCTTTATTTTGGATTTTGATATACAACGATCCGCCTCCTTTATTGACTTGGATCTATTTATCCTCATACCTTGTTAGGGTCTTTTCGGATACACTTCTCCATGACTTTTTGGGAGTTTTTGCTTTTCGTCGTGTGTCTCGATCCTTCATATTGATATTCGATAAATGATTCTTCACATCACTTTTGGATCTTTAGCAACAAAACATAGCCCTCATGCCTTGTTAGGGCCTTTTCGGACTCGCCAATCTTCGCGCCCCGCTTCATAAGTTATGCCTTGGCTATGAACTCTCGTCATTACCGAGCAACTTTTAAACGATCTGGGGCTAGAAGCTAAGTAACTTTTCAAATCGTACAACCTTATTTATTAGCAGATAAATTTATTAACAAGCGGAGGGAGAATAGGCTCATAATTAACTCACATAAATTCACGAAAGAATACCGAACTTATAATTGGCTCTATCATCTCTCGTTCTCCACAGTTTAAAATCTCAAGGAATGAGACTCGTGGATGCTTAGCCTATTAAACCAAAGTTTTGGGTTTTCGAGTCGCCTATAGGATCTTGCAAATTCTTAGACTTTTTCAAGTTTAGAATTCGCATTTTAAAGTTCCCTTGATAAACGACTCTCTAGGATCAATTATAGGAACTTGCGAAAAGTTCTTGTTCTTAACCCGTGAGAGTTAAGACTTTCGCGTTTTATAGCTCCCTATATAAAAGCCTAGCAAAACTTGACTTAAATACGTTAAGGATACTAGCTAGAGTAAACTCGGGTTGAGTCAAAAGGTTCACAACGTTTTGAAAATTAAAACCACTTATTAAACATTTATTCTAATAAGGAAAGAAAATAACTAAACAAAGGGAAAAACTAATAGGCCAAAATAGATCAAAAATTTTGAAAAATGTCGAAAAATTTAATTTTCCGGTTAAAATGAGAACAAATACAAGGAAAAGACCACTTAACTTCTATAGAAGTCCCCCCTACACTTAATATAAACATTGTCCTCAATGTTTAAGCATGTGGAAGTAAACTCCCCTACACTTAGGACATTGTGCACTTTGTTTAACGCTTGTTAAGGAAAAGACAACTAAAGAGATTCCTATTTTAATATTGAGAAATATAAAATAGTGAATCGAAAAGAGTTTAGGATAGAACCGGGAAGAAGGGAACACGGAATCACGGTTCGTCAAAAGTCATCAAGAGTGTGTCTTTGAAGCTCTAATCCCTGCACATGATAAGAAAGAGAACAAGAAACACCACGGGGCTCCCCCCTACACTTATGGTGAAAATAGATAGATAATTGGGTTGCCTCCCAAAAAGCGCTTGTTTTTGTTGACCGAGTCACGAGCCTGACTCGTCCCCGAATTAAATAGTCCATGGGGAAGCCTCGAATGTGATACCGGGATCAAAGACCTTGTCCTCGTTCCCGGTTGACATCAACAAAGGAGAGGCGGGGGAATAAGTCTTAAATGGGGGAAAGGTCCGCTCAACATACGAGAGGTATGTGAGGTAATGATCCACGGGAGGTGGGGTGGGTAAAGGAATCACATTGTTATCCCCTAAAGACAATGGATGCTCAACAGCAAGCGGCAAAGCCGTAAGGTCATTAATTAGAAAATCATCAATGACACCCCCCGGGTCAAAGCACTCATCCTCATGAACGTGAATCTTTTCGATTGCTTCATTATAAATAGGTGCGTCAAGCCAAGGTTTGTCGTTCCCATCATTGAGGATTTCAGAAACTCGCTCGAAAAGATCACGATCAAGTACGAAACCATCATTCATTTGTGGGGATTGTTGATAAGTTAAATCCGCACGAATGTGGTAAACGTAATTCTCAGTGGAGGAGTGTTGATTAGGTAACTCCTCGAGAATAGGATGATTGGTCAAGTGAGTTGGTTCGTCATTATTATGAAAAATAAGACGCTCCAACTCATCAAGTTCGGCATCGATGTTGGAAAAATCGACCTCGCTTGTAGGAAGAAGCGGAGGTAACAGAGCTAGCTCTCGTTCGATAATTTCCGCAATCTCAGGCTCGAATTGGAATTCATCATGAAAAACAACCTCATCCTTAATTTCAGCAAAAGTAGTAAGATCACAAACCTCATCAAAGAATTCTTCAAGACAAAAATCACTAATCTCACTCAACGAATCACTATCCGTAGACGCATTGGTGTTATCAAGAATAGGAGTAGTAATCTCAGAAGATGGGTGGAGATCATTGACATCATCCTCGTCATCATCATAATAGTATGGATACACTGGAGGAGGAGTATAAGTCTCGATATTTGATATTTGCTCCTGTCGATGATCCTCTTGACGTTTCTCGATGATCTTGTTGCAAGCTTCTTGAAGTTGTTGACTTAGTTTAACAAGAGTGTCCCATTGTTCATGGGAGCGCAATTGTTCGAAGGAGGGTTGATGATCGATGATGTGTTGTGGGGGTTTAAAATGTTGAAAACCTGAATTATAGCATGGTTGTGGCTCATAGTAGTTCATCGGTTGAGGAGAATTATAAACCGGGTGTGGTTCATAATAATCCACTTGTGAAGAAAACTGAGGGCACGCATTTGGCTCATAACAATTCATTGGTTGACAATAATAGGTATCATGAGGACCCCCACAGTTGTTGCAAACCGGGTATGAAGAAAACTCAGGTGCGTCTTGTGGGTAGCTATTTTCATTGTCATAATTGTACCCCGGTTCTATCCCGTAATCATACGAGTATTGAACCGGGCACGAAACATGCCAAGGAGAATCGCTTCCACAATAGATGCACGGGGAAAGAGTAGGTAGGTTCAAAAATGACGAATTAAGTGAGTGGCACAAAGGACAAAATCCTGGTATTAATTGTGTATCTTTGATATCGTTTCCGCACCGCTCACATGTACACCATTGACAAGAGTCGTTCCCGTACAATCGTCTCTCACAACCGACGCAATGGACATATGAATCCATAAAGAAAAATAGATGAGCAAGAAGAATATTTTTGGTGCAAAACTTTGAAAAAGAAATGCTTTTTATTATTTTTCAAATGTTTTTGGATTTTTGAAAAAAAAATTTTGAAACGAAAAATAACGTTCACAAGTGAACGGATCCCAAAAGCCAACGCTTCTCTCACAAAAAACTTTCGATCCTCACGAAAAGAGCCGGCAGCGGCGCCATTTAATGTAATGATTTTTGCTAGTTGAAAGTTCGTTTCTCGGTATCTTCTCGAATTGATTTCCGGTTAATTGTGTGAGATTAGTTGTTCTTGGTGAAATAAATGTTTTTGGTTTTGGAAAAATAAATGTGCAAGACTTAAAAATAAAGGACGAGTAATAAAAACTACAACTAAGTGAAATGTAAACGGTGCATATTAAAAACGTAAAAAGTAAATGACGTGAAATTAAACAACGTAAATTAAAACTTAATAAAAAAGGTAAATTGACAATTAAATAAAAATGCAAAGTGAAATTAAAATAGACTAAAAATACAACGAGAACAATGGACACTTAAACAGAATACTAAAACAAAACACAATTCCAATCGGAATAAACCCGATCGGAATCCATAAGGATCCGATCGGAATGTACCAATCGGAATGCGCATTATCAGAATAACCAAGAAAGGCCAGGTCGGAATATTGACAAATGATGCAATCGGAATACTCTAAAAGGTGCACAATCGGAATGTAACACGAAGACTCCAATCGGAAAGTTAATAAAGCTAGTAATCGGAATAACATGAAATAAGGTACAATCGGAATAATAAAAAGATTGCCAAATCGGAATGTAAGAAAGCATGCACAATCGGAATAGGATAAATGGTACAATCGGAATAAGTGACAAGAGGTCCAATCGGAATGGACAAACCCTTTTCCGATTGGAGTTCAATCGGAAAGGGTGGGAAGCGTGGTCGGAAAACAGATCAATCGGAAAGGGGTTTATACCCTTTCCTAGATTTATGGAATTCGGTTATAAGCTAATGAAATAAGCTATTTTGACAAGCTTAACACCAAACTAAACCGAACCAAACATAAACCGAATCAAATAAGCACTTATCAACTTATCTAACTCGAAATCAAACAACTTTTTGGATCAAACAATTAAAAACATAAACTTTTTAAGCACGAACACATAAATGAACAACACGGATCATATGTAAATCGCACCAAAAGTAAATTAGAATCAAGAAAGGAAGATGAGAGATTAAGACAAGAAAAGTAAAGATTAAAGATTAAAGAACAAAGGATGAAAACTTACTTGAAAATTAAATAATTAAAAGTGCATAACATTTAATTAAAGTGCAAGAAAATGAAATGACAAAAATGAAAATGGTGGAAGAGTGGTTTGTCAAGCCACCAACACTCTAAAACAAATGAGGTTGGTTCTATTTATAGGGAGATTAGGGAGGAGCTTAGGAAGCTTCCTCCCTCTTTCTTCTTTCTCCTAATTGCACACTTAGGTCCTTGATCTTCTTAATCTTTCGTTAATCTTCTTAATACTTGGACTTTGTCTTGGGATTTCTTCAAACTTGTCTTGTATTTTCTTCATAAATAAGACTCGAGTTTTTCGTCTTTTTAGTAAACTTCCGTCTTTGACTTTTTCTTCGATAAATCTTTAGAATTGGTCTTGGACTTCCGTTCTTTTTCCACTTTTGATCTTTCGACTTCATCTTTCGTCTTTTTCTTTGATAAAAGCCCGTGAATGCCGTGTTTTCTCCACTTTTCACCTTTTCATCCTAAATCACAACAAAAACACAAACCACGCATAATTCCGACATAAATGACATAAAATACACGTTTTGGCTCGGTTATTATTGCAATTAAGTGGTAAAAAGGATGGGTGTTTTCACACCTATCAGGTACCATAGATGATCACCCTATGTACCTATCCCAAGGCCACTACCTTGTCAAACCACAAGACCACTACCTTGTCAAACCACAAGGCCACTACCTTGTCAAACCACAAAGCCACTACCTTGTCAAACCACAATAACATATCAAAAATCGCATAGCAGTTAATCACATAAGTGTACACACAAGTCCATCACAACCATAAAACATTCACAGCAACAATTTAGAAACAACTCAACACAGTGTCTCTTCCATCCCATCTAGAAGTCAAAAACAAAAATAAACATGGGACTATGAACACTCACCTGATAGCTCCTTCACACGTCCTTGCACTAGCAACAAGCTAACAAACCAAAAACACGAAATCAATAAACGAACCAATCACTAAGATGGCTCATTAACCTTTGATGGACATCTAGCCTATTCCCACATATTTACCTCATTAATAAGCTCTAATTACTCCATTATCCTTCCTTAACAAGTCCTTAACTTGGTTAAGTTTAATAACTAACCCATTCGTATTTTACCCAAAACAGTCCCAGATTTTAGGTCTCAAAACTTTAGGTCAAACGCCCACTTAAACCTACCCATGGTTTCTGTAAAAGGCATATTCATACCCTTACATATGTTGGATAACACCTCCCACTTGCCCTAACCTTAAAGCTACTGTTAAGGCCCCGATATATATATATCTACTTTTGTCCTTCCAGATTTCCTGATTTTAAACGTACTAAAAGTTTGTTACTATTAAGGGGTCTTACCCTAAACCACCACCTTAGCCCAAGTGCAGATATTAACTACAATATATAAACCATCTCTCACGTTCGTGAGAAGATCCCAATGAAACCCTAAGTGCCCCAAACAACCCAAAACTGAAAAAGAAAACAGGCTGAATTCAAAACTGTTTTGACTTCCGACTGTTGTAACCTGTTTTTGACCCACTTCCGACCTCCAATTTAGTTCTCGTTTCTTGCATTGGAAAGCCACTTCAAATACCTTTCCAGGGGTACTTGGATCGTAAAATAAGAGTTTATAGAACTCCCGCTATGATCAAAACAATTGACTCAAAATCTGCCAAGTTTTTAAAAACGGGTTTAAACAAATTGAACTAATTAATTACCCATAACCACATCTAATACAAGCCCTAGATTATATGATCATCATATTATGATTATAACATCATTAATTTACTGATTTTATATAAACCCTAACCCTAATCCATCATAAGAATGATTAATTAAACATAAAAACAATTTAATATGAAAAGGGTTTTGAAGATTTACCTTTAAATTAATGGAAGATGAGAAAACCCTAATTTTTATGAAGAACCCTAATTTTTCTCTTCTATAAGTCGACTATAAACTCCAGGGAATAAATATAATTCGTTTGGTATAAGTGTGGGGGTTTCTTATATAGCAAAACAATCCTTGTCCAAGTATAACACTTGTTTCCTTTTTTCCTTTTTTCCCTTTTTCTTTCTTTTTTTCTTTTTTTTTAAACCGACCCTACCCCTCAAAATTCGTTTTTTATTTATTTTTATTATTAATATATGTATTAATAATTTTACCTTAATTTATTTCAGCTCCTAAAGCTCCCAAAACCTCAAAACCGTAAAACTAGTCAAATTTACGCGTTTTACCGTAAAAGACGTAAAATATACACTTTTAAAAAAAATCTCAAATTTTGAAATAAACTTTATAACTAAGTCCTAAATGACTTAAAACCATCCCGAAAAATATCCATATGACTAATTACCTCATCCGAGACCTCTAAATGCTAAACCGTAATTCGTAAAAATACGATTTTCTATAATACATATACATATACGTAAACACCAAAATATCACTATTTCATTTCATAGTCACCACTTGTGAGCTCATGAACATGAAATAACCGTTCCTCGATTTACTTATGAGTACTCTATACTCATAAACGATAACCACACCAACCTCGTTCACACAAAATAAACACGTAAACACACAAAGAAAATAAGCACACATAAAATAACCTAAAAGTAAGACCAAGTGACGAACCTCAAAACCACGGTTGTCACATCTCCCGCGGTCTTCAAGTCATAATTGGCTGCTTTAGGGCCCAATATTCCTTGTGTTCATTCATGTAACACCCCCAATTTCGGGTCATAGCAGCGGAAGGGTCATTGGGTGTTACTATCATGGTTCAACCTCAATATCATAGAAAACGCATCAAAATGAGTCGTTTTAACAAAACATACATCCATTCATTTGTTTAAAAATAAAACAGTTCACACACGGTCCCAAATAGTTTTAAGTTTACACAACCAACCAAACAATAAAGGTTTCTTAGAATGGACATAGTTTAGTAAAGCGGGCCAAAACATTTTAATTTAGCAAGCTGCGTGAAACCGCCTTCCCTGAGTGCCTTCTTCATGGACCTGAGATAAAACATGCTATAAAGTCAACAAAAATGTTGAGTGAATCTATAGAGTTTAAATTAAATAAATGAACACAAGTATTCTGAATAAACCTTCCGTGGTTGACAATCATGTGGATCAGACATAATTATCGTTGTTATTTCATAAGTCTCGTGAAATTGAACGTTAACATATATTATTTCAGCCCAACACACCTAGCCAAGTGCGTATATTTCTCTTATACAATTGCATCCGATGTTTCATTACTGGTGCATCACAACACCACGCGATAGCTAGTCGCGACCGGACTGGGTGTCACCCCGATAGATCTATCCATAGTATTAGCGTTCCTTTCGATTAACAATTCACGATTCATGGATCTTTTCAGGCTAAACAAACTTTTATAACAACTTTAATCTAAGCATACAATCGGGTCCTTTGTGTTCAATTTTAAAAGAATGAGGGTTTACCACAACTTCTCGTTGTACCCTTCATTTATAATAAATGTTTTTCTAATAATAAGGGTTTCCACAACTTCTCGTTGTACCCCTTTTATTTTAATAAAACAAGCATGTTATCCCCCTCGCGGGTTTTATAAAACAAGTAAACATGTTAAAGCGAGGCTATAGACTCACCTTGGTACGATAGTAGAAATGTGACGATTGCCGACGATTTGTGATGCCCGTTAAACTCGAAGACCGCAACCTACCAATTAAGGCGCGTTCGTTAATAAACGACTCAAGTATAAATAATACTTAAATAATATGAAAGTCAATCTCAAATGACCATGAAAATCCCGAAAAATAACAAAAATATAAGTGTACTACTATACCCTTTTGTTCAACACTTATTCATTTAAAAGCTTACACCCTTGACATTGACCGTCATAAGACGCCAAGTCAACGCAAGTCAAACCCTCATTTTACTTTCCTCGGACCAGTAACTAAGTCATTTATATAATAACTTAACACTCAAGTAAGTCACCATGTCCAATAGTGAATACTCAACTCACGCCATACAAGTATTGAACTACGTGTCCAAAATACCACTCAGCATATACACTCCAAATGTACACACCAATCTAACCTATCTAGACATGTCCGATTTCGACGAAACTTGGTGACAAACTCACACATAATATGAATAAGACTCAGTTTATATTTCATTCAAAAATATTACTTCTAAGACCTTCTGTCCGACACACCTTCGTGTTGCAAAAACCGGACAGTTTTACGCCTTTGACTTGTAAAACCATTTTGACTTATCTAAACATTTCCGTTTGCAAAACCGACACTCGGGTTTGAAAATAGACTCATAACCTGAGGTTTATCAACTTACAACAGCCCTTGAACATTTTTAAAACTCATTTTATAGTCCCCGAGATTCGTTCCAAATATCGACAACAATTTTCGGATTGTGCCGATACCCGTCTCCCGGTACACAAATACTAAAAGTAGCATAACTTTTCGCTCGTAATGAGTTAGAAGCTCTACCTTAGCTCAAATCGAAGCTAACGAAATTCTCTACGACCCTATCTTATTAGTTTACCAAGTTTACTACAGTAACAATTTCAAAAATGGCCTTAAAGTTACTGCCTAAAATAGACTATCTAAAAATCATACCAAAACAATTTTTCGACCCATTCCAACAATTCCTATAGTCCTAATATGATCCTAATATCATACTAACATATCTAACTAACTCATAACACCCTCAAATTTGATCTCACAAAAATTAAATAATTAAAAATCTTACATGCAACAATAACCCACTATGAATATAATAATATTAACACCATTCATCACCATAAAAATGGATCAAACATGATGTTCATCATCAAAAATTGAAAGTAAAAAAAAAGTGGATGCATGTGAAAAAATTATACCAATATGAAGCTCTTGAAATTTCTAGGATGGGACTTGTTTTAGTTTCCTTTGATTCAAAGTACAAAATCAAAAATCAATGGATTAGGGTGAAGGGGGGTGGACGGCCAAATGGGGAAGAACAAGAGAGAGAGATTTTTTTTTTTTTGTTTAAAATGAATTTTTAAATGAAAGGTGTTAGTGGAAAATCTTTAAATAGTGGGGTGAGGGTAGATTTTGTCAAAAGTGCATTCTTTTGGTCCAATAATGTAAGTAAATAGTTTACAAGGTAGAAAATGTAAATTGTAAATTTTAAAAATATTTACGGGGCTCGGGTTTCGTAAAAATACTTTTCGAAAGTTAAAACGCTTCAAAATATAATAACAAAGCTTCGACACGACTTAAAACACAATTAAATCGGAAACGCCGAAAATATACAATATCGAGACAATCGATAATGAAACGTAAATTTTTGGGCATCCGTCGGTATCGCGATCACTAATAGTTATCGTCATTCGTTAAAACTTAAAATACGAGAAATAAAGATTAAATATAATAAAAATCATTTTTATGATTATTTGAGAATATAATATCGATACCTAACATATTCCTTGTCAGTTTTCATCTAATCGACATTCTTACGCTAGTTTCAAGTCATAACCTTCTCGGTTAGTCGATAAATTAAAATTCTCATTAACGTAAACACGTAATACGTAATAGTCGAGATTAAAATAACGACCTGAAATTGACGGGTTGTCACATCATCCCCACCAAATTAGGATCTTCGCCCTCGAAGATCAACTTGCGTTCTTGCCCGATCGCTTGTTGAAATCAAAGAGATGAGGGTAATTCTTCCACATTTGGTCTTCTCGTTCCCAAGTAAACTCCGGTCCTCTTCGAGAGTTCCATCGAACTTTGACAATAGGTATTCGGCTTTGCTTCAGTTGCTTGACCTCACGATCCATGATCTCGACTGGTTCTTCAATAAAGTGCAGCGTTTTATCAACCTTAACCTCGTCTAACGGTATAATGAGTTCTTCATCGGATAAACACTTCTTCAGATTCGACACGTGAAAAGTGTTATGAATCCCATACAGTTCTTGTGGTAGTTCCAGTTGGTATGCCACGGGTCCAACTCTAGATGTAACCTTGAATGGTCCGATATAACGAGGACTCAACTTCCCACGTTTTCCAAATCGTACAACACCTTTCCATGGTGATACCTTTAGCATAACCTTATCTCCCACGTTAAACTCCAATGGTTTTCTTCTCACATCCGCATAACTCTTCTGTTGGCTTCGAGCAGACAACAACCTATTCTTGATTTGCACAACCATATCCGTCGTCTCTCTAATCAAATCTGGTCCAGTGAGTTGGGCATCACCAACCTCACTCCAGCTAACGGGTGATCTACATCTTCTCCCATAAAGTGCTTCAAAAGGTGCAGCTTTAATACTCGCGTGATAACTGTTATTGTACGAGAATTCGGCCAAATGTAAGTGCTTATCCCAGCTACTTCCAAAGTCTATCACACAAGCACGTAGCATATCCTCCAAAGTTTGGATTGTTCTTTCGCTTTGCCCATCAGTTTGCGGATGATAGGCTGTGCTCATATCTAAATTGGTTCCTAACGACTTTTGAAGTGATCTCCAAAATCCAGAAGCAAAACGACTATCTCTATCGGAAATGATTGAAATAGGAACACCATGCTTGCACACGATTTCCTTCAGATAAATATCGGCGAGTTTCTCCAAACCGAACCTCTCGTTGATTGGAATAAAATGAGCGGATTTAGTTAAACGATCGACAATAACCCAAATTGCATCGAACCCAGACGGTGTCCTTGGGAGTTTTATGATGAAGTCCATCGTAATTCGCTCCCATTTCCAGACTGGAATTTCAGGTTGGACAAGTAATCCTGACGGCTTCTGATATTCAGCTTTCACTTTTGCACATGTTAAGCATTTCGCGACGTACGTTGCAATATCAGCTTTCATATTCGGCCACCAGTATAACTTTTTCAAGTCTTGGTACATTTTGTCTGATCCAGGATGAATAGAATACTTGGACTTATGAGATTCTAACATAATCAAGTCTCTCAGTCCACCATATAATGGTAACCAGATTCGACCTCTCAAACATTTGATACCATCGGCTCGCGTCTCAAATGTTTCACCGTCTCCTCTAAATCTTTCGGCAGCAATATTTTCCTTCTTGCATGCTTCGACTTGTGCATTTCGGATCTGCTCAGGTAAGTTATTATGAACTGTCACCACCAAAGCACGCACTCGAATCGGTTTCTCCCTTTCCTTTCGACTTAACGCGTCAGCTACCACGTTCGCCTTTCCCGGATGATAACGAATTTCGCAGTCGTAATCACTCAAGAGTTCAACCCATCGACGTTGCCTCATATTCAGCTCCTTTTGATCCAATATGTATTGTAGGCTTTTATGATCAGTGAATACTGTACACTTCGTACCATACAGATAATGTCTCCAAAGTCGCAGAGCAAAAACCACAGCGCCCAATTCCAAGTCATGGGTAGTGTAGTTCTCCTCATTCTTCCTTAATTGTCTAGAGGCATATGCGATCACCTTTTCACGTTGCATGAGAACAGCACCATATCCTCTGAGGGATGCATCGCAATAAACAACAAAATCTTCATTTCCTTCAGGTAACGATAAAATCGGCGCACTACAAAGTTTCATCTTCAGGGTTTGGAAAGCTTCTTCTTCATCATCGCCCCACACATACGGTTTATTCTTCTGAGTCAGCTTCGTTAATGGTTTCGATATCAAGGAGAATCCTTCAATAAACCTTCGGTAATAACCAGCCAGACCTAGAAATTGTCGCACTTCAGTTGGAGTAGTCGGAGCACTCCAATTCTTGATGGCTTCGATCTTTGCAGGATCAACATGTACTCCACTTTTATCGATCACATGTCCGAGAAATTGTACAGAATTAAGCCAAAAATCACACTTTGAGAACTTAGCGTATAACTTTTCGTTCTTCAACAAGTTCAAGGTAATCCTTAAGTGTTCGGCATGCTCTTCATTGCTCTTGGAGTAGATTAGAATATCATCTATGAAAACGATCACGAATTTATCAAGATACGGCTTACAAATGCGATTCATTAAATCCATGAATACAGCAGGTGCATTAGTCAAACCAAAAGGCATAACCAGAAACTCACAATGACCATAACGAGTTCTAAATGCTGTAATAGGAATATCTTCCTCACGTATGCGAAGTTGATGGTAACCAGAACGAAGATCAATCTTGGAGAAAACACGAGAACCTTGAAGTTGATCAAATAAATCATCAATTCTTGGAAGCGGATAACGATTCTTGATCGTTAGCTTATTCAGCTCTCGGTAATCGATACACATACGGAACGAACCATATTTCTTCTTAACGAATAAGACAGGAGCTCCCCAAGGTGACTAACTCGGTCGTATAAAACCCTTATCAGATAGCTCTTGCAATTGCACAGATAACTCCTTCAGCTCGGATGGGGCTAAACGATATGGCGCACGATCCACGGGTGCAGCACCAGGAATTAGGTCAATTTGGAATTCTACTTGCCTTGGAGGAGGAAGTCCAAGCAAATCTTCCGGAAACACTTCAGGAAAGTCACGGATAACAGGTACATCTTCAGCACGTTTCTCCTTCGATTCTTTCTCCACTACTTTAGCTAGGAATAACTCACACCCTCTTTCGATATACTTACGAGCCTTAATGCACGAAACGATTTTCAGTCGTGAATTACGTTGATCACCTTCAATAACCATGGACTTGTCATCTAAGGGAATCCTAACTTTCTTTTCTCCACACAAGATAGACGCGTTATACTTGGATAACCAATCCATTCCGATAATAATATCAAAACTTCCCAATTCAACAATCATCAAGTCTATCTTAAAAATACGGTTCAAGAGATTAAGAGAACATCCTAGGAGCACACGATTGGTACTCACTAATTTACCATCAGCTAGTTCTACCTCATAACTTGCATCTAATTCGACCGGTTTGATATCAATTAAGGTACTAAAACTTGTAGACACAAAGCTTTTGTCCGCACCAGAATCAAATAAAGCTGTAGCATAATGGTTGTTCAGTAAAAACGTACCAGTGACAACTTTCGGGTTTTGCTTCGCTTCGGCTTCTCCCAACTGATAAGCTTTTCCTTGGTTATCTCCACCACGTGCATTCTTCGGAGGTTGAGGGCATTGGTTCCTCATGTGACCTTTACCTTGGCAGTTATAACACGTCACTCCCTTCTTTCCTGGTCCCCAACAGTCTTCAGTCTTGTGACCTAACTTGTTGCACTTTCCACACTTAGCACATTCACCAGTATGAGACTTCTTTCAGCGTTGACATCTGGTTCCCTTATCAGCAGTTGCAGCTTCAGTCATCGCATTAGCGTTACCCCTCCTTCGGTTTTGATTTCTGTTGTGAGATTGACGGTTATCACCACGATCATCACTGTCATTTTCAGCTCTTCTTTTGTTGCCTTCAGAAACACCATCAACCTTGTCTTGGATGATTTGACCCATTAGTTGGTAGGCCATACGAACAGCTTCATCAATATTGGCAGGTTTAGATGAGGTCACATCACCACGGATGTTGGTCGGTAAGCCTCGAATATACTGCTCTACCTTCAAGTATTATGGGTTAACTTTATTTGGACAAAGTAGAGCAAGCTCATGGAATCTGTTGGTGTATCCATCGATGTCAGTACCCTTCAGTCTCAGCTGATATAGTTCCTGTTCTAACCTCTGAATAACACTCCTTGGACAGAATTCCTCAGTCATCCACCTTCTTACTTCAACCCAAGGTGTAGCATAAGCAGCATCCATACCCAATGATGCCATTATTCCATTCCACCAAGTTAATGCTCGCCCTTGAAGAGTAGCAGAGGCAAACATCACTTTATCTCCTTCCTCACTTCCACTAAATCGAAACACGGATTCCAATTTCTCAAACCATTGCATTAACCCAACAGCGCCTTCAGTACCCTTAAAAGTTGGAGGTTTGCATTTCATGAACGAGGTATAATTGCACTTCTTGTTTTCAGGAATCACTGGTCTATTAGCATCACCAGTTCCAGCACCAGCATTGCCAGCTCCCGTATTACCAGCTCCAGGAGCGCCAGCTCCAGGAGCGCCAGCTCCAGTATTGCCAGCTCCAGTAGCGCCAGTTCCAGTAGCGCCAGCTCCAGTAGCGCCAGTTCCAGTAGCGCCAGCTCCAGTATCGCCAGCTCCACCAGATCCACCAGTTCCACCGGATCCACCAGCTCCACCAGATCCGCCAGATCCTCCAGCTCCATTATTCAAATTTGCCATAAATGTATTCATAGATATCTGAAATTGATCAGCTACTATAGCACGTAACTGAGTCTCAGTCAACTGTTTTGGCGGCATGATCCTGTTACACAATTCACATCAAAATGAGTATTCATTCAACGCTTGTGATAACAAAACATAAAATAAGAATAGATAGATGAAAAGGAACAAGAATGGATGATAGAACAAAGAATAGAATTTAGACAAGGAACGAAGATTCACGAGGAATGAGTCAAAAGACAGGGATTTCTATTGTGACAATCAGTGTCGTTTGTAAATCACGTATTAGTATTATAATAATCAAATAATAGACATTTATAAATAAATAAATGTAATCCATTATGCTTTAAGCATAAATAATAATTAAATATGTATAACATATATACTTTTCTTGTTCTCGTCCATTGGCAACTCAGAGGTTTCGCTTGCAGATGTTATAGTCAAAAGATTTCAAAATTATATTTTTGGAAAATCTTTTCGTTCTCTATAACTTGAGCTCTGATGCCAATCTGTAACACCCCCAATTTCGGGTCATAGCAGCGGAAGGGTCATTGGGTGTTACTATCATGGTTCAACCTCAATATCATAGAAAACGCCTCAAAATGAGTCGTTTTAACAAAACATACATCCATTCATTTGTTTAAAAATAAAACAGTTCACACACGGTCCCAAATAGTTTTAAGTTTACACAACCAACCAAACAATAAAAGTTTCTTAGAATGGACATAGTTTAGTAAAGCGGGCCAAAACATTTTAATTTAGCAAGCTGCGTGAAACCGCCTTCCCTGAGTGCCTTCTTCATGGACCTGAGATAAAACATGCTATAAAGTCAACAAAAATGTTGAGTGAATCTATAGAGTTTAAATTAAATAAATGAACACAAGTATTCTGAATAAACCTTCCGTGGTTGACAATCATGTGGATCAGACATAATTATCGTTGTTATTTCATAAGTCTCGTGAAATTGAACGTTAACATATATTATTTCAGCCCAACACACCTAGCCAAGTGCGTATATTTCTCTTATACAATTGCATCCGATGTTTCATTACTGGTGCATCACAACACCACGCGATAGCTAGTCGCGACCGGACTGGGTGTCACCCCGATAGATCTATCCATAGTATTAGCGTTCCTTTCGATTAACAATTCACGATTCATGGGTATTTTCAGGCTAAACAAACTTTTATAACAACTTTCATCTAAGCATACAATCGGGTCCTTTGTGTTCAATTTTAAAAGAATGAGGGTTTACCACAACTTCTCGTTGTACCCTTCATTTATAATAAATGTTTCTCTAATAATAAGGGTTTCCACAACTTCTCGTTGTACCCCTTTTATTTTAATAAAACAAGCATGTTATCCCCCTCGCGGGTTTTATAAAACAAGTAAACATGTTAAAGCGAGGCTATAGACTCACCTTGGTACGAGTAGAAATGTGACGATTGCCGACAATTTGTGATGCCCGTTAAACTCGAAGATCGCAACCTACCAATTAAGGCGCGTTCGTTAATAAACGACTCAAGTATAAATAATACTTAAATAATATGAAAGTCAATTTCAAATGACCATGAAAATCCTGAAAAATAAAAAAAATATAAGTGTACTACTATACCCTTTTGTTCAACACTTATTCATTTAAAAGCTTACACCCTTGACATTGACCGTCATAAGACGCCAAGTCAACGCAAGTCAAACCCTCATTTTACTTTCCTCGGACCAGTAACTAAGTCATTTATATAATAACTTAACACTCAAGTAAGTCACCATGTCCAATAGTAAATACTCAACTCACGCCATACAAGTATTGAACTACGTGTCCAAAATACCACTCAGCATATACACTCCAAATGTACACACCAATCTAACCTATCTAGACATGTCCGATTTCGACGAAACTTGGTGACAAACTCACACATAATATGAATAAGACTTAGTTTAAATTTCATTCAAAAATATTAATTCTAAGACCTTCTGCCCGACACACCTTCGTGTTGCAAAAACCGGACAGTTTTACGCCTTTGACTTGTAAAACCATTTTGACTTATCTAAACATTTCCGTTTGCAAAACCGACACTCGGGTTTGAAAATAGACTCATAACCTGAGGTTTATCAACTTACAACAGCCCTTGAACATTTTTAAAACTCATTTTATAGTCCCCGAGATTCGTTCCAAATATCGACAACAATTTTCGGATTGTGCCGATACCCGTCTCCCGGTACACAAATACTAAAAGTAGCATAACTTTTCGCTCGTAATGAGTTAGAAGCTCTACCTTAGCTCAAATCGAAGCTAACGAAATTCTCTACGACCCTATCTTATTAGTTTACCAAGTTTACTACAGTAACAATTTCAAAAATGGCCTTAAAGTTACTGCCTAAAATAGACTATCTAAAAATCATACCAAAACAATTTTTCGACCCATTCCAACAATTCCTATAGTCCTAATATGATCCTAATATCATACTAACACATCTAACTAACTCATAACACCCTCAAATTTGATCTCACAAAAATTAAATAATTAAAAATCTTACATGCAACAATAACCCACTATGAATATAATAATATTAACACCATAAAAATGGATCAAACATGATGTTCATCATCAAAAATTGAAAGTAAAAAAAAAGTGGATGCATGTGAAAAAAAATTATACCAATATGAAGCTCTTGAAATTTCTAGGATGGGACTTGTTTTAGTTTCCTTTGATTCAAAGTACAAAATCAAAAATCAATGGATTAGGGTGAAGGGGGGTGGACGGCCAAATGGGGAAGAACAAGAGAGAGAGATTTTTTTTTTGTTTAAAATGAATTTTTAAATGAAAGGTGTTAGTGGAAAATCTTTAAATAGTGGGGTGAGGGTAGATTTTGTCAAAAGTGCATTCTTTTGGTCCAATAATGTAAGTAAATAGTTTACAAGGTAGAAAATGTAAATTGTAAATTTTAAAAATATTTACGGGGCTCGGGTTTCGTAAAAATACTTTTCGAAAGTTAAAACGCTTCAAAATATAATAACAAAGCTTCGACACGACTTAAAACGCAATTAAATCGGAAACGTCGAAAATATACAATATCGAGACAATCGATAATGAAACGTAAATTTTTGGGCATCCGTCGGTATCGCGATCACTAATAGTTATCGTCATTCGTTAAAACGTAAAATACGAGAAATAAAGATTAAATATAATAAAAATCATTTTTATGATTATTTGAGAATATAATATCGATACCTAACATATTCCTTGTCAGTTTTCATCTAATCGACATTCTTACGCTAGTTTCAAGTCATAACCTTCTCGGTTAGTCGATAAATTAAAATTCTCATTAAAGTAAACACGTAATACGTAATAGTCGAGATTAAAATAATGACCTGAAATTGACGGGTTGTCACAATTCAATAGGCAAATGGAAATTCTTTCCATAAACCAACTTATAAGGAGTACAACCGATAGGTGTCTTATAAGCGGTTCGAAAGGCCCATACAGCGTCATTGAGTTTGTCCGTCCATGAAGCACGGTTTTCTCCAGTCGACCTTTCCAAAATCCTCTTCAAAGCTCGGTTTGAAACCTCGACTTGCTCACTCGTTTGCGGGTGATAGGTCGTAGAAAGACGATTCCTTAGAACCTTTTCGAATTGGTCATTACAAAAATGGGTTCCACGATCGCTTATAATAGCACGAGGGGTTCCGAACTGAGAGAATAGTTGCTTCAAAAACTTCACTACCACACGAGCATCATTTGTAGGCAAAGACTTAGCTTCCACCCACTTAGATAGGTAGTCGACGACGACGAGGATATACTTGTTACCATGAGACGATGGGAATGGTCCCATAAAGTCAATGCCCCAAACGTCGAAAACCTCACACACTTGAAATATATTTTGCGGCATTTCATCCTTTTGAGAGGATTTTCCTTGACGTTGGCAAGAATCACACGATTTCACAAGTGCGTGTGGATCATGATAGATCGTAGGCCAAAAGGAGCCGGCATCGAACACTTTCTTAGCCGTGAAGTTAGCACTGTGGTGACCACCCGTGGGTCCCTCGTGACAATCTCTAAGTATGTTAGAAGCTTCGGTACCAAAGACACAACGTCGAACGAGTTGATTCGCAAAAACCCGAAAGAGATAAGGGTCGTCCCAAAAATAGAACTTGACGTCATGAAAGAAATTCGCTTTTGTTGTGTCGTCATACCCTTGATTATGAAGTTTCCCGCATGGTAATTTGCAATGTCGGTAAACCATGGGGTGTCGTCTTTAGAATTCACTACACTGAGAGTCTCGAGAGGAAATGTTTTGGTAATTTCCTTGTTCTCGAACTCATTCTTGTGAGGATCTTCTATACTAGAGAGATGACCGGTCGCTAGATTCACGGCTCCTTTTTTGTCAAGTATTATGACATCAAATTCTTGTATGAGGAGAATCCAATAGAGCAATCTTGGCTTATCATCAATCTTAGAGAAGAGGTACTTGATAGCCGAATGATCCGTATACACGATGCTTTTCGTCAAGACGAGATAAGGTCGGAATTTCTCAAAAGCATACACCACGGCAAGTAGTTCTTTTTCCGTTGTAGTGTATTTCATTTGAGCCTCGGTCATCGTCTTACTAGCATAACGGATAGGTCGAAAGTGCTTTTCATGAGGTTGCCCTAAGACGGCCCCAATTGCATAATCACTTGCATCGCACATGATTTCAAAAGGTAATTCCCAATTAGGAGCAACAAGAATGGGAGCTTCGGTAAGTTTCCTCTTAAGAGTTTCGAAAGTTCGAACACAATCCTCATTGAAGTTAAACGAAGCATCTTTCTCAAGAAGGTGTGTCATAGGTCGAGTAATTTTCAAAAAGTCGATAAAAGCCCGCGTGGCCTAGGAAACTCCTAACTCCCTTAACGGTTTTGGGATGAGGTAATTTGGCGATGACGTCTATCTTAGCTTTATCTACCTCAATCCTCGCTTTCAAGACCTTGTGCCCTAAGACGATTCCTTGCTTACACATAAAATGACATTTTTCCCAATTAAGCACAAGGTTGGTTTCTTCACAACGTTTTAACATTTTCTCAAGATTGGATAAACACAACGTGAACGAATCACCAAACACCGAAAAGTCATCCATGAATACTTCCATCGACTTCTCGATCATATCATGGAAAATAGCCATCATACACCGTTGAAACGTTCCCGGTGCATTGCAAAGTCCGAATGGCATTCTACGATAAGCAAACATTCCATATGGTCATGTAAACGTAGTTTTCTCTTGATCACGAGGGTCGATAGGGATTTGAACGTAACCGGAAAAACCATCTAAAAAGCAATAAAAGTCATTTCCCGCGAGTCGCTCCAACATTTGATCCATGAAGGGCAAGGGAAAGTGTTTACGAGTGGCGTCATTTAACTTTCGGTAGTCAATACACACCCTCCAACCGGTCACAACACGAGTGGGAATTAACTCGTTGTTTTCATTAGGCACAACGGTCATTCCTCCCTTCTTGGGGACACAATGGATTGGGCTCACCCATGGGCTATCGGAGATAGGATAAATCATTCCCGCGTCAAGAAGTTTTAGGACCTCTTTTTTAATGACATCGTGAATTTTGGGGTTTACCCTTGTTTGACATTGAATTGCGGGTTTGTAGTCCTCCTCCATTATAATCTTGTGAGTATAAAATTTTGGGTCAATACCCTTAATGTCGGAAATTTTCCACGCAATTGCCCCTTTGTGAGCTTTAAGAATAGTCAAAAGTGTGGTTTTTTCATCATTGGAAAGATCTTTTGCAATAATAACCGGCAACTTGTCATCACCTTCCAAGAATGCCTATTCGAGGTAAGGTGGAAGATCTTTCAATTCAAGGATTGGTGGATCCTCGATTGATGATTTTTGTTCAACACTCATAGCTTCCATCGGCGGAAGAAATGGTGGAATGAGAGTATCATTACCAATAATCACCTCATCTTCATTGTCGATTTCATTCAAAATAAAATCGCCTCCTTGGAATGGAGTGAGATTTGGTGTAGAATTAGCAAGCATCGGATCCATAATAGTGGGATTGACACTTGACGAAGTATCAGAAAAACCTAACACTTCTTGTGAAAACTCATCGCAAACTACATCGGCTAAGTCAATATGGTTGATGGTAGCGATTGCATAAACATGAGAAGGTGTAGAGTTTTGAGTAGCGTTTATAACAAGTTCCTCCTCGTTGAATCGCAAAGTGATTTTTCTAGCATGCACATCAATGATCGATTTCGAGGTATCTAAAAATGGACGTCCTAAAATTAGAGGAACTTGAGGATCCATGGGAATGTCTACTACGATAAAATCAACGGGATAGTAGAACTTCCCTACTTTCATAAAAACGTCTTCAGCCACTCCACATGCGAGAATCGTAGAATGATCGGCCATCTCGATAGACATTTTTGATGGAGTAAGAGCCGCAAGTGAAAGCAATTTCCACATGGAAAAAGGCATCAAATTAATGCTCAAGCCAAGGCGAGACATCCTTCCATTTCTTGATTATCACAAGGAATTAGAAACTTCCCGGGGTCACCAACTTTTTCCGGTATTCGGTTAAGATAAACCGAAGAACAATTAGATAGCTTTGAAAGCTTTTCCTTATCGTGCATCATACCTTTGAAAGTGGAAGCGAAACGAGGCATGTATAACAACGTGTCGGCTAAAATCACATTAAAGTGCACTTGTTGAAACATTTTAATAAAAAGCTCAATTTGTTGTTTATTACGTTCATGTAACTTTTCCTTGTTTCGTCTCGAGGGGTAAGGTAAGGGTGGTGTGGGTTGGGGCGTAGGCAACGGCCTTGGAATCTCGGGTTCCATAATTGGTATTGGTTCAACTGTAGGTGTGGTTTGATCGGTACTTCGTGGGCTTGTAATATGCTCCTTTTCTACCATCACCTCGGGTTCTTTCTCAATTTCCTTCTCCTTAGAAGTACTAGGACGAGAGATTGGTTCTTTGAAAGTTTTACCACTACGAGTGGTAATAACCTTCATTTCTCCCTTCGGCGTTGCAATGGTATCACTAGGTAGACCACCCGAGGAAGACGGTTTACACATGATAGCTTCAAACATACTAGACATTCTATCTTCAAATTTTGATTTCCTTTTATCCGCTTTTAACAACTCTTGCTTAATCTCATGTTGACCTTGCTCCATCTTTTGTTGAAGACGTTGAACGTTTCCTTCTATTTATTAGCATGAGTTTTCAATTCATTAGCAAGTTCGTTTTTAAGCTCGTTTTTCAACTTGGATCTTAAGCTAATCATTTCTCGTTACATATTATCAAACTTAGCATCATTTGCCTTAGCATAATCCAAAAATTCTCCTTGAAGATTTTTAGTGTGAGCATTTTGAAAACCTTGTGTAGTATTTTGAAAATCACGGTTTTGGTTTTGATTTTGCACTTGCCCATTGTTCCCACTTTGGTAATTACCCTTGTTATAGTTACGTTGATTTCCTTGATAACCATCACTTTGATTGTTGTTTCGATAGTTATTAGCATTTTGATTTTGGGGAGCTTGATTTGGGCGGGAACCTTGGCCGTTTTGGTTGTAAGTTCCCGTTGCTACGTAAGCACTCGAAGTGTTACCACCGGCGGTAATGCACTCGGAAAAATCATGAGCTTCACCACAAGATATACAACTCTTTTCAACTGCTTTAACCGATGCAGAATTCAAAGCATCTTGTACTTTCCAATGAGTCATAAGCGTAAAAAATCTATCGAAAAACCGATTCTCCTCATTTGCTTCATCATGTAAGGCATTCATGTTACGAGACGATGACAACGAACCCATAGTGGCAAAACTCGGTGTGTTACGAGGGTTATAAACCTTAGATCTATTCTCGATGATCTTTAAAGCTTCATCGGTCGTTTTGCATAAAAAATTACCACCCGCGGCGGCATTCAAATAATCTCGTTCATGATCGTTAAGCCCATTATAAAAAGTATCAATTTGATGCAATTCGTAAAAATCATGGTGAGGACATTCATGTAACATTTCCTTAAATCGTTCCCATGTCGTTGAAAAACTTTCATTAGATCTTTGTGTAAACCTTGAAATCTCATTTTTCAAATGTGTCGTCTTAGATGACGGGAAAAATTGGTTCACAAACTTAGAGTCGAGATCACCCCATGTCAAAATCAAATTTGGCGGTTCTTTCTCGAGCCAAATTTTTGCGGATCCATCTAAAGAGTATGGAAACAACATCATCTTAATGGCGTCATGTGGAACATCCTTAAACTTACTTGTTGCGGTGAGACGATTGAAATTCCGTATGTGATAATGTGGGTTGTCTTTTTCATGTCCGCAAAACTTGTTTGCTTGTAGCATCGACATTAAACCCATCTTGATCTCGAAATTCTTCGCAAGGATGGCGGGAATCACAATAGCTTCTCCAAAACCCTCGGTGGGTGCTTGAAGCAACTCCATCATAGTACGATTACCCATGGTGACTATTGGTTCTACAACGGGTTCGAAAATTGGAGGTTCTTCTTCAATTAAAGGATCTTGATTTCCTTCCTTTTGACGACGTTTACGAGCTCGTTTTGCTTGATTACGAGTTTGCATAAACGTGACGTAGAACGTGGAGGTGAGCAAAGAATATTCTTTTGGGGTTTTTGTGAATTTTCAATTTTTTTGTGTTTTTGATTGTTTTTAATTTTTTTGGATTTTGTGTGTATTATGAAAACAATCACGTGGAGTGAACGCCTTCTATGACTTTAGAACGTTGGTGGAACACCAAAATGTTCAAGAGGGTTTAATCCCAAGAAACCAAGCAAATATATATGATACGTAATAATACTTTGGGGGGCAAAACCCTCGATTAGCTTTCAAAATCAAATACTTACAAGTGAACAGGGGGAATGAGGTGGTGCGAAGCACTTAAGTACCTATCTTCTTTTTAACGGCCTTTTATAGCACGTTGCCTATCTATTCACCTTAAAGTTCGTATTTTTAAAAATCGAGCTAAAAGAAAGTATTTATCTATTTTTGCCTTTTTCTTTTGGTTTGAGATTCGAATACAATAATTAGGAGATCAAATCCCAATTAAGGTTGTGCTTTCACACTTTTGGAGATTTTGTGATTTAATTGTGATACATATACAATATAGTAATAATAATTCACAAAGAAATCGAAAAACCGATAATACGTGTTAATAAAGTTCTAATTAACACAAATACTATCTATGGTTATATATTAAAAACAAAATGGTCCAAATTAATCACAACACACCTTCCCGGTAGCGGCGCCAAAATGATTGTGGTAAAATTACGTGTTTTAGGAAAAACAAGGTAAATGCGGTAAGTATTAAGCGATATGATTTAGGAAACTCAAATGCTAATGACCCAAAGGTGAAAGTTCGTTTCCCAAGGAGGTTTATTGTGTGTGAAAAACTTGTAAGATTTTGGATTAATAATTGAAGAAAGAAAAGATGAGAAAAGAGAATAACGGATACGAGAAAATTATACCACGACGTACAAAACGTAAAACCGTAAAATAGACAAAATTAAAACTTGTACTAAAAATTCCCAAAAAATTAGCAAAAATTCCTAAAAATCCAATTAGGGTTTATAAATGATCAAACCTTTTTCAAACCTTTTTTAATTAATATTTAATTTTTTAATGCTAATTAAAGCCCTAAAAATCAAATTAATTAATAAAAAGCGCAAAAAAGGAATTTCAATTTGTAAAACTCTAAAATGACTTAATTAAACTAAAAAGTATTTTTGAAAAATTTAAAACCAATTAAAACTATTTAAAATGATTAAAAACTAAAAATAAATATTAAAATAATATTAAAAATTCATAATTTATAAAAAATTCTAAAAACTTTCAAACTAGTTCATTTTAACCTAATTAACAGAAAATAAAGTTAAATTACCAAAATACCCCTATTGGGCCCCCAAATGGGCTAAAAACAAAAACAGTCCAAAAGTAATGGGCTTTTCAGCCCAAAAATCAAAAGTGACCAATAAGCTCCCAAAAAGCACAATCAAACTCAAAATTCAATTTTAAACACAAAAGTCTAAAGGCCCAAAAGCTGAAAATGTGCTTATCACAGCTTAACAGTCAGTAAGCTTATCCTTATTGGGCCAATAAGCCCATTAAGAAATAAGCTGATGCCATAACCTCTGCTTAAACACACAACCTTCTAATGAGATTCTAAACCTTTTTGCAAAAAGAAATTTTGAAAAAGCTCAAGTAATAAGCCAGAATCTTGAAAAGAACTTTTTCACAAAACGACAAAATAGTCGGGTTTGAGTTCTAGAGGGTTTCAAAAGCTGATTCTTTTTGCAAAAGCTCAGAAATAGCTTAACTA
Source organism: Glebionis coronaria (assembly GCA_025667525.1). NCBI lineage: Eukaryota > Viridiplantae > Streptophyta > Magnoliopsida > Asterales > Asteraceae > Glebionis > Glebionis coronaria. The sequence continues at coordinate 202,980,845 of CM046879.1, read as the reverse complement.
AGAAAAATCAACAAGAAAAAAATCCAAAAAGTCAAGTGAAATAAGTTGTAGAATCAAATAAGTAAACTGAAAAAGCCAAATAAGTTGGTTTTCTAGCAAAACTTTAACCAATTAAGCTTAAACCTTCCAGATATGATAATAAGCTGTGAAAAATGACACCTATTACAAAAACTAAGTTGTTGCATGTACCAATAAGCAGAACTGAAAAACAAGCCAAATTGAGCTTATTTGACCAAAAATCAAAGTGCACCAAATGTTACCAAATTACCAAGACTTGTTTATGAGCTTATTTTAAGCAATTTTGTGAAGGATTCAAGGCTGAATCCTTTGAATCAAGCAAGCCAGTTGGCTAATTTGATATCAGTTTTTGCAAATATTAGCCAATAAGCCAGTTAGCTTATCAGCCTTAATAACTAGATTTTACTCAGTTAAAAATTTAAGTTCGTTGTTCTAGTCTATTCCAGACTTTTCGAATTGACTACTGGTTTAAGTGCGACTCAGTTGTCTTTTGGTGGAAAACAAATAGATTGGTCGTTGTAGTAAAATTAAATGTGCAAGACTTTAAAGTAAATGATAGGTAATTAAAACTTAAACTAATTAAAAAGTAATTGGAGCAAAATTAAAAACTTTAAAAGTAAATGACGAGAACTTAAGACTTTAAAAGTAAATTAATTAAATGACGAAAAATTAAAGTTTGACGAAAAGTAAATTTGACAATGTAATAAAATGAAAATTTGAAAACTTAAAATAAAGCAAACTTAAAAATAAAACTAAGACAACATAATAAAACTCAACCTACCGTCGGAATACCGTCCATCGGAATCCTATCGGAATGTGTAAATAAAACTAAAGTATCGGAATAACTACAATCAAATCTATTGGAATAACTAAAATGAAATCTATCGGAATACTGAAAAGGACAACTGTCGGAATGTGGCTATTGAAATTTTGGCAGCACTTCGTCGCAATAAAGCCTTAAGACCCTTCGCAATGCACGATCGCAATGAGCGATCGCAATCACGATCGGAATAAGGGAAAAACCGTCGGAATCTCAAATCCCTATTCCAATGCAACGATCGAAATAATAGTGAAAGCTGTCGGAATCCAAAGCCCCTTTCCGATGGTTGAAATACGCAATAAGCACACCAAATAAGCAATGATTTAATAAGCACTAATAGAAACTTGATCAAATGAATAATAGAAAGAAATAAATAAGCTCAAATAAGAAACTTTCTAAACACTAAATAAGCAAACTTTTTAAGCAAACTTTAAAAAGATAAAACTTTTAAGAAAACTTTAAAACTAATAAGCTAAATACAAAATAAGCCAATAAGCGTGTCAAGCTCAAAGCTTAAATCGTATGAAAGCCTAGATAGGAATAAAAAGGTAAACTTTTTAATCAAATAAGCAATAAGATCAAGCAAAATGAATGCTTAATCTGAATCAATATCAAATCAAAAACAAGAAAAGTAGAATAAGAATGATAATGAAAAGCTTGATTAAAGGAAAATAAAGATTCAACAACAAAATTAACTTACTTGGAATTAAAGGCAAGAAATTTAAGGTGCAAGACAAGGAAATTAAATTGAAAATTAAGTAAATAACATGAAATTAAAATGTGCAAGTAATTAAAGGTGGAGAGCTAAGTTGTCAAGTTAGCTAACAAAACTAAAAAATGAAATGAAGTCTCTATTTATAGGGAGAAGGGAGGTTAGCATGTGTTGGAAGCTTCCTTCCTTCTTTCTTTCTTTCTCGTCTTTTCGTCTTCTAAATTCTTCGACTTTCTCGACTTTGTCTCGGGATTAATTAAACTCGTCTTCTAATTTCTTTATTAATTAGACTTGAGTTCTTCGGCTTTATTAAACTTCCGTCTTTAGACTTTTCTTTGATAAACCTTCAGAATAGGCCTTGGACTTCCGTTCTTTTTTCACTCTTGATCTTTTGACTTCGTCTTTTGTCTTTTTCTTCGATAAAAGCCCGTGAAAGTCCGTGTTTTCTTCCCTTTTCACATTTTGATCCTAAATCACAACAAAAACACAAACCACGCATAATTCCGACATTTACGACATAAAATACACGTTTTGGCTTGGTTATTATTATTATTAAGTGGTAAAAGGATAAGTGTTTTCACACTTCTTATATCCCCTACACTTGATCATTGCAATGTCCTCATGCAATGCATTAGTTACAAAGCAAGTTTTATATTTTCCATCATAATCAATCCACCTTGGCCTTTATTAAAGAGACAAAATATTTAAAGGAAGAAAACAAGTAAAAAGATCAAAAACTTACCTTAGGGTTTTGGAATGTCATGAATGGTTATCACCCTCAAGTTTCACGTTTCCCAAACCAAGCTTAAAAATGAGATCATTGTCATTATAAGTTAGCAAACTAACACAAACTCATGTGGCCCAATTATTCACTTAGACTCCCTTATTCCTTGGTGTATCTCTTATATTTTATTATTGTCTTGAATGATCACGAGGATGCATTGTTGACTTATTTCGATAGTTAGTTAGGCTGAAAATAAAGTGGGACGATTTAATCAATAGTTAGCTAAAGGACAAAATCTTTTAAAACTGCTTCTCGGGATCTCATAAAGTTCATATCTTGGCATAACTCGCTTCACGATTTGAGACCTTTCTCGGACCGATATTTGGCATTGACTTCATACTTCAAATCTTAAGAGACGTTCATGAAATAATGGTCTTCTCTTCATAATAGGAATTTCTTCACTTGAAGTTTTTGAGAGATTCTTCATATTTGGACCACGACTTCTTCATTTTTCTCCAATCTTTATTTGGGATTTTGATATACAACGATCCGCCTCCTTTTAGGACTTGGATCTATTATCCTTATACCTTGTTAGGGCCTTTTTGGATAGACTTCTCCATGATCTTTACGGGAGTGTTTGCTTTTCGTCGTGTGTCTCGATCCTTCATATTGATTTTTGATAAATGATTCTTCACATCACTTGGGATCTTTAGCAACAAAATGTAGCCCTCATGCCTTGTTAGGGCCTTTTCGGACTCGCCAATCTTCGCATCCCGCTTCAATAAGTTATGCCTTGGCTATGAACTCTAATTAATACCGAGCAACTTTTAAACGATCTTGGGCTAGAAGCTAAGTAACTTTTCAAATTGTACAACCTTATTTATTGCAAATATATTTATTAGCAAGCGATGGGAGAAAAAGCTTATAATCAACTCACATAAATTCATGAAAGAATACCAAACTTATAATTGACTCTATCATCTCTCGTTCTCCACAATTTAAAATCTCAAGGAATGAGACTCGTGGATGCTTTGCCTATTAAATCAAAGTTTTGGTTTTTCAAGTCATCTATAGGATCTTGCAGCTTCTTAGACTTTTTCAAGTTTAGAATTCGCACTTTAAAGTTCGCTTGATAAACGACTTTCTAGGATCAATTATAGGAACTTGCGAAAAGTTCTTGTTCTTAACCCGTAAGAGTTAAGACTTTCGCGTTTTAAAGTTCCCTATATAAAAGCCTAGAAAAACTTGACTTAAACACGTTAAGGATACTAGCTAGAGTAAACTTAGATAAGTAAACTCGGGTTGAGTCAAAAGATTCACAACGTTTAAAAATTAAAACCACTTTATTAAAATTTCTTCTAGCAACGAAATAAAATAACTATAACACAAAGGTAAAACAACTAGGCCAAAATAGATCAAAAATTTTAGAAAATGTCGAAAAATCAATTTTCCGGTTAAAATGAGGACAAATACAAGGAAAAGGCCACTTAACTTCGATAGAAGTCCCCCCTACACTTAATATAAACATTTTCCTTAATGTTTAAGCATGTGGAAGTAACCTCCCCTACACTTAGGACATTGTGCACTTTGTTTAAATCTTGCTAAGGAAGAGACAACTAAAGTGATTCCTATTTTAATATTGAAGAATATAAAATAGAGAATCAAAAGAGTTTAGGATAGAACCGGGAAGACGGAAACACGGAATCACGGGTCGTCAAAAGTCATCAAGAATGTATCTTTTAACGCTCGAATCCCTGCACATCATAAGAAAGAAAACAACAAACACATACTAGGGTCTCCCCTACACTTATTATAAAAACAGAGAAAAAGGATAGATACTGCGGTTTGCCTCCCGAGAAGTGCTTGTTTTTGTTAACCGAGTCGTGAGCCTGACTCGACCTTGATTAGCATTGGAAGAAGCTTAAAACACATCCACCGGGATCAAATACATGGTTTTCATCCATCAAGTAGCACAAGCTTAAGGCGAACAAGGCCAACCAAAGAAGAGTTGGCAAGGTTCCCTTAAGAAAAGATTGAGCACGGCGGTAGACAGTATGATGCGGCACAAGCATATCTCCATAAGTTCCAAAAATCTTTCCTTTTATTTCATCAGATGGATACTGATATGGCTTAGAAATTGCAATACCGGGATCGAACACCTTTTCCTTTAGGGGAAAATAACACTCAGGCTCAGTAGACCTTGAAGAAGATCCGCTCATAAATCGCACAATCTCATCCTCAGAAGGGGGATAGAGAGGTGTCAAGACATAGGTACTGCGGATATCGGTGTCGGCCGGCTTCTTCTCATTTGAAACAGGTTTCTTCATATTCGAAGGAGGATAAAGAGCATCATCAAAGTCCAAAGGAAGAGAATCACTCTCATTTGGGAAGTAAGTGTTGAGAAAAGTAGCAAAGTCTTCCTCAAATGAGTAGTCATCCAAAGTAAGATCTAGCAATGTTGGTGGAGGATCTTCATCAAATGTAGGTGCAAGGTCATCATGTGAAGAATCACTCGAAAGAGTATTGACATCATCAAAGTCATCATAAGTTGGCATGTCTTTATACTCAGAAGAAAAATCATTAGAATTATCCATGTCATAACTAGAATCGTAATCATAGTCATCATAGATCGGTGGAGACTCAAATATTGGTGGAGGATCAAATTGGAGAGAGAATCATCCACATCATCTTTGAACAGTGGATTATCATAGCAAGAATCGAAAAGAGGATTGTTGTAGACGACAAAATCATCAAGCACATTAATCATATTCGTGATTCTCTTCCATTTGATTTGGTTGTGATCTTCCCCATCTTAAATACTTGTGCCTCATTCCCGACTCTTAAGATTAACTCACCTTCGGAAACAGCGACTAAGGATTTTCTGGTTCTCAAGAATGGCCGACCAAGAGATAAAGGAATACGAGGGTCCATTTCATAATCAACAACAACAAAGTCGACCAGAAAAGTGAAGGTGCCAACTTTAATAAAGACATCTTCGGCAATACCAACGGGGTAAGAGAGAGTATGATTTGCTAGCTCAAGAGTCATCTTTGTTGGTGTAAGATCGGGTAATGATAGTGTTTTCCAAACACTTAAAGGCATCAGATTAATACTTACCCCGAGATCAGCTAAGGCAGTAAATTCTTCGGTTTTGTTGAAAATGCATTGCAACACAAAACGACCGAGATCTCCAAGTTTTTTCGGAAGTTCTTTAAGAATGACTGCAGAACAGTTTTCATTTAAGCGTGTGTTGACAAACTCGGCCATCTTCTCCTTCTTATTAAGCAAGTCCTTAAAGATTTTAACAAATTTAGGCATTTGGGCTAGAGCTTCAACAAGGCTAAAGGTGATGGTCAGTCCTGAAATCTTCTTCAAAAAATTTGACACTTGAATATCATCCTTGGTGAGCAATTGGCACTTGTCTAAGCGAGAAGGATAAGGGATATTGGTTTTAGGTGGTGTAGGTGTAGAAGGTGAGGGTTGAGATGTTGAAGGTTTAAAGGTGGAAGGTGGGGTTGGTGAAGGTTCTTCTTGGGTACTTCAGTAAGAGGTGGAGACGGTAATGGAGAACTATACTAGGCGTGGTTGTAGGAGGGATAAATGGTGGTGGAGGAGGTGTAGATGGAGTAACTCGGGGAGGGATAGATGGTGGTGGAGGAGGTGTAGATGGAGTAACTAGGGGAGGGATAGATGGTCCTACTAAGGTTGCTCCACTGCGTGTAGTAATAGCACTCATATTCGCTCTTGGGTTGGTGACGGTATTTGAAGGAAGAGAGCCAGAAGTAGAGGGTTGAGTACTTGGAAAGAAACTAGCCATCATATTCTTCAAATCATTCGTTTGGTTGCTAAAAGAGGTTTGCATATCATGTCAAAGCTTGGTTCTAATATCATTCCCTTGCTTAGTGATATCTCCTTTCAAGTTGATGATTTGGCTTTGTAGATTCTTAACTAGCTCTCCTTGGGTCCTCATGAAAGTTTCAACATCTTGATTAATGGGTGGTGCTTGTTGAGCGGGTGGGTGATAAGTATTAGAAGCTCGAGGTGGGTTTGGGTTGCTTCGATTGTAGTTGTTGGGGTTGTGGTTTTGAGGAGAAAAACCGGGTGAAAGAAAGTTGTTAGAACGGTAACTTAGCAAGTTGCGATCACCTTGAGGTCGGGCTTGATAGTTTTCCGTTGAATAGTTACCATGAGCCGCATACACGTTTTCCGGATTGTCATGAGTAGAAGGAAAGTCAGTGTATGAATGAGGACCCCCGCAAATCTCACAAGAAATTGCTACAGCTTTAACTTGTTGTTGTTTGTAGCCAAAAGTTGCATGTTTTTGCTCATTTCGACCATTGCGCATGTCAATTCGGTGATATCAGGGTTTGAAGAAGTAGAAGACACATTGACTCTCGGGTTATTCCTTGAAGATGCGGATGAATCCCAGTTTTTGTGGTGAGTGGTCATGTTCTCTATAATCTCTCTACACTCCTCAGGTCTTCTTTTCATAAATGTGCGACCGGCGGCTGCATTAATCGTATCATGATTACGAAAAGTTATACCATTGTAGAAAGTGTCAATTAAGGTGACGGGGAGCATGTTGTGGTTTGTACATCGATCGATCAAAACATTATATCGTTCCCAAGCATCAAAAAGTGATTCATCAGGTTCTTGAGTAAATCCACTGATTTGATTTCAAAGGCTCGTGACCATGGATGGTGGAAAGTAGCGCGACAAAAAACGTTGAGTCATCTCATCCCAAGTATGAATTGAATTCTTCGGAAGACGATCAAACCATTTTTCGGCATGGTGGGATAAGGTGTGTGGAAATAGGTGAAGGCGAAGAAAATCCATGGTGACACCGGGCAACTTCATGCTTTGAGTTACCGTAATGAACTTGTCGAGGTGTTTGTTGGCATCATCATCCGGTAATCCGCGAAATGGACAAGTGTTTTGAATTTGTTGGATCATGTGATGCTTCAACGAAAACTCTGGAGCCGTGATTTGCATCGGTGCAATCGGTCCTCCTCGTCCATTCATTGTGGGTTGACAAATCTCCTCCATCATTCAAAGGTCAGGTGGGGGAACATTGTTGTTGTTATTCAAGTTGGGGTGGGATGGATTATTGTTGTTTTGCACACCAGCCATATCTAAATCTTCATGAGTCTCGGGCTCAGAATAAGTTGAAGATCTAGTACGCATACACCTGCAAAAGAAAAAGAAAAAGATACCAAAGAAATAGAGAATATATATGTACTTGGAAAAAAATAAAATCTTTTTGGTGGAAAACTTTGAAAATTAAATGCTTTTTATAAGTTTTTTTAATGTTTTTGTATTTTTGAAAATTCTTAACACGAAAAATAACGTTCACGAGTGAACGGATCCCAAAATTCAACGCGTCTCTCATAGAAAACCGTTAATCTTTACGAAAAGAGCCGGCAGCGACGCCATTTAATAACTAGATTTTACTCAGTTAAAAATTTAAGTTCGTTGTTCCAGTCTATTCCAGACTTTTCGAATTGACTACTGGTTTAAGTGCGACTCAGTTGTCTTTTGGTGGAAAAAAATAGATTGGTCGTTGTAGTAAAATTAAATGTGCAAGACTTTAAAGTAAATGACAGGTAATTAAAACTTAAACTAATTAAAAAGTAATTGGAGCAAAATTAAAAACTTTAAAAGTAAATGACGAGAAATTAAGACTTTAAAAGTAAATTAATTAAATGACGAAAAATTAAAGATTGACGAAAAGTAAATTTCACAATGTAATAAAAATGAAAATTTGAAAACTTAAAATAAAGCAAACTTAAAAATAAAACTAAGACAACATAATAAAACTCAACCTACCGTCAGAATACCGTCCATCGGAATCCCATCAGAATGTGTAAACAAAACTAAAGTATCGGAATAACTACAATCAAATCTATCGGAATAACTGATATGAGCTAAAACTCATATCAATTTATCAACAAATAACCCTAAAACATGAAGCAAAATACCAATTTATCTTGTAAAAACAGTGTTATGTGGTATGTTTGTGTTTGTGTACACTTGTGTAGGTAAAAGGATGCATTTTCAAGCAAACAAGGAATAAATCAAGCTTAATTTGATGAAAAAGACAAAGAAGGATCAAAAGTGACAAGACTTTGAAGTACAAGGACCTATCTTGACAAACTGCCAAAGATGAAGGACCAAAGTGTAAATATTGTAAAAAGTCAAGATCATAGTCAAACAAGGTCAACATTCAAGTCAACTCAGTCAAAGGGTCATTTTTGCTCAAGGATGAAGTTTGAAGGACTAAAAATGCCAAAGAAATGAAGCTGCTAGCTTTAAATGCAATCTGCCAAAGTCTAGGGACTATTTCTGCCTATTTTGAAAAGTGATACAAGAGTGATCCATGTGCTTTATTTTAAACCAATGAGAAGACAGCAAAAAGGAGACATGGATTGCCACATAAACAACATTAATTTCCCACTACAGCCGCCCTCATTAATGAGCAAATCTCAACAGTGTGATCCGTGTGCTTCCAATTCAGCCAGTCATATTATGACACGTGTCATCTTCAAACATTCAAAGTTTTCCAGGAACGATTTGAAGCTAGAGTGGATTTCATGGAAAGTTATAAACATCAAACCTGCTTATTTTTTAGAGACGAATCCATTGGTCATGATCAATTAACATGAAAGCAACTCAACAAAGAAACCCCAATTCAAGTTCATACCTGGAAATTCAATTAAGCAGAATTTGGACACGTGGAGATCTGGGATTGGTCCCAACACGTCACCAACCCCAACTAATCTCCTTCTCAAGCCTATAAATAGTGTTTAGTCTTCATTTCTTGTTGTGTAGTTGTAAGTGTGAAAACACACACATTTACATTTTTCTCTCATCATTTTCCCTTTTTAGCTAAACTACTCAAGAGTTTGACACACTCTTGAGTTAGTTAGTTACTTAGTTACCTTCTCAACAGCTTTGTAACAAATTTCCACTAATAAAATTCAAACTCAATTTTTCCCGCCAAATCTTCTCATCATCTTTACTGTTCATTCCTTGCTTCCATTGATACTTTTGTTGCTGAATTGAGTTTGTTATGATCAAATCTTGATCATAACTGACTTTGATTGAAGAAAGTAGCTGTTTGATTGATTTCAGTCCAAAGCATAGCACAAGTGATGAATTCAGGCCATTTTGATGATTCTAGTTGATGAGTAGCTGTTTGTTGATTGTAGATAAGTGAATCTAGTGCTAAGGTGGTGGTTAGCACTAGACTAGAGAGTTCAGCACTCATCTACTTCTCAAAGGTTCCTTCACAAGGTGCTTAAGCTTCTGATTTTTGGTTCCACTCAAATTGTCAAATGCATGCTTCATTTCTAGTGTAAATCTTTGGTGAATGCATGATAAAATTTGTTTAGTTTGATCTTTACTTGATTCTAGTTAGTTGGTAGCTTAAGTGTTGCTTATCTGCTTATTGATTTGGATTGTGTTCTAGTTTATAGCTTAATACAGTCATTTTTAGACTTACTACCTTAATTGAGTTCTAGTTGCTTTCAAATCTTGCAAATAGCTTTAATACATCTCTTATTGATCATTGATTTCAGTTTGCCATAGCCTTTCATTCAGTTCAAGCTTAAACTTAAAAAGCCTTCACAAAATTTCCTTAAAGTTCAGTTAAAGTGTGTTTGGCATTATATGATTTTTGATTTTCAAGTGTTAATCTTTGGCAAGTTAGTGTTCATTTCCAGTCACCAAGTGATAACAAGTAGTTTTGAGTCTTTTTCAAGTCAGGTATAAGGTCAAAAAGGCAATTGGAAATATAAAGGTTTGGGTCAAATTTCAATCAGTTTTGCTTAAAAAAGTTATCAATTTCATTTGCTTGGCATTTGATTGTTACTTGATGAAATTCTACCAAATAAGCTCTCATTTCTAGTTCATATTATGAAGTTTCATATTCCATAAGCTTTTTATACAGTTTTCATTAAGCAAGGAGTAATAAGCAAAATTCTAGACACATAAGCAAAAGCATGTTACTGTAAATGAAAACTTATTTTTCATATCTCTTGATTCTATTCACAAACTTGGCAATTTTATTTCACAATATCACTTAGTAGGTGTTGTTGGTTGATTTTTGAGAATTTCAGCTTTTTGAAAAAAATCTTGGTCAACGCTTGGTCAACATAAGCCAAATTCAGCTTATTGCAATTTCCAAGCTTATTAATGGATGATTTTTGATGAAAATTGATTTCTCGTTCATGTTTTAAGCTCATTAATCAGTTTTAGTACAAAAATCCAGTTGTGCATGTCTAGATTTTCTTAGAGCTTATTTTGAGCTTATTTGAAAGTGCTTATCAGAGTTTTAGCAAGTTTCAGTAAAATTCCTCTTACAGGTCTAGCTTATTTGTGATTTTAAGCGTTTTGCAAGTGGTTTGACTGATTTTGGTTGAGAAATAAGCTCAAACGAGCTTATTTGTTCTTAAAACCCGTTTTGGCTTAAAAACTTTTCAAAATTGCACTTAGGTCCTCCTTGTATTAAACTGTTTCTAATCTTGGCTAAACTTGAGAGTTTTTAGGGTTTTCAAATAACAGGTCCTTTAACTTTAAAAATTTGTTAAAATTCAGTTAGTAGTTTTGGAATTTGTTACAATTTGGTTAGTTTGTTACATTGTTTACATATTTGATCCTTTTGGTTAACTGTTTTGTCAATTTCAGTCCTTATACTTGTTAGTTTTACATTTTAAGCATTTACTTTTCATAGAATTTACATTTTTAGTCCTTTTAGTTGTAAAATTTACAATTTGAATTTTACTTGAATAAAAACTTGGTATTTGCACGATGTTTTACATATAAGTAGATAATATTTTTCAATTTTGCAAGTCATTGTTTGAATTAGCAAATAGAATATCCAAAAAATATTAACAACCAAAAACAGTTAAAAACCTGATATTGTTAGGACTTTCAATTAGCAAGAACTGAGAAAAACGAACTGCATTATACACAATTTCAAATGGCGCCGCTGCCGGGGCTTTGACTTTACGAGAGACTATCGATTGACGGTTTTCATTGGCTTTTGGGATCCGTTCACCTTGTGAACGTTATTTTTTACGTATCATAAATCAAAAACAAATAAAAAATCAAAAATATAAAAATATATAAAAACTAAAAAATTAACAAAACAATTCTTTTCCTAAAGAATTGACCAAACAAATTAAAAAATCCAAAAAGCAATCTTTTTCCTAAGAGATTGCACCCAAAATTTATATTATTGGATTCTCTCGGTTTTTATGTACATATAGTATTTTCTCTTAAAAACTCATAAATACAAAAATATTTTCCATATATTATTATAAGTAAATACGTATACGTATAAGAACAACCAATCTACATATTCTCCATAAGTATTGCCAAGGCAATACACCGTGTTGAGGGGCGTTCCGGTCCTTGACACGTGTATCGATCAAACAAAATAAAGCAAGAATAGATAAATACTCTCAATAAGCAACAATTAGAAGAATACGAACATTTAAGTGAATAAAAAGGCGATGTGCTATAAAATGCCATCTAAGGGTCAATAGGTATTTAAGTGCTTCGCGCCACCTAACCCCCCCGTTCACTTGTGAGTATTCTAAGAAGGAAGGCTTCATTGGGGGTCTTGCACCCAAGTAGTACATACATATATTGTTATTTTCTTGTGGATATTTAATATTGAAACTCGAAGAGGATAATCCATTTCTCTTCAAAGTCACACGAGAGCTTCTCTCTCATTCTTCGTATTGAGTTGCATGCTCACTCGCGGGCGTGCACAAATACCGATTGGTGTACAACCTTTTCCTCCAAAAAGGAAGAAAAAGAGAAAGAGTAAGACCACCACCGTCCATCAAGCCGATCACGAGAATCGTGCTTTGACTCCTCCACCACAAGAAGCCATGGCTGTTGATAATCGTTCTTTGATGGAACGTATGCAAACCAATGTTCATGGATATGCTAGTGCTATTAGGATTCCCGACATTCCCGCAAATACATTTGAGCTCAAAACGACTATGATTACTATGGTTTCACAATCACCTTTCTATGGTAACAAGAATGATGATCCTCATGATCACCTTAAGAGATTCCTTTCTCTTTGCAATACCATTAAGCAAAATGGAGTTCCACATGATGCTATTAAGTTGATGTTAGTGCCATTTTCACTTGAGGGACAAGCTAAGCATTGGTTAGACACTCAACCACCTGATAGTATCACCACATGGGATGGTTTCACCACTAAGTTTTTGAACAAGTTCTTTCCTCCATCTAAGACCATGGCCTTGAGGACCTTAATTATAGGCTTTCAACAAAAACCTAGTCAATCCTTTAGTGATTCTTGGGAAGAGTATAGAGAGTTATTGAGGCGATGCCCTAACCATGGATTGGATGACGTTCACCAAATCAATACCTTCTATGATGGCCTTAAACCTCACCACCAAGATTCACTCAATGCTTCCGCGGGAGGGAATATTCTTCTTAAATCCGTGCAAGAGGCCTTGGACATCATTGAGACTAAAGCAATGGTTCAAACAAACAATCAGTTTGAAGAAAGGGTTCATGTTATCCAAAACAATTCTCAAACACCTTGTGATAACCAACTCCTCAAGTATCAACAAGAGATCATTCAAAAGATGGATAGAGATAGTGAGAGGAATTTGAAGGTACAACAAGAAATGCTTCAAGCTCTTAAGACCATGTCATTGAACAATTCTTCAAATAATGTGAATGCCATTACTCTTTCTTGTGTAACTTGTGGAGGTCCCCATTCTTATGAACAATGTGATAAGGTGTAAGTTTATCAAGGGGAATGCTATGCTTACCAAGAGGAACATCGTGAACATTTCAAGCCAAATATCAATCCAAATAACCTTTCTTACAAATCCCAAAACTACCTTACTCCACCGGGATTCCCACCCCAACCACCCACCAAAATTCAACAAAATCCTCCTCAAATTTTACCAAGGAATCAAGGGCAAAGACCACCTTACCAAGGAAATAACTACAAGGCACCCAACAATGTTCAACATCAAGGAAATACCTTTTATCCACCACATCAAGGATTTAATCAACCACTTCCACTTTTCCCCAATCAAGGATATGCTCCAATACCAAATCAAGCTTATCCTCAACTTCAAAATCAAGGATATGGGATGCAAGAGACTCAAGAGTATGTTGACAAGAAAATGCGTGAAATTGAGAAGAGAATGAATGATCAATGAAACGTATAGCGGATGAACAAACCAATAGGCTTTTAATGGCATTAAATCAAAGACCACAAGGGGCTTTACCTTCCAACACAAAAACAAATCCAAGGGCAAATGTCAATGCTATTACAACAAGGAGTGGAAAAACAACAAAGGATCCTTCACCTCCTAAACCTACTATTGTTCAACCCACTTGTGCTCCTACTTGTGACAAGCCTTCTACCTCTACTTCACCACTTCAAAATGCTCCCATTCACTCAAACACACCTTCTCAACCTATTCATACTTCTCCTTTACCTTCCACACTTCCCAATGAAGAAGCTAACAAAGACCAATCTTCCACTACAACACCTATTCCACCTACACCAAAACCTACTCTTCCATATCCTTCAAGGTTGAAAAAGGACAAGTTAAAGAACAAGGATGACATCCAAGTCTCCAATTTCTTAAGGATGTTCAAGCAACTCAACATCAATATATCCTTTGCGGAAGCTCTTTCTTATATGCCAAAGTTTGCTAAGATGTTCAAGGATTTACTCTCCAACAAAGAAAAATTGGTTGATTTGCCCAACACATCCCTTAATGAAAATTGTTCCGTCGTGCTACTCAAAACCTTACCAACAAAACTTAGAGATCCGGGGCGCTTCTTGATACCTTGTAATTTTCCCGGTGTTGAAAATTTCATGGCTTTGGCGGATCTAGGGGCAAGCATAAACCTCATGCCTTTATCGGTTTGGAAAAAACTCTCTCTTCCCGAGCTCACTCCCACTAGGATGACTCTTGAACTAGCCAACTGAACCATAGCTTACCCCGTAGGTATAGCGGAGGATGTGTTTGTAGGTGTGGATAAGTTTACGTTTCCGGCCGACTTTGTAGTGGTTGATTATGACATGGATCCTAGAGTGCCTTTGATTGTTGGTAGACCGTTTTTGAGAACGGGTCGTACTTTGATAGATGTGGCGGAAGGAGAACTAATTATGAGAGTAGAAGATGAGAGAGTGGTGTTTAAGTTAGGGAAAGTTTGTGATAGGAAAGAGGTTAAGGAGTCTAGACCTTGTGAGACTATTAACATTGTTGATGTGTTAGATGAGGTGTGTGATGAACACTTTCATGATGCTTGTAAGAGTACTAGTGATGAGATGCCCCATGTTGAAACCGTGGCCTCAATTGCTCCCTCTTTAACACCTTTTGGAGAGAGTGATTTCCTCTTGGAGGAGTTTGAGTCAAACTTTCTTGGTGATGATGATTCTCCCATTAATTGGGAAGAAGATATTCTTACGATCCAAAAGTTGCTCAATGAGGACCTTATTCCTTCTCCTATTCCATAAGAAGTTACCATTGAGGAACCTTCCATAGTAAAACCTTCCATAGAGAGTCCACCTCCTATTGAACTTAAGGACCTTCCATCCCACTTAGAGTATGCTTTCTTAGAGGGCAAAGACCAGTTACCTGTGATCATTGCTAAAGAGTTGAAAGAGGATGAGAAGGAGCAACTTATTGAAGTCCTTAAGAAACACAAGAAAGCTTTAGCATGGAAAATATCCGACATAAGGGGAATTGATCCACATTTTTGTACACACAAAATCCTTATGGAGGATGACTATAAACCTGCCATTCAAAATCAAAGGAGAGTTAACCCAAAAATCCATGAGGTTATTAAGAAGGAAGTGATTAAACTCTTAGATGCGGGTATGATTTACCCCATTTCCGACTCTCCATGGGTTAGCCCGGTTCATTGTGTTCCAAAGAAGGGTGGAATCACCGTGGTGCCTAATGAGAACAATGAGCTTATTCCCACAAGACTTGTGACCGGTTGGAGAGTTTGTATTGATTATAGAAAACTCAATGAGGCAACTAGGAAAGACCATTTCCCATTACCTTTTATGGATCAAATGCTTGAACGCTTAGCGGGAAATGAGTATTATTGTTTTCTTGATGGCTTTTCGGGTTATTTCCAAATTCCCATTGACCCTAAGGATCAAGAAAAGACCACATTCACTTGTCCCTACGGTACATTTGCTTACAAGAGGATTCCTTTTGGTTTATGTAATGCACCAGGGACGTTTCAAAGGTGCATGATGGCGATTTTCCATGACATGATAGAGCAAACCATGGAGGTTTTTATGGATGATTTTTCCGTCTTTGGAAATTCATTTACCTCATGTCTCACCAATCTTGAGAGAATGCTTAAGCGTTGTGAGGAAACACGTTTAGTGCTTAATTGGGAGAAATGTCACTTTATGGTGAAAGAGGGAATTGTTTTAGGACACAAAATATCCAACAAGGGATTAGAAGTGGATCGAGCTAAAATTAATGTGATTGCTAAGCTTCCCCCACCCACCTCGGCTAAAGGTGTGAGGAGTTTCTTAGGTCATGCGGGATTTTATAGGCGCTTTATACAAGATTTTTCTAAGATAGCTAGACCGATGACTCACCTCTTGGAGAAAGAGGCTCCTTTCATTTTTAACCAAGATTGTTTGGACTCTTTTGAGACTCTTAAGGAGAAATTGACTAAGGCTCCCGTTTTGGTTTCTCCAAATTGGGAATTACCTTTTGAGCTTATGTGTGACGCTAGTGATTATGCGGTGGGGGCCGTCTTAGGACAAAGAGTTAATAAGCATTTTCAACCTATACACTATGCGAGTAAAACCATGACCGGTGCACAACTTCATTACACTACCACGGAAAAAGAGTTGCTTGCTATAGTATATGCTTTTGAAAAGTTTAGACCATACCTTGTGCTCTCCAAAACCATAGTGTATACGGATCATTCCGCTCTCAAGTATCTTATGACAAAACAAGATGCTAAGCCTAGGCTTTTGAGATGGGTTTTGTTGCTTCAAGAGTTTAAGATAGAAATTCGTGATAAGAAAGGGGCCGAGAATTTAGCGGCGGATCACTTGAGTAGACTTGAGCATCCTTTTCAAGGAGATTTGCCACATCAAGAAATCAATGAATCCTTTCCATTAGAGGAGCTCATGTCTATCTCTTCCCAAGAGGATGCCACTCCTTGGTTTGCGGATATCGCAAACTATCTTGTGGGCAATGTGCTTATTGAGGGTCTTACTTATCAACAAAAGAAGAAGTTTCTTAAGGAAGTTAAGTACTACTTTTGGGATGATCCTTATCTTTTTAGGCAATGTGCGGACCAAATCATTAGACGGTGTGTAGATGGTCCCGAGGCATTTAAGATCTTAGAAGCGTGTCATAAAGGACCTACGGGTGGACATTTTGGGCCCAACTATACCGCCAAGAAAGTCTTTGATTCGGGTTACTATTGGCCTTCCATTTACAAAGATGCCCATGAAATGGTGAAATTTTGTGATGTGTGTCAAAGACAAGGAAAAATTACGCAACGTGATGAGATGCCACAAAATTTTATCCAAGAGTGTGAGATATTTGATGTGTGGGGCATTGATTTCATGGGACCTTTTCCATCCTCTAAGGGAAACAAGTATATACTTGTGGCGGTGGATTATGTGTCAAAATGGGTGGAGGCTAAAGCCTTACCTACCAATGATGCTAGAGTTGTTGTGAAGTTTTTGAAACAATTGTTTGCTAGATTTGGTGTACCTCGGGCCATCATAAGTGATCGTGGTACACATTTTTGTAATGATCAATTCACGAGAGTTATGAAGAAATATGGAGTTAATCATAGACTTTCTACCGCGTATCACCCTCAAACAAATGGTCAAACCGAGGTCACAAATCGTGGTTTGAAGAGAATTTTAGAGAGAACGGTGGGAGAGCATCGAGCTTCTTGGTCGGATAAGCTTGATGATGCTTTGTGAGCGTTTAGGACGGCTTTTAAAACACCAATTGGTTGTACTCCTTATAGGCTTGTCTATGGAAAAGCGTGCCACCTCCCATTCGAGTTAGAACATAAGGCATCTTGGGCTCTCAAATGGGCTAACTTTGATTTAAACCAAGCCGGTTCCCATAGGAAAGATCAACTCAATGAGATGGATGAATTGAGATCCAATGCCTATGAGAATTCTTTGCTTTACAAGGAAAAGACTAAGAAATTGCATGATGCTAAGATCAAGAATCGCGAGTTCAAAGTTGGAGAGCCGGTTCTCCTCTTTAACTCAAGGTTGAAACTTTTTGCGGGCAAACTTAAGTCGAGATGGTCCGGTCCATTCACTATTGCTCAAGTGTTCCCATATGGAATTTTTGAGTTGTCACAACCCGATGGTCCAAATTTTAAAGTAAATGGTCACTGTATTAAGCATTACTTTGGGGAGGACATTTCCGTTGAAATGGTCCAAGAGATCCCCATTTTCCCCATGAATTGATTCATTGAGGGACGAGTCGAGCTAGAGACTTATTAACTCAAGCATCGTATAACTAGGTTTAGAGTGTTGTAGGTTAGAAATAAAGGTATAGACTTGGAGATAAGTGTAGGGGAGACCTTCTGTTGTCTTCATGATTGTTTGTAGGGTTGCTCACTCATTTCATGCTTTGGAGCTTATGGAGGAGGCCCTTGTATCCGGTTCACTTCATTACTATAGTGATTTTTCATTGACACCTTGTGCTTAAACATGATTTCACTAATAGTTGTCCTTTCCTTAACTTGGGTTAAGCAAAGTCTATTCATTGTCATGCTCTTAAACATTGAGGACAATGTTTAGCTTAAGTGTAGGGGGTCTTCTATCGAAGTGACCTTACCTAGAACTTGTCATTGTCTTTCATGATAACATGGAAAATTTGATTTTTCAGCATTTTTCAAATTTTTGATCTACTTTGGCCACCAAAAATATGCATTCATAATTTTTGCATTAATCATTTTTCATTTGCATATCACATTTGCATTGCATATATTTCTTCTTTTATTCAAAAAGATATAAAAAGAAAAATATAATAAAAACATGGTTTTAACAAGTTTAGACTTCTTTGACATATTAGGCCCGCCATGGATATTTTGACTCAACCCGAGTTTGCTTATCTTAAGCACTCTCTAGCTAGTATCCTTAACCATGTAGTCCTTAATTGGTCTATTAGGCTAAGCATCCACCAATCTCATTATTTGAGATTTTTAATTTGTGGAGAATGGGAAATGATAGAGTTGAAGCAAGTATAAAAGGGCTAGATAAACTTCATGATAATTACTTGTGGCTAAACCCTTCTCTTCTTTACCTCTATTTTCTTCGCATGTATATAATTGTTAATAAATAATCAAGAACGGTTTTAATTGATTTGTAATCTCTTATGCATTTTTGTCTAATCATTCACGGTTGATATAAGTACGTCTTAAGATTCTAAGTTAGAACGTTTTATGTGTACTAGACTTATGTCATGCTCAATATTTAGCGGGTGTTTTTCCTTTTATTCTTTTCTACTTTCTTAGTGAGGAATAAAGAAAAATAAGAGCGGCTTACAAAAAAATGAGTGGCTAGAAAAAAAAAGAAAAAGAAAAAAAAAAAAAATATATATATATATATATATATATATATATATACAAGACTCCCAAGAGGGGCAGTGTGGTGTTAATTATAGTGACTATTGAGTTCCAATATTACCTTGACGGGTTGCGGGGATTCAATAGATTGCTCCAATCCAATATTACCTTGACGGGTTGCGGGGTTGAAGATCCAAAGTCTCAAAAAGATGGCGGATGTAAATTATTGCGTGAGTTTTATTTTTCTTTCCTTAGCGAGTGTGTAGCTACTTATGAAAGCATGACATGAGGATTTTACACATAAGGCGAATGACTTATTACTCTTGAAACGGACTTGTATTAATTGTGAGCGGTTTTTCAAGTAATGGATGAGAGGATTACTTAGGATTAAAACCGTGCTTCCTTATTTTTGGATTTTGCACTTCTTATATTTCACACTTGAATAAATGACAAATTTGCCCACAAGCAATTTGCTCAAATAAAAACCGGTTCCACATTTAATTGTCATGAATAAGTTGATGCACTTTTTACTTGTGAATACAATGATCCCATTTTTAAGCTTGGTATGGGGAAAGTGAAACTTGAGGGTGATAAATGTCCATGGTACCCAAGCCCTAATCAAAGCCATAGAATTCTTTATGAGTTATTTACATCAAAACCATTTCAATAAAAACCAAAAAGATATAGATAGAATTGTATTTAGTTCATTGCATTGTTAAAAGTCAAAATCATGCATCATGTAGTTTAGAGTAGTGTAGATGCATTCCATATGGCCAAGGTGGGTTAATTATGAGGATAATGTAAATTTGTGCTTTAAAAATATATAGAATTGCATGAGGACATGACAATGTTCAAGTGTAGGGGATTTGATATGAGCTAAAACTCATATCAATTTATCAACAAATAACCCTAAAACATGAAGCAAAATACCAATTTATCTTGTAAAAACAGTGTTATGTGGTATGTTTGTGTTTGTGTACACTTGTGTAGGTAAAAGGATGCATTTTCAAGCAAACAAGGAATAAATCAAGCTTAACTTGATGAAAAAGACAAAGAAGGATCAAAAGTGACAAGACTTTGAAGTACAGGGACCTATCTTGACAAACTGCCAAAGATGAAGGACCAAAGTGTAAATATTGTAAAAAGTCAAGATCATAGTCAAACAAGGTCAACATTCAAGTCAACTCAGTCAAAGGATCATTTTTGCTCAAGGATGAAGTTTGAAGGACTAAAAATGCCAAAGAAATCAAGCTGCTAGCCTTTAAATGTAATCTGCCAAAGTCTAGGGACTATTTCTGCCTATTTTGGAAAGTGATACAAGAGTGATCCATGTGCTTTATTTTAAACCAATGAGAAGACAGCAAAAAGGAGACATGGATTTCCACATAAACAGCATTAATTTCCCACTACAGCCGCCCTCATTAATGAGCAAATCTCAACAGTGTGATCCGTGTGCTTCCAATTCAGCCAGTCATATTATGACACGTGTCATCTTCAAACATTCAAAGTTTTCCAGGAACGATTTGAAGCTAGAGTGGATTTCATGGAAAGTTATAAACATCAAACCTGCTTATTTTTTAGAGACGAATCCATTGGTCATGATCAATTAACATGAAAACAACTCAACAAAGAAACCCCAATTCAAGTTCATACCTGGAAATTCAATTAAGCAGAATTTGGACACGTGGAGATCTGGGATTGGTCCCAACACGTCACCAACCCCAACTAATCTCCTTCTCAAGCCTATAAATAGCTGTTTAGTCTTCATTTCTTGTTGTGTAGTTGTAAGTGTGAAAACACACACATTTACATTTTTCTCTCATCATTTTCCCTTTTTAGCTAAACTACTCAAGAGTTTGACACACTCTTGAGTTAGTTAGTTAGTTAGTTACCTTCTCAACAGCTTTGTAACAAATTTCCATTAATAAAATTCAAACTCAATTTTTCCTGCCAAATCTTCTCATCATCTTTACTGTTCATTCCTTGCTTCCATTGATACTTTTGTTGCTGAATTGAGTTTGTTATGATCAAATCTTGATCATAACTGACTTTGATTGAAGAAAGTAGCTGTTTGATTGATTTCAGTCCAAATCCATAGCACAAGTGATGAATTCAGGCCATTTTGATGATTCTAGTTGATGAGTAGCTGTTTGTTGATTGTAGATAAGTGAATCTAGTGCTAAGGTGGTGGTTAGCACTAGACTAGAGAGTTCAGCACTCCTCTACTGCTCAAAGATTCCTTCACAAGGTGCTTAAGCTTCTAATTTTTGGTTCCACTCAAATTGTCAAATGCATGCTTCATTTCTAGTGTAAATCTTTGGTGAATGCATGATAAAATTTGTTTAGTTTGATCTTTACTTGATTCTAGTTAGTTGGTAGCTTAAGTGTTGCTTATCTGCTTATTGATTTGGATTGTGTTCTAGTTTATAGCTTAATACAGTCATTTTTAGACTTACTACCTTAATTGAGTTCTAGTTGCTTTCAAATCTTGCAAATAGCTTTAATACATCTCTTATTGATCATTGATTTCAGTTTGCCATAGCCTTTCATTCAGTTCAAGCTTAAACTTAAAAAGTCTTCACAAAATTTCCTTAAAGTTCAGTTAAAGTGTGTTTGGCATTATATGATTTTTGATTTTCAAGTGTTAATCTTTGGCAAGTTAGTGTTCATTTCCAGTCACCAAGTGATAACAAGTAGTTTTGAGTCTTTTCCAAGTCAAGTATAAGGTCAAAAAGGCAATTGGAAATATAAAGGTTTGGGTCAAATTTCAATCAGTTTTGCTTAAAAAAGTTATCAATTTCATTTGCTTGGCATTTGATTGTTACTTGATGAAATTCTACCAAATAAGCTCTCATTTCTAGTTCATATTATGAAGTTTCATATTCCATAAGCTTTTTATACAGTTTTCATTAAGCAAGGAGTAATAAGCAAAATTCTAGACACATAAGCAAAAGCATGTTACTGTAAATGAAAACTGATTTTTCATATCTCTTGATTCTATTCACAAACTTGGCAATTTTATTTCACAATATCACTTAGTAGGTGTTGTTGGTTGATTTTTGAGAATTTCAGCTTTTTGAAAAAAATCTTGGTCAACGCTTGGTCAACATAAGCCAAATTCAGCTTATTGCAATTTCCAAGCTTATTAATGGATGATTTTTGATGAAAATTGATTTCCCGTTCATGTTTTAAGCTCATTAATTAGTTTTAGTACAAAAATCCAGTTGTGCATGTCTAGATTTTCTTAGAGCTTATTTTGAGCTTATTTGAAAGTGCTTATCAGAGTTTTAGCAAGTTTCAGTAAAATTCCTCTTACAGGTCTAGCTTATTTGTGATTTTAAGCGTTTTGCAAGTGGTTTGACTGATTTTGGTTAAGAAATAAGCTCAAACGAGCTTATTTGTTCTTAAAACTCGTTTTGGCTTAAAAACTTTTCAAAATTGCACTTAGGTCCTCCTTGTATTAAACTGTTTCTAATCTTGGCTAAACTTGAGAGTTTTTAGGGTTTTCAAATAACAGGTCCTTTAACTTTAAAAATTTGTTAAAATTCAGTTAGTAGTTTTGGAATTTGTTACAATTTGGTTAGTTTGTTACATTGTTTACATATTTGATCCTTTTGGTTAACTGTTTTGTCAATTTCAGTCCTTATACTTGTTAGTTTTACATTTTAAGCATTTACTTTTCATAGAATTTACATTTTCAGTCCTTTTAGTTATAAAATTTACAATTTGAATTTTACTTGAATAAAAACTTGGTATTTGCACGATGTTTTACATATAAGTAGATGATATTTTTCAATTTTGCAAGTCATTGTTTGAATTAGCAAATAGAATATCCAAAAAATATTAACAACCAAAAACAGTTAAAAACCTTATATTGTTAGGACTTTCAATTAGCAAGAACTGAGAAAAACGAACTGCATTATACACAATTTCAATAACTAAAATGAAATCTATCGGAATACTGAAAAGGACAACTGTCGGAATGTGGCTATTGAAATTTTGGCAGCACTTCCTCGCAATAAAGCCTTAAGACCCGTCGCAATGCACGATCGCAATGAGCGATCGCAATCACGATCGGAATAAGGGGGAAAAACCGTCGGAATCTCAAATCCCTATTCCGATGCAACGATCAGAATAATAGTGAAAGCTGTCGGAATCCAAAGCCCCTTTCCGATGGTTGAAATACGCAATAATCACACCAAATAAGCATGATTTAATAAGCACTAATAGAAACTTGATCAAATGAATAATAGAAAGAACTAAATAAGCTCAAATAAGAAACTTTCTAAACACTAAATAAGCAAACTTTTTAAGCAAACTTTAAAAAGATAAAACTTTTAAGAAAAATTTAAAACTAATAAGCTAAATACAAAATAAGCCAATAAGCATGTCAAGCTCAAAGCTTAAATCGTATGAAAGCCTAGATAGGAATAAAAAGGTAAACTTTTTAATCAAATAAGCAATAAGATCAAGCAAAATGAATGCTTAATCCGAATCAATATCAAATCAAAAACAAGAAAAGTAGAATAAGAATGATAATGAAAAGCTTGATTAAAGGAAAATAAAGATTCAACAACAAAATTAACTTACTTGGAATTAAAGGCAATAAATTTAAGGTGCAAGACAAGGAAATTAAATTGACAATTAAGTAAATAACATGAAATTAAATTGTGCAAGTAATTAAAGGTGGAGAGCTAAGTTGTCAAGTTAGCTAACAAAACTAAAAAATGAAATGAAGTCTCTATTTATAGGGAGAAGGGAGGTTAGCATGTGTTGGAAGCTTCCTTCTTTCTTTCTTTCTTTCTCGTCTTTTCGTCTTCTAAATTCTTCGACTTTCTCGACTTTGTCTCGGGATTAACTAAACTCGTCTTGTAATTTCTTCATTAATTAGACTTGAGTTCTTCGGCTTTATTAAACTTCCGTCTTTAGACTTTTCTTCGATAAATCTTCATAATAGGCCTTGGACTTCCGTTCTTTTTGCACTCTTGATCTTTTGACATCGTCTTTTGTCTTTTTCTTTGATAAAAGCCCGTGAAAGCCCGTGTTTTCTTCCCTTTTCACATTTTGATCCTAAATCACAACAAAAACACAAACCACGCATAATTCCGACATTTACGACGTAAAATACACGTTTTGGCTTGGTTATTATTATAATTAAGTGGCAAAAAGATAAGTGTTATCACAGTTATTAAGCCTTCAAATAAGCAATCCAACAATCAAAACAGGTTCACAAGCAGCAAAATGATAAGTAATGAGCAAAATAATAACAGGGCAATCACTAGTTAACCAAATGCAAAGCAAAATAGGAGTGGTCAAATTGCTGATGCAATTGACCACTTCAGCCAACTTCTATAAGCTATAACTCTTTCAATAAGCCATCAAAGTTAACAAACAGATATAGCACATATAGCACACCACAAAAACTCTTCCCAAACCAAAAATCAGACTCTGAATCCAACAAACAAAGATTTTATGGCTGCTGATATGATTAACCAATTTCACACCAATTATGACGAATTTTTCAAAAACTTGCAAAACATTTTCTAAACTTTGTGAGACTTAACCAATGACCAAAACAGCTTCCAAAACACTTGTTTAGAGAATATCAACCCAAAGAACCAAGGGCACAAGGCCACAAGGCCTTTTGATCCCAAAATCCCAAACACTTGTTTTAGTACTTTTTCAAACAAACTTCTTATTTTTCCAAATAACCTACTGATTTTATGCTTCAAATAACTCAACTAGGTGACAAGTAACAGGTTTAAACAATAAAACTCAAAACACAAACACAAGATCTCAAAAATCACATAGCAAATAACTTAGCAGATTTTTAACAAAATCTAAAAGAGAAAAAAGTGAAAGAGAATGAACCTCCTTCCCTTTACTTCCTAGGGAAGGTCACCAATGCTCCCTAGAGTGTAGATAAACAACTAGATCACACCTAGGGTACTTGAACAAGGGATGGATAAGCAGCCTTGGCTGATGGTTCAACAGCTGAACCACAAGGTTGTGATCTTCAACACAAGCAACAAACAATCCAACCAAAGGTTGATAAACCTTCACAAGCTTGGTGTCAACAAGCTTGCAAGAGCTTATAGCTTTTGGTTGGGGTTAGAACAGGTAAAATAGCAAATCAGAAACCCTAGATTTTGAAAACTTTCAAACTTGAAAACCTTTTCAAAACCAAATGTGCTTCAATCCAAAGATCAAAACACTTTCAAAACACTAAATGGAACTTAGAATTTGCCTCTTCTTACCAACTTCAAACAATAAAAAGGAATTACACTTTAAAATTCAGAAAATACCAACTTTTATTAAATTTTAAAGAAAATTACAAGAGAGAAGCAAAAACTGGAACAAGGGATCATCACAGGTTGATGTCTCCTTATACAGGCCATAGAAGGTTGAGTTTACAATGTGAAAAACTAGAAACCCTAGCTATAAAATCTCATAAATGCCCTTGAAGCCTTCTAGATGTTTTTGGTGTTGTGAGTTGTCCCTTTTGATCCAAATTGTTCATATTACCTTAGGGACCAAGTAGAATGCATAAACCGTTGGATTTGACACGTGGCATTCCTTGGAGAGGAAGTTGTGTTTCATTGGTGGACGGCATGAATGGTGGGGACCATTGATTGATGTGATGGGTGGTTTGAAGTGTGGGATGGATTCGTGTGAAGGGGAATTAGTTTTAGGTTAGGGTAATTTGGATTTACCCTTTGTTTTAAGTGAGGTGGTAACTGGGTTCATAAGGTGAACAGTGGTAACTTTTGATCCGAAAAAGAGGGGAGGGTTGTGTTTGGCGCGTGTTATGGGATTTGAAACTTTGGTGTGGCAACTTCATACCTTGTTCTTTGGCAAAAAGTGAATATCAAGTTTTTTCAGCCACTAAAACGATTTTCCTTTGTTATAAAACTTTCTCTTTTCACACTTTGGACACAAAACTTTATAACAAGGATATAAAGGACTTGTTTTGAACTTTTCTTGATATTTCAAGGGCTGATCTTATACATTCTTGAACTTTGAAGGTCTTCTTGTATTTTTGACATTGAGAAGGACCATTGTTGACAAATCTTCAATTTTGAGGGACTAAACTTGCCAATTCTTCAAAGTTGAGGGACCTTTTTGTAATTTTGACAAACTTAAAGGATCAAACTTGTAATTATGAATATACAATGGTATTAAGTGTCATGTATTCATTGATGAGGGATCATTCTTGAACATATTCAATACTTCAAGGTCTTTTCTTTGGAAAATCACAACTAGGGCCCGGTTCATTGTGCGGCTTCGTTTCTCGTATTCGTTTTTTCCTTGTTTCTTGTGCTCTTTTGTCTTTTTCACGATATCCATACCTAAAATACACAAGTAACAAACACAAGCATAATGTATGGTATTTAATGACATTTTATGCATTTAAAGCCCGAAAAGAACGATGAGATCATGTATAAATGCCATCTTGTCAGTGGACGAATTGTAGATTTATTGTTCATAGACTATAGTGATTTGGTTAGAAATGTGTTTTTAAAGGTTTTGAGTAAATGTGAAAGTTATATGATGAGGAATTGAACTTGAAATCATAGTGCGCATAATCGTGTATTTTGTATCTTAACCCAATAGATGTCGCATGCTAGAATTTAAAGTATATCTCAATGTGTCATGATCTGAGGGAACTTTAGTCAACTACCAGTACACTGAAGGGTCAAAGAAATGAGATCTATACTAATGTGGATCAACCCATGAAGATTTGACATGTAATTCATTAAAACATAAAGCTATGACTTAATCATTTAATTGGTATAGCAATGTGAAACTTTACTGAGGTCGAAAACCAATAAGATGTAAACATTGTAAGTGTTAGCACTTATCACTATCCTTTTATCAAAGCCAAAACCAATGTTACTTTTAAGTAAAACACGATATTGATAAAAGATAATGACATGGTACGGATGGCTCAAAAAGAGATTTAATGTTTCGTTTCATCGATTGATTAGAGATGGGGTAGACCGTCAAAAATGGTTGGATTTTCTGGCTATTTTTGAGACGGTAATTCTCTCCCCTTCTTATGACCGTTGGGTTTGTGATGTAAATAGAGATGGTGTGTTCCGAGTTAAAGAGATTTGAAACATTTAGATGATAAATTTCTTCCTTCTACAAGTAAAGGTACTAGGTAGGTGAAATTCATTCCGATTAAGATCAATGTTTTCGCTTGGCGCGCTCGTTTTGATCGTCTTTCGACTAGATGTAATCTCCTTAATAGAGTTGTGATTTTGGATTCTCCTTTATGTCCGTTATATGGCCTAGTTCCCGAAGATGCCCATCATGTCTTTTTTCGGTGTGACTTAGCTAAGACCATTTTTCGAAGGCTCTGTCGTTGGTGGGATCTCCCTTTGGATGATGTTTCTTCTTTTGACGAGTGGAATGCTTGGTTATCACGTATTCGTTTATCTTCTAAGGTTAAAACTTTGCTCGAGGGTGTGATATATGTAGCGTGGTGGTATATCTGGTCCTTACGGAATCGTTCTATCTTTGATGTGTCTCCTAGACGTTCAGTTGTTTTTGATGATATTGATTCTCGCTCTTTTTTGTGACGTGGAAGCAGATGTTCTGTTTCTTTTTCTTGGGATTGTTGGTTAAAAAACCCGTATTTGATTACTTTGTAATTTACTTATAGCGTGTTGCTATTTTTCTAATTAAAATTTCCGTTCAAAAAAAGTAAAAAAAAATTATGTGTAAATTGTATATATATAAGTATTTCTATTTATAATTGTATACGATAGATTATAAGTAAAATAAAAAGATAAATGTGGAAACTTAGTAAACTTGCGACGTTTAATGCACACCCAAATGCGTTTACATAACCAATATAAACTATATACATGAGAATTCATTTACTTGCGAATAGAAGCACGATCATCGATCGTTAACACACACGATCTACGTTGATCAAACACGAACCTCGACATGAAGCATGCGTTACAAACCAAATTTACACATAAGCTCTAAAGTTTAATTTAAAAAAAATCAATACACATTATCAGCTTCGTGACACAACAGAACCCTCACCTAAATTAACAAGCCTTGTTTGTACTTAAATATTAGGGTAAACTGCAAAAAACGTCCCTAAACTTTCTAATTTTCGCAAATTTTCCCCTGAGAGCAAACTTCGTGCAATTTTGCCATTAAACTTCAATTTCTCATGCATTTTTTCCCCTGAGTCGATTTTTCAATTTTGACGGTTTCCTCCGTTAACTCCCACACGTGCCTAGCACGTGAGGGTATATTCGACATTTCCCTTGCCACCAATTGCTTCCACCTTTCATTAGATGCAAAAAAACGTCCTCGAATACATTTCACACCTGAAAATTCTACGCTACCAGCCTAAACCCACCTTTGTTCAAGCAAAATATTTCCCCGAAACGTTACTAAACCCATTTACCCCCGTCATAGTTACACTGTCATATTAAACCCACCTTTCGGTAATGCAAAAAACGTCGTCGAAACATTATCCCTGAAATAAATTTTCGTGCAAAAAGATAAACTCTTGGTATCCATTATCAGATACACTTTCAAGGAATTAAACTCCCCTAAATTGTTCGTGAACAACAATAATCAATGCCAAGCTATAAATATGTGATCCTCTAATCGCACTTGAAACACACACTTATACTTTTTACCGTAAAGAGTTAAAATAATCCTAACCTAATCAATGGCAAACCAAGAGGCGGGTTCAAAGAGGTTGGTATTGTGCGACAGGTTGGCATGTGATGCAAACTCCTTTCGCATGGAGAGGCAGCTTTTTGTCCAATTTACCAGGGAAAGACAACATAATCTTGCTGATTCTAGGGACCTTGAGGTCCTGATTGACAAGATTCAAAAATGACGAACCATCGTAATTTGTTGATCAATGAGCTTAGCATTCTGACTGTATGTAATCCAACGGTAGAAGGGACGGTCGAACTGAAGAACGCTCATGAGCGTAACGACGACATGGTTGCGAAGTTGAACGAGCTGGTGTTAGCAGCCCGCCGTGTTGCAACAACAAACATTGTTTTCATGACTAAGATGCTTTCACGTCTTAGTAATTAAAGACGACAATTTTTTTTGCTATTATAACATGTTTTGTAATATTATTTCATTATCTAATGTACTACATTTTTCACCAATGAAATGATCTTTACTGTTTTTATGGTTTTTGTTCATGTTAAAGGGGTGTTTGGATGTGCTTCACATATTTTGTTATCTTATTTCATTATCACATTTTCAACAAAAGTCAAAAGTTAATTAGTAATACATATGGGTCCAACCCATAAGAATTAGGGTGCTGGCTGATGAGACCGCAATTATACACGGTCTCATCATCCGAAACGGGCTTCAAATGCATAAATATATCATAAAATACCGGAGAATATGCTTGTATTCGTTTATTGTGTGTTTTAGGTACAAATATCATGAAAAAAAAACAAAAGATCACAATAATTAATGCAAAAACGAATACGGTAAACAAAGCCGCACAATCAACCGAACCCGAATTTGGATTTACTAAATATACCCTTGAATTTTGAATAATTCACAAGTTTACTTGTCAATATCAGCCCCCAAAAATTAAAGATGTATAAGAATGACCCTTGAAGATGCGAAATATTTCATTACAAGTCCTTTACTAAGATGTGCAGAAAACCCAAAGCCGAGATTGTACTTAACGAAGTAAAACGGGCATTTCGAATCGACTCGACAACATTTGAAGTTTTTAATTCAAAGTCAAACCCGAAACCCGACAATGAAGTGGGCATGAAAAACCGATCCTGAATCCTAAAATTTACTTTTACGAGCCAATCCGCACCTATTTAACGGGTCGGTTCAAACCGTATTATTTTATTATCAAATGAATACAAAAAAACAAATCATGAGCCTACTCTTTTGTTGAAATGTCAAATGAAGAAAAAAAAAGAAACAAAAAACGTGGCCTACATTCGGATGATATAATATCAAAAATTCACCATGTTTCCTTTCTTTTTGTTATTACTTTCGAATTGGGCTTCATAGACAACACACAAGTCAAAACAAATAAACACCCCTAGGCCGTTACAAACCAAACCAGGGCCCCCTTTAATATATTGTTATGTTAGATTCTTTTTTATAAAAGTGGCTACCACTTTCTTTTAACCGATACAAACAAAGAAGAAAACACTAGGGTTTCTTCCCTTAATCATCAGCCTCCAACTTCACCATTACCCCAAATCCCCAATTAAACCTAATCAGTAATCTACCCATCACCATCTCAATCCTACCACACAAGAACCAGTTCACCTGAAGACTCAGTCAAGTACAAAGACCAAATCTATGGTCCACATTATTTGCTTGTTCAACACAATACATTGGATGGCTCGGATCATTGCAAGCTTCTGCTACATCACATGTAACCACAGATTCGTCTAGAAGACCAAGTTCAAACTTAAAATATCCTCTCAAGATGCCAAGGGTAGAAGAGGAAGATCACATGACTAGGGTTAGTACTTCTTTTTTGTTAGAAATCTTGTAGCCTCATATATAAAGGCATCTAGGTTTTATTTTTCTTCTTGTTCCAGATTTTTTTCAGGTAAAAGCTATAAAATAGACACGTACTCTTCATTTGTTCCAATATGACAAATGTAATATTTTATGTACTCATTTTCCCATTGAAGTTGTTAAAACTATCATGATATTACTAATATGACCGGTTCATTTACCACGTCATATTTAATTATACTAAAAAATCCAACATGGACAATATTGTAACTTGACCCGGCCAATTTTATTACCGTTTGACCCGACCCACCCCTTTATTACCGTTATTGTAACACCCCCAAATATTCATAATTTAATTCAGCGAAAGAGTCTTTGGTGTTACGGGATAGCATATTACTCAAATCATAGACAACGCTTAAAAATCGCGTCGTTTAAAAATAAAACATTTTCCATTCATGAATATCAAATTACATAGGTCCTCAGGTCATAATATGTCATACAAATTTACAAAACATTTGAATGGAAATTTTTATTTAAATGCGGGCCATAAAATCTTGTCGTCATCCCGAGAATTACCTTCAAGTACCTGAGATAAAACATGATAAAAAGTCAGTGAAACGCCGAGTGAATTCATAGATTTTAATAAAAACCATTAATATATATATATATATATATATATATATATATATATATATATATATATATATATATATATATATATATATATATATATATATATATATATATATATATATATATATATATATATATATATATATATATATATATATATATATATATATATATATATATATATATATATATCACCGGTATATAATCATTACCAAAAATCATGATAAAAAGTCAGCGAAACGCCGAGTGAATTCATAAAGTTTAAAAAAAACCATTAATATATATATAAAAATATCACCGGAATATAATCATTACCAAAAATCATTTTGTACAATTCTTTGTCGTAGGCTATAAAATAGGCCAAAAACATTTTATACGAATTTTTGTCGTAAATCATAATATAGGCTTTTGCCTTCAAAACCATTATACGAACCATTGTCGTAAAAACATCATACAATACGCTTTATAACGTTGTATAACGTTTAATAAAAACCGTTATATGAAAATGGTTATGTAAAACCAAAACACGAACATAATATCAGTAATAAGGCCCCGTATTGCTAGTCAGGCAATATATTATAATTCAATTCGTACATCAGCATTTTCATTATTGGATTATTATAAGCCGCATGACATTGTTACTTTTCTATAACTTAGGCTTATCATACTAGTTGCACTAGTTTTAGCCCATTTACACATTAGGGCCCAATAAGCCCATTAAGAGTCCAATATCATTTTATTAGTCCATTCATCTTTTTAAGACCAGGCCCATACTCATATGTTGGGCCCATGTGGGTTAAGCCCATGAGTAAGTCCAATAACATTAAACCAAACTAGTTGGGCTAATGGTCCAAATAGGCTACCTTGACCCATTATGGTCCATAAGTTATAAAGCTCGGGTTTATCGGTTTTTACATGTCAAATGTGTTTACATATCAGTATATGAGTTATAAAAATGTTACATTAGACAGGCCCGACCATCTAAGTTTTATTTGGCGAAAACGTTGATCTTTCGGTTTTAGCCGAAAAGACGTAAAACATATATATAGTTTGTAGTTTTAGAAAACATTTGAGTTTTACTTTTATAAAATGTCATGTTTATTTATTTTAGTATACAACCTCATTTTATAATAGTTATTATTAGTTAGTGGCTTTTATATACTTATTTTATAATAATACTTACTTGAGTGCTCTTTTTATATTATATAGTTTATTTACTAATCTGTATACTAAAGGCAAGTCCATCATTTTTGCCATATCTTGAGTTCTACAAGGAGTTAGAGCCTCAAATTTAAACAGCTTAAACTACATGATGTGTTCTACAAATAACTCTTTTATAACCACTGCTCAATCATCTTCTAAGTATTTTTAGTAATTCATCCAAAACAGACTATACAGATTTGTACCTCAATAGTATTTTGATCATAACTTGCTCATTTTAACGATTCCATTGAGTGGTCAACTAACCACATATGTAAATATCATTTATCTGTCTGTATATTTAATAATCCAAGCCATTTAACCAAGTGATCATATTGATACTTACTGTTTTATAAAGCCTATGTGTCTAACCATAATTTTAACATTTTTACTTGTTGATTTTAGTCTTTTTAACCTAATCTATTAACACAAATACCCCACACAATATTTTGATCATCATTTATCATCATATAAATATACATTTTTGAAGAAAATACATGAGTACATTGATAAAACAATAGGGTGATGGAAAGAAATTGATCTCTATACCAATCAATATGATGGAAAGGATGAGATTTTGGATGAACAAGGCTTGATCTTGCCACCAAATCTTCAACTTAGCAAATGGACTTTTAGAAATCTTCAAGTGGATGAACACCTTCTTGAAAATCAGCCCTTGAACTCCATAAAAACTTCTCTCCACTTGTTAAAATCACCTCCAATCTTCATCTTTTTAAGTGGCTTTCAATATATGTTGATTATAGATGGTGTTTATGGTTAAAATTAATGATGAAGATGGTGATTTAGGGTGGAGGTTGGACGGAAATAGAGAGGGAGAAGAGAGATGGAAAAGTTTTTCTAGCTAGTTTGCATGTAAGTGAAGAGTGAGAGAGAAGGTTTGATGGTTTTGGTTTGTGGTTTGCAAGTAAATGAGACATGTGTCTCATGTTAGTATAAAAATTTGACAACAAAGCTCTTTGGGAGCTTGTTATTGCCGCCCATAGTGGGGATGGGACAAGTGTCCCACTTGTCTCATCTCCACTAATTTACGGGTACTCCTCGATTCTAGTTTCCTCGATTTACGTGCCCTCGGGTCGATTTATGAAAAACGTTTTTATAAATTATGAATCTATGGCACAAAACGATTCTAATAAAAATTGTCTCATCAAAAACGGAGCACAAAAGTGTAATACGTAAACCTAGGGTTTCCGGTTTAGTCGTAAAAGACGCTAAATTATGCACGTAAGTCCTAATTTCTTCTCGTAAATTTGTGAGTTTATGAACCAACACAAATTAAAATTCCAAAATAATATTCGAGAATAAATTTATTATCTGAAATGTCGGACGTTACAAAAACGGAGTGTGTAAACGTAAACACGTAATGTAGAGATTTCTGGTTTAGACGTAGTCGATGCTATTTTAAGACGTAACCTCAATTTCTTCCCAAAGGTGAGTGAGTTCATAAATCAATAATAAAATAATGATTTTAAATAATACTTGAGAATAAAATAACGACCTCAAATTGACGGATTGTCATAGCAGTTACCCCTAAAGAGGATCTTTGTCCTCAAAGATCAATTCATCTTACTGTTCACTTCTTATAGAGTTTAAGCCATGTTGGTATTTCCTCCACATTCGATCTTTTCTCTCAAGTGTAATTAATTAAAATATGCGAGTTTCATAAACATAACTATGGGAATACCATCGTGCTTAAGTTGACTCACTTTCTCTCTCCATGATGTCCACGGGTTTTTGAGGAAATGCAACTTTTTGCCGACCCAAACTTCTTTAAGAAGTAATCAGATTTTCACTTGATAGACATTTTATCTATAGGGAACATAATTCATGCAGCCCTTGGAGTTCTAGGGTAGATCTAGCTTAGATGCCTCTCAGTCCAAATCTTTACATTATCTCAATGGTCCCATACAACAGGGACTTAGATTCCCATGATCTTTCAGATCATACATTTATCTTTCCATGATGAAAAAAATTCTCGCCATAGCTTTGCTACCCATCCTGCACTTAAAGATCTATATTTCATATTCACATAACCTCCTGCCCACTATTGGCAGTCAATAATCAGATCCTAATTTCAACAATCATTTCAGGTCTCGCGGGTCGGTATTTCCACCCCAACTCCTGCCTACAGATGCTCTTAAACTTTTCTTTATATAGATCCTCGCAAGATTCATTCTCGATCCTAATGCAATAATTATCAATGATAATCTCTCCAAAGAAAAGCGATTATCATGTTCATTACCAAAGGTCAATTATTCAAAAATAAAACAAGACCTCTAGTGTTTATATCGTTACTTTACCTTGTCCATTGGATTGGGGTGGTAAGAAGTACTCATATCAAGATTCGTTTCCAATGACTTCTGAAGGAATCTCTAGAAATTTTATACGAAGCGAGGATATTGATAGAGATGATCGATACAGGCACACCATGCTTACACAACTCCTTTAAATACAAAAGAGTCAACTTCTCCATCGAGAATCTATCATTAACGGGAATGATATTAGCAGATTTGGTCAGTCTGTCGACGATGACCCAAATCGAATCAAATCCAGATGATGACCTTGGAAGATTTGTGATAAAATCCATGGTGATTCTATCCCACGTCCAAACAGGAATTATAAGTTGTAGAAGCAATCCTTATGGATTTTGGTGTTCAGCCTTGACCTTTGCAAGAGTTAGATGTTTACTAATGTATGAGGCGATGTCTGCCTTCATAATTGGCCATCAGTACAACTTCTTCAGATAAAGATACATTTTTTCATAAATAGCATGAATAGAATACTTAAACTTATGAGATTCCAACATGACTAAATCTCGAAATCCTCCATATTTAGGCAACCACAAGCGGCCTTTTAAACATTTAACGCCATCGGCTCTCATTTCTAATGGATTTCATTAGCCGCGAAACTCTTTATTATTTATATAATCCTTTTTACAAGCATCGACTATTTTTAAATTGCTCGGCAGTTTATTGTGTATGGTCAATACGAAGGAACACATTTTAATTGGTTCTTTATTCTTTCTACATAATATGTCAGCAACTACATTCACCTTCCCCGATGAAATAAATATCATGACTATAATCACTCAGAAAATTCGTTCTTCATATTTTCTAAGTTTTAGTTTCTTCTCAACTATTATCTTTATTAGTTTTGCTCAATTCGACGTCTAAAGCGTCGATAAATATTACAAGTAATTAAATAATAAATATTTAATTTTTATGAAACGTAAATGTAAAATATTTTAAATTTCTCAGTTCGTCCAATTATAGAAAAATGTTCAAAATAGATGTGAATTTAATTAACATGATTTTTGCTGATTTATCGAGAATAATTAATAAGATCTGTAAATGTTCGAAAAATCTTGGTTTATACTTTGGTCAAAATTTTCTTAGTTGAAGAGCAAAAATTGTCGTTCCAAATTCCAAGTCATGGTTTAAATGGTTTCCTTAATCCCTCTTAGGTTGTCTTGAGGTATACACAAACATCTACTCCTAAGGGAGTTTAGTTAAATGATCTGGGTATAAGGGGATAATTCCTTAAAAATCCTTCGATAATATCTGTCAAAACATTTTTTCACTTTCTTTGGTGTAACTAAAAGCCTTAATGGCTCCGATCTTTGAAGAGTCATCATAGATTCCACTACCATTAATCACACGGTCAAAGAGTGTAAAGGATCAAGCCTTAAATCACATGATAAATACTCAAGGTAGTCTACAGATGGTGTTGAATCCAAGATCGTTAGACTCAAACAGTCGAAACTGTTTTACCTAGAGTAATAATCATTCATATGATTTAACATAGCCGAATAGAACAATAATTAGAACAAGATGTCTAACAAAGACGAATTCTTCCCGAAGGGTTTGTATTATTGATTAACACAAACCACTCTAGGTGTGTGTACATTCAATCCCACACCTAAAGATCAAAGTAACAGTAGGGTACATTGTAGTAGTGAATGAATGAATAAATCCTACGGCTTACACATATGATTTATCAAATTCATGAATGCCACACGTGCGTTGGTCAATCTAAACGGTATCACATGAAACTCATAATGTTCATTAAAAGTTCTGGATGTAGTGGTTGGAATAGATAATCTCCTTTGCGGACGCGAATTTGATAATAACAATCAGACCGTAGATCAAATTTTTGGAACATACGCTAGAACCTTGTAAATGATCGAACAAATCTTTCGTCTTGGGTAATGGATAACAATTTTGATCGTCAATTTATTCAGTTCATCATAATTAATGAATATATGGAATGATAATACCATAGCTCTTCATGATGACGAGCTCGGTAAAATAAAAGCTTTCTCCAACAACTCTCTCAGTTGTACGGTAACTCTTTCGATTCAGATGGTGCTGACGTACAGTGCACATGCCACAGGTGCAGCACCAGGAACGTAATCAATGCCAAATTCAACTTGCCTTATTGGTGGGACTCTAGGTAATACATAAGCAAATACCTTAGAAAGTTTCAAATAACATGAACATCTTTTAATAAATTCACCTTAGGTTCTTTCTAGATTACAAGATCCATGACTAGTTCACAATCATCCATGGTATAATTTTAAGCCCAAATGTAGGATACGGTCATCCAACGGAAATTATTTGGATCACCTTTGATAATCAACATCTCATCTTTTAGGGGATTTCTACACGGGTTCCCATCAATTAAGATAATGACATCATGTCACAGTCAACCAATCTATCCTAATGGCATTACCAACTTTCCAATTGTATTACCGTTGATAAGATGAGAACTTCTCAAAAGACTAATAATAACTCGTAACCCTTCACAAATTCAAGGATATCTGGATACATAACTAACATTAAAATAGTAAGGTCAACGCATAATTTATGCGAGAGAATTTCAAATCAGATAAAGACGAAAACATCAACGAACATGAATATATCCCATGTTTTCATGATTTGAGTACGCATTCGAAAGCACCTCGGATCGTTACCCATGTAATTAAAATGGAATCTAATCAAAAGAAATGATAGGAACGTCGATACACCCAGTCGGGTATTAACACTCGGTAATTATATAATTTTCTAAAGAATCTCACCATGAGAGAATTGGAAAAGAAGGGAAGGTCAACTGTCAAATAAGACAATTTCCACCGATGAGTAAATCCGATTCGAAAAAATAAATGGTACGGGCACATATGTAGGTGTCCCTAACAATATGTCCCTATTTTGCACTTCTTGCAGATCTCATAAAAATTCAATCTTTCACAATTACAAAAAAATGTAATGTTTATTAGCAATTTCATGGTGACTACTAATCAGCCTTGCATGGTCCCTTCCAAATTATACGTAGGCGCGCAACTATATACAATTTTAGGATTAACGATGCAATACTCAGTTCGTCAAATTTTTTTCATCATTTTTTAAAATATATATTCATGACTGAATATGAAATAAAAATAAAATGATTTTACCGAAATGTTCATCATTATGAATGCATTTCCATTTACAAGATGTTTAATAAAACTTTATTTCGATAGTAATTACTTGATAATATTGATTTAAATAACTCATATGAAAATAAGAATTTCATATTTTCCCCCATATGGTATCGTATTACTTATAAAAACAATGAGTGATCTGCAAAAGGAGTGATGAAGAGTTGTTCACCAAGAACTAACTACAATATGATAGGAAATGAGCTTAGCCCAACAATCATGAGGTTCATGACCTCGATGGCACTCAGGAACACAAAGAGAAGAATCTACAACACAAGTCTATCCGAAACGAGTACTTGTTCAATGGTTGCATCACTAATGCAAACATTAGGAAGAAGCAAGAAAAGATAGATAACATCGATACATGTAGGATTTAGCAATCAAAGGTAGTCTTTTCATTAATCACAAACAAGTCAAAAATTGTACCGTAACATATTACGTGTCTCCATGTCATACAATTCTAAGGACTCATCCTACCAACTGATGTCTCAGTTAAGTTAGGGATTTTAAAAGATACCACAATGAACACTAATCTACAATAGTCATTAGGTGTTCCACATGTCCTGAAAGATCCATCGGTCCCAATTTCAGAAGAAGATTTCTTCGATTTATTTCTTGGACACTGGACATCCTCGTCATTGGACAATGGTCTAGGAACAGCCCTTAACATAAACCAACAATCATTTAAAACCTTATAATTCAACCACAGGACTTAACGACTTCCTCTTAACAATCTCGTATTCCATATGAGTTAAATTTGACTTTATTCAAGTTTCATTCAACTTATACTCAATGCGACATCCTACCTCATTCTCCAATACTTTAAACCTTATTCTTAGACCTTGAAAGGGCAATAAAAGTTCGATATGAACAACACTTAAATTCCAATCCTATAGCTCTTAGTTATCAAATGAGTCACTAGTATGAAATGACTCACACATTCAATTAGACTTCTCGGAAAGGTACAAGTGGCATGAGGCTTTTGGGTAAAGGTTCCAATAACAGCCTCAAGTGCAACATCTACCTTTTCGATTTAAAATTTAAGAATTGGGTGACACCGAATCAGATGACACCTTTCTAGGTGGTAAGGTTTTGTCAAACTCCACTCTTATAAGGAAAGATCTTCATGACATCGATATCTGATTTAATCTCGCCAATTCTTCTTCAAGATCATAATCAACTAATATCAACATTTCTACGAATATCAACCATTTTGTTGGGATCATAAATATCCACAACTTGGTTTAGATCTAGAATAACTAGAATTCCTACAGGAATAGCTTCGATTAATTTGCTAGGGAGTTAGGGTTCCTTGTGACAATCTACATCGTATAAATATCTCGTATAAGTATTAGAATAATCATCAAACAATCATGTAATCAAATTACAACATATATATATAATCCAAGTTATGTATATATTAAAATAACACTTCTCAGCCTGGCCTTTTCGGTAACTCGGGAATTCTTCGGCACCGTTATAGTCAAAAGATTTTTAAACATTTTACTCAAAATATTTACTTAAAAATATTTATAGTTAAAAGGTTTTTGAAATGTTTTGTTCAAAACCTTGGTTTTTAAAAATCTTTCGTTCTCCATAACGAGAGCTCTGGTACCAAACTGTAACACCCCCAAATATTCATAATTTAATTCAGCGGAAGAGTCGTTGGTGTTACGGGATAGCACATTACTCAAATCATAGACAACGCTTAAAAATCGCGTCGTTTAATAACAAAGGATTTTCCATTCATGAATATCAAATTACATAGGTCCTCAGGTCATAATATGTCATACAAATTTACAAAACATTTGAATGGGAATTTTTATTTAAATGCGGGCCATAAAATCTTGTCGTCATCCCGAGAATTACCTTCAAGTACCTGAGATAAAACATGATAAAAAGTCAGCGAAACGCCGAGTGAATTCATAGATTTTAATAAAAACCATTAATATATATATATATATATATATATATATATATATATATATATATATATATATATATATATATATATATATATATATCGCCGGTATATAATCATTACCAAAAATCATTTTGTACAATTCTTTGTTGTAGGCTATAAAATAGGCCAAAAAGATTTTATACGAATGTATTTTGTAAATCATAATATAGGCTTTTGCCTTCAAAACCATTATACGAACCATTGTCGTAAAAACATCATACAAACGTTTTATAACGCTGTATAACGTTTAATAAAAACCGTTATATGAAAATGGTTATGTAAAACCAAAATACGAACATAATATAAGTAATAAGACCCCGTATTGCTAGTCAGGCAATATATTATAATTCAATTTGTACATCAGTATTTTCATTATTGGATTATTATAAGCTGCATGACATTGTTACTTTTCTATAACATATATCGGGTAGCTAACTCGTAATTCCTTTACCCATCTAAAATAGCGTGTCGTCACAATAATCACGCTTATATAAATCTTCTCATACATAAATACGCTTACCAATCAATATGGCATGACGGTGATCAACCGTCAAGGCGCGAACTGAGGTGATCTTCCCCAAATAGTACTATTATATGCATAAGCGTCTACCAAATCCTGGTAGTTCACAGTTCATGCTAATGTGACTTTTAGTGACATAACCTAACTAATAATAATCCATTTCATTTCATTTATTGGGTCATATAATCATTCGGGTCCATATCAATAAGCATACAATCGGGACAACTGGTGTCCTATTTTTATTAAAACTAGAATGTTATATCCCTCGCGGGTTTATAAAACATTTTATAAAACATTTAAAAGAGTGTGAGGCTATGAACTTACATTGGTGTGGGAAGGCGGGTTATCGGTAATTAGGATGTATAGTACGTGCCTCGATCACGGGAAACCTAGACAAATAATACTCGGTCTTAGGCTATGCCCAATAACTTTATAAAAGTTGTTATGTATATGTAATGATGTCATAATATGATGATCAAGTGGGGTTTTATTTTTTTACACAACATTACTAGTTGTTTAGTATTAGTTAACTTAGGCTTATCATACTAGTTGCACTAGTTTTAGCCTATTTACACATTAGGGCCCAATAAGCCCATTAAGAGTCCAATATCATTTTATTAGTCCATTCATCTTTTTAAGACCAGGCCCATACTCAGATGTTGGGCCCAAGTGGGTTAAGCCCATGAGTAAGTCCAATAACATTAAACCAAACTAGTTGGGCTATGGTCCAAATAGGCTACCTTGGCCCATTATGGTCCATAAGTTATAAAGCTCGGGTTTATCGGTTTTTACATGTCAAATGTGTTTAAATATCAGTATATGAGTTATAAAAATGTTACATTAGACGGGTCCGACCATCTAAGTTTTATTTGGCGAAAACGTTAATCTTTCGGTTTTAGTCGAAAAGACGTAAAACATATATATAGTTTGTAGTCTTAGAAAACATTTGAGTTTTACTTTTATAAAATGTCATGTTTATTTATTTTAGTATACAACCTCATTTTATAATAGTTATTATTAGTTAGTGGCTTTTATATACTTATTTTATAATAATACTTACTTGATTGCTCTTTTTATATTATATAGTTTATTTACAAATCTGATTACTAAAGTCAAGTCCATCATTTTGCCATATCTTGAGTTATACAAGGAGATAGAACCTCAAATTTTAACAGCATAAACTACATGATGTGTTCTACAAATAAATCTTTTATAGCCACTGCTCAATCATCTTCTAAGTATTTTTAATAATTCATCCAAAACAGACTATACAGGTTTGTACCTTAATAGTATTTTGATCATAACTTGCTCATTTTAATGATTCCATTGAGTGGCCAACTCACCACATATGTAAAAATCATTTATGTATCTGTATATTTAATAATACAAGCCATTTAACCAAGTGATCATATTGATACTTACTGTTTTATACAGCCTATGTGTCTAACCATGATTTTAACATTTTTACTTGTTGATTTTAGTCTTTTTAACCTAATCTATTAACACAAATACCCCACACAATATTTTGATCATCATTTATCATCATATACATATAAATTTTTGAAGAAAATACATGAGTACATTGATAAAACAATAAGGTGATGGAAAGAAATTGATCTCTATACCAATCAATATGATGGAAAGGATGAGATTTTGGATGAACAAGGCTTGATCTTGCCACCAAATCTTCAACTTAGCAAATGAACTTTTAGAAATCTTCAAGTGGATGAACACCTTCTTGAAAATCATCCCTTGGACTCCATAAAAACTTCTCTTCACTTGTTAAAATCACATCCAATCTTCATCTTTTTTAGTGGCTTTCAACATATGTTGATTATAGATGGTGTTTATGGTTAAAATTGATGATGAAGATGGTGATTTAGGGTGGAGATTGGACGGAAATACAGAGGGAGAAGAGAGATGGAAAAGTTTTTCTAGCTAGTTTGCATGTAAGTGAAGAGTGAGAGAGATGGTTTGATGGTTTTGGTTTGTGGTTTGCAAGTAAATGAGACATGTGTCTCATGTTAGTATAAAACTTTGACAACAAAGCTCTTTGGGAGCTTGTTATTGCCGCCCATAGTGGGGATGGGACAAGTGTCTCACTTGTCTCATCTCCACTAATTTACGGGTACTCCTTGATTCTAGTTTCCTCGATTTACGTGCCCTCGGGTCGATTTATGAAAAACGTTTTTATAAATTATGAATCTACGGCACAAAACGATTCTAATAAAAATTGTCTCATCAAAAACGGAGCACAAAAGCGTAATACGTAAACCTAGGGTTTCCGGTTTAATCGTAAAAGACGCTAAATTATGTACGTAGGTCCTAATTTATTCTTGTAATATTTGTGAGTTTATGAACCAACACAAATTAAAATTCCAAAATAATATTCGAGAATAAATTTATTATCTAAAATGTTGGACTGTTACAAAAACGGAGTATGTAAACGTAAACACGTAACGTAAAGCTTTCCTGTTTAGACGTAGTTGATGCTATTTTAAGACGTAACCCCAATTTCTTCCCAAAGGTGAGTGAGTTCATAAATTAATAATAAAATAATGATTTTAAATAATACTTGAGAATAAAATAACGACCTCAAATTGACGGATTGTCACAGTTATAACCCGACCCAACCTTATCACAAAAAACACTTTATATAATACATCTTATCCTTTCTCGATCTAATTCATCTCTCTCATCCCCAATTCATATAAACCCTAGAAAAGTAAAAATTCATGGCTGCTCCTAATTAGCATGACAATATCCCTAAAGAATGCAAGTGCCATCTCCCTCTTATGCAACTTACTTCGTGGACAAGAGCAAATCCAGCCAGATGTTTTCTTGTTTGTCCTAACAGATACGTATGTCACGGTCTATCATTAAACTTTGATTTTTTATTCGATTTTATCTGTATTTGTTATTTTTTTCAGAGAACTGGTGTGAGGAAATGTACCAATTGGTACTGGTTTGATCCTGAGTTGTATAATGAATGGTATTAAGGTCATTTGTTTGAAATGTATAGCCAGCTTAATTCACACCAAATTGAAGATGCTGCAAATGAATTAAGAAGTCAAGAACTCCTTCTGATCTTTCAGGATGACTTTGCTCTTTTGGATGCTGAGTTGAGGGAATCAAAGAAAAAAGCAAACTTTTGGAAAAAATGTTCATGATCTGTTTGGATTTGTTGTTCACTGTTTATTTCTTCAAGTAGTTAGCATTCACTTTGAACTGGATGACTTTGCTCTTTTGGGTGTAGTTGAATTTTGTTTTGTTTTGGTTGTAATGGGTGTAGTTGACTTGAATGGGTAGCTTTGTTATGTATTGTAATGTTTTCACTTTGAACTGGTATGAATGGTATGAATGGAATGTCTTTTGGTTCTATATACACAACTTTACTACCTTATTCACATGCTTTTTGCACAGCTTTAATAGCATATGCACTACACCTAATTAACAGATAATGAAACATAAACAATGCAATTTACATATATATACAGCTACATAAGGTTAAACAATTCAAAATAAGAAAATAAAGACAAGTTTTAGCATTGATCAAGAACATTGTTTAAGTGAAAGATTCCAAACAAAACAGCAAGTCCCATAAAACCTGCATTCTCCTACATGAGTTTGTATCTTGACCCATACTTAGACCTACTACTTAAAGATTCCAAATAAAACAGCAAGAACATTGTTTAAGGGAAACATTCATTACACCACATCATTCTGATTCAGAAACATCAAATGACTTGTCTGGAGTGCTTCCAATTCTAAACTTGTCAAACTTGAAAGGCTTCTTCAGTTTCTGGTTAGCAATCCTCTCTGATCTTCCTCTGTTTTTATCATAGATCCTAATACCATCCGCATGAGATGGGGGCCTTCCTCTTTTCTTCTTCTTTTCAACTGGTTCAGCTTCACTTGTTGCAGTTCTTTTGCCTTTGTTCACTTGTTGCAGTTCTTTTGCCTTCTGTGAATCATCAATTGTTGTAGTTCTTGGCTCAAACGATGGTGCTTCTTCATTTATTACAGCTTCTTCATTCACTGCTTTTTCTTCATTCCCAAGTACTTCAGATTGTTGTGTTGGTTGAGAGTTAATGTGAGGAATAAGAACCTCATGAATCTGCTGATTAAGTGTCTCTCATTCCCAAGTACTTAAGAATGCTGTGTTGGTTGAGAGTGAATATGAGGAATGAGAACCTCAATAAACTGCTGATCATGTGGCTTCTTCATCCACTGAGACTGGAGACCAGTTTGTAGGATTGTAGTAATCATTT
Organism: Glebionis coronaria; assembly: GCA_025667525.1. Classification (NCBI taxonomy): domain Eukaryota; kingdom Viridiplantae; phylum Streptophyta; class Magnoliopsida; order Asterales; family Asteraceae; genus Glebionis; species Glebionis coronaria. Next base: position 202,936,386 of record CM046879.1, on the reverse strand, counting down.
CTTTCTTCAAATTCTTGTTTCGCTCTTCTTTCCTTATCCAATTTTTCTTGTGCTGCATCAATTATAGCTTGTTCTCTCGTCTGTTCTTCCATGCACTCCTTAAAGGCCAATTCATCTAACTCAAGTTGGTATTCCTGACAATGTATCAAATAAGAGTTAATTGTTGTCAAATCATAAGATGAAAGTAAATGGGATGTAAAAAATGGTTAAATACACCCACCTCTTCAGCTATTATGGTATAATTTGATGATGATGTTTTTTCACCAATCCACCCACCTCTTGTAACCCTACCTCCTATGCTACCCCTACCCCCTCTGCTACCCCTACCACCTCTGCTACCCCTACCACCTCTTCTACCCCTACCACCTCTGAAACCCCTACCCCCTAAATCAGTAACACCACTTGAATCACCAACCCCCCAAGCACCTCTATCACCCACACCAGATCCACTCCCTCCAATCCCATCACCTCTATCACCCACACTAGTTCCACTCCCTCCAATACCATCACCTTTATCACCCACACTAGTTCCACTCCCTCTAATCCCATCACCTCTATCACCCATAATAGTTCCACTCCCTCTAATCCCATCACCTCTATCGCCCATACCAGTGCCACTACCACCACTCCCATCACCTCTACCCCCATTCCAGTTCCTCTACCACCCCTACCACCTCTGCTAGAATCATGTACTCCAATAGGAGCATTTCTTTTTCTTTTAGCTAGTTTTTTTTCAACAGTGGGTTTAGGTTGTTGATCAGCCTTACCAGTCAATTTATTATGTCCTTTTTGCCAACATTTTGTGCATGTCATAGTCCTACCCACCCTACTAACTTGTGATCCATTGTCTTCATTAGGAGCTTTGGTCCTAGCTTTCTGTCGTCTACCAGGCATAGATCTAACTAAAGGTGGTAATAGGGGTTGATCTGCTGTCCTACTCCACATGTCTGACCCAAGTACAGGTTTGATGGAATACTGATATGCATTCAACCAAGCATCATGGCTATACCAATTGCTGACACCTAACTCAATTTCTTCTCCCACCTTATGGTATGCTGCAACAACATGTACACAAGGGATCCCACTTAATTCCTAAAACCTACATGTACATACCTTATGAAGGAGATTAACACCATAACTTTCATCCCCACACCTTACTTCCAGCTCTTAGAAACCACTTGGGAAAACAAACTAGTCCCTGAAAAAAAACTTTTTTATTAATACAAACTTTTTTGTAAGTTATTCATTCGTATTAAAAAAAATGTACCTTTGTTGAATCTTGAGTATTTGTAATCTCCTTTTTACACTTGGTGTTACCCTGTCTTGTAAGTTCATTTCCATGTTGATCATTGCCACCAGCCTTTGCATTATGTACAACCTGATTTCTTCTAACATAGTGATAACTAGTTTGTGTCTAGGAACCAAAATAGCTCTGTTGAAGCTTTCTGAAATTCCATTTTCAAGTGCTGCATATCTCCTGTCCAATTTAAAAATACGCTTGACCAAGTGTTGGGATTTCTTTCCACCAGGTAATTGTAAGCAGCAGTATCTAGCAGCCTTATTTGATCCATGATCAATTCAAACTTTTGTGGCACTGTACAAGAGGCTGCAGACCAAAAGAGTCTCTGAAATTGAAGTCCACTATACTTCTTCTTGAAATTAGCATACAAGTGTCTTGTACACTTTCTATGCTCAGTCTGTGGTAACCAATCTTGGACAGCATCAAGTAATCCATGTTTCAATAAACAAAATTCATTAGTCATATATACATTATTATATTGAATTTTGTAAAATGTGACTAAATACATTTACCTTGTGAGAATCCGATATGATAGTTAAGCCATGACCTTCTTCAAGAGATAGATCTGCTTGCAAATGATGTATGAACCAACTCTAATTCTCATAGTTCTCAACTCTTACTAAAGCCCATGCAATGGGATACATCTGGTTGTTTGCATCCCTTCCCATGGCTGTTAATAGTTCTCCCCTACAAGTATGTTTCAAAAAACATCCATCTAATCCAATAACCCTCCTACATCCTACTAACCAACCCTGTTTTACACCTTTAAAACAAATGTACATCCTCTTAAACAAAACAGAAGTCCATGTGGTTGATTCTACTACATCAAGTATACATGTGGAACCAGGGTTTGAGTCCAATATAGCTTTCCTGTACATAAACAATTTCTCATTATGCTCAATAAGACCACCCTCATGTTCAAATAAAGCCAACTGTTTTACTCTACTACACTGCCTTAAGCTGACATCTATCATAAACTTATGCCTTATAAGCTCTTTCATTTTCCTTAAGGGCACAAATGGGTCATCAATAATCTCTTTTGCATACTGCATACCAATCCATCTGTATGAAACAAGAGACCCTAAGTCAAAATTCCTATCACATATATGTTCTTTCTTAAGTGACTTAATCTGAAAAGATCCTTCAGTTGTCATCCATGAAGCATACAGCCTAAATGGACATACTACCTTTTTTTCCTTTTGAATAGATATCTTTGACCACTTACTAGGTGATGCCTTTGATGTGTTTGGGTTAGAAGACTCACCTACCTCTTTGTTCTTAACAGGTATAGGTGTTTTCTTTTTATTAGCATATTTTTTTCTATTTTTGTTACCCTTGACATTGTCTTTGTTACCCATGACCTTGTCTTTATTAACCTTTTTTCCTACACATCTACCTTCTGCTACATTTCTACCACAATAGACAAGAAGATTCCTCCAATCATTTTTCATAAACCATAGTTAATACCCATGGGCTATAACATAATTTACCAAGGCCAGTTTATATCTCATGCCTAAAACAGGTTCCATTTTATCCCAAGGAATGGTAGGATCAAATGCAGGATAAAGAACCCCCCCTTTAAACCTTGCGAACAGAGTCAATTTGGGCCTCATCAGGATCAATATCTGGTGTTTCATTTAAAGTAGGCTTCCTAGTATCAGTTGGTCCCTTATACATAATCCTAGTACTACATAACTTATTTAGAAATGGGTCAGTAGTACTTATATTGTTAATCTCAACTGACTCAACCTCATCTAAAAAATCTACACCTTCAATTACCTCACAATCATCACTACCATAGTGATCAGCATCACTATCATCAACTATATCATCCTTTTTAGCATTATCTTTTTCCCACTCTATTATGTCCATGATATCATAGTCAAAGTGTTCAGTGTACATATCAATTTCATTGTCATTCTCATAACCAATGGCCAACATATCTATTATATCTTGGTCTGACCTAATTTCTCTTAAACCTAGACTTAATTTCACACCAACCTGATAATAGTAAACCCTCTTAAAAAAACCATGTGGTAATACTAACCTTTTTAGAATTTTAATGAGATTATCATATGACATCTCATCGAAATTGGTATCGTTAACCTCCCTAGTGGCACCCTCAACATATCTAAGAGGGTTTGCAATAGAAATATCATCATATCGGATATTCATAGTAAAAATCACTTTATTTGGTTTTTTTCTTCTTTGGTTTACCTGCAAATAGAGTATAACAAACTCAATTACGTTTTTTTTAAAATTAGGGTTTCGAAAAAAATTAGGGTTACTCATAAACACAATAAAAATTGAGGATTTTGCTGTGAAATGTTACATTTTCCCATGATTATTGATGTTGGAGCGTTTAATTAGATCAATTTGCAACAATTGAGATAATGGATTGAGATTAGAGTTTTGATAAAACGAGAGAGAATAATTGGGGTAAATGATATATAAAATGAAGGGTATCGTATAAATGGAAATGATATATAAACTTAATAAAAAATGTAATAAAAAATAAGTAGAAAAACTACGTGGCCTGTACAGTGATGAAAATTAAAAAAATATTACGTGGAAATGACCGGTATGACGTGTCGGTAACAAGTTAAAAAATGTGAGGAAATTAGTAATTTCATGATAGTTTTAACAAGTTTAATGGGCAAATGAGTACATAAAATAGTACATTTGCCATATTGGAACAAAATGAAGAGTACGTGTCTATTTTATAGCTTTTACCCTTTTTCAATTTAATGTAATTCCTTTTCAATTATTGAAAGTTGGTATTTTTCTTGTGAATTTATAATTCTTTTTCAATTATTGAAAGTTGGTGTTTATCTGATATAAATCAGAGTTCCACCCTTGTTCACTTGTGTTTGAGTTAAATTTTTACATTCGAAAAAAAAAGATTTTAGCTGTGTATTTTGTTACTGATTCTGAAAAAAAAGTTGTTTGTTACTTTTTGTTTAAGTAAAAAAGGGAGAAAATATTACTATGTTGGTAGTAATCGAAACAAAAAAAGAGAAAAAATAAAAGTGAGTATTGGTTTTGGTGTTGTGTTATTCGAAGAAAAAAAAAGAGTGAAAGATTTTTTTTTCTTTTGTTGCTACTGTTACCGAGAGAAAAAAAGGGGTACTTTGTTGTTTAGATGCTATTGTGTATCGAAAAATAGGGAGGGATTGAGTGAATGTTTTTATTTCCTTACCGTGCAACACAAAAGAAAGTGCTATTGTCAATTTGTGTTGATGCTTGATTCGAAAGCAAGAAAGAAAGAAAAAGAGAGGGTTAGTGTATTTGTTGTTGATGTTCACGGAAGAAAAAAAAGTGGTCGATACTATGTTTTGTTGTTGCTGCGACGAAGGAGAAAAAGAATATTGGGTTATTTTACTGTTTGGATTCGAAAAAAATAGAGTAGTTAGTTTCTTTTACTCATTGATGTTCGGTTATTTTGAGTGTTGATGCAGCTGTTCGGGTAGACAAAGTAAAAAGAAATAAACAAAGTTATGAGGGCTGTTCGAAAAGAAAGAAGGATTCAAGATGGCTTGAATAGTTCATCTTGGATTCGAAGTTTTGTTTAATCCACCCAGGTTTTTAGTTCCTTTATTTTTATGTATGTTGTTTTTAGCATGAATTATGTGGTCCTGTTAGTTAGTCATTTTATGATAGTCAATCTTGGTTTCATATTAGTAGTAGTATATGTTAGGCTTGGAACTATAGGGCTGCGATGAAATGAGTATAAAAGGAAAAGGGCTTTTGTGTTATACGGAGTAGTATTAGCTGAACAAAGTAAAAAAAAAAGTCTTTCAAACAATAGAAGGTTGGGGGATTCAACCCCCTGACCTGCCCCTCAATGAAACAGCACCTCATAACTCCATAACTTAGCCAATTGATCTATAATGCTATTCTTGTTAAACTTTACCTATTCTTTTATTTAAACGCTTTGTACCATTTTTAGCTTATTAACTTATTAGGAGCTTTTCGCTGCTTATTCAATAAGCTGTGTAAACCAGCTTATTTTTGTAGTGATCTTCATGCCATTTAGGATTTTATGAAATTTTTTAGAATTTTTCAAAATCGTTTAATATTTTTAAAGCATTTAATTATAATAAATCGTTTTTAATTCATATTAAATAACTTAAAAGTCAAAAAATGTAATTATTTTTTCTAATTTTATTGTGTCATATAGTACTTAGAAAAATAAATTTGTCTTTGTAGGTTTTATAATTGGATTATTTTCTTAAATGTCGCATTTTACGTTTTATCGTTAATTATTTTTTTTGCCTTTGCTTTGTCCCCGTAGACGTTCTAGCTTTTCTGATGCCTGTTTATGCTTTCGCTTAGTTTATATTTAGTTAACTTCTCAAAAAAAAAAAATTCGACGATTTTTACGTATCGATTCGCGCTTAACGCGTTTTTGTTTTTGTTTATTTTAGCTTAATCCGTCTTTGTTTTTCTTTTATTTTCTCTTTCCAATAGCGTAATAACTCAAAGTAACGTTTCTAAATATTTGGCTTAAACACAATACCTCCACCGAGAACGAACTCAATGATCGGTTTTTACGTTTCCTAACGTATTAACTTAATACTTACCGTAGTTACTCGTTTTTCCTAAAACGTGTAAAAAAGACTACATCAAAATGGCGCCGCTGCCGGGGAGGTGTGTTTAGCCATATTTATTTATCGTTTTAGTTTGAGTATTTACGTTTTTATCGTACATACTCGTTTGTATTTTTCTATATTAGTATCCATACAAATAAATACGTGTTAAATTGAACTCAATTAACACAAAATCGTTTTTCGTTTTTATTGTGAATAATAATATTGTATTTACGTAGAACAATTAATACACAACAATTATCCAAATACGCGAGAAATCGCACCTTAATAGTGGGCGTTCCGGTCATTATTAAGTGTATCGAATTCAAATGAAATAAAAGGCAACATAGATAAATACTCTTAATTGTTTTAATCTCGATAAATACAAACTATAAGGTGGGTATAAGGCGGTTGTATTTCACGATCTAAATAAAAAAGGCTCTTAAGTGCTTCGCGCCGCCTCGTTTTCTCCGCTCGCTTGTGCGTATTTAGAAAGTGACGATTAATTAGGGGTTTGTCAAAATCAAGTATTATTAATCTATTTTTGTGAGTTTAAATTATTGAACCCTCGAAACGTGTTGGCGTTCAGCCAACGTTTCAAAGTCGAACGAAGGTTTTTACTTCACGTAATTGTCTTCACTCCTCTTGGATTCATTAATCGAGACCTATGATTAGTGGATAATTTTTGTAGATCAATTTCTACGTAATACACAAAAAAATTTAAAAACCAAAAAACCCAAAAAGAATCCTCGACTTTCCCCTTTATTTTCATAATTCTCTTCTTTAACCCTCTAAATCGTTTAATTCTCAAAACGACGTTTTCATTGCATCATGTCGGATGATGGTAGTTATTACTCGTTTCCATATTATGGAGGCCCGCCTGATGGTGCCAATTGTTTTAATTGTGAGGTTTATGGAGGACGAGAGAGTTATATCTATAACTCTCCTCCACGTGATCATGGTGATGAATTTCAATCATATGATCAAGATCACGTAAGGATGAAATTATAATTGTGATTTAAATTAAAATAATCAAAATAATGAAATGAACCAAAACAACTTGTGATTTATTGAGACGTAAGGATGAAATTATAACAATGCTTCAACAACAAATGAGGACTCAATTTGAAACTCATAATAAACAAATGGGAACTCTCATGGAGCAAGCGCGTTCATTAAAAACCGAGTTAAAAAATGAATTTGATGTCGCTTTTAGAGAACAAGATCGTTTACTTGACCTAACTCAAGAGAAGTGGGAAAAATATGTAGAAACAATTGATGAAGTTAACACTAATGAGCGAAATAAAATTCTTTTAGTGGTTGAGACCTTAGTTGAAAAATTAGCTTCGTACGAGTCAAGTTCTTCATCGAACGATACCAATCCTAATCCCGAAGGAGAGGTTCAAGTTATTTCGACTCCTAAGACTCATACGTCTCGTATTGATCCCCCTCTCTAGAATTTTAGAGTCGTGTTACCATCGTCGTCTTGCAAGAACGTAGAGGAAAAGAAAACGTCTACTAACGAGGTTTTTTAAAATGTTTTCGAAAATAAGCAACAAGAAAAACTCGTAGCTTACGTAGGAACGATGAACATTGTTAAACCTTTGGAACCTAATTTTTCTAATGAGGATGAAACTATTTAGGATTTTCTAAATCAATATACACCAATTTTGAAGGAAGAAATTCCGTTAAAATATTTTGAAAAAGAAAAATGTGAAGAGGTTTTAAGGAAAATCGTTGACCCCTCGTTTTTAAAAGATGAACGAAAATTCATTCCGAATGGACGTGTTAGTAATTTTTCAAAAATGTTTGAGAACCCACGTTCGATCCCTTCGAAGGAAAAAATTGAAATTGTCAAGGCAAAATTGTCTCGTGACGAGCCTTTTACTCATAATCCCACACCGTGTGAGATTGTGGATTTATCATGTGAGAAGTCCACCGATGGCCTTGCTCACATTGATACATTTTTCAATGTCGAGGTCGAAACGACAAAGGCAAAATCTTCGATCGAAGAGCCTTCTATTCCTAGTTTCACGACGGTTGAAGCTAGTGACTCGACTATCGACGATTTAATTTTCTAACCTTTTCCACGAGGAAGGGAAGACGTTTTTGATCTCGATGGTGATTTTGCCGAGATCAAGTGTATTCTTGATAATCCGCCTTCGATTTTCGAGTTTGATGAGAACCGTTGCGTTAGCTCGGAGGGGGATATTTTCTTAATCAATTCACGTTTTAAAAATTCTAACCCCCCTCCCGCCTTTAAGATAAATGTGACAACTTTTAGTGTGCCTAGAATTGTTTTGGAAACACCTAATATTTTCAATTTAATCAACTTGGGTTTTCGTAATAAAGATTTAAAAAATGAAAAAAGGAATGATTTTAAAATTGATTTTAAATATTTTCCAAAGTTAACTCTGTCATCACCTCGTTTAATTAAATTTACTACAAACGCGTCTACTTATTTTGACGACGTTTTGTGTGGATCTAGTGTGGGGAAATCCCCATTTGTTTCCTCACACTTATCCACCAAGGACGAGATTTTTGACCCCATATCACGTTTAAGATAAAATCTCGGTCTTTCACCGAAGTAGTCACTAGAGGTCACTTCTACACTTACGGTGCGAGTTTACCTCGAGTAACTCGATTTTTGTGCCCACCCAACGTCCCACCCTTCTATTTCTCATCTATTTTCTTATGTCCTTTTGGGACGATGTTACTCGAAGTCGTGTTGTTTCGTTTATCATCCGAAAATGAAGACACGATCTTTGATCCCGGTATAAAGGCTTTGTCTTTATTATCGGTTGTTTTGGGCTTTGTGTTTTTCATGTAAGACCCGACTTAACCAAAACCGATATAATCTCTAAATGATCACATCTATGGGGTTTCGTGTCGAGACTTTGACTCAGTTATAAAAAACAAGGTGCCTCGTGGGGGAATTCTCAACCTTATCCTTGTAAATATTTTTTCTTTTTAATTAACCTAATGTGAGGGGATTTGTGCCCTTCCAACATTTGTTCCGTGGTTTTTTTGTGAAGTGTGATTAATTAGATCATCATCGACATCATGATTGAAGCCTCTCGTGTTCGTTTTACTCGATCTTCGATCGTTTGCTTGAAGAAATTTTCCGATATCGAAATAACATATCCTTTATTGTTCTAACAATAATCTTATAGCACAACGGCTTTAGATTCATTGTTAATTACCCTTTCCATGCTATATTAGGCATTCGACTTTTCATCTCTAGTATGGGGGGTGAATAGATAGTTGCCTTGCCAAACCTTCACGCTCTCCAAAGTTTATCGTTTTGTTACAAATAAGGCTAAAAAGGGCCAAATTTTAATTTTTTTCTCATGTTTTCATAAGTGTTTAAGACACGAATGTACATTTTCCGATGGCGAGAGTAAGAGTAATTTTTGACTCAACCGTACGTATTGAGCACTTAGCTTCGATTCCTTAACTTTTATTAGGCTAAGTCTCTTAAATGAGGACGAGAAATGATATAGTTAATTATAAGTTACTATGTTAAACGTAGAGTATTCGTATTCTTTCAAAAACTCATGTGTCCTAATTATTTGCTTATTCTCCCCTCGTTGAATATAAAATTTGCTAATAAATATTGACTTAGCGGTTTAGTCTTAATTTTTGGTTTCTAACTAATTCTAGTAGCATGTAATTAAATTGGGAAAATATTAAGGTATCACCAGCGTCGCGGTTTTGAAGTATTGGCACCGGAATAATCAAAGGCTTCCTTAATAATAATTTTTAAGTTACTCTTCACCTAAATCAAGCAAAATTTTCAAGCTCACAAGGCCGAAAAATCTATGCGGAAATTAAAAGTGAATGTCTTAAATCTTGAAGCCTTAAAGATCCAAAATTTGCCTTAGCGTGAGGGTACACGTCAAGTCATAATAAACACCTCATGGCGAGTTTAAATAAAAAACAAGGGCAAGACCAAAGCCATAATAAACACTTCATGGCGAAGTTAAATAAAAAGGTGGCGGTAAAACAATACAAATTGGTAATAAGTCTCATGTTTAAAACTGTTGTAAAACTGTGTTTATTGATCCTTTTTGTCCACTTAATTTTTTGACATCGTTGTCTATTAGGAGAGGTTATTAATTCGATGATTTTGGTAACACCGTTTAGACTCTATTTTTGGATTTAATCTTTATTCACGCATAAGTCAAAAATGTATCATCGTGATCATTCAAGACAAAAATAAAATATAAGAGACACCAATTAGGACAAAGGGAGTCTAAGTACGTGATTATAAAATATGAGTAGTGTTAGCATTACTAACTTATAATGACAATGATCTCGTTACACGCTTAGCATGGAATTGGGTGAAAATCGAGGACGAAGAACTTATCTCTTTGAGGCATTCACATGTTCTTATTATATGAACCTAAAAGTCCCATTTTGTGATGAAAATCATACATTATGTCTAAAACACAAGTAGTAGTAGTTTAGTAAGTTTACGTTTCAATAAAAGTCGTATAAAAATGAATTTTGGAAATGCTACGATACTTTATTCTAGCATTGCGTGAGGGCACGACAATGTTTTAGTATGGGGGAGTGATGAGACCGCAATTATACATGGTCTCATCGTCCAAAATGGGCTTAAAATGCATAAATATATCAGAAAATACTGGAGAATATGCTTGTATTCGTTTACTGTGTGTTTTAGGTACGGATATCGTGAAAAAGACAAAAGATCACAAGAATCAATGCAAAAACAAACACGGGAAACGAAGCCGCACAATGAACCGGACCCGAATGGGTATTTTCTAAGAATACCCTTGAAGTTTGAAGAATTTACAAGTCTGGCCCCTCAACTTTGGTAACTTGTCAATATCAACCCCTAAAGATTAAAGATGTACAAGAATGACCCTTGAAGATGCGAAATATTTCATTACAAATCCTTTACTAAGATGTGCACAAAACCGAAGCCGAGATTGTACTTAATGGAGCAAAAGGGGCATTTTTGAATCAACTCGACAACATTTGAAGTTTTTAAGTTAAAGTCAAACCCGAAACCCGACAGTGAAGTGGGCATGGAAAACCGATCCCAAATCCTAAAATTAATTTTACGAGCCAACCCGCACCTATTTAACGGGCCGGGTCAACCCGTATTATTTTATTATCAAGCGATTACCAAAAAAAACAAATCATTAGCCTACTCTTTTGTTGAAATGCCAGATGAAGAAAAAAAAGAAACAAAAAAATGTGGCCTACATTCGGATGATATAATATCAAATTTTCATTCTTTCTTTTTGTTATTACTTTCGAATTGGGCTTCATAAACAACACAACAGCCCAAACAAATAAACACCCCTAGCCCGTTACAAACCAAACCCGGGCCCCTTTAATATATTGTTACGTTGGATTCTCTTTATAAAAGTGGCTACCACTTTCTTTTAACCAATACAAACAAAGAAAAAAAAACACTAGGGTTTCTTCCCTTAACCATCAGCCTCCATCTTCACCATTACCCCAAATTCCCGATTAAACCTAAACACTAATCCACCCATCACCATCTCAATCCTACCCCACACAAGAACCAATTCACGTGAAGACTCAGTCAAGTACAAAGACCAAATCTATGGTCCACATTATTTTCTTATTCAACACAATACAATGGATGGCTCAGATCATTGCAAGCTTCTGCTACATCACATGTAACCACAAATTCGTCTAGAAGACCAAGTTCAAACTTGGGAATATCCTCTCAAGATGCCAAGGGTAGAAGAGGAAGATCACATGACTAGGGTTAGTGCTTCTTTTTGTTAGAAATCTTGTAGCCTCATATATAAAGGCATCTAGGTTTTACTTTTCTTCTTGTTCTAGATTTTTTTTCAATTTAATGTAACTCCTTTTCAATTATTGAAAGTTGGTATTTTTCTTGTGAATTTATAATTCATTTTCAATTATTAAAAGTTGGTATTATCTGATATAAATCTGAGTTCCACCCTTGTTCACTTGTGTTTGAGTTAAATTATTACATTCGAAAAAAAAAAAGATTTTAGCTGTGTATTTTGTTACTGATTCTGAAAAAAGAGACTTGTTTGTTACTTTTTGTTTAACTAAAAAAAAGGGAGAAAATATTACTGTGGTGTTGGTAGTAATCGAAACAAAAAAAAGAGAAAAAAGAAAAGTGAGTATTGGTTTTGCTGTTGTGTTCTTTGAAGAAAAAAAGGAGTGAAAGATTTTTTTTTCCTTTTGTTGCTACTGTTACCGAGAGAAAAAAAGGGTACTTTGTTGTTTAGATGCTACTGTGTATCGAAAAAAGCGGGAGGGATTGAGAGAATATTTTTATTTCCTTACTGTGCAACATAAAAGAAAGTGTTATTGTCAATTTGTGTTGCTGCTTGATTCGAAAGCAAGAAAGAAAGAAAAATAGAGGGTTAGTGTATTTTTTGTTGATGTTCACGGAAGAAAAAAAATGGTCGATACTATGTTTGTTGTTGTTGCGACGAAGGAGAAAAAGGATAGTGGGTTGTTTTACTGTTTGGATTCGAAACAAAAAATAGAGTAGTTAGTTTCTTTTACTCATTGATGTTCGGTTATTTTGAGTGTTGATGCAACTCTTCGGGTAGACAAAGTAAAAATAAATAAACAAAGTTATGAGGGTTGTTCGAAAACAAAGAAGGATTCAAGATGACTTGAATAGTTCATCTTTGATTCGAAGTTTGGTTTAATCCACCCAGGTTTTTAGTTCTTTTATTTTTATGTATGTTGTTTTTAGCATGACTTATGTATGTCCCTGTTAGTTAGTCATTTTATGATAGTCAATCTTGGTTTGATATTAGTAGTAGTATATGTTAGGCTTGGAACTATAGGACTACGATGAAATCAGTATAAAAGGAAAAGGGCTTTTGTGTTATACGGAGTAGTATACTGTTAGCTGAGCAAAGTAAAAAAAAAGTCTTTCAAAAAATAGAAGGCAGGGGGATTCGAATCCCTGACCTGCCCCTCACCGACACAGCGCCTCATAACTCCACAACTTTGCCAACTGATCTATGATGCTCTCTTGTTAAACTTTACCTATTCTTTTATTTAAACGCTTTATACCATTTTTAGCTTATTAGCTTATTAGGAGATTTTCGCTGCTTATTCAATAAGCTGTGTAAACAAGCTTATTTATATAGTGATCTTCATGCCATTTAGGATTTTTATGCAAATTTTTAGAATTTTTTAAAATCGTTTAATATTTTTAAAGCATTTAATTAGAATAAATTGTTTTTAATTCATAATAAATAATTTAAAAGTCGAAAAAATGTAATTCTTTTTTCTAAAATTTTATTGTGTCATATAGTACTTAGGAAAATTTTTTGTCTTTGTAGGCTTTAAAATTGGATTATTTGCTTAAATGTCGCGTTTTTACGTTTTATCGTTAATTATTTTTTTTGCCTTTGCTTTGTCCCCGTAGATGTTATAGGTTTTTCGATGCCTGTTTATGCTTTCCCCTAGTTTATTTTTAGTTAAATTTTCAAAAACATTTAAATTTCGTCGATTTTTACGTCTCGATTCGCGCTTAACGCGTTTTCATTTTGTTTAATATTAGCTTAATCCGGTTTTTCTTTTCTTTTATTTTCTCTTTCCAATTGCGTAGTAATTCAAAATAACGTTTCTAAATATTTGGCTTAAACACAATACCTCCACCGAGAACGAACTCAACGATCGGTTTTTACGTTTCCTAACGTATTAACTTAATACTTATCGTAGTTACTCGTTTTTCCCAAAACGTGTACAAAAAGACTACATCACTGGCCTTATAAATAAACCCGACAGTAACAACATCTTTAACGAATAACCCAAAAAAACCCTTACTTTTTGTGCATCAATGGCTGATTTTGAAGAAAATCTTGAATAGGGATTCGATGATCTTGAAATCAGGATAGAAAAGTTAGAAAAGATCTTTCAAGCAGCAAAGGAGCGACTACTATTGAATAAAGGTAAAAATTTCATTAATCAATATAGGGTTTTGATAAAAAAAAAAAAGTGTTGTTCCAAATATCCATTTTATCAATTCATTTTTAACTTAGACTCATATCCTAATTGCAGAAGTTATAACAATTGACTCGGGCTCCGACACTAAAAATGATCTAGTTAGACCATGTTCAACTTCTAATGATTATAAGGCTAAATTGTGGTCCAACAAGAAACATCAACAACTTGCTGTTCCAGGGAAAAGGCCACATGCAATAAGAAAAATTGCATCTTAGGACTTGCGTCTGTGACGACATGTGACAAAATTGTGAAGAAGGAATTTGGAAATTCTTGAACAATCTATGTTAAAACAATTGAAAATGTAGTCTTGCATCTTTTATTTATGTTTGGGTTGTAATTGCAGTTTGACTTTTTAAAGTCAAATTTCTATACAGTTCTACTCTTTCTTTTGACTTTTGGTCTAAATGATCGCTTGTTAGTCTTGCTTCTGATTGTGATTGTGATATTGTTCTGGCAATTTTGAACTTCTTACTTTAACTTTCATTAACCCTAAAAAATATTACAAGAACTGTTAAGGATGTAAGGAGTGTTTGGGTTTAGGTCAAAATTATTCATTAAGGTTTTAATGGATCAACCTTAATTATGTTTGAGGTTTGCCTGAATTTTGTATACAAGTTCAGGCAATTTTGACATGGACTTTTATCACCATTTAGAAAATCTGCAAATGTAAGTCAAATCTATAAACTGCACAACAATGACTATTTTTTTCCAAATCAGTGAAACTGATATGTTCATTAGTTGTCAATGTTATGCGTCCTATTACATAACCAAAAGATTGATTAAAAACTAACATCATATTCTTCTACAACTTAGCCATAACAAAATATTATAACCAAATATCATATTCTTTTACAACCGATTTGATTTAGACAAACACATTTTACAATTCCTTTCGATATAAGTGTTTTTGATGAGTTCCCAATATACATTAGGATTCTCTTTTGTTGGCCCAAGAAACTTATATACTTTGTAATATGGATATCCATGCAGATCTCTGAACTCATAGGTTCTACTGTTTTTTTTGATGATCCCAAGTAGAGACTGGTTTTGTTTCATCATTTTTAGCTTTTTCATAGCTTCATACTTCTTGAACATCCTAATAACATGTTCATTAACCTCTTCTTGAACTAACAGAACCTTGTTTCTCAATTCCAACATTTCAGTGCTTTATGCTGGCTGCTGCTGCATCTTTTTAGGTCTCCAAACCAAACCATGTTATTGGGAGTTGGACCATTGTGAAACTTGTTTGCAGCTTGTCTCACCTTATCCATGTTCTGATTGGTGTTTGTGTGTGTGCGCCTTTCTGTGTGACTGTGTGTGTGCGCCTTTCTAGCAAATATACTGTGGTTATGAAGAAGATGAGAAGTTTACCTTCTTCCAAATAACGTCCCCGTGGGTTTAATATGACAGTGTAATAATGACGGGAGTAAATGGGTTTAATAATGTTTCAGGGACATTTTTTTCTTGAATAAAAGGTGGGTTTAGGCTGGTAGCGTAGAAGTTTTGGGTGTAGGTGGAAGCAATTGGTGGCACGGGAAATATCGAATATACTCACGTCAAAATTGAAAAATCGTCAACTCAAAGACAAAATGAACAAGAAATTGAAATTTAATGGTAAAACTGAATGAGGTTTGTTTTTATGGACAAATTTGCGAAAATGAAAAAGTGAACTATTTGTTTTTTTTTTTTTAAGTCGGCAAGTCGACCCGAACTGTTATTGGGTATGCCCATGAACAAAACACCAAAGCCCCCACCCAAATTATTATCATCAACGATAATTCTGGTTGGAAAGAAGAGGGCAACTGAATCAAACTTTCATATACCTATCTGCTGGTGATTGAATCTTATTCAACACATTAACAAATTGGTATCAGGTAAATTTTTTATTCTCAATTTCTTTTCTTTTTTTTTCATATATGTAGCAACAGTTTATTTAGGGCAAATACAATTAATATAATATGCTCCAACTTCAGAAAATATCTAGGTTTCTTAGTTCTAGCCAATGCTCCATGTACTTTGGTATCCCCGTCAGTCACTGTTTTCGAATCTTTCCCTAGTTTAAATAATACAATATTATCATTGGAGCTTCTCCAATTTCTTCTATCAACTCATCAAGCAAGTCAAACAATTTGTCCCCTCCCCTGTATGCATGTAGGAAGAAGCCCCGTCAATTCATTATTATGCTCCTTCCTTTAATATCAGACCATGCGTCTCACATGATTCACCATCCATGTTTCTTCCATTCTTCCTTGTGATTTTCAAGGAGACTGTTTGTGTAATCCATCTCCTTCTGGAACCCGCAACTCATGGTAGCTTGGGGGTTTTAGACCAGCTCCATATTGCCCAATTGCTTCTTCAGCCACCTTGAAGGAATCTAACCGAGCTGCATTAAACGCTCTTTTCCCTTCTTTCGTTGTCAAAAGCATCGCCCACTACCGATTGCTTAAGTTTTCCTTCCTTTCTCATCTGAACTACTGTTTCTGGTTTCCTAACATAATTCTCCAAAGGCCCTTTTTGTTTTTTCTTCTTGTTCTCTTTTCCTGGCCGTTTTCCTTTGGTCGGCTGCTCATCTGTATCCTCCTCGTCGTCATCATCATCATCAATCTCAATAAGATTGTCATGTTAAAATGTCACTCTACTACTCTTGAGTGTTAACTTTCTTAGAAACAGCATAAGAATATTAAGTTTGTAAGAGTGTCAAGGTGGAACTAAGTAACTATCATGTCTTGCTCACTTTGTGGGTAAATTGACATAATTTCAGACAACTTTATATATACATTGAACAAATTGGTATATAGAAATTTAGTCTTTGCCTCACCAGCCTACACGATTGTGCATTAGTTTAAATCAAGCTAATTCCCGTGTCTTTTCTTCTGTTCACTAGCATGATATCCTTGATTGTCTTTATGGCTTGTCGCATATAGCATAATTCAACATAAGCAACCCTAGAAACAAGATATGACCTACTTATACTGTATCATTAATAACTGCACGGATACTAGAAATAAAGGATGAAATTGTTTAGCAGGACATGATATTTGACACAAGTTGAACGTTTGAAGTGGAGTCAGAATCACAATTTATTACAGATTATTAGTCAAAGGGAAGGTTAGAGAAAAATGGATGAGTGAAGTCTGAATGTTAATTTTTAGTACAAAGTGTAGTCATTTTCGAAACTACCAATGATGTTGATCAGCTACTACTTGTTCGAACATTGATTTGTAAGCTTATATGCATGTATAAGCGTGTCAATAGGGTAAAACAGAATGTAGCTACAAGCCTACAAGATCATCCAACAATGATTTTTAATATTGAAAATGTAACAATTTATTTACTTTGTTATCTTCGATTACTATATCTCTATTTAGGATACTAGTAATCAATTAGGGTTTTGCATACTTACACAAATCTTAATCAGTGGTTAACGTGTAGTTGAATATTTAAACGGTTCATATTTTATATTTGCCTATCTGTTCGGGCATCTAATTGCACAGCAATTCAGTTTTACAATTGGGGGTCTGGGATTGATTTTAGTTTAGGGGTCACCTTTGGGGGCATTTTTAAGCTTACTTTTGGGCTTATTCGATTTTGGCTAGAAGCCAACTTTCTGGCTTATACTTATACAAGTTTCAAAATAAGCCGAAAGTAGTAGGTTTTGAAACATAAGTCTAAACTATATAAACTGGTAAAATAAATTTAAACAAAGACCTCTTTGTATTTTACAAAATAAGGAAAAAGGACCATGTTCAAATGTGATCATTCTCTACATAATTGAACTTTTTACTTGTAATTTATCAAGGAAAATAACAAATTACATTTTGGACGTTTTTACCTTTGTAACCCCAAATCCCATTTCTGAATGCATTCTTTTAAATTGTAACTCATTTAATGAGATAAGACCCGCTTCTTCAAATTCCTACGTAATCAGAGATAGAAACCATACCCTTTCATTGTTTTGGTTATAGCTTATCGACTTATTTCGAGACAAAGTAACTGTCTTTTTGTGAATTTTGATTAAGATAACTTTTTATCATCATGGTTAACCTAAGACTTTTTATAAATGAATTTGGTTGAAACTTTCCAATAAATTGTTATATTCTTGATTATTATTGCATTTATAACATAATTAGCAAAGACAAACACTATACCCTGAAATGTTTTTTTTAAGCAACTTTTTTTTCGAAAGTAGAAACAATAAGCACCCTTTTACTTTGAAGAGCCATCAAACAATAAAATTTGTAAGATTATGAGCTTATTGATCGTGACAGTTACTAACTTGTTTGTTTACTAATTGTTTTAGAAGGTAGAAAGAAGATATGGATGCTGACATTGATCATTATTTGGTCCTTGGATTGCCATCTGGCGAAGAAGGATCCAAACTTACAGAAAAAGAAATAACAAAAGCGTACCACTTAAAGGCTTTGGAATTGTATCCCGACAAGAGACGCAATGACCCAGATGCACCTGCCAATTTTCAAAAGCTGCAGACGTCATATCAGATTCTTAAGGATGGAAAGGATAGGAAACTTCTTGATGATCTGCTTCGAGCAAAACAGCAGAAACGTCAACGCGAATTGCAACATAACTCCAAGCGTAGGAGAATGATGTCTGATCTTGACGAAGAGAGCGGGCTCCTTTTAATGGTTTTGATACGACTGCTAAAGCTAGAAGTAACGAGGGGATTATTGCCAGGAAATTAAAAGAAGAAGTTAAAGGAATCTGTAAAATGCATGCCAATAAAATGAATTTTAATTCAGCTGAAGCGTCTACACCTTTGAAGAAGGAATCTGTAAGTGTTGAAAGGAGTAGCACAGGCGGACTTGCTAATGTGGACGATATGGGTATGATGCTTAAAGCTTCGTGGAAGAATGCTGGTTTTGAGTATACGGCGCAGAGTCTAAAGGAGAGGCTTGAAGCATTTGGTGAGGTCAAATATGTGGTTATTAGGAATACAAAGAAAAAAGGATTAGCGGTTATCGTCATGGCTACTAAAGAAGCAGCTGTAAGTTTTTAGTAAACGTAATTCTAGTCATGCTATATCAATTATCTTTTCGAACTGCGTTTACCATGGGTTTTGTTTTATTGTAGGTTGCTGCGACTAGAGCTGTGTGTGGAGATTTTGCGAATCCATTGCTAGTTGTACTCCTTCAACCAGAGACGTCTACAGCTTTCCCAACAGCTCAAGAGCCTGTGAAATCTGAAGGTCCGCTCGTGAATGAAGAACTTGTCGGTGCTAGATCTCAGGCATTTGAAGATTCAGTCCTGCAAAAGCTTCAAAAGGTATGTCGTGCACATAAATCTCTTTATTCTTGTTAGTCATAGCTAACCTTTTTGACAGCTCAAGTATAGGCAGAAAAAGAGTTTATAAAGTATAGGTGTCCCCTCCTCCTTTGAGCTAGCTTTTTGGAGTGAGTTCTACACCTAGCTTGTGGCTTGATATGACCTAGCATGTGATGGGTTCATATCATAGTATGTTTCCATTCTTTGTGTGGGCCCCATGCCCCCAACTTTGTTTACTGAAAAATGAACTGAAACTCCTTGATCGTTTTAACAATGTAACAGAAATGCATTGTCTCTTGCAATTCAGTGTTCTATTGTTTTGGGTGCTCACAAGAAAAAAAAAAGACAGTAACGGGGAAAGACTAAAATTGAGTGAAACTCTTTGGAATAATTTTCTCCAAGTGGATTTCACATTTCTGTACATCTTGTATTACTGTTGGATATTATGTTTATCTTTTGCTATGTCTTGGTTGGTCTAATATTTATGGAATGGCCTAATGTTTATAAAGTCAACTTGACCATGGTACTTAAATGGAGGTTTTGTTACCTTCTACTACATAGATGCAGTGTACTGTAGATGGCTAGAAACTTATTTTGTGTGCAAAGATTCATATCTTATTACCTTCCAGATTACATAACAAAGTTACCGTAGTATTTGTAATTATGCTAACTCATTTCTTTTAACGTCTTTTGCAGGCTGCTGAAAGACAAAATGAGCTTTTAATATCTCTAAAGGTTCCTAGCACCACCAGTACAGAGAGTTGATGATATGCAAGAGAAGTCACAGGGCATATTGACCAACAACTTAGTTTCATGAGAGTACATAGACTTGTGACTGGTGCTTCTCACCATCTCGTAAATTTACCGAGAATTTCACTTTGAACCCATTTGGTCTTGTAACCAATATATCATTTTATATAGAATACAAACACAACTGACTTAATCGGTTGTTTATCAAATGATCCCCGCTGAGGAAGGTGACATACACTAGAAATTAAAGCCATTTTGGTCGTTAGAACTCTTGTGCTGGTTTTGGAATTGAAACAAGTGTAAACTGAAGAGACTATGGTGAATGTTTAACCACGCTGAGGTTGAGCTCGTGTGAGTTAAGCTACAGGGAGGAACGGTGTTGTCTTGGTCTGTGCTTTGACTTGACAAGCTTGAAAAGTAGTGGTTGTATTGGTTGATGTCTACTGGACGTATATAGGTCGAGACGAGTTTGAGCTTGGGCTGTGTTTGGTTTGTAAAGCACTCTATGTGATCATGGTAGAATTTTTCGACCAATAACATAATATGGATTTTCAGCTAGTTACAAACCTACAATCATTCAGATTGTATCCAAATTCATAACATTTTTGATCTTATAAAATCAAATGTTCTTTTGTTTTCGTCTTTTTACACATGAGAGCAATTAAGCAGGTTGACTTCAACTATATCGGCTTCTGTAAGTTTAATCACCTCATGTCTTATTGGTGTTTAAGACTCGATATAAGATGGTTAAAGGTTGCTAAGTGAGCCATTTATATGAACCTAGTAAGGATTTTACTGTAAGTACACACGTGTTTGAATTATACAAACACTCAGTGTTTGTAAATAGATTATCTACTTATTTCATTTTGAAAGTAGAGATAAGGTAAAATGAGTGTTTGAATAATCAATAGAAATAAGTGATTATTTGCGTTTAGAAGCTTGTAAAGTGAAGTTTTGAAAAAAGTAAGTAAAATAGTTACTTATTTCATTTTTAAAATGGTGAAAAACTTAAATGAGTTCGCTTTAGTCATTTTACTTATTAAATAAACAATAATCTAATTTGCAAACATTAAAAAATTTGATAATCTGATTATTGCGGTTTCAAACAACATAATCAAATCCAAACACTATTTATCAAAACCACGTTTTCTAAATATTGATTATTTGATTATTCATTTATAAAACGAATAATTTGTTTTTAATAAGCAATCTCAGACACCCCCTAAATAATCAAAAGTGCATTTAGTGTGCTATTGTTTCGTTTCATTCATTTGCCACATCAAAACCATATGATCCAATGCGAAATGCTAAGTTTGATAAAAGACTAAAAGTAAACTGGTCAATCAAGAAAACAAAAGGTACGGATCCAGTGAACCAACCACTCGAAAACCTGTATGGTGAACCAATAAAAAACACTACTTGATTATTCTAATTAACACACATCATTTCCCTTGCAAGATTTTCACAACTTATATTAAATCATGTAAATTACAGCTAGCCTCACTTGTTCTATGCTCTAACCTCAACAAATATATGTGGCAACACATGTCTACGCATACCTAATAGAATATGTCATTATCAGCAGGATAAGCAAACACCTGTGGGTGCTGTTATGGCCTTGGATTAAAGCACAATGATCATGCGGGTCTCCTCAGAATCAAGGCAACCAAATACCAGAGACCAGATTCAACAGAGGATAACACGATAATAAGCATTGCCACAAGAACAAGAGTTAAGGTAGCAGTCTTCACCTGCACACAGAATGGCGGGGTTAGAATCAATAGTTTACTGCAACCCAAAGATCCATCTCAAAGTCAAAAATATGCAAGAGAAATACACAAGGCAACTGTCACATACATATGCTCTACCTACAGGTGGCAAAATGGACACATTGCCAAACGGGTAACTTTCTGTACGCCGTGGATATGATGACCCACAAGCTCTTTTTTAACATCCTTAAGAGCTTCCAATTATTGAGTAGAGTATTCAGAAAAATAATCCAAATTGAATTACAAAAAAAACAATTTTTGAGGTTATATGCATTCAAATTAATGTATAAAGTTTAAACAATTCTTATACCATTTCCTTTTCATCTATTTTTTTAACTGACCCCTTAAACCTGTTGGGAAAAGATTATCACAGACCAACCAGTCGAGAAAAATTCAAACTAGAATCTACTACTTGACAGTTATCATCATTTAACTTATTTGACGGCCTTCGACTTTGACACAACTCCGCGCAATAATTTTTCTGTCGTAGATGTATTTGGAACTTATAACAAATAAGCTAACATTTTGCTCAAACTACATTACACGTTGCAATATTCATGGTCCAATGCATACATTATTTGTCTTCAACCTGTAAGTGTATCATCAATTTCAATTTTCAACAGTAACAGGTTTGATCCAAAACCAAAAGACATATTTCATCTGTGTGAGCGATTAGTATCGTATTTGCGACAACTAGTTATCCAAAAAAAAAACCCAAAAATGTAACTTTTTCCCTTTATACAATGTCAATGGCAAATAACATCTACTCATGGTTCTTGAATAATGAGACATGTATCATGATTGCTATGGGATGATGCATATCTGGGGTTATAAGAGCAATTCCTTACACAGGTGATGGGCATAAAATAAACTCTCTTAATTTCTACTAGTAAACTTTCATTTAGATAAGATAAAAGACCATAATAGAAAAAAAGAACGCGTGCACATTATAAACACTAACCGTATTTTGGAAACCTGGCCACTCTATGTACTTCAGCTGGCTAGGCTGCTCCGCAAGAAAGGCAAATAAAGACTTTACACTCCTGAAATTTGATTCCTTTAATCATTTACCAATAGTTCTATGTCCTGATTTATCTTTAGAATACAATAAACTTATTTGACTTTTGAAGTCTAATGTTATGGTCATATCACAGGAGTGATGATTTTTTTCTTTGCCTTTTTACTCAGAAAAGGGAAGCTATATTAAACTTTGTAGTAGAACCATACAGTCACCGATATATGTTATCAGCGTGTAATCAAACCCATATATATTTTGGATAGGAAAAGGAAATATCTTTGACGTATTGGTACTTATTGAAAAGAAAGAGTAAGAAATTAAGAATTACAGAAACAAAGAGTTACCTGATAAAGCCCTGAGTAGGTTCTAACCAAAAAGGTTCGTTCCCACCATTATGTAAACTAAGATCATGGTTTCTTCCTCCTACTGAAATAGCATATTTGGCACCATAACCTTCTCGAAGAAAAAACTTAGGCCGTGTTTTAGAAATCTTCAAATACAATCATCAAAAACATATGTATCAGCACATGATATTGACTAAACTGGGCCGTAAAAGAAGAATACACAGTTACCTACATACCTTTCTGCAACTCAGATGGCTACTTTGGTAACTAATTGATGTCTGTGCATTCAACTTCTGAATGGGCAATAGTGGGTTGAGTAAGCTTATACCTGTTCCAGAGTGGAAGAGTAAGTCTTGGTCTGATTATGATCCACACAAATTAAGAGAGATAAATATTACGGCTGTAGCAGTGCGTGTGAGTACTTCTAAGTTCTAAAGCAATTATTTTGCTGATTGATTCACAGCGCTCTAACGGACTGCTGGTTCACCGTATTTGGAGAAATTTTATGGTATCTGAAATTAGAATTCCATGTTAAGCGTGTTTTGTTGGTCACATCTAAGAATTTAAGATGCTGGGAAGCGTTCAGAATGGAGGGTATTTAAAACCTTTTGGAAGGCAAGGAATTCTACAACCAAAGCTACATATGCACATTTGGACTATAATGCCCACAAAAATAAGGATAACTTTATCTATTTCTCCTTAAATACAATGCTATTGATTTTGGTGATTACTTTTGTTTGGGTTTTTAACAAGGAAGTTTAGTCATTAACATATATACCAAACTTTCACATTTTATAACTTTCCGTTTTAAGTTTCCGCAAACCAAACACACCCTAAAACAATTCTTCAGTAAAGGCGCTTCAGGACCAATTAAAGTTAGTTATATGTAAGAAATAAAAGAACTTATGGTGCACAAAATGGAACAGCCATTGCAAATTACTTCTGGTTCTGAGGTAGACAGAATTTTTGGAAAAGACGCCACGGTGATCTGTAAAACTTGTTATATAGAATGTGTGATTACTGAAGTTAATGAAATGTCCCACATCAAGCAAAAGATATACATTACAGATTTACAGAAAAAAATATAAGTAAAATGGCCTGCCAGATATATAAAAATGGGTAAGCTTTTATGGGCAGGCCAGATATACAACTAGTGATGAGACTCTAACCACCCAGCAGGCATGTGTGTCAATGCTTCCTTCTGCAGGTGTTTGTAACATTTTTTTTCGTATTTAGTACTTACATCAAGTCTTTACTCTTTAGGACTCTTTTATTATTTTTTATATAATACTGTGTGATATTGTAAGCAAAAATAGCGAGGAGGAACCTGTAAAGCTGGTGATCGAACAAGAATATAACGCCATTCAATTGCTGAAGTAGCTGAAACAGAAAAAAGTAAATGTCATGTGCTAGATTACCTAAAAACAGCATAGCTGACCAAATGTTTTGATACTTTCTTTCCCCCTCTACATAGATATTTTTTTATTCTCTACATACATCTTTTCCCTAATTACCGCTTCCAAACGAAATCTGAAATTCACATATTGATGTGTTTTTAGTTTTTACGTTGACGTGTAGATCTCAAACAAACACTAGTGACCCTACGAGCATCGACTTTGTATAGCCTTACACTGATTTCTGTATACATTCACACCCCAATAATATTTTAAAGACAATTCAACATTCTATATGCCATGATCTAACACTATAAATGTAACGCCCAAAGCCCGATACTCAACTAGAGGTCGCATTTATAGCAGAATTGCGTCTGAGTCAGTGCGCGGATTTTGACAAACAAAACAAGTAACGAACACATAAGAGTAAAGATAAAGTCAAATAGATGAGGCTCAAAAAGAATTTATTGAATTCATCTTAAGACGAAATAGGATCATTTTATTTTTCAAAAATAGATCACACCTCCAACACTAGAGCAATTGAATACATACAAGGCTGAAGCAACAAAGGGTTTAGAGAATTTATAGCGAGTGCCCCACATAATATCCAAAATGCACTACTCATAGTGCCAAAATCATATCATATCATAACACATATCAAAATGATACACTATTCTCGACTCCTAGTGCATCCCAACATCAGAAGGTATATATGGACATTACATCACCCCCCGCACAACATATCATCACATATTATGAACTACGCTGCACGCATACGCCTCCCAAAATAGCCAAAGGCTCTCCACACGGGCATAATAAACAGAAGGGGAGACGCCGTGAGCCATCACACCCCATGGTAGTGTCATGCCGTTGGTGCTACAATGACATGTCATAGTTAACTCGGTATACCTATTCTCCATTCTAATTCTATAGAAAAGGGTTCTATGGTTGAATGAATTAACATATAACCAACCTCACACCAGATTGTGTTCACTATGCGTACGAGTCCTAAGTCAAAGAATCACAGTGATTTCACAAAGTTTTCTCAAAAAAACATGTTTTCGACAAAGTTCAAAAAGTTATCCGCAAGAAAAGATTTTCATAATCCAGAAACTATCACATCAGGTATTGCTCAAACACCAAGGAAATCATAGGATAATGATAACAAAACGATTTCAAAAGTATTGAAAGGATTCAAATATATGAGAATCAAGTAACAACAACTAGAAGAACACGTTTGGAAAGACATCTGTACACGTCTAAAAGAAAATAACGCCAAAAGGTGTGCTACACGCTTGTCGTCGATCTATTCGAGCACATGACTAAAATTGTATCTAAAGGCATTGCTTCAATTATTAGAAATTTAGAACTCCTTAAGTCTCACAAGTCCGTTCTTTCCTAGTAATATATTTGTCTACTTGTTCCTTCTAACAAAATTAAAGTTCCTAGTAGTGATGACTGACAAATGTGTCCTGAGAAAATAGAAAAGACGACCCTCAAGGACTTTCTATGAAAATACAAGGCACTGTTATTATTAAGTACTATACTTAACAAAATATACTATAACGAAAGCAAGTTAACGTT
This sequence comes from Glebionis coronaria, assembly GCA_025667525.1. Classification (NCBI taxonomy): domain Eukaryota; kingdom Viridiplantae; phylum Streptophyta; class Magnoliopsida; order Asterales; family Asteraceae; genus Glebionis; species Glebionis coronaria. Next base: position 202,910,348 of record CM046879.1, on the reverse strand, counting down.
TGTGGGCTACAAGGATATTTATGAAAGTTTAAGGTTCGTTTGAAAACAACTTATTAACTTGAACGGGCTAACATGAAAATCTTTTAAGAGAAAGAGGCTGGTGTTGAGCACCCTTTTGCTTAAAACACAACTCCATTGATTTTGTTTTCAATGATTTTGTTGTCAATTGCTTCCTTTTGGTATAAACAACATTTCAATTACCATGCATTACTAACACAAGTACTGTAAAGTTTCTAATATGATTTGTATTATGTTTCCACAAAAATATTTTGAAAGTTATATTCAAACACTAGTTTATTCTTTAGTAAAATAACTCTACCACAACACTACTATTTCACGTCAAGAACTTAATCTACACCTGAACAACTTCATATCGCTTATAAATAAACTAGAAGATAGATTAGAAGGACAAAGTAAATATACCTTCTAAAAATGACCGTGAAGAAGAAAACCACCAAAATGGTATCCTAAATCAGCTCCTCTTAGACTTCTTATTTTGCTGAATTCTAAAGTGTGTCATTTCCTTTATAGCAAAATTGGGACAAACACAGTTTTTTTTGGGGGTTTTAGTTATAAGAGTAGTAAAAGAAACTTGTGGCTGTGGGCTTATTTTTTTCTCTAAATTGGGCCGGGAATTACTGTCAAAATAGAAACTGATTATGACTAATACTATAAGCTAACTTTGTATTCTTACGGTTAAATAGTTGAGTTTTTAACCCAACTAAACTATAAAAACCTTTTGGTCAAAGTCTCAAAGCCATAGATAGTTCTATTTCATGATTTTACACTACCCACGTTAATACAAGTCATACTAAATTAGTCTGATAAATGAAATAGCAAATATACAACTGGTTCAGTTTGGACCCATTAACAATGGTTTCGAGCAATGTAATAATGAATTTCATTATTTGTTGAGTATGGCGCCTTAGGGGGTCTCTCCGGATTAGCTAGTTTGATAAGCTTATTGAGATTTGGAAAAGCCAGTAACTTTTGGGGTTATGAACTGCTCAAGTCCATAACTTTAAAAAAAAAAAAAAAAAAGAGCTTATGGGAAATGTCAATAAGCGGAAAAGTCCATAAAGTAAGATTAAACAAATAGCCAGCCCACAATTAAAAATGAGAATCATAAAAATGATGCAAAAAGAAACACCGCGCCGGAGACTAGAAATTCTTCTAGTAAAACGAGGGCAGTTGCAGAGCATACAACAATCATAAACCTAATTATTTCATGTGGAACAATTATCAGCAAACATGGGATTGGAGAAACAAATAAAAACAACAAACCTGCTGAATGGGGATTATACGATGATGATTGATTCATATATTTTAAGAAAACATAGATTATTAATAGATAACTATGTTTTCCCCTGTTTTTGTTTTTTTGCTTATTGGGCTAGCAATGTTTCCAAGATATCCCAAATAGGTTTGGTCTTTCCAAAATGGAGATCCAAGATTAATCTCTGCCCGATTAATCGTTTGGCGGTATACGCCGCTCAGTCGGCGCTTAATGATTTTTGCAACCCTGATATAAATAGCTAATAGGATTGTCGCGCATTAGGGCGTTGCGTTTGAACTTGCGTTTATGAACATCTGATAATTTAAAATTTTATATTATTTTTTAACAAGGTTTTTCGAAACATTTCGAGTATAAAACAGAAATATGTAAACAAGCAATCTACTTTGCCTACTTAAATTAAACCAACTTGTATAACTTATTAATGTTGGTGCAAGAATTGTTCCTTGACCTTCATTCATTCATTGCCATAACTCCAAAACATCCATCATGCACATGTGGACGTATGATATCTGTATTCTTGCACTTTAGGGATCACGATGCTTCGAGCATACTTTTTAAAAGTGTATTCAGGTGTTTAGTAACTAAATCATAGGCAATAGATTAGTAACTAAAGCACGTGTAATTAATTTTTTATTTTTTTTTTGGTAACCGTGATTTCCGACTCATTAGCCGACTAATCCACGGGATTTGAGCCCACGCCACACAGACTCAAACCAGGTAAAGCCCTCCCTTTTCAGGAGGTTGGCGTGACCACTTCAAAGCACGTGTAATTAAATAGCTCCATTTCAAAGCAATTGACCAAATTTCTTTTATTAGAATGCAATTCTTGTATCAATCTTGTTAATACAAATAAATCGTAGAAACGCTCTGTGGAAAACTAGAAGTAGGTTGAATACTTTTACTGATTAGTTTTACTTATTTGAAACTTTGTATGTGATTAGTAAGGATATATAGATCGAGTATGATTGAGTTGTAGTAAAGTAAGTAATATAGACAAGGGAAGAGTAAATCAAACCACAATGCACAAGAGATTTATAGTGGATCGGCCTAGCAATATCTCACTTATCTTGCTCATACTTCTACTCCTCGAGTATCCACTCGAGATTTCGACATTCACTAGTCAACAACCTCCTTTATACCGGTGGAGAAACCCTTACACGTCGCTTACAATATTTACCGACACCTAAGCTAAGATGTCGTGTTCTTTCACATGGGTACAACAACTCTCTTCACACTATGTATTTTGAGGACTAAAATACTAACCACACTATTACACAAGTAGTAGATGAATGGGATACAACAATGATGATTATATAGGTAACACTTAATACAATCACACAAGTAAACTTTGAAGGATCAAAGCTTGGGTATTGAGTTTTTGTTTATGATCTTCAAAGAGAGTAAGATCTATATCACAAGAGACAAGAATGAGAATAAGAATAGAGGTTAGAATGTAAGATATAATCAGAGATTTAGAGAGACTACGAAGAAGAGGGGTGAGTTGAAAGCTTGGAGAATGCTTGATATTTATATGCAACTTTGCCAGAGCCACACGGACCCCACGGACCCAAATCCTTTGGATCCGTCTTTACCACGTTTGGGTCTGTAGGTTCTGACTTTTGTTGGCTCATAAATACTTTGCATCTTTTGTCCAATATCACACTCAATCATATTTACACTCTACATCTGAATTTTATATCAGATATATGGAGTGTGTATAAGATGTATTTTGTACATTTTAAGTTTATACAATGTCTCATAAATGTAGATAAGTTTATAAAAAGTTAGAAACATAAAACATTGCTTCAAATATTAGTGTTGTTTTTAATACAAGCTTAAAATAGATTCAATGTTGTTGTTAACAAAAATTAAGAGGGATTAAAAGTATAAAGATCGTTTTAACGCGATATTTGTATTAACAATCTCCTCGTTTTTGTTGAAGACAAAACATAAACTTATTTTTAAGTTGTGATTAGAAATAACATATAAGTTTCGGAAATATGTTGTTATATTCATTATACGAGCTGGATTACCTATAATGTTTTTTATGTTCGTTATATTTAGAACTAACATACTTTATTACTCTTGCAAACAATGATTCTCTAACAACAAGGACAAATCAGTTGTTACTGATGCGACTTCATGCATGACACCATTGCCTTTTTAAACATGTAACTCTCCATAGTTAATATATACATATTTTTTTATCTTATTTTGACAACTTAAATTTGTTAATGTTCATTGAACAATAATTTGTTAGAAGTGTAGATCAGCCTCTACAAAATACAACTAACGAACTTGGTGTTGGATCTTTAACTCCTAATCTTTACACATCTGAATCTACACAAGTGATAACAGCCGTTCTAAACACACCCACCAAGTAATTTGAACACCATTTAAATTTTAGTTACTATTCTTTTCTTAAAATTTTGTAAAGAAGGATTTTAATTCATTACTTATCTTAAAGAGTTCGTTAATCAAATGCAGGTCAAGTTTCTAACCCGTAATCGAGCTCAACGGTTCAAAAACAAAAATCAAATACCATTTGACATTGGTTAGTGTTTCCTTAAAACAACTTTAATAGTATTATGTAACTAAATATATTTCTATATCTTGATACTATTCTAACTTTATTAAATACAGGCGCACCAACTACAATGTAGAGAAAAACAACAACAAAATTCTAAAGTTGCTTCAAATACCAAAGACAAATCTATTGACAAAGAGAAGTCTGTATTATACGAGAACGCTGATATGATACTATTAGAATCAGATGCATATGATGAGCATGGATATATTGATAGAATCTCGTGGATTTCAAAAGGTAAGTAGTTGATAATGGATCTAAAAAATAACACATTATTATTTTAGCTTTTTTTATGTTTTACTTATGTTTTAAATATTTTTCTTTTAATTGTAGCATTATTTTTTGTGATATTCGATTACGTGGACCATGGACATCCAACTATACAGTGCGTGACATGTGGTGCAATGTTATGACTTGCTGAAGCTAAGAGAGGATCGAACCTAGTAGACGTTGTTGATCAGTTTTCCCTTTTGTTGCAATAGAGGGAAAGTAAAACTGCTTATTTCATTGAAGGATCCAACCTTTAATTTATTATAAGGATTCATGAATGGAGAACATCCTAAAAGCAAGCACTTTATGGAAAATATAAGACATTACAATTCAATGTTTTCTTTTACTTCACTTGGAGAAAATGTAGATAACTTAGTTAACACCGACCATGTACCATTCTATTTTAGAATTCAAAGAAAAAACGCTCACTGAATTGGTGATTGTTGTAACATCCCAAGTTGGTCAAATACAGCGGAATAGTACGTGGGGTGTTACTTGGGTGGATCAATAGCACACAACATATAGAGCAATGATCATAAAAGTCATTTAATACATATTACATGAATTAATTGTACACACTTAGTATCTTGTTTGTAAAACCATATTTATTATAAAACTAAAGTAAATATCCCAGCCCAATGGTAGACATGATGCTCCCTAAAATGCTGGAATCCAATGCATGAACCAACTTTATTTTCCTGAGAAAACATATAGAGTAAAATGTGGGGGTCAAGACGAAGTTGGTGAATTCATAGGTTTAGTTAAATAAATAAGTTACTAATATGCCAAACATCACGATCATAGTAGGAAAATCACAGTCCAATACCATAGTAGTTCCTATTGCCCTGTAATAGAAGCTAGACAAAAGTTGCTCAGTACGCCCATTTGGATCTGTCCTGATGTTGTTCCCTCAGTCCGACAATGATATAAACATGTTGCTTGGCCTAAGCGTTTCGTGATAGCAAGTCACGCAGGCCGGGTGTTGTCAATACCCGAATAGATCTATTCATACATTTCGCGCTACACTATTAACTATTACAGTCCATGGGTATGGGGCAAATAATAGGCAATAATTTGTTGTCATCAGTGCATGTTTTGCATATTTAAATATATATAGTTTTTGTATGTTTTCTCCCCCAGTTATAAAACAGTAAAGATGGGGCCATGAACTCACCTTAGTGGTAGTGATATAAGGATGATGTCACTAAATAAACTGGCATAGTATGATCGCGAACTGGAGAAATTACCTAAGTAATGTTAAATGCCTTAGTAAATGCATAATTAACAATGCATGATGGATGTATGGTTGAAAATGCATGATCACAAATTAATAAGCTATTACGACCGTTTAAGTGTTTACACTTATAGTGAATTGTAAATATATATATATTTTTAGTTTCTATATATATATATATATATATATATATATATATATATATATATATATATATATATATATATATATATATATATATATATATATAGAATATGGATCAAATAAGAACTTTTTAAAATTTTAAAAGTAAGAACTTAATTAATATTTGACAAGTGTTATTTAATGGTTAAAAAACTCAAAATTAATTAAATAATAACAAGGATACTATAGGTATTTAACATATTTTTCATTGACTGACTATATACTCCCTAACCTCTCTATCGTTACAATCACATTTACCCTCACACACAAAAAAGCTACAGCCATGGCTGCTAAAAAAAACTACCGGATAATTCCGCCGCCACTACCCGCCCCAACCCATTCAAATCGAGCCACTAGTAATCAAACACGGCGGAAAATCCTCACAAAAAACATTACCGTCGCTACTCAATCGACGCTGCTACCCAATTATTGTCGTCGTCAAATCTATCCTTCGCCGCCAACACGCCAGATCTATTCATCTCCGCCATAATATTCCAGATACCGTGTACAAGAGATCTAGTAATTGTCGTCAAGTTTTGATCGTGTATCGACTATCAGATCTAGTCACGGCTTCTTGCTGATACAACATGGTCGATGTATCGTTGGTGCTGCTGATGTATGGGTGTACCGGAGTCTGTTGGTGGTGGCTCGTACCCTGATGTACCGGAGTCTGATGGCGGTGAGTTGATGTGGCTGATGTACCGATATACCAGAGTCTGATAGCGGTGAGTTGATGTCGCTGATGTACCGGTGATGGTGGTGGCTGATGCATATAAGAATAATAATGGTGGGTTGATGTACCGGTTATGGTGATGTACCGGTGATGGTGGTGACTGGTGATGTACCGTCGTACCGAAGTCTACTGGTGGTGGGCTGATGCATATATGAATAAAACAACTGATACTTTGTACTCGCATAAGTGGAAATTCGTTGCAGGATGATCAAGACCTTATTATATTTTAAGACTTCTTTATAATGTGAAAACAGTTGTGCTTTCTAGTTGTGGTACAACATAACAAGACAAAATAGATGCATCATATTTGAATGTTATAGTGTATAATAAAAAATGTGGTCAGTAACAAAATGGTATAAATATTCTTTTAAAGATGGTTGGTTGTTAATTGAGATGCATTCGTATATGCATCATCCCTTTCCATAGTATTAAAAAAAGGTTAGTGAAAAATATAAAAAGAATGTTTCAACTGTAAAATTACCGTTACCTAAAAATTAGGCAGTGAAAAGAAAGTACCAAAAATTAATTCGAAATTGTGACATAATTCTCCAAATACCCTTAAAACACTATTTAGTTAGTTAAATGTCTCTAATTTAATCTTAATCTAATCTAATACTATTTGAAAGATCTAACGGTGTAAATTAGTTTTTATTTTTGTAACTTTTAAAATTCTCTTACATTAACCTCCCTCTATATATATATATATATATATATATATATATATATATATATATATATATATATATATATATATATATATATATATATATATATATATATATATATATATATATATATATATATATATATATATATATATATATATATATATATATATATATATATATATATATATATATATATATATATATATATATATATATTAATTGTTTAGTAAAATGGGTAATAAATTAAATAACTAGGTTTTATACTATTTAATTTATTGTAAGAAAATAAATACAATTTCGTTTTCTTAAGGCCTAAAAAATATAGTTAACGGGATTTGTCAGTTTATAAGTGAATAGATTTAATAATTTGTTTAATTATCCAAACGGCTAAGTTAATTTATCAATAAAATAATTTATTAATATTTTTAATTAACTTAAATTACACTTGAGTCCTTGTTAGTATAACAACTTACCAAAAATATCCTTTAACGTTTCGTTCGTTAAGTATATTGCGTCGTTAGTCCTTGTCCGTTTAGTTTATTTACAAAAACACCCCTAGGGCTTACAAAACTTTGGGGAAATGACCAAACACCCCCCCTTATGTCTCAGAATTAATTAGGTTAGGGTTAGGGTTTGTTTTAAGTTTGCAAAATGACACAATTGGTCCTTAAAGTTTCGGATTATTTAAAAGTAATAGTTAGGGCTTGTAATAAGTTTCCCAAAGTGACACTTATGACCCTTAAGGTCTCGAAGTATTTACAAATAAGGCTAGGGCTTGTAACAAGTTTCAATAATGGCAAAAATGACCCTTGAGGTCTCGAAATATTTAAAAAGGCAACTAGGGCTTATATTAAGTTTAAATAATGGCAATAATGGCCCTTGTGGTTTCATTTAACTCTCGGTTTAAACATACGCACCCTATACTTTTGGAATTGACACAATTGGCCCTTAAACTTCTATAAAGACACGAAATCCTTTATACTTGTTTTATTAAGTTACCAAATCAACCTTAACTTTCACCAATTGTCAAAATGAGCACGAAAAGTCTTTATAATTTAGATTTGGGCTTGACTGGCCCAATAGGGTTCGGCTTGGTTTAAATGGGCCTAGTGGGCTTGTTTAAATTAACTAGTAATTATTAAATGGGCTAGTAATTATACTTTCCTTATTGGGTTTATACCTTATTATTTCTAAGCTTAAAATTAAGACATGGGCTTATTTGTATTCGGCTTATTTATAGCTTGTATGAGGGCTTATATAACTCGGCTTATTTAACATTTCTAGGGCTTAAATGAGCTAGGTTTAATATTTCTAAGCCTCGACTTATATAGCTTTTTAGGGTTTACGTGGCCTAGCTTATATAGGGTTTTAGGTTTCGGCTTATATAAGTTTTTAGGGCTTTAATGACTTAGCTTATATAAGTTATAGTTTTCGGCTTATATTAGGTTTTATAAGTTCTATGTCATGGCTTATATATATATATATATTTTTAGGTCCCGTCTTATATATATTTTATAGGGCTTAAATGTCTAGCTTATATAGGCCTAGGCTTTTATGACTTATGGGCTTATATGTGCTTATAAGTTTCAGCTTATATTACTTTTTATACACTTTTGTGACGTAGTAATTTACTTTAGGGCTTACACTAGGTTCCTCATGCATATCCTTATAAGTTTTAGGGTTTTAAAGCAAGATTACCCATAGACACCATATAAGCCGTGGGCTTATATGTTGTTTAGGGTTTGTTTACAAGCTTTAAATGTATGCATGTACTCCTAACTCCATTTTTATAGCATAAACATGCATGAGAAGTAAAATGAGTAAGGAAAAGTTTAGAGAGGACTTATACTTACTTGTTTCAAGATAAACTTGGTGATGACTAGGGTTTAGGAGTCCTAGACGTCGGTTTCTTCTTATAGTGACTTAAGATGATCTTGGACTTGACTTGAATGCTAAATATCTTGGATAATAAGCACTAAATGCTTGGTGAAGACTAAGAATGGATAGATGTAAATGCTAGGAGCTCGTCTAGGTGTTTTGTTAAGTGTATATCCGAATGTGAGTATAGCAAGTAATGTGTGAGTTCACTAGTTTGATAAATATCACAATGTGAGATTGGGAGGTGTGGCTTGGGGCTTGTACACATCCAAGAGAGAGATAGTTTGCTAGATATGGAGATTTTAGTGTGTACCATGTAAGTACATGGCTTTAATGAGTTAAGATGTACATATGACCCTTACATGCTCTTTGCCGTCGCATGTTTTGCTTCCAAGGGGACCAAGTATGACTTGTATAGTGTTATTAATAAATGGAAGGTTTGTACAAGTGAAAGAGTTGTGTGGATGTGTTCTAGCACACGTCTAATATCAAATGGGGTGTGCTATGTGTCTTATTTTCATGATACAAGTTTAGTTAACTTAGTAAATTCTTTAAATGCCCAATGTTGTACATGGTGTCTTGGTTTTGTATACAAACCGGTGATATTGGCTAGTCAAGGGAAAAAGAAAGTGTTTTCTATAGTGTATGATTTAATGAAATATGTTGTACAAAGTCTAGAAGTCAAAAGTGTAAGTGGTAAAGGTTTTTGGTATTTAATCTTATGTATATGTATACATTCGGCTATATAGTGGGTCTAGGGTATTTTTATGTTTAATTTTTATGTCTAAGTATAGTCACTAGGAGTATAGGTATAGTATTGTGTGAGTATGTTTAAGTCTAGGTTGATTTTGGTTAAGTTTGGGATCCTTGGTGAAAGTATGATCATTTTTAGGTGAGAAAATAATTTACTTTATTAAAATGTATGACAACTTAGTTTAAATAAGTTAGAATGGTTTAAGGTAATGTTTAAATATAAAAACAGTTGATGTCGTAATGTAATGTCATCCATAATGTGAGAAATATATATATCTATATATTTAAAGCTTTAAAAATAATACTTAAGTAATTATTATTAATTTTGATCATGAGTTTGGATTTATGAACCAATGTGATGAATGCTTATGATTATAAGTTCAGGTGACTTAAATGTCCCAAAAGAAGTGATTGTTTACTGTCCCGCATGTTCATATAATGTAGTCATCCAAATGTGACTGTGTCCTTATGATTAAATGTTCAAAATCATAATGTATGCTATGTGATTAAATGTCTCCATGTTTTGATGATTAAAATAATGTATGCTCATGTATGATGCATATGATTGCTCAAAGAATTTCATGCAAAGGTGGTAGTATATATTCAGATATCATGAGGTGACGTATACAATGATGACATAGTCAAAACCTGAAATTTACAGGTTTTACAATTGTTATGAAAGGAGGGACATAAACCATAGTTTTCTCAACTCTATATATATGATCCTACAAATGAAATTGAGAATCGCATTGGTGTTCTCATGTACTATTTACTATAGTGGCTTCAAAGTTTAATTAAGATTTTAATTTCAAGTTGTTAGATTGTACTTTGAATATTTAAATGTTGACTGTGATCTTTCAATAATTTAATCAGTCCAAAAGTGGCGGATCATCTTAGTCAAACAGTCAAATGAATAGACCATTAACTAAAGATCTCAAAACAATGCTTGATCGTCAAAACCTTTTGGTTAAGCAATACCGAATGGCAAGTTTAAAGATAGCAATGGGTCGGAAAAATGTTAAGATCATACTTATAGGTGCACGTCTGAATGATGGAAGACAATATAACCTCCCCACCGTAAAAGAGGTGGTCGCACTTATTGTTGGTGATTTTGATACGCATAACGAAAGAGACATAGTCATTCATGAAAACAGGGGTAAAGTCAAAAGGATTAGTGAGTTGCATGTGTTATACCTTCCATGGCAGTATCCTATGTTGTTTCCTTATGTAGAAGATGGTTATAGGACTTATGTATACCATCAAGGTATTACTGATGACACACCCGATGATATGAAAAAAAATGTCACCGTGCGCGAATGGTTTTCTTACCGTATACAAGACAGGCCTAATGTCTTTGTCTAGTATTCTAAGTAGTAAACGTTTGTTTCAACAATTTTGAGTCGATGGTTATACGATGTTTGAAGCTGAGTGCATGTTGTACATTCGTAATTAGCAAAGTGATATAAGATGTGAAACTTATTCGAGGTAAGAAAAGGCAGCAGAAGCAGGTGAAAATGGAAATAAGAAACGTGGATCAAAAGTAGTTTTACGTGCAACGATCACAGGTAGTCTAAGATACATGATACAAAACCACTTAGATGCAATGGAAATGTGCAAGTGGTATGAATACCCTGATTTATTTATAACGTTTGGTGTAATCCCAAGTGGCCTGAAATTACAAGATTTCTGTAAAAATAGGGGTTTGAAATCAGAAGATCGTCCCGATGTCACAACAAGAGTGTTTAAAATCAAGATTGATCAATTGATAAAGGACATTAAAGAAAGGCGTATTTTTGGAAAATTAAAATCAGGTAAGTTGATCAATGTATAATACCTTAATAATCATGTATATAATTTATGTTGTTAAGTTTATAATTAATGTTATTTTTTCCCTTACAGAAGTTTACACAACAGAATTCCAAAAACGTGGACTGCCTCATTGTCACCTTTGCGTATGGTTAGGAAGAGAAGATAAGTTGATCAATGTATAATACCTTAATAATCATGTATATAATTTATGTTGTTAAGTTTATAATTAATGTTATTTTTTCCCTTACAGAAGTTTACACAACAGAATTCCAAAAACGTGGACTGCCTCATTGTCACCTTTGCGTATGGTTAGGAAGAGAAGATAAGTTCAGGTTTCCTGCCGATATTGACATATGTATATCCGCCGAGATCCCTGACAAAGATGAAGAGCCCGAACTTTACTAATTGGTTAAGGAATTCATGATGCACGGTTCATGTGGTTCTGAACATAAAAGTTTTCCTTCCATGGAGAATAATAAGTGTTCAAAGAAGTTTCCAAAGAAAGTTAATGAAACCAATTTCATTGACGAAAGTGGATACACCATATACCAAAGATGTAAAGATGACAGAACAGTTAAAAACAAGGTGCAGACCTTGATAATAGTTTTGTAGTTTCATACAACCCTACATTATTGAAAAGGTACCAAGCACATATAAATGTAGAATGGTGCAATCAGTTTGGTTCTATAAAATATCTCTTTATGTACATTAGCAAAGGTCCCGATAGAGTAAAGGCAGTTGTGGAAGAAGGAGAAAAGGATGAAATAAACGAACTTTGTGAATATAGGTATTTATCTGCATATGAAGATGCATGGAGAATTTTCATATTCGACATTCATCATAGGTTCCCAGCAGTCGAAAGCTTACCAGTTCACATTATGGGTGAACAAATAGTTATTTTTTATCCTTCAGAAAGCATCGACTTTCAAGTTGAAAAGACTTTATGATGAGACTGCAATTATACATGGTCTCATCATCAAAAATGGGCTTTAAATGCTAACAAATGTCGTATAATATCGTGAAATATCTTTGTGTTTGTTGTTTGTGTGTTTTAGGTACGGATATCATGAAAAAGATAAAAGATCACAAGAAACAAGCAAAAACGAACATGAGAAACGAAGCCGCACAATGAACCAGGCCCAAGTTATGAATTTCCAAAGAAAAGTCCTTGAAGATTTGAATATGTACAAGAAAGGTCCTTCAACTTTGAAGAAATGACACTTTATACCCTTGTAAAACCTCATAATTACAAGTTTGGTCCCTAAATATGTCAATTATCTAAGAAAGACCCTTGAAGATCAAGAATATTACACATCTAGTCCTTATTCTATGTTAAAGTTACTAAAGGACTGAAAGTGTAATTATAGCAAAGTTGGATAAGCCCTAAATCCTTGATTGAAAAGTTTTTGTGGCCAAAATAGAAAAAACAAAACTTATATAACAAAGGGATTCAAATATTAAGGCTGAAAAACTTGCTATACACTTTTTCCCAAAGTCTGAGGACCAAAGCTGCCAATGTAAACTTTCAAATGGACAAACACGCGCCAAACAACTCCCACCCCCTAATTTCGGATCAAAATAGTTATTGTTCACCATTCTTTACCCCAAAATTAACTTTTACATATCAAGGGGTAAATCCAAGTTAAAACCACCCACGTGATTCAGCTTCACACGCATCCATCCCACACCTAAACTCATTTACCCCAGCACCAAGGACCCCAACCCAATTCCCTTTCCACCAATCAACAACCAACTTAACCTCCAAGGCATCCCACATGTCAAAATCAAGGGTTCATAGCAACTACTTGCTCCCTACATCCAAGATAAACGGCCAAGATCAAGTTTGGACAACTCACACACCTCAAACGCATCTAGAAGACATCAAGGGCATTTTTGGGAATTTAGAGCTGGGGTTTCATGTTTTTAGCTTCTAGTTTCTTCCATTTAGTAGTATAAAAGGACCCCCAACACGTGGTGAGGCCTTTGTTCCATTTTCCAGCTTTCACTCTTGTAATTCCTTTCAAGTTTAATGAAAAGTTTGGTATTTTGCTTTGTGAAATTGTAATTCCTTTTTCATTATTGAAGTTGCTAGAATCTGAGTTCCTGTATCTTGTTTACTTGTTTTCAAAGTTTGGTTTGCATATGTTTTGATTTGATTAAAGTTTCAAGTTTTGAAAAGGTTTTAAAAAGGCTTACTGTTTTGATTATTTTCTTGTACTAACCCCTTTCCAAAATCTATAAGCCCTCATAAGCTTGTTCACAACAAGCTTGTGGAAGGGTTTTGACCTTTGGATTGGATTGTGTGTTGCTTGTGTTGAAGATCCAAGCTCTTGGTTCAGCTCTTGAATCATCAACAAGGGTCTTGTACTCATTCCTTGACCAAGACACCCTAGGCCTGTGCTAGTTGTTACACAAGCTCTAGGTAGCTTAGCTGACTCTCCCTTGGAAGTTAAGGGAGAGAGGTTCACTATCTTAAACCCTCTCTTTATTTTTTGTCAAAAATATTGCATATGTGATTTGCTATGTGATTTTGTGTTCTATTGTTTGTTGTGTTAAGTTTTTAGATTGCTCTGTTATTTGTCACCTAGGTAAGATATTAGAAGCATAAAATCAATAGGTTGTTCATAAAAATACAAAGTTTGTTTGAAAAGTGGTTATAAAAGGTTGTTTGGGTAATTTGCGATCAAAAGGCCTTGTGACCTTGTGCCATTGGTCCTTGGGTTTGGAAATCTCTTATCACATGTATTTAAGGTTGGTTTGATAGCTGGTTAAGTTTCAATAAGTGTGGAAAAGTATTTTGCAAGTTTGCATAAAATCAGTCCTAAGTGTTCTTGATTTGGTCAAACACATCAGAAGCCTGCAAATCTTCATTTGTTGGATTCAGGGTCTGAAATTTGGTTTACAAGTAGTCCTTGTTGGTATGCATCTGTGCAGTACTTGATTACTTGATTTGGTGGCTTTTTAGATAAGTTATAGCTTGTAGAAGTTGGCTGAAGTGGTCATTTGCATCAACAAAGTGACCACTTGGATTTTAGCTTACATTTGTTTTGTTAGTGTATGCCTGTGGATTTTGTTGCTTGATACTTGTCATTTGGTGGCTTGTGAGTGTATTTTGGGTATTGCTTGCCTATTGGACAGACTAATAAGCCAACTGGCTTTTTAGCTGTTTCTTGCCAAAATCCAAGCTAAGTTAACCAACTGGTTAGCTTGGTTCATAGGTCTTAACCTTAAGACCTTCACCAAAAAGGCTTAAAACAAGCTTATAACCATCCCTGGATCATTTGGGAAGAATTTCATAAAGTTTGACTTTTGGTCAAATAAGCCAAATTTGGCTTATAATTCTATTTAGCTTATTGGCTTGTGCAACAACTTGGCTTTTGTAATAGGTGTCATTTTTCTCATCTTAATATCAATACTAGAAGGTTTCAGCTCATTTGGTTAAGCGGTTACTAGAAAACTAGCTTATTCTTACTTTTAGCTAGCTTATTGGTCTCTACAGCTTATTTCACTGGACTTTTTGGAAATTTTATTGTTGATTAATCTTAGTTAAGCTAGTTGTGAGCTTTTGCAAAAAGAATCAAGTCTTGAAAGGCCCTTGAACTCTAACCCGACTATTTTGTCGTTTAGTGAAAAAGTTCTTTTCATAGTTCGAGTTTATTACTTGGTCTTTTTCAAGATTTATTTTTGCAGATAAGCTTAAATATCCATAAGAAGGTTGTGTGTTTAAGCAGATCTTATGGCATTGACTTATGGTTTAATGGGCTTGTTGGCCCATTAAGGATTAGCTTATTGACTGATAAGCTATGATAAGCTCACTTTCAGCTTTTTGGCTGTGATACCCAGAACCCGAGGTCATTTATTTTACCCTAAATTACGAATATTTTTGAAATTTTTAAGAAATTTCGTTTATTATATATTTTACTATTTAAGTTGAAACCGATGTTTAAGGTCGTAATCTTAACGATTGACGATTTAAGAAAGACGATGACGACTACGATCCCGACGGATGCCCAATTTTTATGTTTTACTATCGTTTTGTCGATATTAGAATTTTTCGAGAATTTTATTTTTGGTTCGTGTTAAGTCAAGCCGGGTGCGTTTTATTTCATCCCGGGCGCATTTAAATTGCTTTAAAAGTATTTTCGAGTGTTCGGGGCGACCCCCGACTCCCGCAAATTTTCAAAACCGACTAGTAAGTCGTTTCCCGCTAATAAGTGGTGTCGTTTAAAAATGAGGCCAAAAGAATAACAAAATTGCAAAAGAGGCCCCTCTAATTTTACAAAAAGGGAAGGAGAACACACACATATCAAAAATCATTCAAAAAAAAATTGTCACTCTCTCTTTTCCTCTCTCTTTGGCCGTCGGCCACACCACCACCACCACCACCAAAATTTTTTCCTTCTTGTTATGAATAAATCCAAGTTTAGACCACGTTTTTATTATCCTTTGTAAGTGTTTTGGTGTAATTCTTTCCAACATGCATTAACAAAAATTTTCAAGAATCAAAGATTTTTCAAAAGTATGATTTGATGTGGTCCCACACAGTTTCGTGGTACCGGTGGAGCTTTGGAACTCCGTAGATGGGTGGAAAAGATTGAAAGCACTTTCGAAATCAGTGGGTGCTCTAAGGCAAACAAAGTTAAATTTGCAGCTGCTACTTTCCTCGATGATGCTTTAAGCTGGTGGAACAACTAGGTGGCTACTGTCGGATTGGTAGTAGCAAATGGAAGAACTTGGGCTGCAACCAAGGCACTTTTGACTAAGAAGTTTTGTTCCGAGGAAGAGCTGGGTCAGTTAGAAGACGAGTTGAGACACTTGTCGTTGAAGAATAATGACATCACTGCTTATACAAGAAGGTTTAATGAGTTAAGCCTATTGTGTCCTGATGCTTTCGCAGACGATCGCAAGAAGATGAAACATTATATCAAGGGTCTGTCGAGCAACATTAAGGGTGAGACTACTTCGTCAAAGCCCGGATCATTTGATGAGGCTGTTCGGATGGCTCACACACTGATGGATGTTAAGTTGCAAGACAAGAAAGACTATATTGCCGAGGGAAACAAAAGGAAATGGGAAGCTGCCCAGGTGAATCAATCGCAAGGACAGAATCGTGGGGGTAATCACAACAACAATCAAGGACCGAATCATAACCAATAGTTTAACCAAAGGAGGAATGATGGGATGAGAGCTGTTACTGCCCCTAGAGGAGTTAAGGTCAATCCTCATTGTGGCCGTTGTAACTTGTACCACATCGGGAATTGTCCTCTTGCATGTGGCAAGTGTGGGAAGGCTGGTCATAGAGTTGCAGACTGTCGATCTAGAGGTGTGGCTACAAGGGCGAATGCCACACGAGCAATGGTTTGTTTTGGATATGGAGAAAAGGGGCACAAGCAAGGAAACTGCCCGAAAGATAGGAATAGGCAGGGAGGAAATAATGTTGCTGCTGTATACCGAGTAGGTACCGCTGACAAACCACAAGGCCCGAATGTGGTGACCGGTACGTTTCTACTTGACGCTCATTATGCTAGTGTATTATTTGATTCTGGATCCGACAAAAGCTTTGTAGACGTAAAATTTAGTCGCCATATCAATAGAGAACCGGTAATGCTAACGACTAACTATAATGTGGAACTAGCCGATGGAAAGATTGTTAGTACAAGTTCTATACTAAGAGGGTGTACCTTGAAGTTAGGGAATTATGCCTTTGATATCGACTTAATGCCTATAGAGCTAGGATCGTTCGACGTGATTATTGGGATGGATTGGTTAATGGCGCATAGTGCGGTGAATGTTTATGGAGAAAGGTTGGTCCAAATCCCGTTGAGAAATAGAGTATTGACTATGAAGGGTAATGGATGTACTTCTCGTCTGAGAGTAATATCTTGCTTGAAGATGATGAGGTATATGGAAGAAGGATGCAATGTATTTCTGGCGCAGATTTCTAGTCATGGTGATGTAGAGACAAAGTTGGAAGAGGTGTCTGTGACTCGAGAGTATCCAAAAGTTTTTCCTGATGAGTTGTCGGGTTTACCGCCCTCTCGTGAAGTGGAATTTCGGATCGATTTGATGCCAGGAGCTGCACCAGTTGCTCATGCAACTTATCAATTGGCGCCGTCAGAACTGAATGAGTTATTTGATCAATTGAAAGAATTGATGGATAAGGGGTTTATTAGACCGAGTTCGTCGCCATGGGGAGCGCCTGTGTTATTTGTAAAGAATAAGGATGGGTCGTTTAAAGTGTGTATCGACTATCGAGAGCTTAACAAATTGACGGTTAAGAATCGGTATCCATTGCCGAGGATTGACGATTTATTTGAACAGTTGCAAGGTTCCTGTGTGTACTCAAAGATTGACTTGAGATCAGGGTATCATCAACTGCGAGTTAGAGAGGAGGATATTCCTATAACTGCTTTTCGTATGCGATATGGACATTTTTAATTCCAAGTGATGCCTTTTGGGTTAACAAATGCGTCTGCAGTGTTCATGGATCTTATGAATCGAGTGTGCAAGTCGTATTTGGATAAGTTTGTCATTGTATTCATTGATGATATTCTTATTTACTCCAAGAGCAAAGAAGAACATGAGAAGCACTTGAGGACGATATTGGAGTTGCTGAAGAAAGAGAAGTTGTACGCAAAATTCTCCAAGTGTGAATTTTGGTTGGAATCTGTACAATTTCTTGGGCATGTGATTAACAACGAAGGAGTTCGTGTGGATCCTGCCAAGTTAGAGGCAATTAAGGAATGGTCGGCACCGACAACGCCAACTGAAGTTCGACAATTTCTTGGTTTAGCTGGTTATTATCAGAGATTCATCGAAGGGTTTTCGTTGATTGCAAAGCCGTTGACCAAGCTTACAGAGAAGAATCGGGTGTTCGAATGGGGAAATGATGAAGAAATCGCTTTCAAAACACTTAAGTACAAATTATGTTCTGCTCCGATTTTGTCATTGCCAGAAGGAATCGAAGACTTCATGGTTTATTGTGACGCGTCTCATAAGGGTTATGGGGCTGTTTTAATGCAACGTGAGAAGGTGATCGCTTACGCATCGAGACAATTGAGGAAGCATGAGGAAAACTACACTACGCGCGACTTGGAATTAGGAGCTGTAGTTTTTGCGCTAAAGTTGTGGAGACACTACTTGTATGGGACTAAGTGTGTTGTATTCACTGACCACAAGAGTTTGCAGCACATATTATTCCAGAAGGAGTTGAATATGAGACAAAGACGATGGGTGGAGCTACTGAGTGAGTATGACTGCGAGATTCGCTACCATCCTGGCAAGGCGAACATTGTAGCGGATGCACTTAGTAGGAAGGATAGGGAGAAACCTTTGAGAGTCAGAGCATTAGTGATGATTGAGGGTGTTGATTTGACCGGAACAATATTGAAGGCTCAAGATAAGGGATTGATGAAAGAAAATATTGGCGCTGAGAATCTGGGAAGACTACATAAACCTCTTTTTGTGGTAAAGTCACACAGGCTGAGATATTTTGAGAATCGGATTTTGGTTACCGCTATGTCCATCCGAGGAAGGAATGCCTGGAGTACGATATTTGGTTATGATGAGTCTCATAAGTCGAAGTACTCGATACATCCTGGAGCGGATAAGATGTATCAAGATATGAAGATAGTCTACTGGTGGCCGAATATGAAGGCAGAGATTGCTCGTTACGTCAGTAAGTGTTTGACTTGCGCGAAGGTCAAAGCTGAACATAAGAGACCGTCTGGGTTGTTGGTACAACCTGAGATCCCAGAATGGAAATGGGAAAAGATCGCTATGGATTTCGTGACGGGTTTACCGAGGACTCCTAGTGGTTGTGATATGATTTGGGTGATCGTGGATAGATTGACGAAATCTGCTCACTTTTTACCTATGAAGAAGACGGATAGTATGGAGAAACTTGCCAGTGTGTACGTGAAGGAAATTGTTTGTCGACATGGAGTGCCTTTATCGATCATTTCGGATCGCGACAACAGATTTACTTCAGAGATTTAGAAATCTCTTCAACGTGCGATGGGCATCGAATTGAGTTTGAGCACGGCCTATCACCCTGAAACTGATGGCCAAAGCGAACAAACTATTCAAACGTTGGAGGACATGCTTCGAGCATGAGTGATTGATTTCGGAGGAAGTTGGGAACGCCGCTTGCCTTTCGTGGAGTTTTCGTATAATAACAGTTATCATGCGAGCATTAAGGCTGCACCATTTGAAGCATTGTATGGAAGGAAGTGTAGGTCTCCTGTGTGTTGGAGCGAAGTGGGAGAGAGTCAGTTGACTGGGCCTGAAATGGTTTTAGAGACGACAGAGAAGATTGTGCAAATCAAGAACCGTCTACTTGCTACGAGAAGCCGACAGAAGAGTTACACCGATAATAGAAGGAAACCGTTGGAATTTGAGGTCGGATACATGGTCATGCTTAAGGTGTCGCCATGAAAGGGTGTGGTACGTTTTGGGAAGAAAGGAAAGCTGAGTCCAAGGTATATTGGACCGTTCAAGATTGTTAGACGAATTGGACCTGTAGCTTATAAGTTGGAATTGCCGAATGAGCCTAGTGTTATTCACGACACGTTTCACGTATCGAATTTGAAGAAGAGTTTGGCGGATAAGAAATTGGTGATTCCTTTGGACGAGATTCAGCTTGACGATAAAATGCATTTTGTGGAGGAACCAGTGGAGATTATGGTCCGAGAGGCTAAGAGATTGAAGCACAGTACAATTCCATTGTGAAGGTACGATGGAATTCTAGACTTGGACCGGAATACACGTGGGAACGTGAGGACTTCTTCAAGGAGATATATCCTCATCTGTTCCAGCGGCACGAAATGTGAGTATAAGAAGAGGCGAGCACCGGGACGTTGCTCTCTTTAAGGAGGGGTGGATGTGATACCCAGAACCCGAGGTCATTTATTTTACCCTAAATTACGAATATTTTTGCAATTTTTAAGAAATTTCGTTTATTATATATTTGACTGTTTAAGTTGAAACCGATGTTTAAGGTCGTAATCTTAACGATTGACGATTTAAGAGAGACGATGACGACTACGATCCCGACGGATGCCCAATTTTTATGTTTTACTATCGTTTTGTCGATATTAGAATTTTTCGAGAATTTTATTTTTGGTTCGTTTTAAGTCGAGTCGGGTGGGTTTTATTTCATCCCAGGTGCGTTTAAATTGCTTTAAAAGTATTTTCGAGTGTTCGGGGCGACCCCCGACTCCCGCAAATTTTCAAAACCGACTAGTAAGTCGTTTCCCGCTAATAAGTGGTGTCGTTTAAAAATGAGGCCAAAAGAATAACAAAATTGCAAAAGAGGCCCCTCTAATTTTACAAAAAGGAAAGTAGAACACACACATATCAAAAATCATTCAAATTTTTTTTTTTCACTTTCTCCTTTCTTCTCTCTTTGGCCGTCAGCCACACCACCACCACCATCACCAAATTTTTTTCCTTCTTGTTTTGAATAAATCCAAGTTTAGACCACGTTTTTATTATCCTTTGTAAGTGTTTTGGTGTAATTCTTTCCAACATGCATTAACAAAAAATTTCAAGAATCAAAGATTTTTCAAAAGTATGATTTGATGTAATTAGGCATGTTGCATATTTAATTAGTGATTGAGTAATGAATAATCATCCACAAAACCAACCAAAATCAATTTGGTTGGGGTGTTTTGAACACCAACACCCCACGGCCAAATGGGGGTGTTTGGTTTTTCATGGTGGTTGATGATTTATGTTGTGGGTTTATGTTTAGAACATTGTTTTTGATGTTTTTAATTGGGTTAAACCTAATGCATGTGTGATTTAGGATTTGGGTTTTTATGAAGATTGATGTTCTTAGTGATATATACTGATTAGGATGATTAGGAATGTTCATAAGTGGTTAGGTTAGGTCTAGGTAATGTTAGAATGGTTTGGAAACAAGTGTTGGATTGATTTTGAGAAAGGAAATTTTAGGCAGATTGTTTAGGCATGTTTTCGTGGGTTTAATTTTGTAAACATGTCATGAGGTTAGAATATAGTTGTAGAGCATTGTCTTAGCTTCTATTTGGTATAAGAAAGATCTTACGACTCCTAACGAGTCAAAAGTTATGCTATTTTGAAAGTTCGTGTACCGGGAGATGAGAAATCAACATAATCCGAAATTATGTTTGGTTTTAGGTCAAATCCCGGGGACCATAGATAGAGTTCGATAAATGATTGAAAGTTGTTCTTTGGTTTCAAACCTGCATTTTGAGTCTATTTTTAGACTTAAGGGTCAAATTAGCTAATGTTGTCTTTTAAATGGGTCAAACAAGTCCTACATGGTAAAAGTGAAAAATCAGTCCTAAAAGTTTACGTTTAGTAAAGTAATGAGTAATGGGTCATAAAAGTAACAACTTTTTATGGGATTTAAAATGGGTTTTCTACAGATTATAAGGGATTTTTACAAATTTTCTTGTAATTTATATAGATGCTTAAGTGATAGAAAACAGCCCGTAATTTTGGTAAGTACCAGCAAAGTTATAAAATGGAAAACGTTTCTAATTACGTAGATAGATGGCATGAGTTTAGTAATGATCACATGTGTGAGTTTTGGCGTGAGTTTTATAAGTGTTAAGTGTTTTTATATACCCGTGTTTAGTACAATAATGTACACGTAGTATTGACTCGGTTTTCGTACTTTGATTGTTAGGTCATGTGTTAGATTTTCCGGGGCAACCAAATCGTCGGTGATATTCTCGTTACGTTTTCGCTAGAACCACTACTACTACGCAAGGTGAGTTTATAGCCTCGCTTCTTACACTTTTAAATGTTTTTACCGCGAGGGGGATGCATGCTATTTTAAATGAAACGAACATAAGTCATGAATGATTGTTGGATCCGAAAGTTTCCTAAATTGTGTTGAGTACCTAGTTGCATAAGACCCTATATTCATGAACTATTAACTATTGTTTAATCCTTGTGTGGATTGAAAATAGCCGCTTATACAATTGATAGTACTATGGGGTTGACGACCCTATCCGACACGAGAGCTAGTACGTTGAGTACCCTCTGCGGACGGATAACTTGTGATAAGAAATAAGGTATAATTGAAACTAATGCCTTTAGAAGGGGCACTGGTTTCATCTTAATCATGCAGGTAAATGTACGCGAGTGATTGAGTTAACGGATTAGTGTCATGAGCTTAAACACAATTGTAATAACCTTGAATGATAGATTGTTTGATCGACAATTCTATAAATGATCGTGATTGATTTTATATACTTATGTTCAAAATGAGATTGTAAAACCTATAAATTTCGCTCAACATTATTTGTTGACCCGTTTAAGCATGTGTTTCAGGTAATCGATGAGATGGTAGCAAGGAGCATGCTAGGATGGAAGTTGTTGTGGCTTGGCGGTCTACTTTGTCTTTCCTCCCTTTTTATAACTCAAAACTTTTTATATTATGTCATGTGAACTAGTAATTACTTTTGGGTTGAGATTCAATGGGGACCTAAACGCAACTCTGTTTTGTAATATCTTTGGGGTTTGGGAAGCGGTAGACAATGTTGTTTTAACAATGTTTAATTAATGTTTAAATTCCTACGTCTCTTTGAGTCGTTCGAAATAGCTTGTGTGTGATGATAACTGCCTAGCACCCAAATGTTGTAGTTACGCTGCGCATAGCATTTGGTGGGGTGTTAGAGATTGGTAATCAGAGCCATGAGTTATAGAGAACTATGTCGTTTTGAAAAATCCTAAACTATAACTTTTGGTGTCGTAAGAAATTGTCCAAGCACACAACTATCCTGCATGGCTCCGGTAAGGTTTACTTTTATTATTGATGGAAATAGATGTATCCCTTTTAAATTGAATGAATGTATGAGTATTTATTACGTAAATACTTAACTACTATATGTAAACGTTGAAATTGTACGTGGAGTACTCGATACTGTAATTCTTGTATTGCATATGCATGAGCATCATATTATCGCATTTTGGGCATGTGTACCACCTTTGCATTGCATTTGCATGCATATAATTATAAATATTGAATAATGACCTTATGTACCCTCCAAAATTTTCTGCTATTGCAGAGATGGCTGAGGTACCGCCTAACGGAAATGGAGACGAATTTGTCGTAGGATACGAAGGGGGACCGTTTCCTCCAAACCTGCCAGATGACGACAATGGATGGATAGCTCAAGAAGAGGAAATAGAGCCGGCAAACGATAGTGATGAAAGTGATGTAGACAACTTCAGTGTTAGTGACGATGGCGAAGAGGATTCTGAGGAGGAGGATCCGGTGGATGACGGAATTCCAACAGATGCCGTAAGTCAAACTGAGCCCGATTTGGTTCAACCGCCCGCCAGGGGTGAGAGTGTCGCTTTTGGGAATCAAGTAGCATCGGAGTTTGGGTCTACTTCTGGAACGAAGAGGGTGACTGAATGTGAGCCGAGTGATAAAGGGAAGAGAAAGATGGACGAGGAAGAATATAGTGATGAAGAGCCCGAGGAAGATGAGGAAGAACCACCGTCCAAGAAGTCATGTGGATCACTACGTGGCTAGTTACTTGTATTTCATTTTTATCTTTTGATCGTTGTAATCGAACTATTTTAGGCTCCTGTATGATGGTATTGTGATGAAAACTTGATAACTTTAAGTTTGTTGGTGTATGGTTGTAGTGGCATTACTTGTCACAGATTTTGGTTGATCTATCAATGCAATCCATGTTTACCTTTCATAATCTATGATAAGTCTTGAATTTGCTATTTTGTGATGTGATTGATGAATATTAGTAACCTTGTTGATGTATTGTTGTACTTATATTATGTCTTGAAAGAGAAATCCTTCTTAATCTTGATATGTATACTTACCTTGTTTTCTATTTCCCTGTCATTGCAGAGAGGTGTAACTAAGACTTCACCATGCCTCCAAAGTTGACAGCTACTCGTGTGAACACTATGATTCAAGAGGCAGTCGCCAATGCTCTTGAGGCAGATCGTGCGAACAGAAACCAGGGTCAAGGTGGAAATGTGGAAAGAGAACAAGCCCCAAGGGAATGTTCATATGCCGGTTTTGTGAAATGTGGTCCCAACAGTTTCGTGGTACCGGTGGAGCTTTGGAACTCCGTAGATGGGTGGAAAAGATTGAAAGCACTTTCGAAATCAGTGGGTGCTCTGAGGCAAACAAAGTTAAATTTGCAGCTGCTACTTTCCTCGATGATGCTTTAAGCTGGTGGAACAACTAGGTGGCTACTGTCGGATTGGTAGTAGCAAATGGAAGAACTTAGGCTGCAACCAAGGCACTTTTGACTAAGAAGTTTTGTCCCGAGGAAGAGCTGGGTCAGTTAGAAGACGAGTTGAGACACTTGTCGTTGAAGAATAATGACATCACTGCTTATACAAGAAGGTTTAATGAGTTAAGCCTATTGTGTCCTGATGCTTTCGTAGACGATCGCAAGAAGATGAAACAATATATCAAGGGTCTGTCGAGCAACATTAAGGGTGAGACTACTTCGTCAAAGCCCGGATCATTTGATGAGGCTGTTCAGATGGCTCACGCACTGATGGATGTTAAGTTGCAAGACAAGAAAGACTATATTGCTGAGGGAAACAAAAGGAAATGGGAAGCTGCCCAGGTGAATCAATCACAAGGACAGAATCGTGGGGGTAATCACAACAACAATCAAGGACCGAATCGTAACCAATAGTTCAACCAAAGGAGGAATGATGGGATGAGAGCTGCTACTGCCCCTAGAGGAGTTAAGGTCAATCCTCATTGTGGCCGTTGTAACTTGTACCACATTGAGAATTGTCCTCTTGCATGTGGCAAGTGTGGGAAGGCTGGTCATAGAGTTGCAGATTGTCGATCTAAAGGTGTGGCTACAGGGGCGAATGCCACTCGAGCAATGGTTTGTTTTGGATGTGGAGAAAAGGGGCACAAGCAAGGAAACTGCCCGAAAGATGGGAATAGGCAGGGAGGAAATAATGTTGCTGCTGTATACCGAGTAGGTACCGCTGCGCTGACAAACCGAAAGGCCTGAATGTGGTGACCGGTATGTTTCTACTTGACGCTCATTATGCTAGTGTATTATTTGATTCTGGATCCGACAAAAGCTTTGTAGACGTAAAATTTAGTCGCCATATCAATAGAGAACCGGTAATGCTAACGACTAACTATAATGTGGAATTATCCGATGGAAAGATTGTTAGTACAAATTCTATACTAAGAGGGTGTACCTTGAAGTTAGGGAATTATGCCTTTGATATCGACTTAATGCCTATAGAGCTAGGATCGTTCGACGTGATTATTGGGATGGATTGGTAAATGGCGCATAGTGCGGTGATTGTTTGTGGAGAAAGGTTGGTCCAAATCCCGTTGAGAAATAGAGTATTGACTGTGAAGGGTAATGAATGTACTTCTCGTCTGAGAGTAATATCTTGCTTGAAGATGATGAGGTATATGGAAGAAGGATACGATGTATTTCTGGCGCAGATTTCTAGTGATGGTGATGTAGAGACAAAGTTGGAAGAGGTGTCTGTGATTCGAGAGTATCCAGAAGTTTTTCCTGATGAGTTGCCGGGTTTACCGCCCTCTCGTGAAGTGGAATTTCAGATCAATTTGATGCCAGGATCTGCACCAGTTGCTCATGCACCTTATCGATTGGCGCCGTCAGAACTGAATGAGTTATCTGATCAATTGAAAGAATTGATGGATAAGGGGTTTATTAGACCGAGTTCGGCGCCATGGGGAGCGCCTGTGTTATTTGTAAAGAAGAAGGATGGGTCGTTTAGAATGTGTATCGACTATCGAGAGCTTAACAAATTGACGGTTAAGAATCGGTATCCATTGCCGAGGATTGACGATTTATTTGATCAGTTGCAAGTTTCCTGTGTGTACTCGAAGATTGACTTGAGATCAGGGTATCATCAACTGCGAGTTAGAGAGGAGGATACTCCTATAACTGCTTTTCGTACGCGATATGGACATTTTTAATTCCAAGTGATGCCTTTTGGGTGAACAAATGCGCCTGTAGTGTTCATAGATCTTATGAATCGAGTGTGCAAGCCGTATTTGGATAAGTTTGTCATTGTATTCATTGATGATATTCTTATTTACTCCAAGAGCAAAGAAGAACATGAGAAGCACTTGAGGACGATATTGATGCTGCCGAAGAAAGAGAAGTTGTATGCAAAATTCTCCAAGTGTGAATTTTGGTTGGAATCTGTACAATTTCTTGGGCATGTGATTGGCAACGAAGGAGTTCGTGTGGATCCTGCCAAAGTAGAGGCAATTAAGGAATGGTCGGCACCGACAACGCCAACTGAAGTTCGACAATTTCTTGGTTTAGCTGGTTATTATCGGAGATTCATCGAAGGGTTTTCGTTGATTGCAAAGCCGTTGACCAAGCTTATAGAGAAGAATCGGGTGTTTGAATGGGGAAATGATGAAGAAATCGCTTTCAAAACACTTAAGGACAAATTGTGTTCTGCTCCGATTTTTTCATTGCCAGAAGGAATCGAAGACTTCATGGTTTATTGTGACGCGTCTCATAAGGGTTATGGGGCTGCTTTAATGCAACATGAGAAGGTGATCGCTTACGCGTCGAGACAATTGAGGAAGGATGAGGAAAACTAAACTACGCACGACTTGGAATTAGGAGCTGTAGTTTTTGCGCTAAAGTTGTGGAGACACTACTTGTATGGGACTAAGTGTGTTGTATTCACTGACCACAAGAGTTTGCAGCACATATTAGACCAGAAGGAGTTGAATATGAGACAAAGACGATGGGTGGATCTAGTGAGTGAGTATGACTGCGAGATTCGCTACCATCCTGGTAAGGCGAACGTTGTAGCGGATGCACTTAGTATGAAGGATAGGGAGAAACCTTTGAGAGTCAGAGCATTAGTGATGATTGAGGGTGTTGATTTGACCGGAACAATATTGAAGGCTCAAGAGAAGGGATTGATGAAAGAAAATATTGGCGCTGAGAATCTGGGAAGACTGCAGAAACCTTTTTTTGTGGTAAAGTCAGACGGGCTGAGATATTTTGAGAATCGGATTTTGGTTACCGCTATGTCCATCCGAGGAAGGAATGCCTGGAGTACGATATTTGGTTATGAATGAGTCTCATAAGTTGAAGTACTCGATACATCCTGGAGCGGATAAGATGTATCACGATATGAAGAAAGTCTACTGGTGGCCGAATATGAAGACAGAGATTGCTCGTTACGTCAGTAAGTGTTTGACTTGCGCGAAGGTCAAAGCTGAACATACGAGACCGTCTGGGTTGTTGGTACAACCTGAGATCCCAGAATGGAAATGGGAAAAGATTGCTATGGATTTCGTGACGGGTTTACCAAGGACTCCTAGTGGTTGTGATATGATTTGGGTGATCGTGGATAGATTGACGAAATCTGCTCACTTTTTACCTATGAAGAAGATGGATAGTATGGAGAAACTTGCCAGTGTGTATGTGAAGGAAATTGTTTGTCGACATGGAGTGCCTTTATCGATCATTTCGGATCGCGACAGCAGATTTACTTCAGAATTTTGGAAATCTCTTCAACGTGCGATGGGCACCGAATTGAGTTTGAGCACGGCCTATCACCCTGAAACTGATGGCCAAAGCGAACGAACTATTCATACATTGGAGGACATGCTTCGAGCATGCGTAATTGATTTCGGAGGAAGTTGGGAACGTCACTTGCCTTTCGTGGAGTTTTCGTATAATAACAGTTATCATGCGAGCATTAAGGCTGCAACATTTAAAGCGTTGTATGGAAGGAAGTGTAGGTCTCCTGTGTGTTGGAGCGAAGTGGGAGAAAGTAAGTTGACTAGGCCTGAAATGGTTTTAGAGACGACAGAGAAGATTGTGCAAATCAAGAACCGTCTACTTGCTACGAGAAGCCGACAAAAGAGTTACGCCGATAATAGAAGGAAACCGTTGGAATTTGAGGTCGGATACATGGTCATGCTTAAGGTGTCGCCATGGAAGGGTGTGGTACGTTTTGGGAAGAAAGGAAAGCTGAGTCCAAGGTATATTGGACCGTTCAAGATTGTTAGACGAATTGGACCTGTAGCTTATAAGTTGGAATTGCCGAATGAGCTTAGTGTTATTCATGACATGTTTCACGTATCGAATTTGAAGAAGAGTTTGGCGGATAAGAAATTGGTGATTCCTTTGGACGAGATTCAGCTTGACGATAAAATGCATTTATTGGAGGAACCAGTGGAGGTTATGGACCGAGAGGTTAAGAGATTGAAGCACAGTACAATTCCCATTGTGAAGGTACGATGGAATTCTAGACGTGGACCGGAATACACGTGGGAACGTGAGGACTTCTTCAAGGAGAGATATCCTCATCTGTTCCAGCGGCACGAAATGTGAGTATAAGAAGAGGCGAGCACCGGGACGTTGCTCTCTTTAAGGAGGGGTGGATGTGATACCCAGAACCCGAGGTCATTTATTTTACCCTAAATTACGAATATTTTTGCAATTTTTAAGAAATTTCGTTTATTATATATTTGACTGTTTAAGTTGAAACCGATGTTTAAGGTCGTAATCTTAACGATTGACGATTTAAGAAAGACGATGACGACTACGATCCCGACGGATGCCCAATTTTTATGTTTTACTATCGTTTTGTCGATATTAGAATTTTTCGAGAATTTTATTTTTAGTTCGTGTTAAGTCGATCCGGGTGGGTTTTATTTCATCCTGGTGCGTTTAAATTGCTTTAAAAGTATTTTCGAGTGTTCGGGGCGACCCCCGACTCCCGCAAATTTTCAAAACTGACTAGTAAGTCGTTTCCCGCTAATAAGTGGTGTCATTTAAAAATGAGGCCAAAAGAATAACAAAATTGGAAAAGAGGCCCCTCTGATTTTACAAAAAGAGAAGGAGAACACACACATATCAAAAATCATTCAATTTTTTTCACTCTCTACTTTCCTCTCTCTTTGGCCGTTAGCCACACCACCACCACCACCACCAAAATTTTTTCCTTCTTGTTTTGAATAAATCCAAGTTTAGACCACGTTTTTATTATCCTTTGTAAGTGTTTTGGTGTAATTCTTTCCAACATGCATTAACAAAAATTTCAAGAATCAAAGATTTTTCGAAAGTATGATTTGATGTAATTAGGCATGTTGCATGTTTAATTAGTGATTGGGTTATGAATAATCATCCACAAAACTAACCAAAATCAATTTGGTTGGGGTGTTTTGAACACCAACACCCCACGGCCAAATGGGGGTGTTTGGTTGTTCATGGTGGTTGATGATTTATGTTATGGGTTTATGTTTAGAACATTGTTTTTGATGTTTTTAATTGGGTTAAACCTAATGCATGTGTGATTTAGGATTTGAGTTTTTATGAAGATTGATGTTCTTAGTGATATATACTGATTAGGATGATTAGTAATGTTCATTAGTGGTTAGGTTAGGTCTAGGTAATGTTAGAATGGTTTAGAAACAAGTGTTGGATTGATTTTGAGAAAGGAAATTTTAGGCAGATTGTTTAGGCATGTTTTTGTGGGTTTAATTTTGTAAACGGGTCATGAGGTTAGAATATAGTTGTAGAGAATTGTCTTAGCTTTGATTTGGTATAAGAAAGAGCTTACGACTCCTAACGAGTCAAAAGGTATGCTATTTTGAAAGTTCGTGTACAGGGAGATGAGAAATAAACATAATCCGAAATTATGTTTGGTTTTAGGTCAAATCCCGGGGACCATAGATAGAGTTTGATAAATGATTGAAAGTTTTTCTTTGGTTTCAAACCTGCATTTTTTAGTCTATTTTTAGACTTAAGGGTCAAATTAGCTAATATTGTCTTTTAAATGGGTCAAACAAGTCCTACATGGTAAAAGTGCAAAATCAGTCCTAAAAGTTTACGTTTAGTAAAGTAATGAGTAATGGGTCATAAAAGTAAAAAGTTTTTATGGGATTTAAAATGGGTTTTCTACAGATTATAAGGGATTTTTACAAATTTTCTTGTAATTTATATAGATGTTTAAGTGATAGAAAATAACCCGTACTTTTGGTAAGTAGCGACAAAGTTATAAAATGGAAAACGTTTCTAATTACATAGATAGATGGTATGAGTTTAGTAATGATCACATGTGTGAGTTTTGGCGTGAGTTTTATAAGTTTTAAGTGTTTTTATATACGCATGTTTAGTACAATAATGTACACGTAGTATTGACTCGGTTTTCGTACTTTGATTGTTAGGTCACGTGTTAGATTTTCCGGGGCAACCAAATCGTCGATGATATTCTCGTTACGTTTTCGCTAGAACCACTACTACTACGCAAGGTGATTTTATAGCCTCGCTTCTTACACTTTTAAATGTTTTTACCGCGAGGGGATGCATGCTATTTTAATAGAAACGAAAATAAGTCATGAATGATTGGTGGACCCAAAAGTTGCCTAAATTGTGTTGAGTACCTAGTTGCATAAGACCCTATATTCATGAACTATTAACTATTGTTTAATCCTTGTGTGGATTGAAAATAGCCGCTTATACAATTGATAGTACTATGGGGTTGACGACCCTATCCGAGACGAGAGCTAGTACGTTGAGTACCCTCTGCGGACGGATAACTTGTGATAAGAAATAAGGTATAATTGCAACTAATGCCTTTAGAAGGGGCACTGGTTTCATCTTAATCATGCCGGTAAATGTACGCGGGTGATTGAGTTAACGGATTAGTGTCATGAGCTTAAACACAATTGTAATAACCTTGAATGATAGATTGTTTGATCGACAATTCTATAAATGATCATGATTGATTTTATATACTTATGTTTAAAATGAGATTGTAAAACCTATAAATTTCGCTCAACATTATTTGTTGACCCCTTTAAGCATGTGTTTCAGGTAATCGATGAGATGGTAGCAAGGAGCATGCTAGGATGGAAGTTGTTGTGGCTTGGCGGTCTGTGACAATCCGTCAATTTATGGTTGATATTTTATTCTCAAGTATTATCTAAAAACATTATTTTAATGTTATATTATGAACTCACTTATTTTTGGGAAGTAATTTGGATTTACGTCTTGAAGTAGCATCGACTACGTCTAAACCGGAGGATTCTACGTTACGTGCTTACGTTTACATACACCGTCTTTGGTGACAGTCCGACATTTCAGGAAATAAATTTATCCGTGAATATTATTTTGGCGTTTTAAATTTGTGTTGGTTCATAAACTCACAAATTTACGAGAAGAGATTAGGACTTACGATTATAATTTAACGTCCTTTACGACTAAACAAAAAACCTTAGGATTACGTATTTACGTTTTCGAACTCTGTTTTTGATGAGACAATTTTTATTAGATTCGTTTTGTGCCGTTGATTCATAATTTATAAAAACGTTTTTCGTAAAACGACTCGAGGGCACGCAAATCGAGGAAACTAGAATCGAGGAGTACCCGTAAATTAGTGGGATGAGACAAGTTTACACTTGCCTCACCCCACAAATGGGAGGCCAAAACTTCACCAACACATCTAAGATGTGTCAAAGCTTACTAAGTAAGCTAGGACACTTTTCCTAGCTACTTACACAAACTACATGCACAACAAAACCACTCAACACAAACTAACAACTTCATTTATTCAACTCCATGCAAATCTCACACAACTCTCCTCCCTCTCTCTCTAAAATTCGTCCAAGAACCACCCCTAAACACCCTCATTTGATTAAATTTAACCATGAAATCATATGTTATTCACACATATGATAAAGCCCTTTTCAAGCTCTATTGATTGGTGGTGATTTTAACATCCAAGGAGAAGATTTGGTGATGTCCAAGGGCTGATTTCTCAAGGAGTTTTCATGAAGAACAAGGGCTGATTTTTGGAGGAATCTACAAATACTTGGTGATCCTAGAAGTGATGTTGATATCCCATAAGATTGGTAATGTAGAGATTTTACTCGTTGAAAAAGTTCGTTTTCTCGGTGTCTAATCGAATTGATTTCCGGTTCAAAGTGCGACTCAGTTGTTTTTAGTTAAGGAAAAAAAAAAGAAAGTTGATTATCTAAAACTAATTTAAAAGTAAATGAGAAAAGTATTTAAAAACAAATTAAAGACAAGTTCAAATGATAAAAGTAAAACAAGGTGAATATTAAAAACTAAAAGTTAAAACGATATTAAAACGAATATTAAAACAAATAATAAAACGTAATTTAAAGCGAAACAATTAATAAAAATAAATATAAAAGACGAAATTAACTATCGACTCGAAAATAAAGTTTACTAAATGAAAAAGGAGAGAACAAAACTAAAATGGTACTTTAAAGCTAAACGAGGCAAAACCTAAAGCGGGTACTAAATAAAAGATAAAACTTAAACTTTATGAAAAAATATTAATACTAAAAATCGACGAAAAATTCAACTAAAAATATGTAACTTTCAAAAATAAAATCGGAACAACTTTCAGATAAAACTAAACAATTACGGAACAATACTATTAAATAAACCAGCTAGCAGGCTAGCTGCTGGAAGCAGCCAGGCAGCCTGCTTAATTGGCGGGAAAGAAAAGCTAAGCTAGCAAGCTAGCAGGAGGTCTTTTTTATTCGGTTCGGATGTTTTCTAAAGTTCCGATTCGGAACTTTTATTTTACAAGTTGGTTCGAAACAATTTTATTCGGAAGTTTTTAAATTGGTTCGGAACTTTTGAATAAATTGGTTCGGAAGTTTTTGAAAAAATTGATTCGGAAGTTTTTGAAAAAATTGGTTCGGAAGTTTTTGAAAAAATTGGTTCGGAAGTTTTTGAAAAAAATTGGTTCGGAAGTTTTTTATTCGGAACTTTTCAAAAGTTCCGGTTCGGAACTTTTTGAATAAATCGGTTCGGAACTTTGAAAAGAAATTTGGTTCGGAACTTTTTTGACAAGAAATTTGGTTCGGAACTTTAAGAAAATCGGTTCGGAACATTAACTGGGCAATATTAACAGTAGCAGGAACGGAGAACAGGGAAAAGTACTAGAACACGAATTTAAGCAAAATCAATCAAGATCAACCAAAAGATTATCCCAAAATAACCACTAAATATCAACTAACAATAATCAATCAAAACAAATCATCAAAACTAACAAACATAACCAAATTAATCAAAACCCACTTGATCAAAAGCATAAAAATTCAAGAACATGAACAATCAAGATAAAGAACAAATCAAACAAGAAAGGAAGAAGATGAAGAATTAAAAGCTTAATTAAAAAGTAAGGATTCAATAACAAAAGCTTAAACATAAATTAATCTAGAGAGAGAAAGCATAGATCTAGAGAGAGAAACTACCTACTCCTAATCTAATCCTAAAAACTAACCAAACCTCTCACATGTTGTGAGGGTGGTATTTATAGGAGAGGGGAGTGGTTGGTGGCTTCCTCTTTCTTTCATTCTTTCTTGGTCCTCAGTCTTTCAGTCTTCTTAAATTCTTCGACTTTTCAGACTTCGTCTCGGGATTTCTTTGAACTCGTTTTGTAATTTCTTCATAATTTAGACTTGAGTTCTTCGGCTTTTAGTAAACTTCCGTCTTTTGACTTTTTCTTCGATAAATCTTCAGAATTGGTCTTGGACTTCCGTTCTTTTTCCACTCTTGATCTTTCGACTTCATCTTTCGTCTTTTTCTTCGATAAAAGCCCGTGAAAGCCGTGTTTTCTCCACTTTTCACCTTCTCGATCCTGAAACACAATGAAAACACAAACCACGCATAATTCCGCCATTTATGACATAAAATATACGTTTAGGTCCCGTTTTAATGTAATTAAGTGGTAGAAAAGATGGGTGTTTTCACACCTATCAAATCCCCTAAACTTAACCATTGCAATGCCGTCATGCAATGCTTAGTGATAAAGCAAGGTTTACACTTTCCATCATAATCAACCTACCTTGGCCTTTATTAAACAACTAAGGAAAATCAAAAAGATAGAAAATAACAAGATGCAATCAAGGAAGAACATGTAAAGAAGTCTAAGACTTACATTAGGGCTTGTGTGTCATGAATGTTTATCACCCTCAAGTTTCACGTTCCCCATGCCAAGCTTAAAAACAAGATCATTGTTAGTACAAGTTAGCATAACAAACATTTACTCATGCGGTTCAATTAATCACTTAAACTCCCTTATTCCTATGGGTATCTCTTATATTTTATTGATGTCTTGAATGATGACGAGGATGCATTGTTGACTTATTCCGATAATTTATTAAGGCTGAAAGCAAAGTAGGACGATTTGATCAATAGTTAGCTAAAGGACAAAATCTCTTAAAACTGCTTCTCGGGATATCAAAACGTTCATATCTTGGCATAACTCGGTTCACGATTTGAGACCTTTCTCGGGCCGATATTTGACATGTACTTCATACTTCATATCTTCGAGAGACGTTCTTGAGATAATGCTCTTCTCATCATAATAGAGTTTCTTCACTTGGAGACTTTTGTGGGGTACTCCAACTTTGTTGACCACGACTTCATGATTATTCTTCAATCTCTATTTGGGATTTCGAGATACAACGATCCGCCTCCTTTTCGGACTTGGATCTATTTATCCTCATACCTTGTTAGGGTCTTTTCGGATAGACTTCTCCATGATCTTTATGGGAGTTGATTGCTTTTCGTCGTGAGTCTTGATCCTTCATATTGACTTTGGGAATAATGCTTTTCACATCACCTTGGATCTTCAGCAATAAAATGGAATCCTCATGCCTTGTTAGGGCCTTTTCGGACTCGCCAATCTTCGCGCCCCGCTTCATAAGTTATGCCTTGGCTATGAACTCTCGTCATTACCGAGCAACTTTTAAACGATCTTGGGCTAGAAGCTAAGTAACTTTTCAAATCGTACGACCTTACTTATTGCAGATAATTTATTAGCAAGTGATGGGAGAAAAAGATCATAATTAACTCACATAAGTTAATGAGAGAATACCAAACTTGTAACCAACTCTATCATTTCTCGTTCTCCACAATTTAAAATCTCAAGGAATGAGGCTCGTGGATACTTAGCCTAATAAACCAATTAAGGTCTACATGGTTAAGGATACTAGCTAGAGTGAACTTGGATAAGTAAACTCGGGTTGAGTCAAAATATTCACAACGGGCCTAATATATCTAAGATATCTAAACTTGCTAAAACCATTTTATTAAAATAAGAGAAAAATAGCAAAAATAATGGGAACTACAACTAGGCCAAAATAGATTAAAAATTTTGAAAAATGTCGAAAAATCGATTTTCCGGTTAAAATGAGGGCAAATACAAGGAAAAGACCACTTAACTTCGATAGAAGTCCCCCCTACACTTAATAAACATTGTCCTCAATGTTTAAGCATGTGGGAGTAAACTCCCCTACACTTAGGACATTGTGCACGTTGTTTAAATCTTGTTAAGGAAAAGACCACTAAAGAGATTCCTATTTTAATATTGAGAAATATAAAATAGTGAATCGAAAAGAGTTTAGGATAGAACCGGGAAGAAGAGAACACGGAATCACGGTTCGTCAAAAGTCATCAAGAGTGTGTCTTTGAAGCTCTAATCCCTACATATGATAAGAAAAAGAACAAGAAACATCAACGGGGCTCCCCCTACACTTATGGTGAAAATAGATAGATAAAAGGGTTGCCTCCCAAAAAGCGCTTGTTTTTGTTGACCGAGTCACGAGCCTGACTCGTCCCCGAATTAAATGGTCCATGGGGAAGCCTCGAATGTGATACCGGGATCAAAGACCTTGTCCTCGTTCCCGGTGGACATCAACAAAGGAGAGGCGGGGGAGTAAGTCTTAAAAGGGAGAAAGGTCCTTTCAACATACGTATAGTATGTGAATTCAAGATCCACGGGAGGTGGGTTGGGTATAGTAAGCACATTGTCATCCCCCAAAGACAATGGATGCTGAGCAAACGGCAAAGCCGTATTGTTATCAATGAAAGCATAATCAATGTCACCTCCCGGGTCAAAGCACTCATCCTCCGTGATAGTGGCTAAAAGGGAGGATGGAAGGTGCTCGGGAGGGGGACTTGGGTCAATACTTTCCTGCAGCAAATTATCAAAAATAATGTCCCCCTCCGTGTCAGAGTCATCAATACCTGGAGGGATAGAGTGGATGTAGATTTCTTCCAGCAATGGGTCATTATCTTCAACGGAAGGAATAGATGGAGGTAAAGACTTGGAAAGAGAAGGAGAAGTCAACGCTTCGATTTGAGCAATAAGAAGGTGCACTTTCCGTAATCCATCGCGAAGAAGCACGTCTTCCACCTCATCCACAAGATCATGTTCATCGGTGAACTGCTCGTAAACCGGAGAGAATAAATCGTCATCGTCTGCATCTCCCGGTGGAGATTGAGAAATTTCAAAAGTGAAATTCTCATAGCAGAGAGAAGAATCGTCATCACTAGGATCGACCTCTTCCGTAAGAGCAACGTCGTCCTCATGCACCATAGCAGGTAAGTCACAAACCTCATCATCCAATACTTTGGCGAGACCAACATCACTATGCTCATTCAACGAATCTAGATCCTTAGACGTAGAAGGAACATCGAGAGTAGGAGCAGTAACTTCAGAAGATGAGTTGAAAGTGCATACAGCATCATCGTCATCATCATCATAATAGTATTGACGCACAAGCAGAGGGGTATAATCACTAAGATTAGATACTTGCTCTTGTTGCAGTCGCTTTTCCTCGTCTCGAAGTTCTTTAACCAAAACAACGACCTCTTGAAGTTGCAAAACAATGGAGTGTGTTTCTTCATTCAAGGTAGTGAGTTGTGGGTCAAGATGCATTTGCTGAGAGGATTGATGATTGAGGGTGTGATGTGGGGGCTCAAAGTGTTGAAAACCTGAATTGTAGCAAGGTTGTGGCTCATAGTTGTTCATCGGTTGGGAATAATTAGAAACCGGGTTTGGTTCATAATAATCCATAGGTGAAGAAAACTGAGGACACGGATTTGGCTCATAACAATTCAGTGGTTGACAATAATAGGTATCGCGAGGACCCCCACAGTTGTTGCAAACCGGGTATGGAGAAAAATCAAGTGCGTCTTGTGGATAGCTATTTTCATTGTTATAATTGTACCCCGGTTCTTGCCCGTGACCATACGGGTATCGAACCGGGCACGAAACATGCCAATGAGAATCGCTTCCACAATAGATGCACGGGGGAACATGAGGTAGGTTCAAAAAGTACGAATTAGTCGAGTTGTACAAAGGACAAAATCCGGATTGTGTGTAGTCGATATCGTTTCCGCACCGCTCACATGTACACCATTGACAAGAGTTGTTCCCAGATAATTGTTTCCCACACCGGACGCAATGGACATAAAAATCCATAAAGAAAGATAGATAAGCAAGAAGAATATTTTTGGTGCAAAACTTTGAAAAAGAAATGATTTTTATGATTTTTCAAATGTTTTTGGATTTTTGAAAATTTTTGACAAGAAAAATAACGTTCGCAAGTGAACGGATCCCAAAAGCCAACGCTTCACTCACAAAAAACCTTCGATCTTCACGAAAAGAGCCGACAGCGGCGCCATTTTAATGTAGAGATTTTACTCGTTGAAAGAGTTCGTTTTCTCGGTGTCTAATCGAATTGATTTCCGGTTCAAAGTGCGACTCAGTTGTTTTTGGTTAAGGAAAAAAAAAGAAAGTTGATTATCTAAAACTAATTTAAAAGTAAATGAGAAAAGTATTTAAAAACAAATTAAAGACAAGTTCAAATGATAAAAGTAAAACAAGGTGAATATTAAAAACTAAAAGTTAAAACGATATTAAAACGAATATTAAAACAAATAATAAAACGTAATTTAAAGCGAAACAATTAATAAAAATAAATATAAAAGACGAAATTAACTATCGACTCGAAAATAAAGTTTACTAAATGAAAAAGGAGAGAACAAAACTAAAATGGTACTTTAAAGCTTAACGAGGCAAAACCTAAAGCGGGTACTAAATAAAAGATAAAACTTAAACTTTACGAAAAAATATTAATACTAAAAATCGACGAATAATTCAACTAAAAATATGTAACTTTCAAAAATAAAATCGGAACAACTTTCAGATAAAACTAAACAATTACGGAACAATACTATTAAATAAACAAGCTAGCAGGCTAGCTGCTGGAAGCAGCCAGGCAGCCTGCTTAATTGGCGGGAAAGAAAAGCTAAGCTAGCAAGCTAGCAGGAGGTCTTTTTTATTCGGTTCGGAAGTTTTCTAAAGTTCCGATTCGGAACTTTTATTTTACAAGTTGGTTCGAAACAATTTTATTCGGAAGTTTTTAAATTGGTTCGGAACTTTTGAATAAATTGGTTCGGAAGTTTTTGAAAAAATTGGTTCGGAAGTTTTTGAAAAAATTGGTTCGGAAGTTTTTGAAAAAATTGGTTCGGAAGTTTTTGAAAAAAATTGGTTCGGAAGTTTTTTATTCGGAACTTTTCAAAAGTTCCGGTTCGGAACTTTTTGAATAAATCGGTTCGGAACTTTGAAAAGAAATTTGGTTCGGAACTTTTTTGACAAGAAATTTGGTTCGGAACTTTAAGAAAATCGGTTCGGAACATTAACTGGGCAATATTAACAGTAGCAGGAACGGAGAACAGGGAAAAGTACTAGAACACGAATTTAAGCAAAATCAATCAAGATCAACCAAAAGATTATCCCAAAATAACCACTAAATATCAACTAACAATAATCAATCAAAACAAATCATCAAAACTAACAAACATAACCAAATTAATCAAAACCCACTTGATCAAAAGCATAAAAATTCAAGAACATGAACAATCAAGATAAAGAACAAATCAAACAAGAAAGGAAGAAGATGAAGAATTAAAAGCTTAATTAAAAAGTAAGGATTCAATAACAAAAGCTTAAACACAAATTAATCTAGAGAGAGAAAGCATAGATCTAGAGAGAGAAACTACCTACTCCTAATCTAATCCTAAAAACTAACCAAACCTCTCACATGTTGTGAGGGTGGTATTTATAGGAGAGGGGAGTGGTTGGTGGCTTCCTCTTTCTTTCATTCTTTCTTGGTCCTCAGTCTTTCAGTCTTCTTAAATTCTTCGACTTTTCAGACTTCGTCTCGGGATTTCTTTGAACTCGTTTTGTAATTTCTTCATAATTTAGACTTGAGTTCTTCGGCTTTTAGTAAACTTCCGTCTTTTGACTTTTTCTTCGATAAATCTTCAGAATTGGTCTTGGACTTCCGTTCTTTTTCCACTCTTGATCTTTCGACTTCATCTTTCGTCTTTTTCTTCGATAAAAGCCCGTGAAAGCCGTGTTTTCTCCACTTTTCACCTTCTCGATCCTGAAACACAATGAAAACACAAACCACGCATAATTCTGCCATTTATGACATAAAATATACGTTTAGGTCCCGTTTTAATGTAATTAAGTGGTAGAAAAGATGGGTGTTTTCACACCTATCAATTGGTTACCTAAAACCAAGTCTTGTTCATCATCAACCCCATTTTTTCATCACTTTGGTGGCATAGAGATTGTTCTTCCCATCCTCTTGTTATTTTGATTATGTAATCTTATATTTTCTTTCCTATTTTATATTTATATAATGAATATATGATGATAAAAATATTGTGTGGAGATTTGGTGTTGATAAACATGGTTAAAAAGATGGAAAACCATATGTAAAAAGGTTAAAATCTTGCTT
The DNA here is from genome assembly GCA_025667525.1 of Glebionis coronaria. NCBI lineage: Eukaryota > Viridiplantae > Streptophyta > Magnoliopsida > Asterales > Asteraceae > Glebionis > Glebionis coronaria. The sequence goes on along the minus strand of CM046879.1, from coordinate 202,870,324 downwards.
AATAAGTTGGCTGTATAAAAACAGTAACTAACCACATGTTAAACTGATAAAATGGCAAAGTGGAATCAATATACAGTAAGTATTAGGTCTTGTACACATGTGAGAGTTGGCCATACAATAGAATCATTATAATGAGTGAGATATGATTAAAACAAAATTGAAGTACCAATCTGAATAGTCAGTTTTAGACGGACTGTTAGGGATATTTAGAGTTGGATTGAGCAGTAGCTAAAACTAAGTTAATTGTAGCACATATCATGTAGTTTATGGTGACAAAAAATGAGCTTCTATCTCCTTATATAACTCAAGATATGATAAAAATGGTGAGGATGAAACTAAAAATCAGATTTTGAAGAATTAATGTTTAATAGTATTATATAAGCACTCAAACTAATATAGTATAAAATGTGAATTAAAACCCACTAACTTATAAATTTCATTTATATAAATATGTATAAGGTTAAATAAATGGACACTTTATAAAAATGGTACTTGAATAAGATTTATAAGTTATAAAAACTATAAACATGATTTTTTCGACTTTTTCGGCTATTACCGTAAAATTAACGTTTTTCGCCAATTAAAACTTAGACGATCAAACCCGTCTAATGTAAAGTTTTTAAAAGTCATATACTGATATATAAGTACCTAATACAAGTAAAAACCGATAAAACCCGAACTATATGACATACAGACATTAACGAGCTAAGTTAGCATATTTGGACTAATAATTTAACTAAATAAGTTAAACACTTATAGAAATTTCTGATTGGGCTTAACCCATTTGGGCCCAACATGTAAAGTATAAATACTGATAATACAAGTATAAAATAGATTAATACAAGTTAATAAACTTATAATAGGCTTATTGGACCTAAAACATGTAAATAGGTAAAACTAGTAAACTAGTAAAAAGTTACCAATACATAAACACTAAAATGAGTAAATAAGAATATATAAACCCACTTGATCATCATCATATGTACAAAATCATCATATGTATATTTGTTATTTTTATAAAGTCATTGGACAAGAGTCTAAGACGAGTATTATTTGTCTAGGTTTCCGTGATTGAAGCACGTACCGTACATCCAAATCGCCGATAACCACCTTCCCACATCAACGTGAGTTCATAGCCTCGCACTCTTTTAAATGTTTTTATGAAATGTTTTATAAACCCGCGAGGGAGATAACATGTTAGTTTTGATAAAATAGGACACCATTTGTCCCGATTGTTTGTTTATTGATTTGGACCCGAATGAATGTATGACCTGATGAATGAATATATGACCCGATAAATGAAATGAAATGGATTATTAAAGTTAGGTTATGTCACTAAAAGTCCCATTAGCATGAATTGTGAACTACCGGGATTTGGTAGACGCTTATGAATATAATAGTACTATTTAGGGACGATCACCCCAGTTCGCGCCTTGACGGTTGATCCCCGTTGTGCCACATTGATTGGTAAGCGAATTTATGTATGAGAAGATTTACATAAGCGTGATTATTGTGACAACACGCTAATTTAGATGGGCAAATTGAGTTGGCTAGCTACCCGTTGTTTGGTATAGTAAGGTAACAATGTCATGCGGCTTATTATAATCCAATAGCGAAAATACTGCTTTATGCATTGAATACGATATATTGCCTGACTAGCAATACAGGGTCTTATTATTGATATTATGTTCGTGTTTTGGTTTACATAACCATATTCATATAACGATTTTTATTTAACTCTATACAACGTTATAAAACGTATTGTATGATGTTTTTAACGACGATGGTTCGTATAATGATTTTGAAGGCGAAAGCCTATATTATCATTTTTGATGAAGATTTGTATAAAATGACTTTGGCTATTTTATGGCCTATTACAAAGATTTGTACAAAATGGTTTTCGGTAATAATTATATACCGATGATATATTGATGGTTTTATTAAACTCTATGAATTCACTCGGTGTTATCGCTGACCTTTTCTTTTAACATGTTTTATCTCAGGTACTTGAAGGTAATTCTCGGGAAGACATCAAGAATTCATGGCCCGCACTTAAATAATAATTTCCATTCAAATGCTTTGTAAAACCTGTATGAAATAATATGACTTGGGACCTATGTAAATTTGATATTTATGAATGGAAATGCTTTATTAATAAACGAAGCGATTTTTATGCGTTGTCTATGATGTGAGTAATGTGCTATCCCGTAACACCAACGAGTCTTCCGCTGTATTGAATTGTGTAAATTTGGGGGTGTTACAGTTTGGTATCAGAGCTCTCGTTATAGAGAACGAAAGATTTTTAAAAACAAGGTTTTGAATAAAACATTTCAAAATCTTTTAACTATAAACATTTTTCTAAAAATGACTAAAAATCTTTTGACTATAACGGTGCCGAAGAATTCCCGAGTTCCCGACAAGGCTAGACTGAGAAGTGTTATTTTAATATATATATAAGTTGGATTATATATATGATGTAATTTTATTACATGATTGTTTGATGATTATTTTGATATTTATACGAGGTATTTATACGACGTAGATTGTCACAAGGAACCCTAAATCCCCTAGTAAATTAATCGAAGCTCTTCTCGTAGGAATTCTAGCTATCCTAGATCTAAACCAAGTTGTGGATATTTATGATCCCAACAAATGGTTAATATTCGTAGAAATGTTGATATTAGTTGATTTTGATACTAAAGAAGAGTTGGCGAGATTAAAACTGATATCGATGTTATGACGGTCTTTCCTTATAGAGCGGAGTTTGAAAAAACGTTACCACCTGGAAAGGTGTCATCTGATTCGTTGTCACCCGATTCTTAAATTTGAAATCGAAAGGGCGAATGTTGCACTTGAGGCTGTCATTGGAACCATTACCCAAAAGCCTCATGCCACTAGTACCTTTCCGAGAAGTCTAATTGAATGTATGAGTCATTTCATACTAGTGACTCATTTGATAACTATTGTTGTAAGAGCTATAGGATTGGAAATTAAGTGTTGTTCATATCGAGCTTTTATTGCCCTATTAAGGTCTAAGAATAAGGTTGAAAGTATTGGAGAATGAGGTAGGATATCAAATTGAGTATGAGTTGGTTGAAACTTGAATAAAGTAAAATTTAACCCGTATGGAATATGAGATTATTAAGAGGAAGTCGTTAAGTTCTGTGATTGAATTATAAGGTTTTAATTGATTGTTGGTTCATGTTAAGGGTTGTTCCTAGGCCATTGTCCACTAACGAGGATGCCCAGTGTCCAAGAAATAAATTGAAGAAATCTTCTTCTAAATTGGGACCGATGGATCTTCCGGGACAGGTGGAACACCTAATGACTCTTATAGATTAGTAGTCATTGTGGTATCTTTTAAAAATCCCTAACTTAACTGAGACACATTTGATAGGATGAGTTCTTGGAATTGTATGACATAGTGACACGTAATGTGTTACGGTACAATTTTGACTTGTTTGTGATTAATGAAAAGACTACCTTTGATTGCTAAATCTTACATGTATCGATGTTGTCTATCTTTTATTGCTTCATCCTAATGTTCGCATTAGTGATGCAACCATTGAACAAGTACACATCTCGAATTGAGTTACGTTGTGGATTATTCTCTTTGTATTCCTGAGTGCCATCGAGGTCATGAACCTCATGATTATTTGGCTAAAGCTCATTTCCTAGCATATTGTAGTTAGTTCTTGTGAACAAGCTTTCATCACTCCTTTGCAGATCACTCATTGTTTTTATAAGATAAAACAGTATCCATTGAGAAAAATTGAATTTTCATTACTATAAGGATTATTCAAAGTGAGATTTATAAGTGATTGTTATCGAAATGAAGTTGTTTATAAAACACCTTAGAAAACTTAATTGTTTTCATAACAAAGAAAATCTTTGTAAATTTATTTTTTATTCTTATTTAAGAATTAAGCATGAAAATGTTTTTATTATAAACATGATGATAAAATTTTGACGAACTGAGTATTGCATCGTTAATCTTGAAATTGTATATAGTTGCGCGCCTACATACAATTTGGAAGGGACCATGCAAGGCTGATTAGTAGTCACCATGAAATTATTAATAAACACTAAATTTTCTTCGAATATTGTGAAAGATTAAATTTTATGAGATCTGCAAGAAGCAAAAAAAAATAGGGTCATATTGATAGGGACACTTACATATGTGCCCATACTATTTATTCTTATGAGTCGAATTTACTCATCTGTGGAATTTGTCTTATTTGACAATTGATATTCCCTCCTTGTCCAATTCTCCCGTGGTGAGATTCTTTGGAAAAGTATCTGATTACCGAGTGTTGATACCCGACTGGATGTATTGACGTTCCTATCATTTCTTTTGATTAGATTTCATTAGAATGACCTGGGTAACGATCCGAGGAGCTTTCGAATGCGTACTCAAATTATGAAAACCTAGGATATATTCATATTCGTTAAATGTTTTCGTCTGTATCCGATTTGAAATTCTCTCGCGTAGATTATGCATTGACCTTTCTCTTTTTAAGGTTAGTTATGTCTCCATATATCCTTGAATTTGTGAAGGATTATGAGTTATTATTAGTCTTTTGAGAAGTTCACATCTTATCAACGGTAATGAAACTGGAAAGTTGATAGTGCCAGTAGAATGGATTCATTGATTATGACAGGACGACATTGTCTTAATTGATGGGAACTCGAGTAGAATTCCCCTAAATGATAATATGTTGATTATCAAAAGTGATCTAAATAATTCTTGATGGATGACCATATCCTGCATTTAGACTTGAACTTATACTGTGAATGGTTATAAACTAATCATAGACCTTGTAATCTAGAAAGAACTTAAAGTGAATTTATTAAAAAGATGTTTCCGTTATCTGAAACTTTAGGAGGTATTTGCTGGTAAATTACCTAGACTTTCGCTATTAAGGCAAGTTGAATTTGGTATTGATTATATTCCCGGTTTTGCACATGTGGTAAGTGCACTATACGTCAGCACCATCTGAATTAAAAGAATTACCGTACAACTGAGAGAGTTGTCGGAGAAAGCTTTTATTCTACCAAGCTCGTCATCATGAAGAGCTATGGTGTTATTATTTCTTATATATATTGATTACCGTGAACTAGGTAAATTGACGATTAAAAAATCTATTTCCACTACCCAAGATGATAGATTTGTTCGATCATTTACAAGGTTCTAGCGTATATTCGAAAATTTGATTCATGGCATGGTTATCATCAACTTCGCATCCGCGAAAAAGATTATCTATTCCAATCACTACATCCAGAACTTGTAATGAACATTATAAGTTTCACGTGATGTCGTTTGGATTGACTAATATACATGTAGCATTCATAAATTTGGTGAATCACGTGTGTAGGCTGAAATTTGATAAATTCATGCTTGTGATCATTAAGGACCATCTGTTTGTTTATAAGAGTAAGAAGGAGTTAATAATCATTTATGGACTACCCTGAATTGGCCGAGTAATGAAAACTTGTACCTTGAATAATTAACATGTGATTAACGGCTTAATCCTTTACATGATTTGACCGTGTGATTAATAGATAATGAAATATATTGACTCTTTAAAAAAAATTTGAGCCATTTGAGACTTTGGGTTTTACCAAAAAGAAAGTGCAATTATGTTTTGACAAATGTTTTATCAAAAGAATTTTTAAGGAATCATTCCCTTAAATCCAGAACATTTAACTAAACTCCTGTTTAGGGGTAAATGTTTGTGTATACCTCAAGACAACCTAAGAGGGATTGAGGAAACTATTTAAACCATGACTTGAAATTTGAAACGACAATTTTTGCTTTTCAACTAAGAAATTTAAAATTTTTACGTTTACGTTTCATAAAAATTAAATATTTATTATTTAATTACTTGTAATAATCATCGACGCTTTAGACGTCGGATTGAGCAAAACTGATAAAAATGATAGATGAGACAAAATTAAGACTTAGAAAATACGAAGAAAGAAAGAAATTCTGAGTGAATTTTGGTTATGATAATTATTTCACCAGGAAAGGTGAATATAGATACTGACACATCATATTGAAAGGATAAAGAATCAATTAGGGTGTGTTCCTTAATAATGACTGTGCAAAATAAATCGTTGAACAATTTAAAATAAACGATGTTTGTAAAAAGGATAATATAGATAATCAAAAGGGGTTCGCGGCTAATGTGAACCATTAAAATTGAGAAGCCGATGGCGTTAAATGTTTTAAAGACCGTTTGTGGTTGCCTAGATATGGAGATTTAGAGATTTAGTCATGTTGAAATCTCATAAGATTAAGTATTCTATTCATGCTATTTATGATTTAGTGTATTTTATTCTGAAGAAGTTGTACTGATGGAAAATTATGAAGGCAGACATCGCCTCATACATTAGTAAACGTCTAACTATTGCAAAGGTCATCATCTGAATTTGATTCGATTTGGGTCATCATCGATAGACTGACCAAATCTACTAATATCATTCCAGTTAATGATAAATTCTCGATGAAGAAATTGACTCTTTTGTATTTAAAGGAGTTGTGTAAACATGGTGTGCCTGTATCGATCATCTCTATAAAATCCTCGCTTCGCATCGAATTTCTACATATTTGCTCAGAAGTCATTGAGAACGAATCTTGATGAGAGTACTGTGTACCACCCCAATCGAAGGGACGAGGTAAAGTAACGATACAAAATACTAGAAGTGCTGTTTTATGTTTGAATGATTGACCTTTGGTAATAAATCATATAATCGCTTTCCTTTGGAGAGATTATCATTGATAATCATCGTATTAGGATCGAGATCGAATCTTGTTAGGATCTATATGAGAGCATCTGTAATCAGGAGTTGGGATGAAGACATCCGACATACACCCACCGTGAGTTGGACATGTCTTTTAGTTTAAGGTTTCCTATGATGGCGAACCTAACCTTACAAAATACTCGACCCGCGAGACCTGAAATGATTGTTGAAATTAGGATCTGATTATTGACTGCCGGTAGTGGGCAGGAGGTTATGTGAATATGAAATGTAGATCTTGAAGTGCCAGATGGGTAGCGAAGTTATGCCAAAAGTGTTAACCATGGAAAAATGAATAGATGATCTGAAAGATCATGGGAAATAAGTCCCCCTTGTATGGGACCATTGAGATGATGTAAACGTTGGTTTGAAAGGCATATAAGCTGGATCTACCCTAGGACTTCAAGGGCTGCGTAAATTATGATTCGTATATCTAACTTGATGAAATGTCTATCAAGTGAAAATCTGATTACTTCTTGATAAAGTTTAGATCGGCGAAAAGTTGCATTCATCAAAAACCCGTGAACATCATGGATAGAGAAAGTAAGTCAACATTAAGCCTGATCTTATTCCCGTAGTTATGTTTGATGAAACTCGCGTATTTTAATGAATTACACTTGTGAGAAAAGACCGAATGTGGAGGAAATACCCACATGACTTTAACTCTATAAGAAGCGAGTAGTAAGATAAGATGATCTTTGAGGACAAAGATCCTGTTTAGGGGTAAATGCTGTGACAATCCGTCAATTTATGGTTGATATTTTATTCTCAAGTATTATCTAAAAACATTATTTTAATGTTATATTATGAACTCACTTATTTTTGGGAAGTAATTTGGATTTACGTCTTGAAGTAGCATCGACTACGTCTAAACCGGAGGATTCTACGTTACGTGCTTACGTTTACATACACCGTCTTTGGTGACAGTCCGACATTTCAGGAAATAAATTTATCCGTGAATATTATTTTGGAGTTTTAAATTTGTGTTGGTTCATAAACTCACAAATTTACGAGAAGAGATTAGGACTTACGATTATAATTTAACGTCCTTTACGACTAAACCAGAAACCTTAGGATTACGTATTTACGTTTTCGAACTCTGTTTATTATGAGACAATTTTTATTAGATTCGTTTTGTGCCGTTGATTCATAATTTATAAAAACGTTTTTCGTAAAACGACTCGAGGGCACGCAAATCGAGGAAACTAGAATCGAGGAGTACCCGTAAATTAGTGGGATGACACAAGTTTACACTTGCCTCACCCCACAAATGGGAGGCCAAAACTTCACCAACACATCTAAGATGTGTCAAATCTTACTAAGTAAGCTAGGACACTTGTCCTAGCTACTTACACAAACTACATGCATAACAAAACCACTCAACACAAACTAACAACTTCATTTATTCAACTCCATGCAAATCTCACACAACTCTCCTCCCTCTCTCTCTAAAATTCGTCCAAGAACCACCCCTAAACACCCTCATTTGATCAAATTTAACCATGAAATCATATGTTATTCACACATATGATAAAGCCCTTTTCAAGCTCTATTGATTGGTGGTGATTTTAACATCCAAGGAGAAGATTTGGTGATGTCCAAGGGCCGATTTCTCAAGGAGTTTTCATGAAGAACAAGGGCTGATTTTTGGAGGAATCTACAAATACTTGGTGATCCTAGAAGTGATGTTGATATCTCATAAGATTGGTTACCTAAAACCAAGTCTTGTTCATCATCAACCCCATCTTTTCATCACTTTGGTGGTATAGAGATTGTTCTTCTCATCATCTTATTATTTTGATTATGTAATCTTATATTTTCTTTCCTATTTTATATTTATATAATGAATATATGATGATAAAAATATTGTGTGGAGATTTGGTGTTGATAAACATGGTTAAAAAGATGGAAAACCATATGTAAAAAGGTTAAAATCTTGCTTAATAAGTTGGCTGTATAAAAACAGTAACTAACCACATGTTAAACTGATAAAATGGCAAAGTGGAATCAATATACAGTAAGTATTAGGTCTTGTACACATGTGAGAGTTGGCCATACAATAGAATCATTATAATGAGTGAGATATGATTAAAACAAAATTGAAGTACCAATCTGAATAGTCAGTTTTGGACGGACTGTTAGGGATATTTAGAGTTGGATTGAGCAGTAGCTAAAACTAAGTTAATTGTAGCACATATCATGTAGTTTATGGTTACCAAAAATGAGCTTCTATCTCCTTATATAACTCAAGATATGATAAACATGGTGATGATGAAACTAACAATCAGATTTTGAAAAATTAATGTTTAATAGTATTATATAAGCACTCAAACTAATATAGTATAAAATGTGAATTAAAACCCACTAACTTATAAATTTCATTTATATAAATATGTATAAGGTTAAATAAATGGACACTTTATAAAAATGGTAGTTGAATAAGATTTATAAGTTATAAAAACTATAAACATGATTTTTACGACTTTTTCGGCTATTACCGTAAAATTAACGTTTTTGCCAATTAAAACTTAGACGATCAAACCCGTCTAATGTAAAGTTTTTAAAAGTCATATACTGATATATAAGTACCTAATACAAGTAAAAACCGATAAAACCCAAACTATATGACATACGGACATTAACGAGCTAAGTTAGCATATTTGGACTAATAATTTAACTAAATAAGTTAAACACTTATAGAAATTTCTGATTGGGCTTAACCCATTTGGGCCCAACAGGTAAAGTATAAATACTGATAATACAAGTATAAAATAGATTAATACAAGTTAATAAACTTATAATAGGCTTATTGGACCTAAAACATGTAAATAGGTAAAACTAGTAAACTAGTAAAAAGTTACCGATACATAAACACTAAAATGAGTAAATAAGAATATATAAACCCACTTGATCATCATCATATGTACAAAATCATCATATGTATATTTGTTATTTTTATAAAGTCATTGGACAAGAGTCTAAGACGAGTATTATTTGTCTAGGTTTCCGTGATTGAAGCACGTACCGTACATCCAAATCGCCGATAACCACCTTCCCATATCAACGTGAGTTCATAGCCTCGCACTCTTTTAAATGTTTTTATGAAATGTTTTATAAACCCGCGAGGGAGATAACATGTTATTTTTGATAAAATAGGACACCATTTGTCCCGATTGTTTGTTTATTGATTTGGACCCGAATGATTGTATGACCTGATGAATGAATATATGACCCGATAAATGAAATGATATGGATTATTAAAGTTAGGTTATGTCACTAAAAGTCCCATTAGCATGAATTGTGAACTACCGGGATTTGGTAGACGCTTATGCATATAATAGTACTATTTGGGGACGATCACCCCAGTTCGCGCATTGACGGTTGATCCCCGTTGTGCCACATTGATTGGTAAGCGAATTTATGTATGAGAAGATTTACATAAGCGTGATTATTGTGACGACACGCTAATTTAGATGGGCAAATTGAGTTTCGGGCTAGCTACCCGTTGTTTGGTATAGTAAGGTAACAATGTCATGCGGCTTATTATAATCCAATAGCGAAAATACTGCTTTATGCATTGAATACGATATATTGCCTGACTAGCAATACAGGGTCTTATTATTGATATTATGTTCGTGTTTTGGTTTACATAACCATATTCATATAACGCTTTTTATTTATCTCTATACAACGTTATAAAACGTATTATATGATGTTTTTAATGACAATGGTTCGTATAATGATTTTGAAGGCGAAAGCCTATATTATGATTTTTGATGAAGATTTGTATAAAATGACTTTGGCTATTTTATGCCTATTACAAAGATTTGTACAAAATGGTTTTCGGTAATAATTATATACCGATGATATATTGATGGTTTTATTAAACTCTATGAATTCACTCGGCGTTATCGCTGACCTTTTCTTTTAACATGTTTTATCTCAGGTACTTGAAGGTAATTCTCGGGAAGACATCAAGAATTCATGGCCCGCACTTAAATAATAATTTCCATTCAAATGCTTTGTAAAACCTGTATGAAATAATATGACTTGGGACCTATGTAAATTTGATATTTATGAATGGAAATGCTTTATTAATAAACGACGCGATTTTTATGCGTTGTCTATGATGTGAGTAATGTGCTATCCCGTAACACCAACGAGTCTTCCGCTGTATTGAATTGTGTAAATTTGGGGGTGTTACATGGTCTACTTTGTCTTTCCTCCCTTTTTATAACTTAAAACTTTTTATATTATGTCATGTGAACTAGTAATGTACTTTTGGGTTGAGATTCAGTGGGGACCTAAACGCAATCTGTTTTGTAATATCTTTGGTGTTTGGGAAGCGGTAGACAATGTTGTTTTAACAATGTTTAATTAATGTTTAAATTCCTACGTCTCTTTGGGTCGTTCGAAATAGCTTGTGTGTGATGATAACTGCCTAGCACCCAAATGTTGTAGTTCCGCTGCGCATAGCATTTGGTGGGGTGTTAGATTGGCTTTTAGACTTTTGTGTTTAAAATCAAATTTTGAGTTAGACTAGGCTTTTTCAGAGCTTTTTGTGTACTTTTTGCTTATTGGGCCAAAAAGCCCATTTACACTTGCTATTTTTGTTTTTAGCCTATTTGGGGGCCCATTTGGGGTATTTTGGTAATTTCAAGTTCATTTCTGATTTAGTTGTATAAAAATACATTAGTTTGCAAGTTTTTAATTTTTTTATAAATTTTGGATTTTTAATATTATTTTAATATTTTATTTTAATTAAAAATTGTTTTTAATTAGTTTTAAAAGGTTTAAGAATTTGGAAAAATACTTTTTAGCTTTATAAAAATGTTTTTGAGGTTTACAAGTTGAAAAATCTTAGTTTGGGCTTTTTGTTAGTTTATTTGATTTTTAGGGCTTTAATTAGCATTTAAAAATTAAATATTAATTAATTTAAAAAGTTTCAGGAAGTTTTGATTATTTGTAAACCTTAATTATATTTTTAGTAGTTTTTTGTGATTTTAAGGAATTTTTAGGATATGTTTTAATTTTTGCCTTGTTTTGCGTTAAAACGCGTTTTTCGTTTTAGTTTAATTTTATCGAAACTCGTCATATTCTTTCCTCTTTTCTCTTAATATTAATCAAGAATAACGAATTTATCACACACAATTAACCTCCTTGGAAAACGATCTCATTTAAGGGTCATAAGTATTTTGATTTTCCTAAATCGAATACTTAATACTTACCGCTTTTACGTTTTTTTACCAAAGGGTGTAAATTTACCACAATCATTTTGGCGCCACTGCCGGGAAGGTGTGTTGTGATTAAACTTGGAAATTTTTGTTTTTAATATAACCAAAAATAGTATTTGTGTGATTAGAATTCTAATCATACTTATTATTATTTTTCGTTTTCTTTGTGAATATTATTACTATATTGTATATGTATCACAATAAATACAAAGTACCTCAAAATACGCGAGAAATCGCACCTCATTAGCAAGCGTTCCGGTTGTTAGTGAGTGTATCGAATTCAAACAACAAAAAGGGAAAAATAGATAAATACTTTTAAGAAGCTTAAACTCGATAAGTGCAAACTATAAGGTGGGTATAAGGCGGTTGTATTTCACGACCGAAAGGAAAAAGGCTCTTAAGTGCTATGCGCCGCCTCGTTTCCTCCACTTGCTTGTGCGTGCTTAAGAAGTGAGGGCTAATTAATGGTCTGCCAACCAAATTATTATCTATGTATGATGCGTCCGTCGTGGTTGGATTTGGAGAACAAGTTTTAAATTTATAAACACGAATTACCAGATTGACTAAAAACGCACGGGCAAGTATAACCCTTTTGTTTGTGTATAGCTTTTATGTGGTAATACCGACATCGTTCACGGGGATTTGGAAAACCTATGATCATTAAAAAATAAAACTATAATCGTTGATTGTAGCAATTATTGTCAAACAAGTAAAAAGTAAAATGATGAGATTAATAATAAGATTAAAGGCAACACTTGGTAAAGACTAGTTTGAGCATCCGTAGTGGTATGATTGTGATGACACGTTTAACAAATATAATTATGATAATTAGATGGATAATCCAATCTATTGTTTTCAAAAGCTTCAATCTTCGTCAAGACTTTGGTTAAAGAAAACAAGCATTAGACTCAATCACTCAATTCAAGACTTAATCCAATTTCAACACATTCGATTCACGGTCGTTTCACGAATTCTCTAACACTTCTAATTATCTTTCTTGATAATCAAAACTTCTTAAGAAATGATCAATACAAAAGATAGCCAATCATAGACAGACCGGCTATGACTTGTTGATAGAAAATAACCTTTTCGACCTATGAAATCTTCACCAACAAATTAAGTTTTGATAACAATTGTCACATGAAACATAAGTACTTATGGTTCAAAGGAAATATTGACATTAAAATAAACATAAATCACAATCACAACCACTACTTCATAACACAAACATCATCCTACCAAGTGTAGAATGATATTTAGCTACTCATAACAAATAATGAAATAAACTCTGAAATAATAGTCTTATAAGTCATAATCAAGAATCTTACAAAGTGGAAATATGTTGCTAATGATTAGGGTAATGATCCCTAAGAGTTTCGTGATGTTAACTTTGCTTTTCGGACTCCAAAAGTGACTTTTCTTGCACCACCTTGCTCAAATCCGGGAATGGAGGTTTGGACAAGGTTGAGACAGTTATTTATGAGATGATATGAAGAGATATTTGAGTTGTGAAAAGATATATGATTACATGACCCCAAGGGTCTTATTTATAGGCAAAGTTGATGGCATAGAGTGAATGCATGGCTTGGAGCCAAAGAAAAATACTTGGAGCCTAAGACAAGTGCTTGGAGCCAAAGAGAGTCTAGAAGTTTCTTGTATGAGCTTGCATGAATGTAGACACAAGTTCTGCTTACACAAATGTTGGTGGCATCTTGATCCTGCTGGTGGCTTCTTTGGTGATTTATGCAAGTGGCAACTTGATGGTGCTGGTGGCATCTTCATGCTGAATGACTTGTATGCTCCTTGGAAATAGTTGTTCTTGCACCCGAAATTGATCTTCAAAGGCTTGTAACTTGTACACGGGTCTTGAACTTGACTAGGATTCTTCGTACTCATACTAATCTTCACATTTGCGTTGTTTTACACTTCATCCCTGCAATTGGCTACACAAAGACTTGCAAACACAATTGGGCACAAATATGCACAAAAGTATCATAGATATAACCAATATACATGTATAGAAGCACGGATAACGCTCTCAAAAACATGTTGGATTTGGGCGTTATCAAATCCCCTCACACTTAAGTTTGCTTGCCCTCAAGCAAGAAGAAAAGAAAATTAAATCCAAAGGTACATGTATTTTATAAAAATTCGATGCAAGTCTACCAAGTACAAGTACAAGATACAACTAATCGACTTAAGTTTTTAAGGTTGAAAAATTGAGATAGAAAGTCAATACCCATAAAAATCTAGAAAGTCTTTTATTTCTAACTACACTAATAACATATGAATTGAAGCAACATGTATCCCGACTTAGCACATTGGCTAATCGATACCTTTTATTTCTTCTTCTTCCTTCAACTTCGTAACATTATAGCTCATTGGCTATTTATTTGTCTTTTTGACTTTTTTTCTTTTTCTCTTTTTTTTTCTTTTATAAATTTTTTTTCTTGGCTAAAACTCCTAGCCATGGATCAACATACTTACAAAGTCATGTTGTATTGACAAACATGGAACTTGCAACTTTTTTCTATTTTTTTATTTTTTATATTCTACTATTATATGAGACTTTGACTTGGGTACGTTTGACACAAAAATATATCTCAAATTTTAAAAAATTACCGATTGGATATCTTCTTAATTATTGTAGAATATTGATAAACTATGAATCTATGAAGTGGGTTGAAGATTCCTAGAGAGAGAAACTAGTGAGAGAAAGTGAGAGAGAAACTATGTGTATTTTATTCAAATGAACAAATGGAATGTCAACAACCAACCCCTTTCCATGGTGGAAAGGGGTATTTATATCCAAGGCCACTATTTGGGCTTGGGTCGACCCATGACAAGCCCATGGATCGGTTTCTTACTTAACTTAATAAGCACACATTAACTACGAGCTATTACAACATTAATAATATTGTGGAGTAACCGATACTTCTAATATACGTAAAAACATATTTCTAACAATCTCCCCCTAAGGGAGGTCACTCCACGTTTACAAAGTTCTAAACCTAGCATACTATACTAAGTCTTCGTTCTTCAGCTCGTAGTCTTTTCTTCTTTCTTTTTGTTGTAAATATGTTTATTTGATCTTTTAGGCTTTGGCTTGAGAGCATTATTCTTTTGACCAATCACGTGCGATCTTTTGCCTTCTTGTGAATCTTGCCTCCTCGTGACTCCATGTTCCACACACTTATGTCTTTTTGTTGAATTCTCGAAAGCTTCAGAGTTTGGTACAGCGGAAGACTTCATTTTGCACTTTCTTGAATTTTGTTGAACTTTGATGCAGAAAAACATAAGCATGTGGGAACGACTTCAGCAGGTACACCGCAACGCCACCGTCTTCAACTGGTACACAGCAACGCCACCGTCTTCAACAGGTACACAGCAACGCCACCGTCTTTAACAGGTACACAGCAACGACACGAATAAAATGGCTTTGACATTTTATTCTAATTCGGTAGCATTTTACCTCCGGTCGGTGAAGACCGTTGGACGATATTAGATATCGTAACTGTGACGGATAGTTTCAATTAAGTAACTTCCTGACAGGATTTCGCGGGTAAACCCGTTCTCTTTATTCGACCGTCCAAAGCTGACTGCGAACATAAAGAGTGAATCATTTGGATTAAAAATCCTTATGATTGAAGCCATCAATTCATGAAACCTGGAACAAGTGAATTTCAATTAAGATTTTCACCATCGTTGCTTTCCAGTTATCACGAGCTTAATTCATAAAGAATCTTGCACGTCACCTACCAAGTGCTGTTTGATGTTAACACTAGAAGGATTTCCACTCGTCACTGTGATCAATAAAGAGTCGCTCTGAGTGTTCTGGCAAGATCAAATGATAATGCGTAGAGGCCTGGAACGAGTTTAAGTTCAATTAAGAATTAAACTACTGTTTCTTTCCAGTTTTTCACAAGATTGGTTCTAAAAGAACCGCACGTGTAACCTACCATGAGCTTGTTTGATGTTGGCTCAAGCAGGATTTCCATCTTCATTGTAACACTTGCGTATTACTCGGATGTTCTGGCAATATTACAAGAATACTGCGTAGGACTCATAAAAATCTCTTACTTTTCACAGTGTGTGAGAAAGCAAGGAATAAATGGAAAGTGTCCTAATGAGACTTTTGATGATCTCGTGGCTCTAGACTCGATAGTGCGTTTTGATTTAGTGAGCGATGGCTGGAGAGGAGTGCCACCTTTTCAATATCAGTCTATTCGGAGTGAATAAACCAATAGATAACGTGTTGATCTCCATGTGATTAAAACAAATACCTTTTGAGAGATATTTGAGTTAGCTGGGAAGGGTTGTGCATTGCATCGGGTCCATGATGTCTTTCTTCAATATCGAGAATCATTAACAAAAATGATCTCAATAGCATATGTATTGACCCGGTTTCTGCCTAAAGTTGTAAGGAGGGCTTCTTTCTTTACACCCTTTATCTTTACAATTCTTTTTCATTCTTCAACCCCTTCAATGCTTACTAATACGTCATAACTAGCACCTTGTTGTGATTGTTCCAGTGCTAGCTTAAGTACTTGGTCGGCATTCAGCTACGTTCACAATCTTTCTCCAACTTTCCTAGGACTTCTAATTCTATCTAGGGAATTGTCCTTGGGAAGATTCCATCGGCTCTGATGAATCATTGGACTAAACCTATTCCTACCACCCTTTTGTCACCACATTCGTCGTGAATTAAGCGTGTTTGGGAAAGTATAGCCACCATGAAAAATCCTTGAAAATCACCTAAGGTACTTGTGATATTGAAATCAAAAGTTTTGTACCTTAGGTGTTTTGTTCATCAAAAACGCTCCCCCTTAACACGTGCTTTACACATATTAAGTTGGATTATCGTTAATTCTTTTTCATCTTTTAGCCAAGTATCATTTAAGTCTCCTTAATCCCATTTTCTCCCCTTATCCAAAATGTTAACCATTAATATTTGGGATATTGAATGGATTAACCGGTCTTTGGGTAAAAATGAAATCGATGTTTGGCCATAGAACATGTTAATGCTCCCCCTTAAATTAATAAAGGATAGTTGTAGTGTTTTAGTATGATATATTTTGAAAGATTTAGAATCTCGTGAGAAATTCTTGAAAAATTATCATACCTTAACACTACATCAAGCCGTAAAAGCACAATATTCACAAATTTACATATTCACAAATAAAGACCAATATAGAGTAGACCTGAAATGTACGAACCATTAGATGGATCGTTGCAGTAACTTGTGGTGCACTCCATATGGTCTTCCACCAACTAATCTTTCTAAGCTCCTCATCAATCTACGTTCACGGAGCTTTTGATCAATCTTCTTGATCACATACTTCGCCATTTGCTGATAACCCTGATGCCAATCCTCAGTCATCTCTGGTAAGGACCCACCCGAATTAAGATGCTCCAACTTTCCTCTGACGTATATGAGAGTCCCATCACTGTACTTATAAAGCTCACCCACCCTCATAAACTTCATCATCCCTCGACTGTTCAAGTAGAAAATCCCGTAACTCGGAACAGAAATGCCGGTATAGGGACATCTTGTGACATGTTGAGGTAGAACTTGATTCATTGGACGGGTTAGGTTAAGCTTCCTTTGGTAGCTTTCAACTCCCAATTGAAGATCTTCAACTCGTTTCTTGATAACAACGCTTCGTGTGAACATACGAAGTTCTGTATTCAAGGCAATGATGTCTTCACGAGCAATATGGGTAAGTTGATCCCGGGTCATCATAAGCAACATGTCTTCGATATCCTCAAGGCGAATGATAGAAAAATCTCCCTGCTGGATTGTGTATTCTCTATCATCCTCCCTTTTTAGACGAATCTCCGTCACATGATAATAGCCATTCTTGGCTTCAGTTTTCAGTCCCAAAATGCTGGAGATGCGAATATCGGATCTAACGTTGCTTCCTGAATTGGCTAAGCAGCAACCTCTGTACGCCCTTCAGACTCGTTCGTCCCAATGAGATGCACCTATAACAGCATACATATCATAATTACGGGTTACCTTTGGGACCCAGAGTCGGTTTACCTTTTCCTCGATCTAGGGTATTGTCCCCCAGTTGGCAGCTTTCAGCAAGGTCAGGGAGGTTGCGTACTTTGATGAACCCTTGAGGAGATACTCAAGATCATAGGTGACGAAGAAGTCGAGAGCAATTTGATTATCTTAAGAAGGATCAAGTGGAGGTGGAGCTCTTTCTGATTCATGGAGGCCTGGCCTTTGAACGGTGTTAAGAGCTTTCAGGACCTCGTCAGCATAATACTCGTACTCCATTCGGGTTAACCTGGTTTTGGCGCGAATTCTCTTATCCTTTAGCGCTCTCTTCACCAAAGACGGAGTAACCGAAGACTTATACTCATGAGCTAGAAATGCACACAAGTCAATCGGACTACGGATACGGAGATATAGAACATCTCTGTCAGCGTCTGTGATTGGATCATATTTAGCAGCTGCCGTGATCCAAGCTTGTGGCGGTGCAGTTTCATCAATCTCCAATGTGTCCGCCCAGTCCCGTGTGCTTGACTCGGGAACATTAGATTGTGGTTCTTGTTGTAGAGGAGTAGAAACATGAACATCTGCTGGTTCTGATTCAGGCATCTCGGCGGTGTCATGAACCGGCGAGTGTTGTGTAGCTTCAGGTTCAGTTACTGACTCTGCAATCACAGGAGCAACAACAGAACTAACAGGGTTAGTGGTAACAGGTATAGACACAGCAATAGATGTACCGGGAATCGATGACGCCTTAGTAGCATTCACATCATGGCGCCACTTGGATCGTCTTGATTCCGTTGAAGTGGATTTTTCCTTTTCTGCAGCATCTTTCTTAGACTTGGTTCCAGACTTAGAAGGTTTCTTTGTGCTTGCAACCTTATCCCCTGTTTCAGGCTGTTTACCATCATTATCCTCATCGCTATCCTCGTTGCTTCCCTTAGCACTCTCCTCATTTCCATCACCACCATCATCACCATCATCATCATCATCATCCTCATCATCATCACCATCATCGTCACCATCATCATCCTCTTCTTCTTCTTCTTCTTCACCTTCTTCTTCCCCGTCACCCTCTTCTTGTTCACTTTCTTCCCTTTCTTCCTCAGGCAGAATGTGGTAAGGTACCACACTTCCAAACATCTTAAATAGCCGATCATCCTCCATAATAGCGTCATTGAGTGACTTGTAGAGAGTCCGTTGAACTTTAGATTTATCAAAAGATCCAAGTTCCCTCATACGAGCTTTGAGGATCTTCTTTAATTCAAAATCTGTTAAATCATAAGCAATTTTGTAGGCGGATTCAGAAGGATTGGATGACTTGATCATCAAGTTATCAGCCGCGAGTGTCTTCAACTCATCACGCAGTTTTGGCATAATGGACTCAACGGATTCTTTCACTCTCTCTTCAACAGAAGCTTCAAGTGTTTCTTTCTGCTCCTTGTATTTATCCTTCATAGCTCGAAGTCTCGTGATTCGTGCTTCATACTTATCAGCTTCAGCCTGCTTAACCTGAGCAAGTTCTTCTGCATGAGATTTACGTGTCGACTCCATCTCTGCAGCGAACTTAGCTAGCATCTTTTCTTGGGCTTTCTTTGAGGCTTATTCACTTTGCACTCGTCTAAGTAACTCTTGGCGAAGTTCATTCATCTCTCTTCTTTGATTATCCGTGTGTTTATCCAAGAGTTCTGCCATTACAAATGCAACCATTGAAGATGATGCAGAGCTGCTCTGGGTTGGTTGAAGAGGCTCGGTTGTGACTACAGTACTTAGGATGGAAGTTATTGGAGGTGGAAGGAATGGTGTTGGAACCGGTCGGGTTGGTAAGGGCTGTATTGGTGGAGGTTGAGTTACTAAAGGTTGAGTAGGTACCATGATTGTAGGAGCACCGGACTCCTTTTCAACACTTGCTAAAACAGGGATGGATGTCTCCTTCGAAGTAGAATACCGTTCAGGTGATCCAAACTCATCAATATCATCTGGCTCCTGGTACTCTTCTTCAATATTCATCTGTGCACCCGAACCACTACCGCCCGTATCTCTCCTACTCCTTTCAATAGCTATCTTCATTAATTTTCTCTCAGCCTTGTCAAGAGTAGGATCATCAACATCTTCTTCGTCGCGGAGAACTAACTCATCAGCCGTACCCTTTCCCTTCTTAGCCTCAGTCTTCTTCTTCTTGGTTTCGGGTTCAGATAAAGCAGTTGGTTACTTGCGTTTACCCTTACTCTTGACCGTAGTATACGAGTGTTCTCCTGTCTGAAGGCTTGCTTTTAGCTTCTTGATTTCTAGTAGCAGTAGTTTGTAATCAGCAGAAGCTTTAATTTTATCCGTCAGAAGATAATCGGGAATAAGACCAGGAATAACAGCACCAGATGGTCCTTCATGCCTTAGATCCACAGTGTGATCAGCCTCTTTAGTGTGATGACGACTTGCTGCACGCTTATCAATAGTAACATCATTCTTCATAAAATAATTAATGATAAGCGTGATAAACCGAGGGTAAGGAAAGAAATTAGTCTCCAGCTTCTTGTTTTGGAAGAGTTGAAAGTTAAATTCTTCCCACAACAATAATGCATAATCTGCATTTGAGCCTGTGTACATTCCATGAAAGATGTTCATAATTGGACTACGCAAAGCATCATGCCCACTGGTTTTAGGTGTAAGACATCTACTGAGAATACCCAAGATTGCTCTCCAAGGTTGACCGACTTTAGCGGTGGTAAACTCAGACACAACTCGTATGTTAGGACATCCAAGAGCATCGAACATCTCCATGAGTTCATCTTTAGTAGGATCCCTGGAAAATGACATACCTTTGGGTGTATCCCGAATGCCAAATATCTTACGGAAGTCTGAAACAGTAAGTGTCTGCTGCTTGTTGTCGAGAGTGAAGGTGATCTTGTTTGAAGTACTTTCCTTGGTAGCCCATAACTCATACATGTAATCATAGGGCACCGAGGCAGTACTCCTTAAAGCATTCTTGAAGTGAGAGTGATCAAGGATTGCTATGGCGAATTTGAATCCATGGTGAGTGGATTTTGAGACTTGCTTCAGCCGGTAATTGTTTGGTATGAACTTGAGGGCTCTTGCTTCAGCAATTGCGGCTGCTCTAGCATCTTGGAGTGCTTGTACTGTTGGATTAGTCATCGTATCTGCTTAAGATAAGACATAAACGGTTGATGCACAAAATAATATATATATATATCATTAAGACTATTAAGCATAACACATTTCAACAAGTAATTTTAACAAGCAAACAACTATCAATCCTTCATTCGGAACTCTTCATCCGGAACTCTTCATTTGGAACTCTTCATTCAGAACTCCTTCATTCGGAACTCTTCATTCGGAACTCTTCATTCGGAAGTTCGTCCGGAACTTCTTCATTCGGAAGTTTCATTCGGAACTTCTTCATTCGGAAGTTTCATTCGGAACTTCTTCATTCGGAAGTTTCATTCGGAACTTCTTCATTCGGAAGTTTCATTCGGAACTTCTTCATTCAGAAGTTTCATTCGGAACTTCTTCATTCGGAAGTTTCATTCGGAACTTCTTCATTCGGAAGTTTCATTCGGAACTTCTTCATTCGGAAGTTTCATTCGGAACTTCTTCATTCGGAAGTTCATCCGGAACTTCTTCATTCGGAAGTTTCATTCGGAACTTCTTCATTCGGAAGTTTCATTCGGAACTTCTTCATTCGGAAGTTCATTCGGATCTTCTTCATTCGGAAGTTCATTCGGAACTTCTTCATTCGGAAGTTCATTCGGAACTTCTTCATTCGGAAGTTCATTCGGAACTTCTTCATTCGGAAGTTCATTCGGAACTTCTTCATTCGGAAGTTCATTCGGAACTTCTTCATTCGGAAGTTCACTCGGAACTTCTTCATTCGGAAGTTCACTCGGAACTTCTTCATTCGGAAGTTCATTCGGAACTTCTTCATTCGGAAGTTCGCTCAGAACTTCTTCATTCGGAAGTTCATCCGGAACTTCCTTCATTCGGAAGTTCATAATCCTTGTTCATTCGGAAGTCATAAACGCACCCTATTAATGATTATTCTAGGCGCAATTGTGAGTATTAAGGCAATCTAAGACAACCATACACTTTCTAATGCTAATCCGCATAGAACCCAACTAAAACCCCTAATTAATTAACCCTAAGTTAAGGCAAACGAACCCTAATTAGATTAACCTTAATTCACGAATTAACTAAGTGGATTTAAATGAGATAGGCGAATTAGAAATCAAAGATATGATGTTAGTACCTTGTTTGATCGAATGAAACGGATTGAGTTGATTAGAACGCGAGTTTTGTGAGCTTGTGTGTGTGTGTTAATGGCGGAAAAATTACACAGTGAAGAAGAAACAATAAGGACGGGGGGTTTGGTTTTGACTTAGGTCAAATTTTAGCAACTTTCACAAATTGTCACCTTTAACCCTACAGTTTTCACTTTTACTTTTTATTCCTTGTTTTTTCTAGTCTCCCTAACCATTGTTAAATTTCGCCAACTTAACCTTCACACAACTTAAGCATCGCAACCTATTAGCAAATCTCTAAGATCTTAAAGCAATTCCTATCACATTGAGCGAGCACAAGTCGTATTCTAAAGCAAGATCACTCATAAACCATTTAGTCAATTAAATTTCCACAAACACTTTTGAAAATCGTTTTGATGACGAAAATGATTTAATATTTTCTCCCCCTTAAACGATGACTCGTTTTCTATTTAAAGAGCTGTAGTCATTGTTTAAAGAGTCAAATATTGATGAAAGCATTTCCAATTAGTATCTTGAAAAAGATTGATTCGTGGTGGCAATAAGATTTCTCTTATTTAGACAAATTAATGCACTGAGACGTACACTAACTCGTGTTAGACCAAGTTGTAAAGTAAACTTGATCCCTTTGCATGATTTGGCTTGTAAATCATGCCCGAGAAAATTAATTCCCGTTGTGAGCCAACGTTTTCCAAGGAAATACGTGACTTTAAAATGAAAACCGGGTTGCAGTCTGAAATAACTACAAGCCATAATGGGCATGTTTTAAAAATGTACAACTTTTATACGGACTCTATTTATGGCGCCGTGTCAATATTGATCGACATTTCTAAAGCCGTAAATATTACCGTACTAAAAGACATGCCCGATTTAAAAATGAAAAGTATTTTTTGGTTTTTCTTGATTTTATAATTTTTATGGTTTTTGTACGTTTTATATTTTTTATGGTTTTTCTTGGTTTTATATTTTTGTATTTTTCTTTTTGTGGTTTATATATATACGATAATATACATGATCACGAACAAAGGATACGCCTGAATAGTTTACCACCACTATTCAGCCGATTCTTCTGCCAATTCTTTGAGAGTCGCTGGAGTGAATGATTTCATGCCAAGCTTGTCGATCAAAAACTCGATTCGTCCTCGATCTAAGGCTTTGGTGAACATATCTGCCAGCTGATACTCAGTAGTGACAAAATACAGCTCGATCACTCCGTTCTCCACCTGCTCTTTAATGAAATGGTAGCGAATGTCTATGTGCTTGGCCCGGGAGTGTTGAACGTAGTTGCAGCAAAGGGCAATGGCGCTCTTGTTGTCACAATACATCGGGATTTTGTTGAATCCCAAACCGTAGTCAGTTAGTTGTGATCTCATCCAAAGGACTTGAGCACAACAACCGGACATGGCGATGTATTCAGCCTCCGTGCTAGAAATTGCAGCGCTTTTCTGCCTTTTTGAAGACCAACTAATCAATCTGTCTCCAAGGAGTTGCACAGACCCAGAAGTGCTACGCCTCGTGTCTTGACATCCAGCATGATCGGCATCTGCGTATGATATTAAAGCAATAGAGGAATCTTTCGGATACCATAGACCACGATGAAGTGTTCCTTTTAGATACCGAAAGATCCTTTAACAACATGTAGGTGCTTTTCGGTAGGCCGAGCCTCATACCGGGCACACATGCATACAACAAATTGCAAATAAGGCCTGCTAGCAGTCAGATTGAGAAGGGTGCCGATCATCCCACGGTAAAGTTTTGGATCGACAATAATCCCATTCCTATCTTCATCTAACTTGGATTTCTCCACCATTGGAGTGTCCTCGGGGTCACAATTTTCAAAGTTATATTTCTTTAAAGATTCTAGAGCATATTTGGATTGATTAATAAAGATGCCTCTGGGATTCTGAGAAATTTGGAATCCTAAGAAAAATGAAAATTTTCCCATCATTGACATCTGAAAGCGTGTGGACATTATCTTCTCAAAGCGTTTTGACAATTCTATGTTAGAGGCAGCAAATATTATATCATCAACATAAATTTGTACCAGAATCATGTCGTTGTCCTCCTTGAGAGTGAATAGAGTGGGGTCCACCTTGCCTTTGGAGAAGCCTTCCGAGATGAGATATGTGGAAAGGAGATCATACCACGCGCGTGGATCTTGTTTCAACCCATAGAGAGCCTTCTTAAGCTTGTACACATGATTAGGAAACTCCGTGCTAACGAACCCATCCGGCTGACTGACATAGACTTCTTCCCTTAGTTCACCATTCAAAAATGGCGTCTTCACATCCATTTGATAGACGATCATGTTCATATGAGCAGCATACGCAAGGAATAGTCTAATAGCCTCCAATCTTGCAACAGGAGCAAAAGATTCTTCAAAGTCAATACCCAAGGCTTGTTTATATCCTCTAGCAACCAATCTAGCCTTATTCTTCAAGACTGCACCCATCTCATCGAGTTTAACCTTATAAACCCACAACAAAGTAAGGATGTTAACCTTGTCAGGGAGAGGAACTAATTCCCATACTTCAAGTCTTTGGAATTCATTTAGTTCCTCCTGCATGGCTTCAATCCAAGATGATTGAGTCATAGCCTGTTGCCAATTTTTAGGTTCAACTTCGGAGAGAAATGCATCAAAGTAGCAATAGAGTGCACTCTCTTGTAATTGATGGCGTGTAGAGACTGGTCGATCGAGATTACCAATGACATTCCTAATTGGGTGATCTTTTGTCTATTTGGTGCTATGTTTTTCAATCCGTGGTGGTCTGGAGTGAACAATAGAAGGAGCTTCTTCTGAGGTAGACGCGGCTGAAGGGTTTTCAGGTATCGGTACACCAAAGAAAGGAAGCTCTTGTAGGTGAGCATATTCCAAATCGTGATCAATAGAATCCTCTTCAACATCATTAGGCACAAGTAAGGGTGACGATTCAGGTGTAGTTTGAGAATCACTTGGTAAAGGTGCATCCGGTTTAATGTTAATTGAAGATGCATTTGATAAAGCCTCATTAGCTTGAGCAACAACTTCAGGGATTGGAGCTATCACTACAGGTGCTGGAACTTCATCATTTGGGGGTCAAAGAATTCATCAAACAACGGTTGAAACAGTTTATCCCACTCGGGCCTTGTAGGTGGTAAAAATGATGTAGAAGTAGGATTATTAGGAACTAATCCGGAACTAATAGCACCGGTTCCCATCTCATGAAGCGCGGGTTCAGAGCTGCGTTGCTCAGAAGCCATCGCTGTCAGCTCATCAAAATCTGCGTCCATAGTTTCTACTATCTTACCAAGACGACGGTTGTAAATTCGGTATGCTTTCTTGGAGGGTGAGTAACCAATGAAAATACCTATATCGGCTTTCGGTTGAAGTTTGCCCAAGTTCTCACTATTAATGTTTGGATAACAAAGAGCACCAAACACATGAAAGAATGAAACATCGGGTTTACGATCATGTAGAAGCTCGTAAGGTGTTTTTCCATGGCGTTTCCGAATGATAGAACGGTTTTGGGTGAAACACGCAGTAGATATAGCTTCTGCCCACAAGAACAATGGAGCGTTCGCATAAATCAGCATCGTCCTAGCAGCTTCCATAAGCGTACGATTCCGTCTTTCAACGACACCGTTTTGTTGTGGAGTACGTGCAGCGGATGTTTCATGTGAGATACCAACTTCTTCATAGTAATCACGAAGAGTCTGGTTGACGAACTCTGTTCCATTGTCTGTACGAATACGGCGGACAGTAGTATTTAAACGTACCTGAATGAATTTCAGAAAAGTGATGATAGCCTTCGATGCTTCATCCTTTGTACGTAGAAATCTAACCCATGTAAACCTGGAGAAATCATCCACAATAACAAGAATGAATTTCTTACCGCTCACACTTTCAGTTCTCATTGGCCCACAAAGATCCATATGTAAAAGATGAAGTTTTTCTTGATTGGTGTCTTCAGCTTTGGGCTTGTATGATTTCTTGGTACTTTTCCCCCTTGAACACGCGGAACATAAATGGTCCTTGTGAAATTTGAGCTTTGGAAGACCACGAACTAATTCGTTTTTAGCCAGATGATTAATAGCATCAAAGTTGAGATGAGATAATCTGCGATGCCATAACCATGACTTGGTCTTAGATGCTTTAGAGAGAAGACATACTGGAGAGGCGGCCATCATGTCTTGTAAGGACAAAGTATAAAGATTTGCACCACGAGACCCCTTCAACAAATCTTTTCCTTCCAAGTTGCGGATGAAACAAGTATGTTGTCGAAAAGCAACCTCTAGGTTGGAATCACAAAACTGTCCTACCGAAAATAAATTATGACCAAGACCTTTTACATAGTATACCCTTGAAATCGTAACGTTTCCAATCTGATATTCACCATAACCCATTATCTTTGCAATATGATCATTACCGAATTTAACCGTTCCAAGAAACTTGCTGACGAAATTTCGGAGCATCGAGCGATCTCCGGTCATATGCTTTGAACAACCGGAGTCCAAATACCAGAGGATGATTTGGACCACCTGAAAATATCACCAGACGAGGACAATGTAGAGGTATCGGAATCTGAATGTTCCTTGTTATTAGCAGGTACAGATTTAATAATCTTAGATTTGCTAACTTTAGGTTTCTTAGATTTCCTAGCCTTCTTCCTAGTTGGTGGTGTAGATTCTAGTTGGCTTAAATCCTGAGGTATTTCTTCACTGATAGGCACTATAGTGGGAGCTGACCTAATTAAAGGGCGCGGTTTCCATACTGTAGTGCTAGTGTTCCTAACTAAAGGACGTTGAGACCTAACCTCAATGGATGCATTCCTAGTTAAAGGGCACATTGTTCCATCTAATGTAAAGGTCCTACCAGTGGGACACCATTGCCATCCAACTTGGGTACGAGTTAGCCCAGTTGGCTTCCATTCAAGATTATTCCTAATGGCATTCATTTCATTCACATGATCAATAAGACACAAATCATGACGTTGGGAAAACATGCACTCATTACAATTCCAACAATTCAAATTAGAATTCACGAATGGTTTAGGCTTCTGCATAGGCGCAGAGCTTTTAGTCTTAGCAACATGATTCTTTTTATTTAAATCTGACATAACATTCCTATGGTGAGCTTCTACTTTCTTCTTTTTGGTACTACTAGTGGAGGGCTTGATCTTATCTTTCTTGAGTGGCGATCCTTTAGCCTTAGTAGACTCTTTTACTCATGTAGAAGGCAAAGTGGGAACATTAGCAACAGATTTTAAAGGTGCCTTACTTGATGGTGCCAATGACGGTTTTGCTCCTGGGGTCTTATTGAATGGAGTTACAGCAATGGGTCGATTAGTGAGTAGTGCAGAACCTGGTTTACCTATGTATTGCAAATATGCTAAGCAATATTGAACTCGCTTAATATATTCATGAGCTGAATAATAGTAGCTACTTGAGGGATCTAAGGCATAAAGATCGTCTAAAATATCCCTAACAAGATCTACATGCTTAATTGCATTCCTCATATAATCATCGTAGGTAACCGGGTTTTTCTTATGGAGCGGGTTCTTATAAAGCACTACTGACTTGGTTGTTGGAGCACTAGAGGACGGTGCAGAGTTGGTAGCTAAGTTATTAACAGCTTCTTGTCGGGTGAGAAGAAGTGTCTCCTTTAACTCGGCCAAAACCATGTTTTTGTCAATGAGCTGGATGTTTAAGTCAGAGATTTCCTCACACTTTTGGTTCAGTTGTTCAACATAAAATTGTTGCTGTGCAGCATTAAAAGCTAAGCGTTCTTTTATTGAACCATAAAGAGCGGATAGTCCCTGTCTTGCCCGATCCATCTCCCCTAGAATAGACGAAAGTCTAATTTCTAAGTCCTGGTTTTTAGACTCTGCAGCCTCTAGTTCCAATTTTAGTGTTTCATTTGATGACACATCTCTCTTTAATCTCATAATCTCTTCCTCTAATGCCTTAACTATTGCAATCATCTTGTCACTCGTCTCAACACTGTTTTCACAACTACTTGTTATCAAAAGATCCTCATTTTGAGTTTGTTGTTTTAATTCTAAAGATATACAATGTTGTTCAAGGTGATTAAAGCGTTTTGAAAGTAAATTGTAAGAATCTTGAAGCTTTAAAAATTCAGCGTTAGATTCGTGACAAGAATGATTATCTACCTCATTTACAGTATCAGCAACATTTACAGAGAGATCACACACATCATCACATATATTCACAGCATCACAGTTAATCATGGCGGATGTAAGCTCATTCGAATAATTAACATTCACAGTAGTAAGCACATCACATGAAATTACTTGGGACAAGAATCGGTCATATTCGGATAAAATCTTTTCCTTTTCAATTAATTGTAGTTCGTAAGCGGTGTCCATTTCATAAAACACTTTTTGAACTTCTGCAATTTCAAACTCAAGATTTTCCGAAAGAGATGCAAAACTTCCTTTTAGACTTTCGACAAACGGATTGATCTCATTTTTAAACACCTCGTTCATGTGTTCGAAAGCCCATTATCCGGCGTTTAAGCCATTTGAAGTCGTACATTCCAAAATGACCTTGTCAAAACTAGCAAAATATTGATTAATCTCTTGCAAGTTTAACCATACAGTGCTAACAGGTGGAAGATCCTTTGGAATTTCCTTAGGTCCTTCCATTTTGACAAGTGTAGGAAGTGTACTAGGGTTTTCTTCATTTAACATGTAGGTTGGTGCTGTGATGAGATCTTTATCCATATGGAAGCGAATTCTAAAATCCGTTTTTGCAAGCTCCTGATACATTTTAAAATAATCACACTCGGGATATTTTGCAATGTTATATGACCGATTCTCATCAACTAGATCCTTATTTGTGCGATCATCGAAAATAACAATCGGGTCTAAGACCAATCCTAATTGGGTTGCATTATAAAGTCTAGGACTATGGATAAAAGCTTGTTTTGCAAACCGTGGGTTAGGGGGAAGGCCTTTTTGACGCGATAAGTTAAACTCTCTAAAAGATGCATCAAATAAGTGTACTAGTTGAGAGGCAGCGTATTGTCTTAAAAGCAAATAATCTAGACTTCTAATCTTATTAGTCGCATTAATTTCCATTTCATTCTTCTTAGACTCGAGTAATTCAAAATCCGTTTGAAGTTTTTGAAATTAGTGACCACTAACTCTTTTTCTTTAAGTTCGTTAGAAAGATCTGCTCTTAAGGTTTCAATTTCTTGCAAATGACCCATTTGTTTGTTTCGAAAATGATCATATTCGGGATTTGTTAGAACACTGGACGAAGGAACTAATTCCAAAGTTTGAACTTTCTCGTTGCTCAAGGCAAGCTCATCAGATAAATTCTTATTCTTAGCTAGGGTTTCTAAGAGTGCAGCATTCATTTGGCTAAGTAATGTAGCAGGAACCATGACCAAATCTTGTTGAGCAGGAGTATGCGTATGCGAAATGACTCCCGGTCGTGTTTCACTCAAAGTCTGGGGACTCACATTGATATTACTATCATTGATTGTCTCCTCATTTGAACGACTCACCATCGTAGACTCATTCGAATCAGCACTCTCTTGCACAACTTGATGTGGTTGAATACTAGAATCAGTGGTATTATCAGTGGTATTAGTAAGTACCTCAGATATTTTTTCTGGCCCTAAGCTAGAGATAGTTGCCATAAGAGCTCTGCCTGTGCAGATTGAAGTTCATCACAGTCTGAATCATACGCATCAAGATCATCTGCTTGGTATGTAGCATTCTGTGTGGTGACAACGTCTTGTTCAGCAATCCCTGGATCAGCAAGAAATGCAAGCTCCTCTTCATCAAGTTCCCTTCCTTGTGCCTGAGCGTTTACCAGATAAATCTTCTCTGCAAACCATTGACCATCCCTTCTCCTCTTGGGTTTTTTGCAATCCCTGGACATGTGACCTTCTTCCTTACAATTGTAGCATGTAATCTTTCTCAACTTGCCTGTGGAATTAGCCCGTGGAGGAGTGTTGACCATTGGGGCAGGATTTACCGTGCGTGCATTGGTGGTTGATGTAGTAGGTCTCCCCTAATAAGGTTGAATGGGTTGAACCATTACCCTGCCATTCTCAATAGTAGCTTGTTGGCGAGAATTGGATGAATTCCTCAGCTGATTGTTAGTAGGAGCTGGTCCTCTAAATCCTCGTTTGCTTAAAGTCCTTGTGAGATAAGCAGACATAGTGGCTAACACTTCAACTAGGTCAGTTCCTTGTTTGAATTCAGGAATGGGGACTTCATCATTATCACAATACAGTGCTTGGTCTTGTTGAGCTGCATAAGCACTAGAAGGAATACCCATGTGGTCAGAGTAGCTTGATGGATATGCTGCATTCTCTTGATAAGAAGAATACGAAGACTGAGCATAAGGTGCAATGCTTGCTGGGTGAGGTTGTGAAGCATATTGTGATGAAGGTGCATTAAACCGATATTGTTGCTGATGTGAGGTGGGTGGTTGCGGTAGAATCGAATATTGGGGGAAGCTTGGACTCAGGTACGGTGATGGGTGATAAGCTTGGTGTCCCATGATATAAGGAGTGTTGTTGTAGGACAAGCTTGGTTGATTCGCCATCAAAGCTAAAGAATCAGGGTACATACCTCGAGGTGAACGGTGCATGATCACGTGTTTCTCATGCTGCTGAAGAAAAGCATAGAGTTGATCTAAATTGCACTTATGCAAATCCCTGGTTAACTTAACATCGGTAATATACTCACCCCATTCAGCTTGAGGTAAAGTATTCAAAAACTTGGTGTTAACCTGGAATGGAGCAATCACGAGATTGTATACATTCAGATCATTCATGAGAGTAGTGAATCTGAAGTAATAGTCGTGAAGCGTTTCCCCTGGGCTGTACGTGAATCTATCAAACAGATCATACAACTGACATTCCCTTTCCTGTTTGGTAAGAGACGTACCTTGTAGCAACACCTTTAGACGTTCCCATAAATCCTTTGCCACCGTATACTGACTTACCATTCGATAGATGTCATGTGGAAGAGCTTGGAGAATGGTTTGAAGAGCCTTTTCGTCTGCATCGGCAACAAGTTGTTGAGCTGGTGTAAGTTCTTCAAACTCCCTTGGTCGAGTCACATTGTTAACCACGATGGTACCATAGTCAAGTGGACCATTTAGAATTGACTTAACCATAAGCCTCCCATATGTCGGTTTTCCTTTAAGGTATGACATCATACGGCCTTGCCATGCTTCAAAAACTTCTTTAATGAGCATTGGAGGGCGATTATCCGTTCCCGTAATGACGGAAATGTCCGTAAGTGATGTCATCTGAGGCATTAATGAATTCGGATTCATTTTGTTCACTTCAAAGAGACAAAGATTATCGGTTGATCGAGCAGTGAAGTAAAGCTTGTGAATTGTGTTGAGTTTTTGTTGTAAGAAACCAAGATTAAATCCTCTAAAAATCGTCGAAAAAACAAGTAAAAATATCCCTTGATCCGGAACTATTGTTGATTCGGAAGTGTTGATTCGGAAGATTTGATCCGGAACTTTCCTTTGATCCGGAACTTTCCTTGATCCGGAACTTTCCCTTGATCCGGAACTTTACCTTGATCCGGAACTTTCCTTTGATCCGGAACTTTACCTTGATCCGGAACTTTCCTTTGATCCGGAACTTTCCTTGATCCGGAACTTTCCCTTGATCCGGAACTTTACCTTGATCCGGAACTTTACCTTGATCCGGAACTTTCCTTGATCCGGAACTTTTGGTTCGGAACTTTTTGATCCGGAACTTTCCTTGATCCGGAACTTTTGGTTCAGAACTTTTTGATCCGGAACTTTGTCTTGATCCGGAACTTTCCTTGATCCGGAACTTTCCTTGATCCGGAACTTTTGGTTCGGAACTTTTTGATCCGGAACTTTTGTTGATCCGGAACTTTTTGATCCGGAACTTTTTGGTTCGGAACTTTACTGGGAAACAGAAGGTTGTTCGAGTGACAGTCGATCAAAAATATGAAGAATAAACCCAGATTTTTACCAAGTTACCCAAAAAGTTTTGTGATTTCTACTAAAATAAGTAAAAACTAATACTTATCTACTAATCCCAATCACAAAATCACCAAAAACTCCAAGAATCAAGATGGATCTTCTTAAAGAACACTAATACAATCAAAAACTAAAAAGCAACACAAATCATTACCTTAAATCACCCCATAGCTCTTGATACCATATGTAGAATATTGATAATCTATGAATCTATGAAGTGGGTTGAAGATTCCTAGAGAGAGAAACTAGTGAGAGAAAGTGAGAGAGAAACTATGTGTATTTTATTCAAATGAACAAATGGAATGTCAACAACCAACCCCTTTCCATGGTGGAAAGGGTTATTTATATCCAAGGCCACTATTTGGGCTTGGGCCGACCCATGACAAGCCCATGGGTCGGTTTCTTACTTAACTTAATAAGCACACATTAACTACGAGCTATTACAACATTAATAATATTGTGGAGTAACCGATACTTCTAATATACGTAAAAACGTATTTTTAACAATTATTTATATACATTTGCTTGAAACTTATTATTTACGAGGGCAAAACATAACAAAATTTTAAAATAGCCCCAAAATATGGCAATTAAGCATCTTTTTTTCTCGATTTCCCTACAACCCCCTCACACTTAAGTTTTGCATTATGCTCAATACGATGAAATTGAACAAAAGTATAGGGGATGAGAGAAAAACCAGAATCACAGGCATATCATGTATCATACAAGAGTCTTGTCTTCGCCTTCAACTTGCGGTACCTACAAAAAAGATAAAACACACAAAAATACTAAAACACTCTATTTTTTTGTTTTTATAAGTTTTTATAAAAGCGACACATGCTACACCCCCTCACACTTCAGCAAAACATTGGTTAAAAACTGTGGGGTGTAAGCATGAATTTATTTTAAAAAGGAAAATCACACTTAAAAAATTAAAAACACACGGGTTTCCTCCCGAGAAGCGCTTATTTTATTATAGAGTCATCAGCCTGACTCGTACTTCTTTTTATTTTTCTTTATTTTTATCGAGTGGAAAGTGTTCACTCCACTCCTCATGGTATAGTTTAACACGGTGTCCATTAACAATGAAGCTTCATCCATTCTTGTCATACAATTCAACATAACCGGACGGGTATCCATGTTTTACTATAAAAGGACCATTCACTTTTGTTTTAGCTTTGGAGCTTTGAATTTATATCGCATATTAAACAAGAGAACTTTGTCTCCCTTCTTGAATTCTTTTCGGATTCGAAGTTTCCTGTCATGATAAGCTTTGGTACGTGCTTTGTATAATTTGGAATTCTCATAAGCTTGGAGTCTTAATTCATTGAGTTCATGCAATTTCAAGAATCGGTTTTCTCTAGCGATTTTGAGATCGGGATTACAGCTTCTCAATGCCCAATAAGCACGGTGCTCAATTTCGAAGGGCAAGTGACACGTTTTATCGTACAATAAACGATAAGGTGTTGTGCCAATTGGTGTCTTATAAGCTGTTCAGAATGCCCACAAAGCATCGTCAAGTTTCCTTGACCAAATGGAAGGATTGTCCTTAACCGTTTTTTCGAGTATTCGTTTTAAGGCTCTGTTGGTATTCTCAAATTGTCCACTCGTTTGTGGATGATATGTGGTGGCAAAGCGATGGGTGACTCCATAATTCTCTAAGATTTTCTCTATTTGTTTGTTACAAAAATGGGAACCTTGATCGCTAATTAAAGCTTTCGGCATTCCATAACGAGAGAAAAGCTTTTTCAGAAAATTGATTACGGCTCATGAATCGTTCGTGGGTAAAGCCTCGGCTTCGGCCCATTTGGACACGTAATCAATAGTGACTAAGATATATTCGCACTTATGGGATTTGGGAAAGGGTCCCATGAAATCAATTCCCCATACGTCAAATATTTCGCTAACTTGGATGCTGTTTTGAGGCATCTCATCTCTTCGTGAGAGGCTACCAGTATGTTGGCAAGCATCACAACTTTCGACTAGAGTATAGGCCTCTTTAAAAATTGTTGGCCAGTAGAAACCAGCATCAAACACTTTTTTCACGGTGGTGGAAGGATCATAATGTCCCCTAGTAGGGCCATGATGACATTCATCAAGGATCTTCCTTGTTTCCACACCATAAACACATCTCCTAATCATGCCATCGGGGCATACCTTGAAAAGGTAGGGATCTTCCCAGAAGTAGTGTTTTAGATCGGAAAAGAATTTACATCGTTGGTGATAGGTTAAACCTTTTCTTAGAATTCTTCCAACGAGGTATTTTGCAAAATCTGCAAACCACGGAGATTCATCCGTAGAGATTTGCATAAGAGTTTCATCGGGAAAATAGTCATCAATATCTTCGTCCCTTAACTCTTCCATGTTTGGATTTTCAAGTCGCGACAAATGATCGGCTGCGACGTTTTCAGCTCCTTTCTTGTTTTGAATTTCGATGTCAAATTCTTGGAGGAGTAAAATCCATCTAATAAGACGCGGCTTAGCATCTTGTTTAGAGAATAGATATTTCAACGCGAAATGATCGGTGAATACAATCGTTTTCGACAACACGAGATAGGATCGAAATTTGTCAAAAGCAAAAACTACTGCAAGTAGTTCTTTCTCGGTGATTGTGTAGTTGAGCTGCGCACTATTTAGAGTTTTGCTCGCAAAATATATAGGACGGAAATGTTTTCCTTCGCGTTGTCCTAATACGGATCCTACAGCGAAATCGCTTGCATCACACATAAGTTCAAACGGTTGCGACCAATCCGGTGAAACCATGATCGGTGCATTCGTTAACTTGTCTTTAAGCTTTTCAAATGCCTTTATGCATTCTTCGTTGAAATCAAAGACTATGTCTTTTTCAAGGAGTTTGGTCATCGGTCTAGCGATTTTGGAAAAGTCTTTTATGAATCGACGGTAGAATCCCGCATGACCTAGAAAACTTCTAACGGCTTTAACGTTAGTGGGTGGTGGTAATTTGGATATCTTTCACTTCGATCTTGGCCTTGTCTACTTCCAATCCGGCTCCGGAGACTTTGTGTCCAAGCACAATTCCTTCAGTCACCATAAAGTGACAATTCTCCCAATTGAGCACGAGATTAGCTTGTTTGCATCGGATGAGCATGTGCTCTAGATTAAACAGGCAAGACTCGAATGAGTTTCCGAAGACTGAGAAAGCATCCATGAAAACTTCCATGGATACTTCGATCATGTCTTGAAAGATCGCGATCATACACCTTTGAAAAGTCGCAGGTGCATTGCAGAGACCAAAAGGCATACTCCTATAAGCAAACGTTCCAAAAGGACACGTGAAAGTGGTCTTGTTTTGATCGGATAGTTCGATAGGTATTTGGAAATATCCGGAAAACCCATCGAGAAAACAAAAGAATTTGTTCCCCGCTAGTCTTTCCAACATGTGGTCCATGAATGGTAGAGGAAAATGATCTTTTCGTGTGGCATCATTTAATTTGCGGTAATCAATACACACGCCAACCGGTAACGGTTCTTGTAGGAACAAGTTCGTTATGTTCGTTGGTCACAACAGTCATTCCTCCTTTCTTAGGAACATAGTGAATAGGACTAACCTAAGGACTATCTTCTATGGCAAAGATGATTCCTGCTTCAAGGAGTTCGATTACTTCAGCTTTTACAATCTTCTTCATGTTTGGGTTAAGTCGACGTTGCCTCTCAATAACGGGCTTGGCATCGTCTTCAATATTGATCTTGTGTTTGCAAAATTGCGAATCAATTCCCGGTATATCGGATGTTTTCCATGCAAACGCTTCTTTGTGGTTTTTTAGCATAGAACAAGACGTTTCTTATGATCTTCCTCGAGTGAGGCCGAGATAATCACCGGAAGGAGTGAATCCTTCTCTAGATAAGCGTACTCGAGATGTTCGGGAAGAGGTTTCAATTCAAGATCCGTCGGTGGATCATGAATAGATTTGTGAACTATAAAGTTCGACTTCGAAGGCAAAACTTCAAAGAGTTTGTTTTCATCTTCTTCGAGAGTTACTTCGGAATCAACGGCCATGAATTCTTCGAATTCATAATCACGATCGGTCTCGCTAATCTTTTCCGAAGTTGTTTGGAATGGTGCGTTGTCATCAAGCAATGCATCCAACTCTTCTTCCGTTACTTCGTCGATAACATCCACGCAGAAGCATGTGTCATCATTAGAATGAGAATGTTGCATAGCTTTATCGACTAAGAATGTGACTCGATCGTCACCAAATCCAAGGTTGAGTTCTTTATTCTTCATACGAATGATAGCATCGGCGGTGTGCGAGAATGGTCGTCCTAAAATGAGAGGGACGTGATGGTCTTCCTCCATTTCAAGGATCACGAAGTCGGCGGAAAATATGAATTTGCCAAGTTGAACAAGCATGTTCTCGGTTATCCCAATGGGATATTGGTAAGTGTGGTTAGCCAAACGTATACTCATACTTGTAGGTTTCAGAGTATTGTTTGAAAGATTTTTCTATAATGAGTATGGCATAAGATTGATACTCGTTCCTAGATCGGCCAAGGCGTGACATTCAACATTTTTGGCTAGGGTACATGGTATGAGAAAGCTTCCTGGATCTCTGAGCTTTGGTGGAAGTTTGATTCGCAAGGCTGCAGAACATTCTTCATTCAGAAATGCAGCAGAGATTTGCTCCGTCTTACTATGGTTGCTCACAAGATCTTTGAGGAATTTCCCATAGTTGGGCATGCCGGTTAAGATATCAACAAGGGGAACGTTGATCTTAACTTCTTTGATCATCTTAAGGAATTTGTCATTACGAGCCTCCATCTTTTCCTTTCGTAGGCGTTGAGGATATGGAATTTTGGATGTATACGCCTTTGGTGTTGGTGTTGGAATGGGTGTGGTTTGTTTTGGTTTTGGTTTGGAAGGAGGAACGGTTTCTTCCTTCTCGGGCTCATCGGCTTCATCTTCACTTTCATCGGCGAAAGTGGGAGCATTGGTGTTTGGGTTTTGTGGTAGATCATAACTCAACCCACTCCTTGTGAATACGGCATTCAATGTTTATTACGGGAGGAGGGTGGGCGGTATGGTTTATCCTTAGATGGTTTTGGGTTTGTTTGAGTGTTGCTTGGCAACGAACCACTTGGTCGATTGGCTAATTCGTCGTTGATTCGACCGATCTTGTTTTCGAGATCATTAATAGTGGCTGTATGGTATTTTTGTCCTCTTTCAACGTTGGCTTTGAGATCGAAGAATTGGTTCTTAATGAACGTGTTTGTTGGTTTTTGAGATTCTATGAAAGCTAACAACGTTTTCTCTAAGTTCGATCCTTCGGGTTTCTTCTCGTTTGATGGAACGGAATTATAGTTCTCACGAGGTTGTGTGTTACGATTTTCGTTTTTGGGGTACTCACGCCAAGTGTCGGGGTTTCTACCGTAGTAGTTACCTCGATAACCACCTACTCGGTATCCTTGGGCGTAGTTTGCTTCTTGTGGTGGTTCTCTTATTGGTGTGTCATCACACTCCGTAGATGGGTGTGGTCCTCCAAGTACATTCGCCTCGCATCTCTTTCATTTCGTCTTTGATTGTTTTGAATTGCGAGTAGAATTTAGATGTGAGAGCGTCCATCTTTTCCATGACTTTTGAATTTTCGCTACTTTCAACGAAAGCAACGGTATTCTTGAAAGGTTTGGAACGGTTATCTTTGGACCAATCGAGTTTTAATAGAACTCGGTCCTCGAGCAATTGATATGCTTCGTTGGGAGTCTTATAGAGAAAGAGTCCACCGGCGTCAAGGATTGCTTGCGTCGGTTTATTGAGACCATGATAAAAGATTTGGATGATGGTTCCTTTTAATAAACCATGTCCATGACAACTACGAAGTAGGTCTTTCATTCGGTTCCACGCATCAATGAGTGTTTCTTGTGGAATTTGGGCGAAACCTTGGATTTCTCCCATGAGTCTTCGTACATGGCGGGTGGAAAGAAACGGATAACAAAAGCGGTTCTCATTTGTTCCCATGTTTCAATGGTACCTGGCGTCAACTCATTATACCAAACTCTTGCATCTCCGGATAGAGATGATGGGAAGAGTTTGAGTTTTATAGCGTCTCCATCAACGTCGGCTCCATATCGGAACATCCCACATATTTCTATAAATTCGGATATGTGCTTATGCGTATCGGCCCGCGTACGGCCGTCAAATTGGCAGTCTTTGATCACTGAAAGGTGATGACCTTTCACGGTGACGTTTTCTCCAAGCTCAACTTGAAAAATAGCAGCCTCGGGGGTAGGTGCTACTACTCGGTTGGCTGCCCACATGGATTGATCGTCGACCATTGGGAATGGTAGATCGTTAAATGGGTTATAGACGACAAATGTGTCTAAGAGATTATCAAATGGTAGGTTTTTGGTTTTTGGAATTCGGTTTTCAAGAGAAACAAAGGGTTTCTTCTTGCGGTTTTTCTTTCGAGATTGATGAATATAACGTTCGGGATCGGTGTATGGACTAAGTAATTCTTGACCGGAAGAACGTGTGTTCATTCAAGTCTTGAAGAAATTTTGAAAAAAAACTACAAGTAACAAAAATAAAAACAAACAAAATATAACTAATAGGAAAATAACTAAATAAGAAATTAAATAAACTAAACAAAATAAAAACATAAATTTTTTTTAGAGAAGCCGGCGGCAACTTTCTGTGCCGGTCGGCAAAATGGGGACTGTTTGGGAGATGCCGGCGGCAACTATCCGTGCCGGTCGGCGAAGTGCTTTCTGTTTGGGAGATGCCAGCGGCAAAAGGAGATGCCGGGCGGCAAAGTTGATTTTGCTGCAAAAATTGATTTTTTTTTACTTTTTGATTTTTGGGCTTTTTGGCAACAAGAACGCTATAATGGGTTTGATTATAGGATGATTTTGGAACTAAGAACACAATCAAATCCCTGGCAGCGGCGCCAAAAACTTTATGCGTCCGTCGTGGTTGGATTTGGAGAACAAGTTTTAAATTTGTAAACATGAATTACCGGATTGACTAAAAACGTACGGGAAAGTATAACCCTTTCGTTTGTGTATAGATTTTATGTGGTAATACCGAGATCATTCACGGGGATTTGGAAAAACTATGATCATTCAAAAATAAAACTCTAATCGTTGATTGTAGCAATTGTTGTCAAACAAGTAAAAAGTCAAATGATGAGATTAATAATAAGATTAAAGGCAACACTTGGTAAAGACTAGTTTGAGCATCCGTAGTGGTATGATTGTGATGACACGTTTAACAAATATGATTATGATAATTAAATGGATAATCCAATCTATTGTTTTTAAAAGCTTCAATCTTCGTCAAGACTTTGGTTAAAGAAAATAAGCATTAGACTCAATCACTCAATTCAAGACTTAATCCAATTTCAACACATTCGGTCACGGTCATTTCACGAATTTGCTAACACTTATAATTATGTTTCTTGATAATCAAAACTTCTTAAGAAATGATCAATAAAAAAGATAGCCAATCATAAACAAACCGGCTATGACTTGTTGATAGAAAATAACCTTTTCGACCTATGAAATCTTCACCAACAAATTAATTTTTGATAACAATTGTCACATGAAACATAAGTACTTATGGTTCAAAGGAAAGCTTGACATTGAAATAAACATAAATCACAATCACAACCACTACTTCATACCACAAACATCATCCTACCAAGTGTAGAATGAGACTTAGCTACTCATAACAAATGATGAAATAAACTCTGAAATATTAGTCTTATAAGTCATAATCAAGAGTCTTACAAAGTGGAAATATGTTGCTAATGATTAGGGTAATGATCCCTAAGAGTTTCGTGATGTTAACTTTGCTTTTCAGACTCCAAAAGTGACTTTTCTTGTACCACCTTGCTCAAATCCGAAAATCGAGTTTTGAACAAGGTTGAGAGAGTTATTTATGAGATGATATGAAGAGATATTTGAGTTGTGAAAAGATATATGATTACATGACCCCAAGGGTCTTATTTATAGGCAAAGTTGATGGCATGGAGTGAATGCATGGCTTGGAGCCAAAGACAAATACTTGGAGCCAAAGACAAGTGCTTGGAGCCAAAGAGAGTCTAGAAGTTTCTTGTATGAGCTTGCATGAATGTAGACACAAGTTCTGCCTACACAAATGTTGGTGGCATCTTGATCCTGCTGGTGGCTTCTTTGGTGATTTATGCAAGTGGAAACTTGATGGTGCTAGTGGCATCTTCATGCTGAATGACTTGTATGCTCCTTGGAAATAGTTGTTCTTACACCCAAAATTGATCTTCAAAGGCTTGTAACTTGTACACGGGTCTTGAACTTGACTAGGATTCTTCGTACTCGTACTAATCTTCACATTTACGTTGTTTTACACTTCATCCCTGCAATTGGCTACACAAAGACTTGCAAACACAATTGGGCACAAATATGCACAAAAGTATCATAGATATAACCAATATACATGTACAAAAGTACGGATAACGCTCCCAAAAACATGTTGGATTTGGGCGTTATCAATGTATTATATATATTTACTTGGTTTTGAATTATTGAACCCTCCTAAACGTTTTAGTGTTCCACCAACGTTTAAAAGTCATCCAAAGCTTTCACTTCCCGTGTTCGTTTTTCATTCCTTGAGGCTTCTCTAATAAGATTTGATTCGAGGATAGATTTTGTAGAATTTTGTCTACGAATACACAAGAAAATCCAAAAAATAAATTTAAAAACAATCAAAAACACAAAAAATTGAACATTCACAAAAACCTCAAAAAGAATCTTCTTTGATCACCCCACGTTTATGCTAACTCGTTCTCAAGCAAAACATGTACGAAAACGTCGAAACCAAAAGGAAGGAAACCAAGATCATCCTATTGATTAAGAACCTCTAATTATCGAACCCGTTGTAGAACCAATAGTCACCATGGTTAATCGTACTATGATGGAGTTGCTTCAAGCACCCACCGAGGGTTTTGGAGAAGCGATTGTGATTCCCGCTATCCTTGCGA
Source organism: Glebionis coronaria (assembly GCA_025667525.1). Lineage (NCBI taxonomy): Eukaryota > Viridiplantae > Streptophyta > Magnoliopsida > Asterales > Asteraceae > Glebionis > Glebionis coronaria. The sequence continues at coordinate 202,829,055 of CM046879.1, read as the reverse complement.
AGAATTTTGAGATAAAGACGGGTTTAATGTCGATGCTACAAGCTAACAAGTTTCGCGGATATGAAAAAGACAACCCTCATTATCACATACGGAATTTTAACCGTCTCACCGCCACAAGCAAGTTTAAGGATGTTCCACACGACGCCATTAAGATGATGTTGTTTCCCTACTCTTTAGATGGGCCCGCCAAAATTTGGCTCGAGAAAGAACCACCAAATTCGATATTGACGTGGAACGATCTCGTGTCTAAATTTGTGAACCAATTTTTTCCGCCATCAAAGACTACACATTTGAAAAACTAGATTTCAAGATTTACACGAAGACCTAACGAAAGTTTTTCAATGGCATGAGAATGATTTAAGGAAATGTTGCATGAATGTCCTCACCATGATTTTTCGGAATTGCATCAAATTGATACGTTTTATAATGGACTTAATGATCATGAGAGGGATTATCTCAATACCGCCGCTGGTGGTAGTTTTTTATGCAAAACGACTAATGAGGCTTTAACGATCATCAAGAATAGATCTAAGGTTCATAACCATCGTTTTACACCGAGTGTTGCCACTATGGGTTCGTCATCATCGTCTCGTGACATGAATGTTTTGCAAGATGAAGCAAATGAGGAGAATAGATTTTTTGATATATTTTCGTCTCTTATGAGTCATTGGAAATCACAAGATGCCTTAGGCTCCACTTCAGTTAAAGCGGTTGAGAAAAGTTGTATATCTTGTGGTGGAGCTCATGATTTTTCCGAGTGCATTACCGCCGGTGGTAACACTTCGAGTGCTTATGTAGCAACGGAAACTTACAACCAAAACGGCCAAGGTTCCCACCCAAATCAAGCTCCACAAAATCTAAATGCTAAGAATTATCGAAACAACAATCAAAGAGGTAATTATCAAGTAAACCAACGTAATTACAACAAGGGTAATTATGGGAACAATGGGCAAGTGCAAAACCAAAATCAAAACCGTGATTTTCAAAACACTAATAAAGGTTTGCAAAATACAAAAGATCTTCCAAGTGAATTTTTGAATTACACAAAGGCAAATGATGGTAGGTTTGACAACATACAAAGGGAGATAATTAGCCTAAGATCCGAGTTGAAAAATGAGTTAAAAACGAACTTGCAAATGAACTTAAGACTCATGCTAATAAAATGGAAAGTAATGTGCAAAGGCTACAAAAAAACCAACAAAAAATGGAACAAAGCCAACATGAAATGAAGAAAGAGATGATTAAGGCGGATAAAAGACAATCAAAATTTGAAGATAAAATGGCTAGTATGTTTGAGGCTATAATGTGTAAACCCTCTTCTTCGAGTGGTCTTCCAAGTGATACCATTGCAAACCCGAAGGGAGAAATGACGGTCATTACTACACGAAGTGGTAAGACTTTCAAAGAGCCAATCTCTCGTCCAAGTACTTCTAAGGAGAAGGAAATCGAGAAGGAACCCGAGGTGATGGTAGAAAAGGAGCATATCACAAGTCCACGAAGTACCGCTCAAACCACACCTACGGTCGAACCTATACCAATCATGGAACCCGAGATTCCAAGGCCTTTGCCTATGCCCAAACCCACACCACCCTTACATTACCCATCGAGAGGAAACAAGGAAAGATTGAATGAAAGTAACAATCAACAAATGAAGCTTTTCATTAAAATGTTTCGTAAGGTTTATTTCGACATAAGTTTAGCCGATGCGTTGTTTTATATGCCTCGTTTTGCCTCCACTTTTAAGGGTATGATGAATGATAAGGAGAAGCATTTAAAGCTATCTAATTGTTCTTCGGTTTTTCTTAAGCGAATACTGGAAAAAGTTGGTGATCCCGGCAAGTTTCTCATTCCATGTGATATTAAAGAAATGGAAGGATGTCTAGCCTTGGCCGATCTTGGCGCGAGCAACGAGCATTAATTTGGTGCCCTATTCCATGTGGAAATCGCTATCACTTCCGGATCTTACTCCTTCAAAAATGTCTATCGAGATGGCCGATCATTCTACGATTCTCGCATGTGGAGTGGCCGAAGACGTTTTTGTGAAAGTGGGAAAGTTCTACTATCCTGTTGATTTTATCATAGTAGACATTACCATGGATCCTCAAGTTCCTCTAATTTTAGGTCGTCCATTTTTAGATACCTCGAAATCGATAATTGATGTGCATGCTAGAAAAATCACTCTGCGATTCAAGGAGGAGGAACTTGTTATAAAAGATACTCAAAACTCTACACCTTCTCAAATTTATGCAATCGCTACCATCAACCACATTGACTTAGTCGATGTAGTTTAAGGTGAGTTTTACACAAGAAGTGTTAGGTTTTTCCGATAGTTCGACTACTGGCAATCCCACTATTATGGATCAAATTCTTGCTAATTCAACACCAAATCTCACTCCATTCCAAGGATTCAATTTTATTTTAAATGAAATCGAAAATGAAGATGAGGTAACGATTAGTGGGGATATTCTCAATCGAATTCCACCATTTTTCCGCCGATGGAAGTTATGAGTGTTGAACCAAAATCTTCAATCGAGGACCCACCAATCCTTGAATTGAAAGATCCTCCACCTCACCTCGAATGCGCATTCTTGGAAGGTGATGACAAGTTTCCGGTTATTATTGTGAATGATATTTCCAATGATGAAAAAACCGCACTTTTGACAATCCTAAAAGCTCACAAAGGGGCGTTTGCGTGGAAAATTTCCGACATTAAGGGGATCAACCCAAAATTTTGTACTCACAAGATTTTAATGGAGGAGGACTACTGTTCGGAATTATTTGTAATGTGTCAAGTACCGTTAGTATAAGTGTAAGTACTGTTAGTGTTGGCAAGTAATGTTAGTGTTGGCAAGTACCGTTAGTGTTAACGCGGTACATAGCAAGTACTATAAGTGTAAGTACAAGTACTGCTATATTGATTAGTAAGAATATATCTTTGTAAAAGATATGTCATAGTTATAGTTAGAGTATATCTTATGTGATATACTTAATAGTTTAAAATATTGATAAGATATCGTGTGTGATATACTTATCTTTATAGAATATTCTAAAGGTTCAAGGGTTCCTTACTCTATTAAAGGAACATAGGTATGACGAGTCTATTGTACCCCATTCAAGTCGATTAATAAGAGAATCGAATAGTTACAAGTAATTCTGTTCTTCTTTGCTTTATAAGTTAGATTCCGCATAACTTATTTGGTTGAGTAAGAGTTCTTAAAGTGTTCAAGTTTGATTACAAACTATTATACTAATTCTTAGCAGAATATAGATCCATTCAAAGGGATCAACAAGTGGTATCAGAGCTTGTTGAGAAACTCTGAATAAGAAGAACACAACCCTAAAATCCCCACTCACACCAAAATCAATGTCTCAAGCCAGTGATGACCCTCACTTGGAAGAAAATTCCAGATCCTGATCCCATACCACAAGGACAACCTCAAGTTGTGCATCCTGCACCACCACAAGGTATTCAAGCCATAGATGTTGTAGTTACTTCTACAACTACACCTTATTCCCATACTTTCTCTGTTGTCAAACTACCTGTTCTCAAAAGTGATAACTATGAGACATGGGCTATGCAAATGGAACATTACTTGAACCACACAGATCATACTTTATGGCAGGATATCAAGAATGGGAATACACCTAAGAAGTTGCATTGGTTACCTGATGGTACATGTTATGCTTTACCTGTTGTGACTGCTGAACAGGTACAAGCAGAGATCAGAGAAAGAAAGGCCAGAACTGCTTTGGCTATGGCACTTTTAGAAGACATCTTACCTAGCTTTCATCACTACAAGGATGCAAAGGCTATGTGGGATGCCATCAAACTTAGATTTTGAGGCAATGACAAATCTAAGAAAATAAAGAAGATTGTTTTGAAACAAGAATTTTATAACTTCTCAATTTCTAATACATAAGGAATCCACAGTGTTTATGGAAGGTTCAGTAAATTGCTCATTCAATTAACAGTTTATGGACTAATAATTCCTAATGAAGAAGCCAATCTAAAATTCTTAAGAAGTGTTCCACAAGAATGGAAAGTAATGGCTATGCACTTCATCACAAGGGATGATCTGGATACAACTCCCTTTGATCATCTCTATAAGAATCTTAGAGTGTATGAGATGGATGTTAAAGGCATTGAAGTAACCAAAGTAGCAGCAACAACAACAAAGTCTAACTTGGCTTTTGTGTCAGAAGGAAACAACAGTCCTTACTCTCAAAAGACCACTGGTGGATCAAGCAACGGTACTTACTTCCAAAATACCGCTAGTGGATCAAGTAGTGATACTTACTTCCAAAATATCGCTGGAGGATTAACAAGCAGTACTTACTCTCAAGGTACGGAAAGCAGTTCAATCACCTCTCAAAATTCACAAGGAAGATCCTCATCACTGTTTAGTGACAATGATGCCTTCTCATGCTTTGATGGACAAGACAACATACCAAGGTTAACCCTCAATGATCTGTTCCAAATGGATGATGATGATATTTAAGAGATGGACCTCAAATGGCAAGTTACTATGATCTCTGTAAGATCTAATAGGTTCTACAAAAAGACTAGAAGTAAGATGACTGTTAATCCTAATGAACCATTAGGATATGACAAATCCAAAGTTGAATGCTATAACTGTGGAAGGAATGGACACTTTGCAAGGGAGTGCAATAGGGATAAGGTTGATAGAAGCAGTCAAAAGTCCAAGAACAGCTATAGAACCAGTCCAAGAATCTCTAAAAGCTTTCCAAAAGGAGATAGCAGGAGTCCCAAAGGAACTAAAGCATTGGTAACTGTAGATGGAGTGGTTAACTGGGCCGAAGAGGAGGAAAAAGAAGAGCTTGGTTTGATGGCTCTCTCCCATGAAGATACTGAGGTACATCCTTGTTCTAAAGATTGTGTTCTTAAATTTAATAGTCTAAAAGTGGAACTTGATGAACAGTATCAAAAATTAAACACATATACTGTAGAAGCAAATGCTTTTAAACAAGGTGTTGCTAAGTTAGAGGAAAATATAGTTTTGTATAAAAAGGGTCAACAAAACTATGAAGAGAAAATTAGAATTTTGACTCTTTAAATGAGAGAAAAAGATGTGGAAATTAAAGCTTTTGAAAAACAAATTATGAAAGTAACATCAAAAAATGAAATTTTAAAAGGCAGTCTTGTTAATGAAAGGGAAGTGATTAATCAATGGCAAAAATCCTTTAAAGGATTGGGTAAGCGGATTAATTCACAAATGGGGTATTATGATAAAACAGGCCTAGGTTATATAGAGGACCAACCTGGGATAACCTTAATTGACAAGGACTTATCAAAGGGGATTTTTGATAGTTCTAATAAGTCAGTTGATACTCCTGAAAATGATAGATATGTTGAAGGAATGAAGGCAGTTCCTCCATCATTATCAAGAATTTTTATGCCCCCTAATAATGATATAGGTATAGAGTTAGATGAGTCAAATGCTACTATTGATATTAAGTCAAATGATTCAAAGTAAAACTCTAGTACCTTGAATCAAGATAAACCTGTTGTGACCAAAAACATTATTTATCCACCTTTGATGAGCAACTTTGTGTCTGAAGGACAAGTGTCTACAACTAGTTCTGCTACCAAGAAGGTAAAAACTTCTAGTAAGGCATTGGATAATAATGCAAAACATAATAGTGATACCAAGAGGGTGGGCTAGGTTTTAAGAAAACTAAGTCAGAACAACCTTTTGGGTCTTCTTTGAGAAGAAAAGGATGTTATGTCTGTGGTAGTCTAAATCACTTTATCAAATATTGCACTTTACATGAAGATAAAATTGCAAAACAGAAGGCTGCACAAAAGGTCACAAAGAAAGGTAATGTGAAAAATGCATAGGTAAATAGGCAAATGGGACCTAAAGATGACAACCCTAAGTTTGATCATGCTAAAAGGGTAAATCAACCTCATAAGGTTAATAATGTAAAACACCCGCTCTCTACCAGGGACTTTTTTCCTAGAGCAATACTTATGAAACAAGGTCTAGTACCTTTGAAGTCTGGCAAGCCAAGTACCGGCAAGCCTAGAATTGCAAGTACTGCTAGACCAAAAGCAAATACCGCTGGTCAAAATTCTAGTAAATGAATGTCCCATAAATCTTCTAGGAGTGTAGTTGAGAATGCTAGAACACCTAGAAGTAAGTCTCAAAACAAACCAGTGCAAATGTGGGTCCCTAAAAGAGAAAAACCATGTGTTCAAGCAAGTACTGCTAAAATAGTACTTAAGTAAAAAAGGTTCAAGGACAATAAACCCACTTATGTCTTTGACTATTTAACTAGAACCATGAAATATAAGAGTGTGTGCAGTCTTACTGGAAAAACTACTTATCAAACTCTTAAGTATGTAGGTCCCACAAGATCCAAGCCAAATGTGGCTTGGGTCCTTGTTAAAAACTAATAAGTTTTATGTATGTGCAGGGGCATCTTATTGATGAATTAAAAGATAAATGTATTGTAGATAGTAGATGCTCAAAGCACATGACAGGAAAAAAAGATTTCCTTGTTGATTTTGAAGAATTCAGAGGTGGACCTGTACCCTTTGGTGGTAGTAAAGGTAGGATCACTGGAAAAGGAAAAATCAATACAGGGAAGTTGGAATTTGAAGATGTGTTCTTTGTAAAAGATTTGAATGAATTCAATCTCTTTTATGTATCACAAATGTGTAATAAAAAGAACAAGGTGCTGTTTACAGATACATGCTGCTTGGTGCTTTACAAAGACTTTGAGATGCCAAAGGAATCTCAAATACTGCTTAAGGTATCCGATGTGTGTTTCGCAAGTCCTAAACAAAGGGCTAAAAACTTGATGTGCGAAAGCGAGTTTTAAATTTATATTACTAGATGATTACCAAAAAAGGACTAAAAACACAACACGGGCAAGTATACCCTTTCGTGTATAGCATAGTCTAGGGGTAAATCCAGGTCGTTCCACGTGATTGGTGTTAACAAGTTAAAACAATTATCTTTAGAGTGTTACAAGTTCTAAATACATACTTTTCGAAATGATGATATCAAGGTGTGTTTGGTTAAAGCTAAGAAACATAGAAATGATATATAGCAAAGATGAATTACAAGCACATAAACAAGGTAAGACAACATGTGCATTACTAGTCGCACATGCAACATCTAATTGATATGACAAGAATCCGACTAAAGACTTCGTTATATCAAAAGCATTAAGAATGGTTTATGCTTGATTTGGATAACTAAGGTAGTAGATGAGATTATGCAAGAGTTAGTATATGTTTTAATCCACTAATCACGACAAAAGTGATTAACAAGATTCATTTACTAGATGACATGAAACTCATCCATTCACATGAGTACTAGTCATGATCATAGATGAATCTAATATATAATAATGGTCTTACATAATAACATATAATACAATAGCATCTAAATCACACTTATAATCAAGAACCCAGGGTGCGCCGCACAAAACTAATTATGCGCCGCACTTCGACCCTGCGAAGCTAATATAATCAAATCAATAATAAAAATCACAAGCATCAATAAACTAAGAAACATATCAATATGATCAGCAAATAAATGTACCCAATCCATTTATGCGAGTAATTCATACCAAATCCAATATTATGATTACAAAAACCATAAATCCAAAACTAACAATTCCATGATCAACGAACAACCAATTGCTACTGAATATGCCTAATGAAGGTGGTAAATTTGTGGGTTATGACGGCGGTGGTGATATGGTTGTTCACCATGGATTAGAAGAGTGTTTGGATCATTGGATCCAAAGATCCTCACCTAAGCTCTCCTTCTCCAATGGAGATGTTATGATAGATTGATATGGAATGATGTATAAGAGATGGGTGATATATTTCTCTGTGTTTTCTTGGTGTATATAAAGTGTTTCTAACACTTGGGGACCAAGGTGAAGTCAATTGATCGGACTATGAGTAAATGAGAGTCATAAATATGACTTTTGAGCTGTGTAGAAGGAAAGTGCGTCGCACTTTTTCATTTGTGCGCCGCACATTTGCGCGTCTAGAATATTCTTGTAGTACAGAAAAGTGCGCCGTACTTTTTGGATTGTACACCACACTTTTGATCATTTCCTGGTTTGGACCAAAAGTCAAAGTTGTAGATAATTCTTTCCCCTTTCCGTGGCCACTTGAACCAAATAAAACAGAGTTCGTATGCTCAAGATATGGCCAAAACAGTGACAGGTGTCGGGAGATCAGAAGCTTGACTTTATTTCTTCGTTTAAGCTTCGTTCCTTCATGTTTTCTTCCATTTCCTTCCACGACACATCCTTGAAACCTATACATCAAATATAGTCTATTAAGTATCGATAGTTCATATAATTAACCTAAATATATACAGATAACGCACACGCAAACATGTATAATTAGAGCGTTATCAAATTCCCCCACACTTAAACTATTGCTTGCCCTCAAGCAACAATTAAACTATTGCTTGCCCTCAACTAATGCTAAGAAAAATAAATTTAAAATAAATTTAACTAAACGCCAAAAGAAAATAAAAATTTTAAAATTTTTAAAATCGCAAATATTTTTGGGTTTTTGTAAAATTTTTTGCTATAAGTGCAAACACTCCCCCACACTTAAGGGTTTGCTTGTCCTCAAGCAAGAAAAAGAAAAATAGTAAGTTTATACATGTTTAAAATTACCCATGTTGCTAGCCACCAAACGTACCACAAAGCATGAAATATTATTGTTACAATTTTCTACAATCACATATCGAACAACATAAATATATCACGTCTTAGCACATTGGCTAATCATATCTCCAAAACTTCGTCTTCTTTCATCTTCATAAATATACATAGCTCATTGGGGTTTTTTTTACTATCTTTTTTTTCATTCTCCATTTTTTTTTCGATTTTGACTTTTTCCATTTTTTTTCTTCGTCTTTTTCTCTTTTTTTTCATTCTCTTTTTTTTTTCTTCATTCTTTTTTTCATCACGTCCTTCACAACTAACAATTCTCTCACACTTGATATAAGCATACACCATAAAAAATACGAAATATAAAGCATGCATTCTTCATCTTCGTTGGAATGGCACAATGCGAACCAACTATTAGCAAAAATCAACCAATCATTCCGGGTAACTAACAACCAACCATTTTTTAAGTTTTTATTCTAATATTTAACCTAAATGGCAAAGAAAAAGAAAAATAATTTGATTTTTAGATTATCGAGGGCGAACAAAAGTCTTTATTAAATAACGAGTCACATTTTCCAATTCATTTTCCCCCACACTTAAGTTTAGCAATATGCGTAATTTAGAATATAACTTAAAAGTAGGATAAGTGGAAAAATAAATATAAGAGAAACGAGACTTCCCGGGGCTCATAAATTCTTCGGTTGAATTCAAAAAATTTAGCGCAAAATGGAGCGCTATCACAAGCATGTGAATTCAACAATATCTACACCGATCCAAATATAAATGTGACATCCCCAAGTGATAAGCTAGCAACGCCAATCTACACCAAGCTCTGCCTATTTTAATAAATCTGCAAAACAGAAAAACTACAAAAAACCGTAATATTCTAAAGCACACTTTCGTAGGCACCACGATTGCATTTAGCGTATGCAACAAGCCTTTAAACCCCTCGGTGTACCAAGTGGACGAGTTATAGTCTCGTGAGGGTTTCCAGGAAACACACCCACAAAGTTCGTGATACATTTTTGGTTACAATAATAAAGGTATAAAATACACGGGCCCATGCACGTCATATTAATCAAATTGCAAATTTTTTCGTTTTTTATATTTTTAAATTTTTTCTTAAAATATTTATTTACATTTTACTAATAAACACATACTACGAAATAAAAAAAATAAAGGTGAAATAAAATCTTTTTGGATTTTTTTATTTTTAGACAAACACTCATCAAACACATATTATTATTTAATGTACAAAGATGTAGCATATAAAACATATTGATTAAAACAACGATATTTTTGTAGACTGATGGAAAAGTACACCGTGCTTTGAGGAAAGTAGGCGCACTTCTAACAAAATTTCATTTTCATATTTATATATCACTTAATCAAAAAATAAGCAAATATGTACAAACTCAAGCACGTAACAAAGAACTAATAAGAAAACTAAGTTACAACCAACTAACAAAAAAGTACATAAAACATCTAACAAAGACAATCTATCACGAAAAGAAATAAAATATTTTTGAGGTTTTCAAATTTTATTACTTACACTAAACCACTGAAGGTCACGGGCACAAATTTATTTAAGATATTATTTCTATATGGCATAGTACCCATATGATCGAAAAGAATAAACTCGAGCAAAAAAAAATTTTGCAGACCAGAAAGTGCGTCGCACTTTGACAAAGTGCGGCATACTTCAAGACTATTTTCAAAAATGCGCCGCACAAACCAAATGTGCGGCGGTTTATTATGACAGAAAACCAATTTTACAATTCTTTTTATTATTACTCTTTAGTTATTAAGAAAACATATATAAACACATTAGATAAAACAAACACAAACAAACACGTAAACACTTAGATTATTTCAATTACAAAAAGAAAATCTTTAATTTATATAAGTTTAATTATGTTTTTAAGATTTTTAGTTATTTTTATTTTTTATTTTTATGCATATATACATTTCAATACAAAATATGCAATGGTCACATACAAACAAAAGTCAAACACTCATGCACAACAAATTGAAGTAACAATATAAATAAGCAAACTCTTTTTTATATTTTATAGTATTTATATTTTTTATTTTTATTTTTAGATTTTAACATTATTATGCAAACAAACACAAACAATATATCTCACACATTCAAACACGCAAGAGTATACTAAAATGATAGGAAATAACCTATATGATAATGAGCCCAGAAGTGCGTCGCACAAATCAAATGTGCGGCGTACTTTCTGTACGAAATTTTTTATAGAAACTTTTTTTATAACATAAAAACTAACAACTTTTATAAAAACACTTTTATCAAAATCATTTGGATATATAAAAAATATCTTGATCCAAACACACCCTTAAGAAACATGAAAACACATAATGCATGAAAAAGGAAAATGAGCACAAAACTATAAGGAAAGGCTAATAAGCTAAAACGACAAGTAAAACCACTTATCACACAACATTCTAATAACAAAATAAGACATAACATAATGCACATCTAACACATAACATGAAATAAATGGCAAAAACTAGATTTCTAACTTTTTTTTATTTTTCATGTATTTTCCATTTATTTTCAAAACAATATTTTTTAATTTTTTATTTTAACAAATATTACTTAAGGCATAAAATATCATTTATTTTAATGAAAGGAGAATTTTTGTTATGACCAAAATCGTTAGAAAATGACTAATCCAAACGCCCCCTTAAACTAGGAAAAAGAACAAAAATACATACAATGGATGAAATGCAAACAAGGATGAATCCAACATATAACAATGGTCTTACATAATGACATATAATACAAGGGCATCTAAATCACACTTATAATCAAGAACCCAGGGAAAAAGTGCGCCGCACAAAACTAATTGTGTGCCGCACTTCGACTCTACGAAACTAATATAATCAAATCAATAATCAAAATCACAAGCATCAATAAACTAAGAAACATATCAATATGATCAGCAAAGAAATGTACCCAATCCATTTATGCGAGTAATTCGATTACAAAGTACCAAATCTAATATTATGATTACAAAAACCATAAATCCAAAACTAACAATTCCATGATCAACCAACAACCAATTGCTACTGAATATGCCCAATGAAGGTGGTAAATTCGTGGGTTATGATGGTGGTGGTGATATGGTTGTTTGCCATGGATTAGAAGAGTGTTTGGATCATTGGATCCAAAGATCCTCACTTAAGCTCTCCTTATCCAATGGAGATGTCATGATAGATTGATATGGAATGATGTATAAGAGATAGGTGATATGTTTCTCTGTGTTTTCTTGGTGTATATAAAGTGTTTCTAACAGTTGGGGACCAAGGTGAAGTCAATTGATCGGACTATGAGTAAATGGGAGTCATAAATATGACTTTTGAGTTGTGTAGAAGGAAAGTACGCCGCACTTTTTCATTTGTGCGCCACACATTTACGCGTCTAGAATATTCTTGTACTGCAGAAAAGTGCGCCCACACTTTTTGGATAGTGCGCCGCACTTTTGGTCATTTCCAGGTTTGGACCAAAAGTCAAAGTTGTAGATAATTCTTTCCTCTTTCCGTGGTCGCTTGAACCAACTAAAACGGAGTTCGTATGCTCAAGATATGGCCAAAACAGTGACATGTGTCGAGAGATTAGAAGCTTGACTTTATTTCTTCGTTTAAGCTTCGTTCCTTCGTGTTTTCTTCCATTTCCTTCCACGACACGTCCTTGGAACCTATACATTAAATATAGTATATTAAGTATCGGTAGTTCATATAATTAACCTAAATATATACAGATAACGCACACGCAAACATGTATAATTAGGGCGTTATCAGTACCCAGGCAAGAAAATATGTACACCTTTAATCTTCATACTATTACTCCAACAGGTGGCATTACATGTTTGCTGGCTAAAACTTCTAATGATGAGTCTAATCTATGGCATAGGAGGTTAGGTCATGTGAATTTCAAGAACCTTAATAGATTAGTTAATGGAAATTTGGTTAGAGGGTTACCTAACAAATATTTTCAAAATGATTTCACATGTACTGCTTGTCAAAAAGGTAAACAACATAGAGCCTCTTGTAAGACCAAGATTGTCAATTCTGTGACTTAGCCTTTACAACTCTTGCGCATGGATTTGTTTGGTCTAGTTTCTGTTAGAAGTATTAGCCATAAGACATTTTGCCTAGTTATAACTGATGATTATAGTAGATTCAGTTGGATTTTCTTCTTAGCACATAAGAATGAAACAAATGAATTACTTAAGGACTTTGTCATTTTAGTTTAAAAGCAGTTCACTAAACAAGTCTTAATCATTAGGACAGATAATAGGATACGAATGTTGAATTTGATGAATCTATAGGTCTAAAGGAATCAAGAGACAATTTAGCAATCCTAGGACTCCACAGCAAAATGGAGTAGCTAAAAAGAAAAATAGGACACTAATTGAGGCTGCTAGGACTATGCTAGCTGATTCTCTTTTGCCAAATACCTTTTAGGCAGAAGCAATTAATACTGCATGTTATGTGTTAAATAGAGTCTTAGTGACCAAGTCTCTAAACAAAACACCTTATGAACTTTTGACTGGTGTTAAACCAACCATAAGTCATTAAAGACCTTTTGAATGTCATGCGTCTATTTTGAATACTCTTGATTATTTGGGGAAGTTTGATGGAAAATCTGATTCAGGATATCTAGTAGGATATTCATTGCAAAGTAAAGCATATAGGGTTTATAACTTGGCATCTAGAAAAGTTGAAGAAAATGACCATGTTAATTTCTTGGAAAATAAGCCCAATGTCCAAAGAATATGTTATGCTTGGATGTTTGATTTGGATTATCTAAATAACTCCATGGATTACTATTCTGTGCAAAAAGATTGTCAAACTAATAATGCAGGTGAGGAGACTGGTACAACAAAGTTAGGTACTCAAGAAGGACCTTCTTCATCAGATTCTCAGGATGATGATGTTCACATTTATGTACCTGGTATGCCTATTGTTTCTCCTATGGTTGCCAGTCCCCAACAGAAGCAACCAATTTCATCCAAGGATGATCAAGCCTCACAAGAGCTTTAGAGGCTTCAAGATCAAGAGAAGAATGCTACTACTACTAATAAGCATTCAAGAGAAGAATCTTTGGGTTTTATAGTCTATCAGATGGATGTGAAAAATGTCTTTCTTTATGGTACTATTTCTGAGGAGGTATATGTTTCACAACCTCCAAGTTTTGTAGATCCTAAATTCCCCAATAGAGTCAACAAAGTCATTAAAGCACTTTATGGTCTACATCAAGCTCCAAGGGCTTAGTATGCAACTTTATCTACTTTTCTGTTAGAACATGGATATAGGAGAGGGACCATTGACAAAACTCTCTTCATAAAAAAGAATGCTAAAGATATTATCCTAGTTCAAGTTTATGTTGATGACATTATTTTTGGTTCAACCAAGAATTCATAGTGTGAAGAGATTGAATCTTTAATGAAAGGAAGATTTCAGATGAGTTCTATGGGAGAACTTACCTTCTTTTTAGGACTACAAGTCAAACAAAGAAAGGATGGAATATTTATCAGCCAAGATAAATATGTTGCTGAAGTCTTAAAGAAATTTTCATGTATGGATACTAGAAGTACAAGTACACCTTTTGAAGCTAAGAAATCTTTGTCAAAAGATGAACATGGTGAAAATGTTGATATTCACCTATATAGGTTAATGATTGGCTCATTGATGTATCTTACAACTTCAAGACCAGATATTATGTTTCTTGTGTGTGCCTGTTCAAGGTTTCAAGTCAATCCAAAGGTGTCACATCTACATGCTGTGAAGAGGATTTTTAAGTATCTTAAAAATCAACCTAATTTAGGATTATGGTATCCTAGAGATTCAACTTTTGATTTGGAAGCTTACTCGGATAGTGATTATGCTGGACCCAATCATGATAGGAAATCCACAACATGAGGTTTTCAATTCCTACGCAGAAGACTCATATCATGGCAGTGTAAGAAGCAAACCATTGTTGCTACTTCTACAACTGAAGTTGAATATGTAGCTGCTGCTCATTGCTGTGGACAAGTACTTTGGATTCAAAATCAGTTGTTAGACTATGGTTTCAATTTCATGAACACCAAGATCTACATTGATAATGAAAGTAATATTTGCATTGTTAAGAATCCAGTCTTTCACTCCAAGACCAAGCACATTGAGATGAGACATCACTTTATAAGGGATGCATGTGACAAAAAGCTTATTCATGTCTTGAAGATTCATAAAGATAACAATGTAGCTGATTTATTAACCAAGGCATTTGATGCAAAGAGATTTGAGTTCTTGGTAACACATATTGGTATGCTCAACCAATAACTGCTGCATATGTTAAGGGGAGGTAATTGTTGTATAATTTTTATGCTAATTTTTATTGTATAGTGTTTGTTTTGTGTTTTTGATGTGATTGCAGGTTGATAGAATAAGATAAAAGATGTTATAAGGATAGTGGAATGCATGAACCGATCTAATTTGTGAGGTATCGTTTTGGAACCAAGTATCGCTAGTACAAATCTAAGTACCGTGTATGTTCTATGTACCGCTACATAACCGTTGTACCGTTGAGGGTCTCTTTTGTAAATTTGGCGGTTTCTTCACACTTGGATTTGTTATTTACATAAATACTAACTCCAATTATACAATAAATTTACCTGATATTTTATTCTTATCTCTTGATTCTATAATCTTCTCTCTAATTTACGATCATCAAAAATACTAATGGCTGCTTTACAAGTGATCTCTAAGCACAACCAAGTTGCTAACCTTGTTCATAATGACGATTCTATTGGTTTTCATGAGATACTTGGCTTTCTCTCTCGAAGTCATGTATGTTTTGCGCTTACTGTGAGTCCTGTTGTCTCTATTCCTAGTGTTACACAATTTTGGAATAGTGTTGTCTTAGGTACTCGTCATGATCAACCTTGCATTAGGGATAGGGTAAATAATAGAAATATTTATGTGACTGAGGTACTGTTAAGGGCTAGTTTAAGACTTTATGATGATAATGGAATTAGTATGCTGAATAACACAAAGATACATGATGGCCTTGCAACCATGGGTTATGAGGGTGGTAGGGAAAGTCTTAATTTCTTTAAAGGTTTATTTTCACCACAATGGAAACTGGTTTTTCATGCCATTATTCACTGTTTGAGCTCAAAAAGTACATATTTTGATCAAATTCCTGCTGCTTTGGCATCAGCTGGTATCTGTCTAGCAAATAACAGAGTTTTTAACTTTTCAAAATTAATTTTGAAGACATGACTAGGAATTTGGAAGGACTTAAAAAGTTTTTAATGTATCCTAGATTCATTCAAGCTTTAGTAAATGACCAAATCCCTAACCTACCAGAATTTCCAAATACATGGGATGTTCCTACTTTTACAAATAGAACTTTCTCTTTCTTGACCAAACCAGGAAGTGCCTTTACAGGAACTGTTACACCCTTATTTACAAATATGTTAGCCCAACCAGCCAACCAAGAAGGTGAGGAACCTAGCTCAGCTAGTGCTTCTCAGCAAACTCCTTCTCACCAGAGTCCCCAATCATCTGAAGATACTCAATCTTCTTCTCATAATGTTGGTGGTCAACCACATTCTGATGAGATGATCTACACACCTGCTGCTTTAATTGTTGCTAGTGGTTCACCACAGGCAACAACAACAGAGGTGGAGGATGTTGCAAATTTGACTACTTTGTGCACAAGCTTGTCTAAACAGGTACATGTATTGCAAAAAGAGAAGCTTGCTCAGGATAAAAGAATTGCTGAATTGGAAGCCAATTTAATCAAGCTAAGGAATAAAGTCACTCCTTGGATAAGGCAAAACAGAGTAATTCAAAGAGCTGTTTTTAAGAAGCAAAGGTTCAGGAACTTCAAGAAGAAGCAACTAAATGCAACCAAACAGGAGAGGAATGATGAAGTACAAGGACCTTCTTCTGATATTCATACAAGGATCTCTGGCAATGACATCAATTTTGAAGCTGACGATGCCATTGGAAATTTTGAAGAAGTTGATGGCATAGAGACTAATGTGGATAAAGCAAGTTTGGAGCCTACAAATATGGAGCTTCAACATGAGGAACCACAATCAACTCATGAGGAACCACAAGATGAAGAAATGTTGGTAACTCAGCCACAACCTCAATCACCACAACTACAAGCTAATTGGAGTAGTTTTTATGAGAAGCTAGAGGAAATCACTGTTAAATTTCCTGTGTCTTCAACTCCACCTTAAAGAAAATTTTGGTTTCACAAGAAACAGTCTTTCCAAGTACTGTCAAGATCAAGAATGAGTATTGAATCAGACAAGAATGAGGAGTTAACAAATTGAGAAGACAGCTTCAAAAGAAGAAAAAGTATCCGGAGATACTTTAGTGATTAAAGAAACAAGTGTATCTTTTACTGGTGAAGTAAATACTGTTGAAGAGCCAAGTACTGCTAGGCCAACTGCAAGTACCACTGGTGAAAAACCTTCACTACCTTCTTCTGCAGAAAGTCAAACTCCATCTTTTGGAGAAGATGAGACTTTAGCACAAGTACTGCTTGATCTTAGGAAAAAGAGCTCAGATGAGAAAGCAAGACAAGCAGAAGCAGAAATGAAGACACAACAAGAAATTCTGGCCGGGAAAGAAAAAGATAAAGGTAAGAAAGATCAAGCTTCACAACCCATTAAAGGTATTATTATTCAACAGCAATCAAATGAAGATGAAGAAAGAAGATCTTCAAGATTATTGAAGAAACTACCTAAGATAAATCCAAAGGATAAAGGCAAAAAGAAACTACAATCTGAATCTAAAGAAGAAAGTGATTCAGATGATGACATAAGCAAAGTCATGAACAGATTTCATCAACTAGAGCATGATGAAGAAATAGATTTCAGAATACAAGCACAAATGCATGAAGAAGAGCTACAAGAAGAACTTGCAGCAAAGCAACAATTGCTTGAAGCCTAAAGAGTGCAGCAAAAATGAAACATAGAAGAATATGATAGAATTCAGGTTGAACTTGAGGCAAATGAACTTCTTGCAGAATCATTAATAGCTGAAGAAATGGATGCTTATGATGAAGAGGAAAAAGACAAGTTGATTGATGATTTGGTAAGGAGTAACAAAGATTCTTCACAGAAAAGAGAAGAAGAGAAAGAGTTAAGCCTCCAACAACTATGTAGATCAGAAATCAAATGATGTCATATCTCAAGAAGGTTAAGCATTTTACCCATGCTCAATTAGTCAGAAATACCTTTGATGAAGTAAAGGCTTTGTGTAAACAACACAAGAGGAGGAAATTGAATTTTGTTTAGATTGGATCTGAAAAGGATAAAAAGGATATTGAAGATGTCAGGAAGCATCTCCAACAACAAAGACAATTTGGAAGTACCCCCAGACTTGATGCAAGTACTGCTGGACAAAAAGAAGCATCTCCACCTATCAAGACCACATATGCTATAAAGAAGAAAAGGATGACAGAAGTTTCAAAAGAGGCAGATACTAATCAAGAGACGGATGAGGGAAATGCAGCTCATGGTGTTGACAAAAGGACTGAAAATGTACAAGCAGTACATACACAGTCAACAGTACTTGAAGAAACGGTACATACTAATTTGGAGGAAGGATCAATTGAATTTAAAGGAACCTCCAAAGGTATTAAAAGGAAGAGATCAACTAAGAAAAAGCAAGAAACCAATAAAAAGGTGAAGTCTACAGATCAAGATAGTGATGATGATGAAAGCTGCAGAAAGCACTTGAAGATAGTGAACGTTGAAGATCAATGTATTGACAAGGAAATCTTTGGAAAGAATTCAGATATCATAAGATGGACAAGTGCTATGAAACAAGGATTAGAAATTCATGGAATTACCAGCTCAGATGGAACATTCAGGATGTTTAGACTACTAGAAGAGATTCTACATATCCTTGACAGACAAGACATTCAATACCTTAACAGATTTGTTCAAGGTGGAAGTGAAGGTCAAGCAGAAGTCACACTATTGAGAAATGAATTGAAATTCATGTATGAGCCATATAACAATGATAAAAGAATGTTGAAGGAATTAGAAAAATCAAGTTCCTACTTAGTGGAGATATTATAGATCACGTGGCATACATACTTTGGATATAGATGATGTAACCTATTACATGCTTCAAGAGAAGAGATACCCTTTTGGAAGAAGATTGTTGGAAATAATGTTAAAGCAACAATTGGAAGTTTCAGAAGAATCTGCTAGTGCTTTTGAGTTGATCAGAATGGTTAAACAGCAAATCAAGGATTTGGAGCAAGAAGAAGAAGCTCAGAAAGAGCCTTAAGTGTTTGACTTTCAGTCACACTTCACAAATGGTTCTCAGTTCACCATGTCTAACACATATAAGAACTGGCTAGTCCATATGCAAACGGTTTATGGTAAAGACTTCTCAAATTCGTTGATAGCTGGTAGTTTGCTAAAAACTATATGGTTCTAACTCACCATGTTTCGAGACAAAGAGTTGGCTAGTCCTAGACAAACGATACTAGGTAAAGACATTATCAAATCCGTTGATGGTTGACATTTTACCATAAATTGTAAGGTTATCAGTACACCTTATTCTTTATGAATAAAGTATTGACTATTCCAGAGTGTACGGCTAACTGGTAAAGAATAAATTAAATTCGTTGATAGCTAATGATTTGTTAAAAATCATGATGCCAATACAGATTGGTTTTTGTTGTTAACTGTTTTATTTTCGGAATAAAGATGCAAACACAGGAGTATTGATTTCAAAGATAAGTTGAAGAAAGAATACTCAAAAGGTTTTGTCTCATCAAATCAAGAAAAATAGTTGATGATCCAGAGTTCACAGATTTAACTCAAGAAGACAAATACTGTTGCTACAAAACAAAATGAATGTTTACAAGACACAAGAAGATCAAAATATGAAGACAAAGATGATATTCATGAGACTTGAAAATTATCTTATCATTTGAAGATCTACAAAAAGTGTTTAACTACATTCAGTTGGATACATAAACAAGATTACCAAGATCAATCCAAGTTTGAAGAGAAGACTGAAGACATGTATTTTAATACATTCAACACAAGGAGAAACAAGAAGAAAACAAGTTCTCATTCTTGTTTAGGGGGGATTGTTGGGAATTATTCGTAATGTGTCAAGTACCGTTAGTATAAGTGTAAGTACTGTTAGTGTTGGCAAGTACCGTTAGTGTTAACGCGGTACATAGCAAGTATTATTAGTGTAAGTACAAGTACTGCTATATTGATTAGGACGAATATATCTTTGTAAAAGATATGTCATAGTTATAGTTAGAGTATATCTTATGTGATATACTTAATAGTTTAGAATATTGATAAGATATCGTGTGTGATATACTTATCTTTATAGAATATTCTAAAGGTTCTAGGGTTCCTTACTCTATAAAAGGAACATAGGTATGATGAGTCTATTGTTTTTTTAACGACAGTTTGGTGCAACGGAGTATCTTGCGTGCCACCAAGGCACCAAGTCTCTCGACCCAAGTTTGAATCTAACACCCCCACAATTGCTATGCGCAGCGGAACTACAACATTTGGGTGCTAGGCAGTTATCATCGCACACAAGATATATCAAACGACTTAAAGAGACCTAAAAGTTTTAACATAATTTAAACGTTGTTAAAAACATACATGTCTACGGTTTTCCAAACCCAAAATTATACAACATAGAGTTAGCGTTTCGGTCCCCACGAATCTCAACCCCAAAAGATACATTTTCAACAACATGACAGAAAATTTAAAATGTTCAAGTTAAATATAGGTGGAAAAACAAGTAGACGCCAAGCCACACACAACTCCCATCCAATGCATGCTCCATGCTATACTTCATCGGTTACCTGAAACACATGCTAAATTGGGTCAACAAATAATGTTGAGTGGAATTCATAGGTTTTATAATCTCATTTTGAACATATGTGTTATAAAAATCATTCACGATCATTCATAGACTTGTCGATCAAACAATCTATTTTCAAGGTTATGACAATTGTGTTTAAGCTCATGACACTAATCCGTTAACTCAATCACCCGCGTAATAATTACCGGCGTGATTAAGATGAAACCATTGCCCCTTCTAAAGGCATCAGTTGCAATTATACCTTATCACAAATTATCCGTCCGTAGGGGGTACTCAACGTACTAGCCCTCGTCTCGGATAGGGTCGTCAACCCCATAGTACTATCAATTGTATAAGCGGATATTTTCAATCCACACTATGATTAAACAATAGTTAATAGTTCATGAATATAGGGTCTTTTGCAACTAAGTACTCAACACAATTTAAGGCAACATTCGGGTCCAATAATCATTCATGACATATGTTCCTTTTAGAAAACTAGCATGCATTTCCCTCGTGGGTAAAACAATTTAAAACAATAGTAAGCGAGGCTACAAATTCACACCTTATGTATATAGAGTAGTCGACGATTCGAGTGACGATCACTGACGATGATGAGGATGCCCGGGGAATTCAACACCTAACAAAAAATAACGCGTAATGAGTAATCTCATTTATAAACTTTAAGTACTGTATAATATGTACATATTAGTCAATTGTGATAATTACAAACTCACGCCAAAACCAAACGGATAATCGTTACTAGTTTTATACTATTCATTCATGTTATTAACATTATTACCCTTTTCACGTTTTTCGCCGCTACTTACCAAAAGTATGGGCTGTTTTACTAGACTTAAACCTTTTAATAAAATTTAGGAAAATTCTCAAAAATACCTTAAGACCTGTAGAAAATCCATTTTTAATCCCATTAAAAGTTTTCGCTTTTACGACCCGTTACTCAACACAATACTAAACCTACGTTTTTCGGACTGATTTTGCACGTTGACCAAGTTGGACTCATTTGACCCATTTAAAATATACCATTGACCCATTTGACACCTAAGTCTAATAATAGACTCACAAATGCAGGTTTGAGACCAAAAATCAACCTTTAACCAATTACCAAACTATATCTATGGTCCCCGGATTTGACCCAAAACCAAACATAATTTCGGATTATGTAGGTTCTCATCTCCCGGTACACGTATTTTCAAAACATCATAACTTTTGACTCGTTAGGAGTCGTAAGCTCTATCTTATACCAAATCGAAGCTAAGAAGATGCTCTACAACTATATCCTAGTCTCATGACCTGTTTATAAAATCAAATTTATGAAAACATCCTAAACAATCTGCCTAAATTTACCCATCTCAAAATCAATCCAACACTCGTTTCCAAACCATTTATCGACACTTAACCTCAACTTAAACACTCCTAACCATGACTAACCATCCTAATCAGTCCTTAACCCCTAAAATACCAAATCCATCTCAAAACCCAATCACCAAATCAAACATGCAATGAGGTTTACCCATTCAAAAACATCTAAAAACATGAATTAAACACAAATACCATAAGCAAAACATCAAACACCATGATCCACCAAACACCCCCATTTGGCCGTGGGGTGTGGGTGATCAAAACACCCCAACCAAATTGATTTTGGTTGGTTTGTTGGGTGATTATCCATCTGTTATACCCCAATTAAACATGCATATACTCAATTAACATCAAAACATATTTTTGAAAAACCCATTTGATTCTTGAAAAATTTTATGGATGCATGTTGGATTAAAGTATATCAAAACACTTGTAATGATTAAACTAGAAGTGGTCTAACCTTGGTTTTAATTAAAACAAGCTAAAAAAAATTATGGTGGTGGTGTGGTGGTTCTTGGTCGTCGGCCTAAAGAGAGAGAAGAGAGAGATGGAAGAAACTTTTTGGTGAATTTTGTGTTGTGTGTGTGTTTGCATTTCCATTTTGTAAAAATTGGGGCCCTTGTGTGCAATTATAGCATTCTTTTGGCCTTAAGTGAAAACGACCTCAAATGTTTGCGGGAATGACTCACTAGTCAATTTGGAAAATTTT
The DNA here is from genome assembly GCA_025667525.1 of Glebionis coronaria. Taxonomy (NCBI): domain Eukaryota; kingdom Viridiplantae; phylum Streptophyta; class Magnoliopsida; order Asterales; family Asteraceae; genus Glebionis; species Glebionis coronaria. The sequence goes on along the minus strand of CM046879.1, from coordinate 202,806,395 downwards.
GCGGGAGTCGGGGTCATCCCGAACACTCCAAAATACTTTTAGGACAATTTAAATGTACCCGGAAAGCAATAAAACGCACCCGACTCAACTTAACACGAATCGAAAGTAAAATCCTCGAAAAATTATAATATCGATAAAGCAACAATAAACATAGAAATTTGGGCATCCATCGGGATCGTAGTCGTCGTCGTTCTTCTTAAATCGTCAATCGTCAAGATTACGACCTCAAACGTTGGTTTCAACCAAAATGATAAAATATATAGCAAATAAAATTTCTTAAAAATTTCAAAAATAAGCGTAATTTAGGGTAAGGTAAGTGACCTCGGTTCTGGGTATCACATCCAACCCTCCTTAAAGAGAGCGACGTCCCGGCGCTCGCCTCTTCTTATGCTCACATTTCGTGCCGCTGGAACAGATGAGGATATCTCTCCTTGAAAAAGTCCTCACGTTCCCAAGTGTATTCCGGTCCACGCCTAGAATTCCATCTCACCTTCACAATGAGAATTCTACTATGCTTCAGCCTCTTGACCTCTCGGTCCATAATTTCCACGGGTTCTTCCACGAAATGCATTTTGTCATCCAGCTGAATCTCGTCCAAAGGAATTACCAATTCCTTATCTGCCAAACTCTTCTTCAGATTTGATACGTGAAACGTGTCGTGAATAGCACTAAGCTCATTCGGCAATTCTAACTTATACGCTACCGGTCCAATTCGTTTAACAATCTTAAATGGTCCAATATACCTCGGACTCAACTTTCCTTTCTTCCCAAAACGAATCACACCCTTCCACGGCGAAACCTTAAGCATAACCATGTCTCCGACCTCAAATTCCAACGGTTTTCTTCTATTATCAGCATAACTCTTCTGTCAGCTTCTTGCAGCAAGTAACCGGTTCTTGATTTGAACAATCTTCTCTGTCGTCTCCAAAACCATTTCGGGTCCAGTCAACTGACTTTCTCCTACTTCACTCCAACACACAGGTGATCTACACTTCCGTCCATACAACGCTTCGAATGGTGCAGCCTTAATACTCGCATGGTAACTGTTATTATACGAAAACTCCACTAACGGTAAGTGGCGTTCCCAACTTCCTCCAAAATCAATCACGCATGCTCGGAGCATGTCCTCCATCGTCTGAATAGTTCGTTCGCTTTGGCCATCAGTCTCCGGGTGATAGGCCGTGCTCAAACTCAATTCAGTGCCCATCGCACGTTGAAGAGATTTCCAAAATTCCGAAGTAAACCTACTATCGCGATCCGAAATGATCGATAAAGGTACACCATGTCTGCAAACAATCTCCTTCACGTACACACTGGCCAGTTTCTCCATGCTGTCCGTCTTCTTCATTGGTAAAAAGTTAGCAGATTTCGTCAATCTATCCACTATTACCCAAATCATATCACAGCCACTAGGAGTTCTAGGTAAACCCGTCACGAAATCCATAGCGATTCTCTCCCATTTCCATTCTGGGATCTCTGGTTGTACCAACAGCCCAGACGGTTTCTTATGTTCGGCTTTAACCTTCGCACAAGTCAAACACTTACTAACGTAACGAGAAATATCCGCCTTCATATTTGGCCACCAGTAGACTTTCTTCAGGTCATGATACATTTTATCCAATCCAGGATGTATCGAGTACTTCGACTTATGAAACTCGTTCATAACCAAACCTCGTACTCCAGGCATTCCTTCCTCGGATGGACACAACGGTAACCAAATCCGATTCTCGAAATATCTCAGCCCGTCTGACCTAACCACAAAAAGAGGTTTCAACAGTCTCCCCAGGTTCTCAGCACCAACATTCTCTTTCATTAATCCTTTCTCTTGAGCCTTCAATATTGTTTCGGTTAAATCAACACCCTCAGTCATCACTAAAGCTCTGACTCTCAAAGGTTTCTCTCGATCCTTCCTACTAAGTGCATCCGCTACAACGTTCGCCTTGCCAGGATGGTAGCGAATCTCACAGTCATAGTCACTCAGTAGTTCTACCCATCGCCTTTGTCTCATGTTTAACTCCTCTTGGTCTAAAATGTGCTTCAAACTCTTGTGGTCAGTGAATACAACACACTTCGTCCCATACAAGTAGTGTCTCTACAATTTCAGCGCAAAAACTACAGCTCCCAATTCCAAATCATGCGTGGTGTAATTTTCTTCATTCTTCCTCAATTGTCTCGACGCGTAAGCAATCACCTTCTCACGCTGCATCAACACAGATCCATAACCCTTACGAGATGCGTCACAATACACCATAAAGTCTTCGGTTCCTTCTGGTAATGACAATATCGGAGCAGAACATAACTTATCCTTGAGTGTTTTGAAAGCGAGTTCTTCATCATCTCCCCATTCATACACCCTATTCTTCTCTGTAAGCTTTGTCAATGGCTTCGCAATCAACGAAAATCCTTCAATGAATCTCCGATAATACCCAGCCAAACCAAGGAATTGTCGAACTTCAGTCGGCGTTGTCGGTGCCGACCATTCCCTGATTGCTTCGACTTTGGCAGAATCCACGCGAACTCCTTTGCTATCAATTACGTGCCCAAGGAATTGCACAGACTCTAACCAAAACTCACACTTCGAGAACTTCGCATACAGGTTCTCTTTCTGCAGCAGATCCAATATCTTTCTCAGGTGCTTCTCGTGCTCTTCCTTACTCTTAGAGTAAATAAGAATATCATCGATGAATACAATGACAAACTTATCTAGATACGGCTTGCATAATCGATTCATAAAGTCCATGAATACTGCAGGCGCGTTTGTTAGCCCAAAAGGCATCACTCAGAATTCAAAGTGTCCATACCGCGTACGAAAGGCAGTTATAGGGGTATCCTCCTCTCTCACACGTAATTGATGATACCCTGATCTCAAGTCGATCTTTGAGTATACACAGGAACCTTGCAATTGGTCAAACAAATCGTCAATCCCCGTAATGGATACCGATTCTTAACCGTCAACTTGTTGAGCTCTCTATAGTCGATACACATCCGGAACGACCCATCTTTCTTCTTCACAAACAACACTGGCGCTCCCCATGGTGATGAGCTCGGTCGAATAAATCCCTTATCCATTAACTCCTTCAGTTGATCCGATAACTCCTTCAACTCTGATGGTGCTAATCGATAGGGTGCACGACCAACTGGTGCAGCTCCCGGCATCAAATCGATTCGAAATTCGACTTCACGGGTGGGCGGTAAACCCGACAACTCATCAGGAAAAACTTCCGGATATTCGCGAATTACAGGTACCTCTTCTAACTTTGCCTCTAAGTCACCATCACTAGAAACTTGTGCCAAAAACACATCACATCCATCTTCTACATATCTCATCATTTTCAAGCAAGATGTCACTTTCAAACGAGAGGTGCATTCATCTCCTTTTACCGTCAAAACTCTATTCCTTAACGGGATTTGAACTAATCTTTCTCCACATACGATCACGGCACTATGCGCCATCAGCCAATCCATTCCAACGATCACATCGAACGATCCTAGCTCTATGGGCATTAAGTCGATATCAAAAGCCTAATTCCCTAACTTCAAGGTACACCCCTTCAGTATAGAATTTGTACTAACGATCTTCCCATCGGCTAATTCCACGTTGTAACTAGTCGTTAGCATTACCGGTTCTCTATTGATATGACGACTAACTTTAACATCTACGAAGATCTTGTCGGAACCAGAATCAAACAATATACTAGCATAACAAGCGTCTAGCAGAAACGTACCGGTAACCACGTTAGGGCCTTGTGGTTTATCAGCAGTCCCTACTCGATACACATCAACAACATTATTTCATCCTTGCTTGTTTCCAGCCTTCGGGCAATTCCCCTGCTTATGCCCTCTTTCTCCACATCCAAAGCAAACCATCACCTTCATGGCATTTTCCCCAGTAGCTACCCCTTTAGCTCGGAAATCTGAAATTATATGACCCGCTTTTCCGCACTTGCCACACGCAGGTGGGCAATTCCCTACGTGGTACAAATTACATCGACCACAGTGGGGATTCACCTTAGCTCCTCTAGGGTTAGTGACAGCCCTCATCCCATCATTTCTTCTCTGGTTGAACTGTTGGTTGCGGTTCTGACCTTGGTTGTTACGGTTTCCTCCATGATTTTGACCTTGGGATTGATTACTCTGAGCTGCCTCCCACTTTCTCTTGTTCCCTTCGGCAATGAAGTCCTTCTTATCTTGCAGTTTGACATCCATTAGCGCGTGAGCCATTTGGACTGCTTCATCGAATGACCCAGGCTTAGATGAAGTTGTCTCACCCTTGATATTGCTTGACAAACCCTTGATGTACTGCTTCATTTTCTTGTTATCATCAGCAAAGGCATCGGGACACAAAAGGATCAATTCATTAAACCTCCTTGTATACGTTGTAATGTCATTGTTCTTCAAAGTCAAATGCCTTAACTCATCTTCTAGTTGACCCAGCTCCTCTTCGGGACAGAACTTTTTGGTCAAGAGAGCCTTAGTAGCAGTCCAAGTCCTCGCATTCGCTACCGCTAATCCGACAGTGGCTACTTGATTGTTCCACCAACTTAAGGCGTCATCAAGAAAAGTGGCAGCTGCAAACTTGACTTTATTTGCCTCTGAACATCCGCTGATCTCAAAAGTACTTTCGATCTTCTCTAACCACCTTCGGAGTTCTAGGGCTCCGCCAGTTCCACGAAACTATGTGGGACCGCATTTCATAAAACCAGCATAAGTACACTCCCTCGGGGCTTGCTGTCTTCCTGCATTTCAACCTTGATCAGGGTTTCGGTTTGCACGATCCGCTTCGAGTGCATTTGCAATTGCTTCTTGAATCATTGTGTTCACACGGTCAGCTGTTAGCTTTGGAGGCATGGTGAATTCTCAAGTACACCTCTCTGCAAAGACAGGGAAAATAGAAAAACAAAGTAAGTATACACATCAAGATTAAGATGGATTTCTCTTTCAAGACATAATATAAGTACAACAACACATCACTACAAGGTTACTAATATTCATCAATTCACATCACAAAAGAGCAAATTAAAGACATATCATAGATTATGAAAGGTAAACATGGATTGTATTGATAAATAAACCAAAATTTGTGACAAGTAATGCCACTACAACCATACACCATCAAACTTAAGTCATCAAGTTTTTCATCACAATACCATCATACAAGAGTCTAAAATAGTTCGATTACAACGATCAAAGATAAAATAAAATACAAGCAACTAGTCACGTGGTGATCCACACGACCTCTTGGATGGTGGTTCTTCTTCATCCTCTTCGGGCTCTTCATCACTGTCTTCCTCGTCCCCGTCCATCTTCCTCTTTCCCTTATCATTCGGCCCACACTCAGTTGCCTTCTTCGTCCCAGAAGTAGATCCACACTCCACTGCTACCTGATTCCCTAAAGTGATACACACACCTTTGGCAGGTGGCTGGACCATAAAATCATTAGCCTCCATTTCCAAGTCATCTACAAATCTCCAATCTGGTGGCAGGGATGCTCTAACTCGATGCTCCCAACTTTGCATCCTAGTCAACCTCGCCTGATCCTCCCTAACTTGCTCAAGACTAGCACTCAGGTTTGTTATCATCGATCTCAGACTATTAATATCACTCTTATTTGCCACTCCATCAAATTCAATCCTTGCAGTTCTTGCTAACAACCTCTGATGTGCCCTCTCTATCTCGTCGAACCTTTTAATTACTCTAGTTTCCACCACGTATCGCTCGTACATCAATCTATCCATTCTTCTCAAACGATTCTCAGGATCCCAATAGTTTCTTGGCCTCGTAAAATAGACCTTCACCACATTTTCATGAATAGATCGCGATCTAGATGCATTGCTGGATTCCGCACCACTCTCATTACTTACTCGAATAAACCCTGGCACCGTCCTCAGGTAATCCTTACAATTGTCCATCGGGGGACGAACGGGTTGTTGATCATATCGGCCTGTCAGAGGCACTTCATAACCCTTCGGTGAATTTGGAGATTGAAATAATTCGGGCTCGGTCTGACCGACAGCATTCTCGGGAATTCCATCATCCACCGGATCCTCTTCCTCGGAATCCTCTCCACCATCGTCACTAACACTAAAGTTGTCCACATCACTTTTATCACTGTCATTTGCCGGCTCTATCGCTTCTTCTGGAGCTATCCATCCATTGTCACCATTTGGCGGGTTCGGAGGAAACGGTCCCCCTTCGTGTCCTACGACGTATTCGTCTCCATTTCCGTTAGGCGGTACCTCGGCCATTCCTGCAATAACAGAGAATTTTGGAGGGTACGTAAGATTACTATTCAATATTTATAAATACATGCATGCAAATGCAATGCAAAGGTGGTACACATGCCCAAAATGCGATAATATGATGCTCATGCATATGTAATACAAGAATTACGGTATCGAGTACTACACGTACAATTTCAATGTAGTTCAATATCTACGTAATAAATACCCACATATATTACTTCAACTCAAAGGTATACATCTATACCATCAATACTAAAATAAACCTTACCGGAGCCATGCAGGATAGTTGTGTGATTGGACAATTTCTTACGACACCAAAAGTTATAGTTTAGGATTTTTCAAAACGACCTAGTTCTCTATAACTCATGGCTCTGATTACCAATCTCTAACACCCCCACAAATGCTATGCGCAGCGGAACTACAACATTTGGGTGCTAGGCAGTTATCATCGCACACAAGATATATCAAACGACTCAAAGAGACGTAAAAGTTTTAACATAATTTAAACATTGTTAAAAACATACATGTCTACGGTTTTCCAAACCCAAAATGATACAACACAGAGTTAGAGTTTCGGTCCCCACGAATCTCAACCCCAAAAGATACATTTTCAACAACATGACAGAAAATTTAAAATGTTCAAGTTAAATATGGGTGGAAAAACAAGTAGACGCCAAGCCACACACAACTCCCATCCAATGCATGCTCCATGCTATACTTCATCGGTTACCTGAAACACATGCTAAATTGGGTCAACAAATAATGTTGAGTGGAATTCATAGGTTTTATAATCTCATTTTGAACATATGTGTTATAAAAATCATTCACGATCATTCATAGACTTGTCGATCAAACAATCTATTTTCAAGGTTATGACAATTGTGTTTAAGCTCATGACACTAATCCGTTAACTCAATCACCCGCGTAATAATTACCGGCGTGATTAAGATGAAACCATTGCCCCTTCTAAAGGCATCAGTTGCAATTATACCTTATCTCTTATCACAAATTATCCGTCCGCAGGGGGAACTCAACGTACTAGCCCTCGCCTCGGATAGGGTCGTCAACCCCATAGTACTATCAATTGTATAAGCGGCTATTTTCAATCCACACTAGGATTAAACAATAGTTAATAGTTCATGAATATAGGGTCTTTTGCAACTAGGTACTTAACACAATTTAAGGCAACATTCGGGTCCAATAATCATTCATGACATATGTTCCTTTTAGAAAACTAGCATGCATTTCCCTCGCGGGTAAAACAATTTAAAACAATAGTAAGCGAGGCTACAAATTCACACCTTATGTATATAGAGTAGTCGACGATTCGAGTGACGATCACTGACGATGATGAGGATGCCCGGGGAATTCAACACCTAACAAACAATAACGCGTAATGAGTAATCTCATTTATAAACTTTAAGTATTGTATAATATGTACATATTAGTCAATTGTGATAATTACAAACTCACGCCAAAACCAAACGGATAATCGTTACTAGTTTTATACTATTCATTCATGTTATTAACGTTATTACCCTTTTCACGTTTTTCGCCGATACTTACCAAAAGTATGGGCTGTTTTACTAGACTTAAACCTTTTAATAAAATTTAGGAAAATTCTCAAAAATACCTTAAGACCTGTAGAAAACCCATTTTTAATCCCATTAAAAGTTTTCGCTTTTACGACCCGTTACTCAACACAATACTAAACCTACGTTTTTCGGACTGATTTTGCACGTTGACCAAGTTGGGCTCATTTGACCCATTTAAAATATACCATTAACCCATTTGACACCTAAGTCTAATAATAGACTCACAAATGCAGGTTTGAGACCAAAAATCAACCTTTAACCAATTACCAAACTATATCTATGGTCCCCGGGATTTGACTCAAAACCAAACATAATTTCGGATTATGTAGGTTCTCATCTCCCGGTACACGTATTTTCAAAACATCATAACTTTTGACTCATTAGGAGTCGTAAGCTCTATCTTATACCAAATCAAAGCTAAGAAGACGCTCTAAAACTATATCCTAGTCTCATGACCTGTTTACAAAATCAAATTTATGAAAACATCCTAAACAATCTGCCTAAATTTACCCATCTCAAAATCAATCCAACACTTGTTTCCAAACCATTTTATCGACACTTAACCTCAACTTAAACACTCCTAACCATGACTAACCATCCTAATCAGTCCTTAACCCCTAAAATACCAAATCCATCTCAAAACCCAATCACCAAATCAAACATGCAATGAGGTTTACCCATTCAAAAACATCTAAAAACATGAATTAAACACAAATACCATAAGCAAAACATCAAACACCATGATCCACCAAACACCCCCATTTGGCCGTGGGGTGTGGGTGATCAAAACACCCCAACAAAATTGATTTTGGTTGGTTTGTTGGGTGATTATCCATCTATTATACCCCAGTTAAACATGCATGTACTCAATTAACATCAAAACATATTTTTGAAAAACCCATTTGATTCTTGAAAAATTTTATGGATGCATGTTGGATTAAAGTATATCAAAACACTTGTAATGATTAAACTAGAAGTGGTCTAACCTTGGTTTTAATTAAAACAAACTAAAAAAAAATTATGGTGGTGGTGTGGTGGTTCTTGGTCGTCGGCCTAAAGAGAGAGAAGAGAGAGATGTGTTGGGAATCTAAACTTGTTAGATTCCCTGATCATTGATTTAAACATAATTAGGCTGATAGATAGTCCCTTGCCTGTGCCTAGGAGGCAGGCAAGTTTCGCAAGACTCACAGAGATCCAAGTCTCTGTGAGCAACCTCAGAGGAGTCCATGTCAGAGACATTGTCAGGGAAGTCGAAGATTACCTGAAGACATACTCCTTGGCTGTGATGGATAACAGCCAAGATGTATTAGGGACTCTGAGGGGTTGAGAGTTAACAGGGGTGGCAATACCCTGATAACTCTCAGCACACTTTGGACATGCCATTTGTGTGTTCGAGAATATGAAGAATAAGGAAACTGTTTTTGACAACTGTTCCTTAAAGCATAATGGAAGACTACCAAGAATAGAAGGACATCATGTGACTGATGTGGGAACTTGTAAAAGCTTGTGTAGTCGACATCAAGTAGTGTTTAAGTCAAACTCGTAACACTATAAATAGGATGTGTATCCATGCATTAATGTTCAACACTTTGAGATATTAAGAACATTAGTGCGTATAACTTAGTGAATCAAACAGCTACGACTGTATTCATAAGTTAAGGTTTATTGTTGTTCAAAGTGTGCACAACACATTGTCATCAAACGGTGTTATCCATAACACTTGTAATTCTTTATTATACAATAATAAGATTACGTTTGAAAAGTAATACCTTGTGTTGATTAAGTTAAGATTAGGGTTTCTAGCATTGATTTGGGACTTTCAATTGGTATCAGAGAGGTGTTTGATATTAAAACCTTCAAGAAACATCGTTCTCAGTTTTATAATCAAGATCCACCATGCTGGAAACTTCTAGCCCACACTCACCTTCCACAAACCCATCTTCACCAAGACTTAACCCTCCAGCAAATGACGATGATCTACCCCAACTTCTTGACTCAAGAGGTGGATCACACGTAACCAGTGTACCAGTCTTTGATGAAGAAGACTTTGCCAGTTGGAAGAGTCAATTTCTTGTATACCTTGATGGACTTGAACCTTTTCTCTTAGAAATTTTAGAAAATGGTCCATATATTCCCATGGCGCTTACATCTACTGAAGAAAACCCTCTTCCCAAACCTGTCAAACAATGGACCTCAGCTGATAGGAAATTAGCAAACCAAGATAAACGTCTCAAAAGCATCATAATTTCCTGTCTTCCCAAGCATATCATGAAGTCTGTCATTCAGTGTCCCACAGCTAAACAAATGTGGACAGACCTCATTCTTGGCCATGAAGAACCCTCTGAAACAAGAGAGACAAAGATTCAGGCACTCAGACTTCAGTTTAATGCCTTTAAGTCACTTGAAGGTGAAAAGGTTCAGCAAACCTATACTAGGCTGAAGATTCTTCTAAATGACCTTGCTATGAATGATGTCACTATTGGTCAAGCTGAGATCAATGCTACTTTTGTCAACAGCCTTCCAAGAAAGTGGCTGAGCATGAATCAGACTCAGAGAGCTAACAACTCAATCAAAAATGATACCCTTGCTCAGCTCTATGGTAAGTACAATTATGAAGAAGGGCTGATCGATACTATCTACAAATCAGAGACTGGAAGATTTGTAGTCCAAGGAGCATCTTCCAAAGCTTTGATCTCTGCAACACATCCTCATGACAGTGATTCTGATATTGAAGAAGATACCCGTAGCAGCCAAGAGTTCTTGTCAGACCTCAATGCAGAATTCCATGAAAGAGCACTGCTAGCCAACCAAAGAAGATACTACAAAAGATCTGGAAGAGTAGGATCAGCTAGCAAACCAACTGACAGGTCAAAAGAAACATGTTTTGCCTATGGAAAGCTTGGACATTATCAAAAAGAGTGTCCTTCTACCAAGACATCCTCACCCTCTTATCCATCATCTTCATCCAAACCCTACAAGTTCAAACAACATAACAACTCATCTCAATCCAATTCTTCAGACACTGAGAAGAAAGATTACAAAAATAAGTACAAGGCACTTAAAGCTGAGTTAGAACAAATGAACTTGAAGATTGAAGCTATGTCCAAAAAGAAAGGTGGTGAGAAAAAGACTGAGAAAGGGTTGGTTGCTGAAACTTATGATTGGAATGATGAACCATTGACTTCAGATGAAGAAGACACCACAAGAGTCAGGGCTTTTATGGCGATAGCTGAAGATGAACCAGCTGTTGGAAAAGGTGATGCAAGATCAGGACAATGGGTTGACATCACAATGAAAAAGGTACACAGGCTTTTATCTATGTCTGATAGTGATGAACGTAAGCATGTCCTTGATTACACCATTGTTGATTTGCATTTTGTTGAGGAACAAAGGAAGAACCTACTTGATAAGTTTCACTCTGTTAAAACTGAAATGATTAATGCTAAGGCTGAATGTGAAACTCTCAGGCGGGTTAACTTAGAGAAAATATCCCTGCAAAATGAAGTAGCTAGATTAACCTTGAAAAACATAGCTTTAAATGATCAAGTCACTGAATTGAACAAGATTATTGAAAAATGGCTGTGTGCTAGGTTTACTATTGATGAATTGCTTAGGGATGAAGTGCCTGCTGACCTAAACAGGGATATAACTGCTAAGAATAAAAAGCTGAGGATTCTCACCAAACCCAAAGACATTGTCTTTAAATCTACAGAGACTATTCTTATGTCAGATACCTCTTTGACTAATGACCCTGTCTCTGAAGATGTGGCTGAGCTACCACCTTTGCCCAAACTCTCTGGAGTTGAACCTAGCAGTTCTTCTAGATCTGCTAAGGACGAACTTAGGACAGACATTGAGAATCCTCCAGCCAAAGTTTTTTGTGTGCCTGCTAAACAAACTGGTAAACAAGTAGCTTTTAAACCTGTTACTACTAAAGCTGTGAATAAGGTTGACCCCACCACTGAAGATCGCCTGTTGTCTCTTATGAAAGAAGTAGAACTCTTGAAACAACACATTAAGCCTTCCGCTGAATGCTCTACTTCTCATGAACCTAAGTCTGTCCTAGGTGAACCCAAAGGGGAAAGGTTAATCAAACCTTATTGCAATGTTTGTAAAAATTCTCACCATTCGACCTTAGATCATGACAGACACATGGCAGCTAAAAGAGCACAGACACCCTCTAGGGACAGACCACGGAGTTCCAAAAAACAACAGGGAAATTACAAATCTTATCCTCCCTGTAAATTCTGCGGGTTCACAGACCATCACTCAGACGAGTGTGGTGACTTCCCTGGGTGTGATATCTGTGGGAGTTATAACCATGAAACAATGAACTGTCCATCCCAACGCCAAAAGTTTTTCAGGAACACAAGAGTTGCTAACAAGCAATTCAGGGAACCCACTGGAAAGTGGGTTCACCATAGGAACTAATCTGTTTCTATGTATCTGTGCAGAAATATCTCAAGGAATCGGTATGGTATCTAGATAGTGGCTGTTCTAGACACATGACAGGGATTCAACAATACCTGCACAGATACTCAAAGGAGCCAGGTCCCAAAGTGGTGTTTGGAGATAACTCTTCAGGTGACACAGAAGGATATGGCTCAGTGAATTGCAATGGGATCACATTTACCAGGGTTGCATATGTGAATGGTCTTAAACACAATCTTATTAGCATCAGCCAATTATGTGATGCTGACTATAAGGTTTTGTTTACTAAGACTCAGGGAACCATATTCAACAAAAATAATGATGTTGTGCTGGTTGCACCTAGAAGGAGAGATGTGTATGTCATCAACATGGCTGTGTGCTCTGAAGACAGTTCAAATTGTTTTCTTGCCAAAGCCTCTGAAAGTGTCAACTGGCTGTGGCACAAAAGACTGTCTCATCTCAACTTCAAGAACATCAATAAGATAGCCACTCAAAACTTGGTTGCTGGTCTACCTTCAGTAATGTTTTCCAAAGACAAAACTTGTTCTGCCTGTGTCAAAGGAAAACATCACAGGTCTTCATTCAAGACTAGGCAATCATTCTCTATTGACAAGTGCTTACATCTCCTTCACATGGACTTGTTTGGGCCTGTTAAACCTCAAACCATTAATCACAACAAATACACCTTGGTCATAGTTGATGAATTTTCAAGATTTACATGGGTGTTCTTCCTCAAAAGGAAAAGTGATGCAGCTGATACCATCATGTCCTTCATCAGACAGGTTGAAAATATGAATGATGTTAGAGTCAAAGCTCTAAGAAGTGATAATGGTACAGAATTCAAGAATCATCAACTTGAATCATTTTGTGATGAAAAAGGGATTTCTCAGAACTTCTCTTCAGCTGGCACTCCTGAACAAAATGGTGTGGCTGAAAGAAGAAACAGGACTCTGATTGAAGCAGCAAGAACTATGTTAAATGGTGCAGCCTTACCAAAGCAATTTTGGGGAGAAGCTGTACACACTGCCTGCTACACTCATAACAGATCAATCATTGTCAAAAGACATGGCAAAACCTCCTATGAAGTTTTCAGAAAAAGATCTCCAGACGTCAGCTATTTTCATGTGTTTGGATGCCCTGTGTTTATTTATAACTACAGGGATAAACTTGGAAAGTTTGATGAAAAAGCTGATGATGGTTTCTTTTTGGGATACTCTCCAACAGCCAAAGCCTTCAGAGTATTCAACATCAGAAGACAAGAAGTAGAAGAAACTTTCCATGTCAGATTTAATGAAGATGATGAAGTCATACAGAGGACAGGAACAGAGGGTGATGAAGTAGATTTTAATGAAAATATTTCTTTCCCAAGTGATGAGTTCACAGAACCCAGTCCTACCAGTCATCACCACTCCAACACTCTCACTCCTTATGTTCCTGCTTTTGACCCTCTGTCTACTCACAACATAGAAGTTCCTACCTCTCAGGAACTTGATGAAGAAGAACCTCAAATATCTGATGGTCCTTCTCATAATATTAATGACTCACCAATTCTTCAAATCTTTGAAGATTCTCCTGCTGATAATGAAATAGCTTCCCTTGATATGGCTGAAGAAGACTCTGACACTGAAGTAATCTTTGAAGAAAGCCCTCCTAGTCAGCAAGATGAGACTCAAATTGTACCAGCTGTGCCCTCAAGTACCCCTGTTCTTGAATCCCCAGCTCCTCAAAATAAGTGGTCAAGAGATCAACACATTCTTCTTGTCAACATTATTGGGGAACCAAATGCAGGGGTCACAACCAGACAGCGAATCCAAGACTCAGAGTCAGCCTCAGCCAATGAATGTCTATTTGCTGAATTTCTTTCTCAAATTGAACCTAAAAGAGTTGCTGAGGCTCTGGTAGAAGAAGGATGGGTAGCTGCTATGCAAGAAGAAATCAATCAGTTCAAAAGGAACAAAGTATGGACACTAGTGCCAGCTCCACCTGGAAAGAATATCACAGGCACTAGATGGATCTATAGAAATAAGATGGATGAAATTGGGAACATCATCAGGAACAAGGCAAGACTGGTAGCTCAGGGATTCTCTCAGACTGAAGGAATTGATTATGATGAAACTTTTGCACCTGTTGCTAGACTTGAGGCCATCAGAATCTTTCTTGCTTATGCTGCCTATATGAACATCACTGTCTATCAGATGGATGTAAAGAGTGCCTTCCTCAATGGTGATTTGGCTGAGGAAGTCTATGTTGCACAACCTGAAGGATTTGAGAACAGCGAGTTTCCCAACCATGTGTACAGACTTCACAAAGCAATGTATGGTCTGAAACAAGCTCCAAGAGCATGGTATGAAACTCTTTCAAATTTCTTATCTGAAAATAAATTTATCAGGGGTTCTATTGATAAAACACTCTTTACCTTCAAGGACAAGAGTGATTTCATCATTGTGCAGATTTATGTGGATGATATCATCTTTGGGTCTACAAATGTCAATCTTAGTAAACGTTTTGCTAAATTAATGACCAAGAAATATGAGATGAGTATGATGGGTGAATTAACTTACTTTTTGGGCTTTCAAATTAAACAATGTCCTAAGGGAATTTCTATTTGTCAAGAAAAGTATGTTAAGGATTTACTTAAAAAATATGACTTAGCTGATTGTGCATCAGTGAAATGCCCCATGCTTCCACCCAACAACTTGGGCCCTGATGAGTCAGGGGTCTCTGTCAATGAGACTTTATATAGAGGCATGATTGGGTCACTGATGTATCTAACAGCCAGTCGTCCAGATATCCAATTCTCCACATGTCTCTGTGCAAGGTACCAAGCTAACCCAAAAGAATCCCATCTAGTGGCTGTTAAGAGAATTTTCAGGTATCTCAAAGGAACACCATCCCTAGGTCTATGGTATCCAAAGGAATCAGGCTTTGATCTCAAGGCCTATTCAGATTCAGATTATGCTGGATGTTGTATTGACAGGAAAAGTACTTCAGGCAGCTGTCAAATCCTAGGAGGAAAATTGGTTGGATGGAGTGCTAAGAAGCAAAACTCTGTGGCTATGTCTTCAGCTGAAGCAGAATATATCGCTGCAGCCAGCTGTTGTGCTCAGGTGCTCTGGATGAAAAGTCAATTGGCTGACTATGAAATCTTGTATGACAAAGTGCCAATCTTTTGTGACAACACCAGCGCCATTGCCATATCCAACAACCCTGTTCTTCACTCTCGTACCAAACACATTGATATCAGGTATCATTTTATCAGGGATCATATAATGAAGGGAGATATTGAGCTGCATTTTGTTCCCACAGAGCTGCAACTAGCTGATATCTTTACAAAGCCTTTGGCTGAACCTTCGTTCAACAGGCTAGTTGCTGAGCTAGGGATGCTCAATATCTCAAAGCCTGTGGCTTGATATTAAATGTGTTCATTAAATGATTGATTCTATATTAAATGTTTTATTAAATGTTTTTCACATGAAACTAGGTAGTTACTTTCCAAGTAAATGCAAAAAACATTCTCACATATTTAATCATTTATTTTTCGGATAACGAGGAGACAAACTTTTTGAAAGGTCAAGGGGACCCACTTGAGCAGTCATTTTCGCCCTTGCATTTAATACGGTTTAATAACTGTTCACTTAAGTTTGAATATATATTGTCTTCTTTCTCTTCTCACCCACCACCATTCTAAAATCAACTTCTCTCTCTAAATTCTTATCTCTCTCATCCATCCGCCATTTTCACTCACCTTCAACCTCAAATCAATGGCGTTTCCCGTTCCAAAAGCCTCCAATGTGAACTTCGATATCAACGAGAGCATCATCGCCTCTAACAACGCCATTGGATGGATTAAGGCACCAAACAGCACCTATTCAGATCTGGTAAATTTCATGCAGAATTGTGACCTAAATGAAGCCTTCACCAAATCTCCATCCACTTTTTACCAAGAATACCTTAGGGAATTCTGGTATTCTGCTGAAGTAGTAGAAGACACCATTACATTTAGCCTCTCATGCAATGAACATCCTTTTGCCTTTTCCCTTAAAGACTTTTCTAGTATGGCCGGACTAAAACATGGAGATGAATGCTTGAAGACTGTTGACAAAAAGGCTGTCAAGGAAGCCCTGGCCACACTAAACCCTTGCCATGATGTTAACCCTGCCCTTACTCCAGCTGAGGTCCTCGCCAAATCGCCTCTGAAGATTAAGTATTTTACTCCTATGTGGCGTGTCCTCTTCACCCACATTGTGAAGTCCCTGGGAGGAATGCAGGGATCACAGGATCAGATGTCATCCAATCATCAGGCTATTGCGTATGGATTAATCTGGGGAGCTGATGTCGACTTTGGAAGCATCCTGTTCTCAAACCTGGTAGAACAACTGAAGGGAAGGAATCAGGTCAGGGAAAAGAACATCTGTTATGTGCGCTTCCTATCCCTGATCTTTGAAAGTTTGCTGGGAGATAAGTACCACAACAAGGCCTTGACTGCTCTTAAGCCCTATCGCATCACAGGCGCCATCTACAAGGAGATAGGAGCTGAGGATATCCCTGTCACCGCCCACATGCTGAACGTGGCCAACCAGGTACCCAACGTTGAGAAGCCCTTGCTCCCTTCCTCTGAGAAGGTGAATACTTCTAGTGTCGCTGGCAAGTGTACGTCTTTGACCTCTGGGCAGCACACTACTAAGTCCAAGGCTTCATCTGGCCAACAGCCAAAGAAGAAGAAAATCCCTTCTTCTTCCCACTCCAAAGCTGTTACTAAGGCCAAGGAAAAGAAGACTGACACCGCCTCTGGTCCAGATACTCGTGTGGATTCAGAATCTTTGGCTGACAAACAACAGGAGTCTAGTGTCTCTAGGTCAGCAGAGACAACAGGAAACCAGCCAAACCTAGCTGATATCTCACAGGTAATCAGTGTACATTTTTAGAGGTTCACAAGCAACCACTCTCATTTGTCTGTAGGAGAGAGTGGTGAAGTTAGGGTAATCCTCGACCCATAGAAGTCTGTCATTACACATAGAATACTTTAAGACTTCTGTACACCCTGTCTTTGCACCAGGGAATGATTCATTTGTGTTTATAAAGCACCCCGATGACCCTGAACCCTCTAGACAGTATTCAGGCTAACAACAACCTGAATACATTAATGTCTCAACCTTGATCAGTTGTACTTCACACAGCCTCTTGGTTCCCTCCTTAAAAGAGTCCCAAAGGATTTATCCTTTCAGGGGGAGCTGAATCATCACCCTCAGCTTTCCTAGGGGCAGCGTAACAGGCGACCTACAACAACATATGTTTCACTCTTAAAAGAGTCCCAAAGGTTTTACCTTTTGGGGGGGCTGAATAATCACACTCAGCTTTCCTAGGGGCAGCGACTGGCGATCATTAAACAACATATGTTTCATAATCAAAAGAGTCCCAAAGGTTTTTTACCTTTTTGGGGGGGCTGAATAATCACACTCAGCTTTCCTAGGGGCAGCGAATGGCGACCATTAACCACACTTCATTCACACTTAAAAGAATCCCAAGGATTTATCCTTTGGAGTGGCTGAGTAATCACCCTCAGCCTCTCTGGGACAGCGAAATGGCGACCATTCACCTTATATTTTTTCCCTGTTACTAATTACAACAAACTTGCAGGCTGAAATTGTACAGCCAGTCCAAGAATCTCAGGTACACGAAAAGGAGGCTGAAACAATAACTCAGGATAAACTCAATACTGAAGAGCTTGTGTTAAATGTTGATGAAGAAATGCTCTCAGTAGAAGATTATGTCTCTGAATTTGAGCCCATGCCTGAAGATGAATTCCCTGAGGGAATGTTTGATGAAGAGGATGAAGAAGATGAGGATGACCAGATGTCAGCCTCTCCTCCTAAAGAAGATGACAAGACTTCTCCTCTCAAGGAAGCTGTTGACACTCCAAACTCTGCTACATCTGCAACAACAGTCTTCCAAAGACCAACATATGATCCAACAGCCGAATTCCTCATGTTTGATCATCCTACCCAGACCAACTTCGACTTAATTCCAAGGGGGGATGATTTTGCTCAGCAAAGCCTCAATATCAAGAATCTTCAGCCCGTACATCATCAATCTGATATTGAGCGCTTATCAAGGAAGCTGGACGTGATCAAGTCAGAGATGCACAATTTTACTGTCACTTTTCCAGGCATTATAAAGAAGGCTGTGACTGAGGCTGTCACTGAGCCAATTCAGGAGGGTGCAAGAAAAGGTGTGGCCCAGGGACTAAGTCATCTCTCGACACGAATCAAGGATGACATTTACTCAGTTGTCCCTGCCATGTTCATGAACAAGAAAACAACATGAACAGGCACTTCAATGCGGTTCGCAACAGGCAATACAACCATGCTGGCTTTATTGTCAGGCGTGTTCAGGCAAATACTAATGCCAATGCCAACCTCTTGCTGAAGATTGCCAGGGCTTCAAGAAAAAGACAACGTGCCATGGCTGCCTCTGTGGAGCAGATTGCAAGACGATTTCAGGCACGTTCATCCAAGCATCAGGGAAGTAAGGATGAACGTGAGGGGGAGAAGAATACTATACTCAGCCTTACATCTGTTGAACAAGGCTCATCATCAGCCAATCCCTCAACTACACCTGTTCCTCTACAAGTCATCACACCAGTTATAGTACATGATGATGAGGATGATACTCAGGGGGAGCAACAAACACAAGATGGAGCTGACTCATCTAAATCCATGATCTTAGTTAACATCAGCAAGCCTGAGGATGAGGATGAGCCAGCGGCCAAGAAACTAAAATTCACTGTGAGCTCTCTCCCAAAATCTATTCAAACTCAGGCTCAGACAGCGTTTCTCAAAAGAGCTGATGATTTGAAAAACGTAAGTGTGGAATCCTCTGTCTCGAAGAAAGGGAAGGAGATAGTTTTGGTTGATACTTACACCAAACTTAAGAAGATAGCTGCGATGCTAGAGACATGAGGATCCACCACAGACCTTTCCCACTTTTCAACCTTTACACCTTCCGATGAGAGTCCTTTAACTCCTGAAGAAATAGAGCAACAGGCTGAAGAATTCAAAAGACTAAATGAGCTCAAGACAGCCAAAGAATTAAATGAAGCTACTCTGAGGAAGATGACACCACCTGAAAGGGAAAAACAAAAACAAAGGTTGAGGGAAATGGAACTAAAACGCGCTGAGGCCTTAAAGAAAGTCAAAGCTGACTATGATGCCTGCGTGAACAACAGGTATGCTGCTGGCAAGATAACCAAGTTTAAATACACCATTCACAAATCCACAAACACCCCACAGATGATCTTATGGAGGGAAAACCAACAGAGGAATATGGATGTATTTGACAACTTCAGGTTAAAGACACTTGGGTTATCAGAATGGTTTGAACTCGAAGCCTTAGCTGCCAAAAAGTCTGGACAGGCAAATTTCCTTCTGCTCAAAACTCTTAAGGCTAAGTTTAACTGGATCAAGGAAACAGCTGCCAAACTCAAGATTGATCCCCCACCACAGCTTTTCGAACAAGAACCCCCAAAGACAGGCAACAAAAGAAGAAGAATTTCACAAATTGTTGATGAAACTTTTGTTACTGAAGATGTTCGTGTGGATGGTATGCACAGGGATTTGATCCTTCCAAATGGTATTGTTGGCCCTGTTGATGGTCAGACATACTCAGTGCCTGAAAGAGGAATGGCATTTATGAACAAGGCTTGCCAGTATGCTTTTCAGAGGGAAGATGAGCTGTGCCTGGCTTCAACTATTCAGCTACTCTGTCACAAGAAGTGTCTCAAGATCAACACAGAGTATTCCAAGAAGTTTGCAAAGACTTTGCAGGATGAAATTGATAACAGATTAAATGTGGCCGAAGCTGAAGAAAGAATCAAAAATGATGACTATTGAAGATGGTGTCAGCCCTTTTTTACCTTCATCTTTTATTTTACTTATGTAATGAACTTGTAATTTTCTTTAAGTCTTAATAAAATCATGAGGTATGTTTGTTTAGATTTGTTATGTGTAAGAAGAAGCTGTTAAACTCACTTACCTTAACTTAGTTAGATCTAGCATTATTTATGTTTAAATAGGGGGAGATTGTTGGGAATCTAAACTTGTTAGATTCCCTGATCATTGATTTAAACATAATTAGGCTGATAGATAGTCCTTGCCTGTGCCTAGGAGGCAGGCAAGTTTCACAAGACTCACAGAGATCCAATTCTCTGTGAGCAACCTCAGAGGAGTCCATGTCAGAGACATTGTCAGGGAAGTCGAAGATTACCTGAAGACATACTCCTTGGCTGTGATGGATAACAGCCAAGATGTATTAGGGACTCTGAGGGGTTGAGAGTTAACAGGGGTGGCAATACCCTGATAACTCTCAGCACACTTTGGACATGCCATTTGTGTGTTCGAGAATATGAAGAATAAGGAAACTGTTTTTGACAACTGTTCCTTAAAGCATAATGGAAGACTACCAAGAATAGAAGGACATCATGTGACTGATGTGGGAACTTGTAAAAGCTTGTGTAGTCGACATCAAGTACTGTTTAAGTCAAACTCGTAACACTATAAATAGGATGTGTATCCATGCATTAATGTTCAACACTTTGAGATATTAAGAACATTAGTGCGTATAACTTAGTGAATCAAACAGCTACGACTGTATTCATAAGTTAAGGTTTATTGTTGTTCAAAGTGTGCACAACACATTGTCATCAAACGGTGTTATTCATAACACTTGTAATTCTTTATTATACAATAATAAGATTACGTTTGAAAAGTAATACCTTGTGTTGATTAAGTTAAGATTAGGGGTTCTAGCATTGATTTGGGACTTTCAAGATGGAAGAAAATTTTTGGTGAATTTTGTGTTGTGTGTGTGTTTGCATTTCCATTTTGTAAAAATTGGGGCCCTTGTGTGCAATTATAGCATTCTTTTGGCCTTAAGTGAAAACGACCTCAAATGTTTGCGGGAATGACTCACTAGTCAATTTGGAAAATTTTGCGGGAGTAGGGGGTCATCCCGAATACTCCATAATACTTTTAGGATAATTTAAATGTACCCGGAAAGCAATAAAACGCACCCGACTCAACTTAACACGAACCGAAAGTAAAATCCTCGAAAAATTATAATATCGATAAAGCGACAATAAATATAGAAATTTGGGCATCCATCGGGATCGTAGTCGTCGTCGTTCTTCTTAAATCATCAATCATCAAGATTACGACCTCAAACGTTGGTTTTAACCAAAATGATAAAATATATAGCAAACAAAATTTCTTAAAAATTTCAAAAATAAGCGTAATTTAGGGTAAGGTAAGTGACCTCGGTTCTGGGTATCACATTGAATCATCTCACGAAGAGAATATCAACTCCCATGCTAGCCATCCAGTTTCCCATTAAGGGGATTCAAGGCATTGTGATATGATTCAAACCCGGCTGCCAATTCTGGGGAAATCCCCCACAAGGGGAATGACAGGAGTCGAACCCTTGACCTCACACATGGAGACTATAACCAAAATGCATCCATCCAACTGAGCTAGACTTCATTTGCATGATGATTCTATTATACCTCATTCAAGTCGATTAATAAGAGAATCAAATAGTTAAAAGTAATTCTATTCTTCTTTGCTTTATAAGTTAGATTTCGCATAACTTATTTGGTTGAGTAAGAGTTCTCAAAGTGTTCTAGTTTGATTACAAACTATTATACTAATTCTTAGCAGAATATAGATCCATTGAAAGGGATCAACAACTACAAACCCGCAATTCAATGTCAAAGAAGGGTAAACCCCAAAATTCACGATGTCATCAAAAAGGAAGTCTTAAAACTTCTTGATGCGGGACTGATTTACCCCTTATCGAATAGCCCTTGGGTGAGCCCAATCCATTGTGTCCCTAAGAAGGGAGGAATGACCGTTGTGCCTAATGATGACAACGAATTAATTCCAACTCGTGTTGTAACCGGTTGGAGGGTGTGTATTGACTACCGAAAGTTAAATGACGCCACTCGTAAAGACCACTTTCCCTTGCCCTTCATGGATTAAATGTTGGAGCGACTTGCGGGAAACGATTTCTATTGCTTTTTAGATGGTTTTTCCGGTTACTTTCAAATCCCTATCAACCCTCGTGATCAAGAGAAAACTACGTTTACGTGTCCATATGAAACGTTTGCTTATCGTAGAATGCCATTCGGACTTTGTAATGCACCGGGAACCTTTCAAAGATGTATGATGGATATTTTTCATGATATGACCGAGAAGTCGATGGAAGTCTTCATGGATGACTTTTAGGTGTTTGGTGATTCATTCACGTCGTGTTTAAACAACTTGGAAAAATGTTAAAACGTTGTGAAGAAACTAACCTTGTGATAAATTGGGAAAAATGTCATTTTATGTGTAAACAAGGAATCGTCTTAGGGCAAAAGTTCTCGAAAGCGGGGATTGAGGTAGATAAAGATAAGATAGACGTCATCGCCAAATTACCTCATCCCAAAACCGTCAAGGGAGTCAGGAGTTTCCAAGGCCACGCGGGCTTTTATCGTCC
Source organism: Glebionis coronaria (assembly GCA_025667525.1). Lineage (NCBI taxonomy): Eukaryota > Viridiplantae > Streptophyta > Magnoliopsida > Asterales > Asteraceae > Glebionis > Glebionis coronaria. The sequence goes on along the minus strand of CM046879.1, from coordinate 202,783,597 downwards.
ATTCATCAAATACTTTTAAAAAGTATCTCGACATATGACACACCTTCTTGAGAAAGATGCTCCTTTCATATTCAATGAGGATTGTGTTCGAGCTTTTGAAACTCTTAAGAGGAAACTTACAGAAGCTCCCATTCTTGTTGCTCCTAATTGGGAATTACCCTTTGAAATCATGTGCAATGCAAGTGATTATGCAATTGGGGTCGTTTTAGGGCAACGTCATGAAAAACACTTCCGACTTATCTACTATGCTAGTAAGACGATGACTGAGGCTCAAATGAAATACACTACAACAGAAAAAGAATTACTTGCCGTGGTGCATGCTTTTGAGAAATTCCGACCTTATCTCGTCTTAACAAAAAGCATCGTGTATATGGATCATTCGGATATCAAGTATCTCTTCTCTAAGCTTGATGAAGCCAAGATTCCTCCGTTGGATTCTCCTCCTACAAGAATTTGATGTCACCATACTTGACAAAAAAGGAGCCGAGAATCTAGCGGCCGATCATCTTTCTCGTTTAGAAGATCCTCACAAAAATAAGTTCGAGAATAAGGAAATTACCGAAATATTTCCTCTAGAGACTCTTGGTGTGGTGAATTCTAAGGACGACACCCCATGGTTCGCCGACATTGCAAATTACCATGCGGACAATTTCATAATCAAGGGTATGACGACACAACAAAAACGAAAATTCTTTCGTGACATCAAGTTCTATTTTTGGGACGACCCTTATCTCTTTCGAGTTTGTGCGGATCAACTCGTTCGACGTTGTGTATTTGGCACCGAAGCTTCTAATATCCTTATAGCTTTTCACGACGGACCCACGGGTGGTCACCACGGTGCTAATCTCACGGATAAGAAAGTGTTCGGTGCCGGCTTCGTTTGGCCTACGATCTATCGTGATGCACACGTACTTGTTAAGTCGTGTGATTCTTGCCAACGACAAGGAAAATCCTCTCAAAAGGATGAAATGCCACAAAACATAATTCTAGTGTGTGAAATTTTCGACGTTTGGGGCATTGACTTTATGGGACCGTTCCCATCGTCTCATGGAAACAAGTATATCCTCATCGCCGTCGACTACTTATCTAAGTGCGTGGAAGCTAAGGCTCTGCCTACGAATGATGCTCGTGTGGTAGTCAATTTTTTGAAGCAACTATTCTCTCGGTTTAGAACCCCTCATGCGATTATAAGCGATCGTGGAACCCATTTTTGTAATGACCAATTCGAAAAGGTTCTAAAGATATATGGGGTTACACATCGTCTTTCTACGGCTTATCATCCGCAAACGAGTGGGCAATTCGAGGTTTCAAACCGAGCTTTGAAGAGGATTTTGGAGAGGTCTATTGGAGAAAACCGTGCATCATGGTCCGACAAACTCGATGATGCTTTATGGGCCTTTCGCACCGCTTATAAGACCCCAATCGGGGGAACTCCTTATAAGTTGGTGTATGGGAAGAATTGCCATTTACCAATTAAATTAGAACATAAGGCGTATTGGGCCCTAAAGCATGCAAACTTTGACTTGAAGACCGCGGGGGATCACTAGGAAATACAACTTAATTAATTGGATGAATTACGTGATAATGCTTATGAAAATTCATTGATTTTTAAGGAAAAGACTAAAAATTTTCGTGATTCAAAGATTAAAAACCGGGTTTTTAACATTGGTGATCAAGTGTTGCTTTTTAACTCTCGTTTGAAGATATTTTCCTGAAAATTAAAAGCCCGTTGGTTGGGTCCATTCACCGTAACATAATTTTTTCCTTATGGGACCATCGAGCTAGCTCAAAATGATGGATCTAACTTCAAGGTGAATGGACATATGCTTAAGCAATACTTCGGTGGGGAAGTCCCTTCTTTGGACGACCTCGACCAAGTCACCTTCCCCAATGATAATTAGTATTGAGGGGATCGAGTCGAGCTCATGACTCAGTAATAAAAAACGAGGTGCTTCGTGGGGGAAATCCCATGCTTATCCATGTACATATTATCGCTTTCTAATGTAGTTAATGTGAGGGAATTTGTGCCCTTCTAACTCGTAGTCTTGTAGTTGTTTGTGAATGTGTTATCTAGATCATCATCATCACCACGATTGAAGACTCTCGTGTTCGTTTATGTGAGCCTCGATCGTTTTGCTTGAAGAAGTTTTCACGAATCCACGACATATCCTTTGTTGTTCTAACGACAATCTATTAGCATAATTCATAAACGGCTTTAGATTGATTGTTGATCACCCTTTCCATGCTAGATCCTAAACATTCGACTCTTCGTCTCTAGTATGGGGGTGCTCCACCTTTAGACTCGAAACATTGAGGACAATGTTTAATTTTGGTATGGGGGGGGGGGTGAATAGATACTTACCTTGCTTAAGCCCTCATGCTTTCCAACTTTCATCGTTTTGTTTTGTTGATAATAAGGCTAAAAATGGCGAAATTTTAATTTTTTCTTAGTTTTCCTAAGTGTTTTTAAGACACAAATGTATATTTTCCGTTGGGCAGAATAAGAGTTATTTTTTTAACTTGATGGCATTTGGAGCCCTTTATATTCCTTAACCCGCTTGAATCAAGTTTTGCTAGACTTTTATATAGGGAACTTTAAAACGCGAAAGTCTTAACTCGAAAGGGATTAAGAACAAGAACTTTTCGCAAGTTCCTATAACTGATCCTAGAAAGTCACTTATCAAGGGAACTTTAAAACGCATTCTCTAAAGCTTGAAAAAGTCTAAGAAATTGCAAGCTCCTATAGGTGACTGAAAACCCAAAACTTCGATTTAATATAGTCTTAATGAAGCTAATCCAAATTTAGCCTAACTTTGACTTGCATGGCTAAGTATTCACGAGTCTCTTTAATTAGAGGTCTTTATATAGTGAAGAACGAGAAGTGATAGATTTAGACAAGTGATCATGCTAAACGTAGAACATGAAAATGTTCTTTCAAAAACTCATGTGTTTTAATTGTGGCTTTTCTCCCATAAGATCAATGCATTAAGATTAATAAATTGCAATAAATAAAGGACATGCGGTTTATAAGGTATTTAGCTTCTAGAACAAGATCGTTTGAAAGTTAATTATGATTACATAAAGTAGATTTTCAAAACATAACTTATCAAAACGGATGCGAAGATTGGTGAAATCCAAAAAGGCCCTTACAAGGCATTAGGATTACCTTTATTTTGCTAAATCCAAAAAGATGTGACGTTCACGAATCCAAATCCAAAATGAAGGTTGAAGACACACGATCAAAAGCAAAATACTCCAATAAGGTTGCAGAAAAGTCTATGAATCCAAAAAGACCCTTACAAGGTATGAGGATGAATTTATGAATCCAAGTACGAAAAGGAGGCGGATCGTTGCATAATCTAAGTCCTAAAATGAGGAAGAAAGACAAGTGAATGAAGTCGTGGTCAAAGATGAAGCATCTCTACATCAAAAAGAAGATGTATGCCATAAATGAAGAGAAGTCTATAACTAAGATCGTCTCTCAAGATGAAGTGCGGAACACATGCCAAATATCGGTCCGGGAAAGGTCCCACGTCGTGATCAAAGCTATGTCGAGATATGGACTTTTTATGATTATAAGGAGCGTTTTGAAAGATCGTGTCCACTAGCTACTTATTAAATAAACCGTGTCAATTTTATTTTCGGCTTAATAAATACTCAAATAAGTCAATATGAATCCTTGTGATCCGTGACAAAATAGTTAAAAAAATTCTAGATATCAGTTCTAATAAGTAGGATTGCGGGGAGAAAGAGTATTACATAATTTGAATGCATGAGTAGTGTTAGCATTATGACTTGTACCAACAATGATCTTGTTTTTACACTTAGCATGGAATGTGTGACAATCAAGGATGACAAATTTTACTCTATAAAACATTTACTTGTTTTTATTCTTTGACCCTAAAAGTCACATTCTTGTGATGAAAATCATACATAATATCTTTAACACATGGTAGTAGTAGTATAGTAAGTTTACGTTTCAATAAAGGTTAATAATGAATTTTGGAGATGCTAAGATACTTTATTCTAGCATTGCGTGAAGGAACGAAAATGGTTTAGTATGGGGGAGTGATGAGACTGCAATTATACATGGTCTCATCATAAAAAATGGGCTTTAAATGCTAACAAATGTCGTAAAATACCGTGAAATATATTTGTGTTTGTTGTTTGTGTGTTTTAGGTACGTATATCGTGAAAAAGACAAAAGATCACAAGAAACAAGCAAAAACGAACACGAGAAACGAAGCCGCACAATGAACCGGGACCAAGCTATGAATTTCCAAAGAAAATTCCTTGAAGATTTGAAAGATGTATAAGAAAGGTACTTCAACTTTGAAGAAATGACAGTTTATACCCTTGTAAAACCTCATAATTACAAGTTTGGTCCCTAAAGTACGTCAATTATCCTAGAAAGACCCTTGAAGATCAAGAATATTACACATCTAGTCCTTATTCCATGTTAAAGTTACAAAAGGACTGAAAGTGTAATTATAGCAAAGTTGAATAAGCCCTAAATCCTTGATTGAAAAGTTTTTGTGGCCAAAATAAAAAAACAAAACTTATATAACAAAGGGATTCGGATATTAAGGCTGAAAAACTTGCTATACACTTTTTCCTAAGTCTTAAATTTAATAACAAGGATTATCGGAACAAGGTACTAGAACACAAACGCGGGCAAGTATACCCTTTCGTTTGTAATATAGTTTCATAGTGGTAAGCCATGATCGTTCGCAAGGACTTAGTTTCGTTTTGATAACCAAAAATAATAATCAAAGGTAAATTTAGTTGAGATTGAAATATAATGACAAATATGACTACAAATGGGATAGTTCATATAATTTCATGATGATGATAATAATGATCAAGATATGATAAGGTAGGTAAAAGTTAATGAACCTTTTTCGTCAAAATGGTGTTTCACAATTCACTTGGTCTGATTTAAGACTTATGTCTATTAAGCGACTAAGCTTAAACAAGTTTACAAAAGTTCAATGTTTTATCAAATTATCTAAGTGGATCTCTCCAACCAAAGATTCAAAAACCATAGACAAGTTCTTTAGAAACTTATTATAACAACTTGACCCTCTCGGACATCAAGCTATCGTAACAAATCTAGTTTGATAAAACAACGTGATAGAACTAAGTGGAAACATAGTTTTGCAACATTAGCTTGAAATCGATATATAAAAGATCATATCATAGCATCATCACTAATTATATTTACAAATGCATGTAGTTACAAATAGTTTAGCCTAACATAGCAATCAAGTACTAAGCATAAAATGGAAAAGAGTAAAAAAAAATCATACTTAGGTTAGATGAAATGACTAGTACATAAGTGTCACGTTTGTATCGACTTTCCACGAACCAAAGAGTAAGATACTCTTATCACAAGTGTTTCCCAAAAGTGGAAATATACTACAAAGATGCTAAAGTGGCTAAAATACTCAGATTAGAGAGTATTAAGTTAGAATGAGATATCTAAAATGAGAGGTGAGGCTCTCTATTTCTAGTGATGTCTGGAGGTCGATGTTGCGCCACACTTTCCAAAATGTGCGCCGCACATTGGAGTTAGCATTTGTGCACCACACTTACAAAAAAGTGCACCGCACTTTTGTGAGTCCTAGAGGTTCTTTTGTGTTTATTATTCTTTTATTGCAACTAAGGACTTTATTTTTCTTTCTTTCACTTTGGACCTTTAACCTTTTAACATGCATGTAAAGCGCATTGTTTAAGTATCGAAAGTCTTTATTTAACATATAAAATAGGATAATAACAACGGTTTGAATATGTAAAATTTGGGTGTTATCACACATGTACCGCTTTTGTAGTGGTGGTACTTCCAACAACACTTGGTTTTTGCCCTTTTGGCACCCACGTCTTAACTGGTCTTGGTTTCTGTGCATAGAACTTGTTTTTTTATACATCTTAGTGATTTAAAATAAGTTCCTTGGAGAAGTCTTAGACTTCGGGTTTCCCAGTTTTGAACTAGCAGTACTAGAATTTGATCTAGCGCTACTAACAGACTTTGGTCGGGCAGTACTTGCAGAGGTTGACCTAAACGCTACTAGACCTGTTCTCATAAGTACTTATCTAGGAATAAAGTCTTTATTGGAATGGGGGTGATTGTATTTGTTGGTCTCATTCTGTTTTTTCACCCGTTGTGCATAACCCCATTTGGGTTTGACACCCCTTCTCCCAGTTGACCCTTATACATTTTTCTTACTGTTTCGCCTAGCAACCCTTTTAGCAGCTTGTTGTCTAGAAATTCGTTCCTCGTGTAGAGTACAGTCCTTAATGTAGTGACTTAAGCTACCACACACAAAACATCATCTTCTTTTCACAACATAACCAAAAGATAAGTCTTTATTAGTGTTTTCAAAACCTAGACCAACTCTTTTAATACTACCATGATATTTTGGGTCTTTATCCGTCGTCTTCCTAGGAGTTTTTACCTGCTTAGGAGCAAAAATAGGTGGTGCCCACATATCCTTCGGGAACAAAACTGCTCATTAAAGGTGGATAAATGACCTTCTTAGCCATAATAGGTTCTAATTGGGTCAAGATACTAGAGTCAGAGGTGCAAGAGGTATAATTACTAGAGTCAAAGTCTGAGTCATTAGATTTGGTTTATTTTCCATAAACAGCTTTTGACTCATCTAACTCTAAACTTTTATCATTGTTAGAAGGCATGTATATTCCTGATAAAGGTGGAGGAACAACTTTCATCCCTTTTGCATATCTATCATTTTCAGGAACATTCTCTGTATCCCTACTAGAGCTATCAAATATACCTTTTGACAGATCTTTGTGAGTCAATACTTTCCCAGGTAGTTCATCCATATACCTCAAACTAGTTTTATCATAATAACCTATCTGAGAATTTATCAGCTTTCTAATACCTTTTGAAGAGTTTTGCCAATTTTTAATTGTTTCTCTTTCATTAGATAAATTAGCTTTTAAAACTTCATTTTCTACTGAAACTTTTAAAAGTTGTCTTTCAAAAGCTTGGATAGCTATATCTTTCTCCTTCGGATGAAGAGACAAAATTCTAATTTTCTCTTCATAGTTTTGCTGACCTTTTTGATACAAAAATATAGTAGCCTCCAATTTTTTAACCCCCTGTTTATAAGTATTTCATCTATAGTACATGTGTTAACCTTTTGACATTGTTCCTCTAGTTCTACTTTGATACTATTACATTTAAGCACCCAATCTTTTGAACAAGGATGTACCTCACTATCTCCTTATGAAAGAGCCATCAGAGAGATGTTCTTCATCCTCCTGTGCTTGAGCCCAATTGACTGTCCCATCTACACAGATCATGGCTTTGGAATCTGTTGTGCTCTATAGACTTTTGTTAGCACCCTTTAGAAGACTTTCAATGGTCCCGTACTGCTTCCAGTGTTGTTTTAGGATCTCTGATTGCTTCCTTCAGTCTTCTCCTTTTTGCATTTCCTAGCAAAGTGTCCATGCTTTCCACAGTTGTAGCATTATACATTAAACTTGTTGTATCCCAGTGGCTCCCTTGAACCAACTGACATAACTCTTCCAGTCTTCTTATATAGCCTGATTGATCTAACAAACACCATGGTTGCTTGCCACTTTAAGTCCATCTCTTCTATGTCAGCATCATCCATCTAGTATAGATCGTTAAGAGTTATCCTTGGTTTTCTATCTTGGTTAGCAAAGAAGGAGAATAAAACTTCATCATTGAGTGATGATTGATATCTTCCATGTGATGTGGGAGTGGTAACTGGTTCACTAGCGATACTTTGGTAGTATGTATCGATGGGCTGTTCTGATACAAAAGCCAGATTTGGCTTTAATGAAGGTGCTACAGCTTGACCAGTTCCTCTTACATCAATCTCATAGACTCTAAGGTTATTGTAAAGATGATCAAAAGGTGTGACATCTAGATCATCCCTTGTAATAAAGTGGATGGCCATTGATTTCCATTCTGGTGAAACTCCTCTTAAAATTTAAGATTTGCTTCATCATTAGGAATAACTAGTCCATTAGTTGCTAATTGGATAAGAAACTTACTGAATATTCCATATCCTTTATGAATTTCTTCAGCACTAGAGATTGTGAAGCTATCAAACTCTTGTTTCAACACAGTTTTCTTCATCTTTTTATATTTATCGTTTCCTCCAAATCTAAGCTTGATAGCATTCCACATAGCCTTAACATCTTTGCAATGATGAAAACTAGATAGAATATTTGTTGGGTCAAAAGTTGATGAGTCAAATCACTATAGAAACTAGAAGGACCAAATATGACATTAGGAGAAACTTCAAGCTGGTGGACAAAATACTACAAAGTTCCCCCTGCTAGTGAAACTTTCCACTACTATAAGTTTCCCCTGCCATGTATTAAAGAATGAAGATTTGGTCAAATATATTAGATAAGTATGAATAAGTCAGTTTTGATTTAGTCATTATTTCTTTATTTAGTTTCCATGTAATTATGGTTTCCTTATGTTATAAAAAGAACCAGACGTAGGTTTTGTTTAATCACTTCCATATTCACAAATGTAACCTACAGTAAACTTTGATCTCTAGGTGCGGGATTCAATGTACATACACCTAGAGTAGTTTGTGTTAATGATTAATACAAACTCTTTAGGAAAACTTCATCTTGTTAAACATCTTATTCTTGTCAATTGTATTATTCCGCTGTGTTCATCACATATACAATTGATAACCTAGATAAAACGGTTTTTACTGTTGAGTCTAAAGATCTTGGATCCAACAATATCTTCTTAAAGAGCCATAGCTAGAGTGGTTCTAGCTTTTCTCTCTCTCTAATATCAGCATGGATCTCAACTGCAGTAATAGCAGGCTGAACTTGTACTGTACCATCAGCTAAGGAAGTAACTAGCTTTGGTGTCTTTCCATTCTTAATGACATCCTACATAGTATAATCTGTGTGGCTTAAAAAGTGTTCCATCTGCATAGCCCATGTTTCATAGTTGTTGTTTTTAAGGATTGGGAGCTTGACAACAAATAGATTGTGTGGGGAAGATGTAGTAGTTTGAGTTGCTGCTACAGTAGGTACAGTTGGTGCAGCTGGTGTAGTTGGAGCTGCTGGTTGAAGAGGATCACCATTCTGAATGACAACTTCAACGTAAGGGTTTTCATCACCATGTTGAGACATGATGCGATTTGATTTTGGTGAGTGAGGTAGTAGGTTTAGTGTTAGTTCTTCTTATTCAGAGTTTCTCAACAAGCTTTGATTCTACTTGTTGATCCCTTTGAATAGATCGAGATCCTGTTAAGGATTGTACAATAGCTTGCAAACAAACTAGAGCATGTGAGATACTCTTACTCAACCTAAACAAGTTATGCGGAATCTAACTTATATAAGCAAAGAATAACAAATAATTCTACTAACTATTATCGTACCTATGTTCTTTTTATAGTGTAATGAACCATAGAATATTCTATTAGGATATGTATATCACACACGATGTACTCCCATTCTAAATAGAACATATCTTTACTAAAGATATAACATTCTTTATTCATACTAGCAGTACTAACATTAAGCCTAACGGTACTTCACATGTACTACGCATACACTAACAGTACTTGCTAACACTAACAGTAGTTGGAAACATACTAACGATACTTGGTACTTATACAATAATTCCTAACACTGGTGATATTGCTTGATCGTCTCCTCGATTGAATTCGAGAAGGAATGTCATCTTTATATCTATGTTAATAAAATTTTGCATTTTTTTATCTATCTTCCGATGCGTTTACTCATGATGTTATATTTATATAGTTGTATGCAATCATTATTTCCAACATCATTATCCTAGGACAATCTCGAATTTACCAATCCTACACTATACACGACTGGATTTTCTACTCGTGAGCGAGTTAATGGTATTAGAGTCTTACAAATTTAGAATTTATTTAAATAACATTTAAAACAAATTATGCATCAATATTATGGTCCGCAACAACGCTCAGCCGCATAATACCTCGTTATAAATATGTTCTAACGTAGCTTATTAGAAGAACTCAAACAAAAACAGATACACCATATTACTTAAACTGACATAAAGTATTTATTATAATAGAATAGCATTAATAACAATAATAGTGTCGATCATGAAAAACGTGATAGCAAAAAATTTCATTTTTGGCGCTTTCCTCCTTCCAAAATCTTTAAAAGATGAAATATCCGAAAAAAGTTTGATTTTATGAATTTCAAAATATTTTATTTTTGCCGCTTGTTTCCATCTGGATTCATTTGGAGATAAGACGAAATTAAAGATTGAACAGTCTATAAAAGAAAGCACAAAAAGCAAAGTATTTACAATAAAATTTTCACTTTTTCAAACAACAATCAAAAAGAAAAACAAAACCAAAAATAAAAAGAAGGTGAAAGAGTCAAAGTTGGAAAAGCAAGCAAGAACAGAACAACACTTGTTGTTTGTATGATAAGATTTCTTTAGGTTTTTGAAATCATTCACCGCCACGTTCAATATCTTAGTAAGATTAATTTTCTTTTTCTTTCTTGTTTGAAACGTTAGATTATAAAATATCTAATCTCAATCAGTTACACTTTCTTATAAGATTTAAGTTTCTATTTTTGTTGTGTTAATTGATTGAATTCTGATTTATTGATTGCTATCTTTTTATTTGTTGAACAAATTGATCCGGGCGAAGGTTTTTTGTTTTAAGAATCTTATTGTTTGGTTATGTCAATGTATTAATTTGGGTTACGTTGTTGGGTATTTCTCGGTTATTAGTTAACTCCAAGGTTTTAAGTTATCATCGCTCTTACTTTTTAATAAAATTTGATAAATGATTTAAGGTTCACATCAACATTTTTTATATAAAACATCTTATTAAATCTTATTGTTAATAAGATTTTTAATTAATTGTGTAACTTTTTTTTCTTAGACATGTCTATTTTATTAGTTGATTCTCGTATTATTTGGTAACATCATGTCTAATAACATCATTAGTCTAACACTTGATTTTGTTTAAACAAATATATTTTATATTAGTTGTAAGTTTAAGAGGTCTTTAAGGTGCTACATATACAAAGATTACATAGTAAATTAAGTTCGCGGTTAAAATATAATAAAATAAAATATGCATAATATAATTCAGAGCGCGTTTTGTTTGTAGAGAAGATACAAATTGGATTTGTACTTTGTTTAGGATTTGGATTTAAATTTGATTTAAAGGTAGAGGAAAAAAAATACTTACATGAAATAGAAATTAAAATTATTATACAAATATAAAATGCACCTAAGCATGTTAGAGAGATAAAGAGAAATAAAAAATAAATATGAGAGAGAATGTAATCAACCAAAACACACCCTCTTTGTTTTGTATGGGTTGTGTAGGTCATTTATCATATTTGAGAAGTAGACCTCTAAATCAAACTCTTAAAGCCGTTTGGTTTGAAACGGTTTTACTTTTGGTGTGAGTTTATAAAGTGAGTGGTTTAGGATTGGACCGGGTTTGGATTTTGTGTAGGTTATGGAAAGAAAAATAAATTTATTTAATATATTTTATTATAATATAAAAATAAAGTTATAAATTCAAAATAAAATTTTTTACTACTTAATAATATAGAAAGGAAAATAAAGAGATTATATAATGATTATGCTTATGAGCCTACTACTTTTCAATAAACCTATCAAATATGTTTTTTTTACACAATTATTTTTTTTCCTTACAAATGATAACTCAAATAGTAAAACATTAACCAAATATTAATTTTTGTCTATTCAAAATCTAAACCGCTGAAATCCCACCAACCAAACGCACCCTTAATTGATGTCTCTTTACATCTAAACCCGCTAAAAAGTAAGATACCAAACGCAACTTTAATGCACTAAAATAGATTTTAACATAGCTTTATAATACTTCATCCGCCCCATAATTATTGTTCTCGACAAAAACATACAACTTTAAAAAAATGAATTTATCTTTTTTTTTGACAAAATGACATATTTATCATTAGCTAATTAGTTAAAGTATTTTTTAAATTTTATAATAATAATTTTAAAAAGTGTAACATAGTAAAAATGATCAAACTCACATATCTATACTATCTATAAAGGAGGGATCCAAATTTTTGAAAGTTGAAATTTTCAACAAAGCTTCTTAAGTAAGTTTCATTTTTATCTATATCTAAAATAATACGCATGGGAATAAATTGAGCTGTAAGAAAGGAAATAAATGGAATAGTTGAATACAGCAATAAGAAAGGCAATGTAGAAAACGTGTGATACTCTCTGCAGCTTGTTATGAGTATATTTGACAAATATTGTATATAATTAAAGCGGTGTAATGGTTATTAGTTGTTCATAATTATTGATTAAATCTTCTTATATACACTACATTACCCCCATTCTTCTCCTGCACGCTTCATTAATCAGTTTTCAAACAGTTTTTGTATCAACTATTATAAACCACAAAAAGTCATATTATGCTTCTTTACAACTTTATTCTCAAAGTTTGTTACTCTAAAATTAATGAAATTCCAAAATTAATTTTTCGTGTATACTCTGTAGGTGAAACACTAAAACCTATGTTTGGATAACTTCTGAGAAGTATAAAGACCAATTTGAATGCTCTGCTGAACATGCTCAATAAGCAAGGTAAGCATTCTTGTAACAATTTTTATTCCTATTTTTGTTTTTTAATCAGATCTATACCTTTGTAGTGAGATCATACAAGTTGTAATTATTTTCCATTCTTTCTCTGTAAAGGGTAGGGTTCACAATACAGCTATGACCATGTTCTACAATGACTTGATGTCGAAGAACAATATTGAGGTTGGTGGATTTAAATTTGTAATTGAAATTTTTGCTGATAAATCTTAATTCATTTAGGTTGAACCTTATAAACAGATTGACCTATTTGACGAGCTTCTTGTGAATAATTTTTTTAGTCACATTGGTAAAGATCAATAGGTGTGTAGCTTGGTTTTAATTTGAAATATGTACCTTTTGGCTAAAAACTGATACCGTTATTTTTTCGGTGACTTTGGGTCTAATTTCAGCAAAATGGCAATGTTAGAATCCCGGATGGAAGGAGCCTTTTAAAAGGAATGGTGGCTCGTGTGGCGTTGGTTGGTTTTTGAAAACAACCATTGTCATACCTTTCTTAATGACAAATATATCAACTTGTGCCTTCATTAGTAAGTTTCAACATATACATTTCTATGACCTGTTTGAACTCAATTGTGTAGTTTTCACTTTTCAGAAACAAGAACCACAAACATAAACTATGTTTATTGTTTAATTTTGAAAGGTATTGTAGGTTGCTGGTGATAGCGCTAATCCTCTTTATGTTTTTTTGCAAGGTATCATTGCCTCCTATGATGGAACCGAATTGAGGTCATCCTGGAGGTGGTAATGTGCCTCCGTATGGTGCAAAGCCTATGGGTTCTGCACCCGGATGAGTGTACCTAGGACGTGACCTGGTCCTGGTCCGCATATGGGAACGCTTCCGAATGTAGGTGGTGGTGGTATGATGAGTAATAGCCTGCCACCGTTTGACCACCAGGTAGTATGCAAGGTGGCGTTGGACAAATGGCGCGAGACCGTCGGTTGGACCTTCGCCTTCTCCACCAAGTATGGAGTCACCACCATTTCAGGACATGCAAGCCCGTTTGGAAGTTCGATAGATAATCAATCGAGAGGTCTGCCATCGAAGGTTGCACCAGACCATCGCTGTTTTCAGCTCAGGGTCAAGGCATGCCTCCCCCGCAAGCTTCTCTTTTTGGAGCTCAACCATGGAAATCTCTGACAAGTAAAATTTTGTATCTTACTAGAACATAGTATATGCTGCACTTTGATTGTTTGTCCATTTGGTTTACATTGTGACCATAAAGTTGCTATTCTGTTCATTTTTGTCATCATGTTGTGTCACTATCTCACTTAACCATAGGAATGGAAGAATATTTTTGATGAAAATTTGGTAGTTCACATCATCGGCTACTATTTAATGCTTAATATTCTTACTAGCCTAATGTAGAAGTGTTAAATGCTCTATTTTGAGGAGTTCTAATCATATACTTAATATGTCCATGATGCTATCATATAAATATGCTTAATGAATCTGAAAAGTAGTTATCTCAACAAGGCTAATTCGTAAGAATGCAGTCAAAAGGACCTCCTTTTCTTAGGGAGGACACTTGTTGAAATTGTAAATGTAAAGGACACATAATTAGACGTCTAAGAGGATGCATGCTCATTTTCCCCATACATCGTTCAGACGAGATTAGGTAATGTTGTTGTTGTTGTTGTTGTAAAGATAAATCTCGTCGTTCATTCTATAAAGTTAGTCATAAGGGGTCGGAAAGATCATCTCTTATTCTGAGAATCACTTTGATGAACAAAAGTTCAGAAAAAGAGTTCTATATATTGATTAATCCTAATTTAGCTTCTATTATCCAATCGATATGGTGGATAATACTTGTTGTTTAGGACCTGATTAGTATCTTTGACTAACTGAATCCTTACTAGGACAATTTATGCCTAATTTTATTTTGATGTGATAAAAATACGTATGGTCTAATACTCGGTGTCGAAGGGCTGCTTTATTACTTCAGTATAAATAGGCGGGACATATCAAGAAATTCTACCATAGAAGCAAGAAACCAATCAAGTCGTTATTTTGACCCATTTAAAAATAATTTGTGATTACCAGAATGTGCAAATTTTTTTATTTGCTAAGTTTATTTAGGGTCAATATATGATTTTGAATTATAAGAGAATAACAAAACCTATCATAATGAAGACTTAAATTAATGCACGAATCCCTTAAATGGAGTAAGATAATAACAAGAAACGAACTTGCGATATTACTTACACAAGAATGCTATTATTAACTTGTAACAATCATTGTGAACTTCTAATGGGTTTAACACCATAAAAGCTTAATCAAGGATTGTATTGTACTATTGTGTTCGTAGAAGACCTCCATATTCACACGTTATTCTTGTGAAGCCGGTGTTTTATTTATGTAACAAACATGTGAATAGGACTGCAAAAGAGGTTGTGATATCATTAAGTTACATTGTATAGAATAACTGATGATTTGCCATATGTGTATACAGGAGCCCGAGAAGAAGAAGAAGAAAGTGATGTTTTGCTACAAAAGTGAAACAAGTTGCGTAGGTACATAATAAGGCTGGTGGGAGTGGAAGCAAACCCACTCGTCTCTACGTCAGCGGTACCTCAGCTTTTTAACAAACTCACAAAAACTCACCCACAGGGATAATGACACTCACCCACACTCACATTTCATACCTATTTTTTTATTATTTAAACACACCCCACTCACAAAAAACACACCCACAAATAAACCTAACCCAAAAAATAAAAACACTTGGGCCCACAAAACTTAAACTCACCCAGGTGAGTTTGACCCTCTTTTTTTTCTGAAAACTAACTCGCGCGCGACATTTAAGGGGGGATGAGAACTCACGAGTAGCTTCACAAACTCATGAGTGGCTTCAATGCCACTCCCACCAACCTAAGAGATACACTACTTTTCATAAAAGTTTTTATGAATTTTTTGATACGTGTATGTTTAATATTTTATTTAAAATTGAATTATCGTTAACAATCTGGCGTTAAACAATTTCCGCCGCTATGCGTGGGTACTCGTCTAGTATATTCTTAGTAGTAGACAATCAAGTTGACATCTTAAAAAAATGTCTAAAATAAAAGTAAGATGGATAAAATAGTTTACTCCAAAATATAAATATAAAATCATTAATTCAATTAACAAAAAATGGTTCCACTACAACTAGGGGTGTCGGAAAAGTTGACCCGACCCGAACCCGAACCCGAATAAGCCTATTCGGGTCGGGTCACTCGGGTTCAAAAATATATTCGGGTCAATTCGGGTTGACCCGAATTGACACGAGTTCTAATTGGCCTCGGGTCCGGGTTAATATTTTTTAGCCTTGACCCGAATTGACCCGACCCGAATTGACCGAACCCGACCAACCCGACTTGACCCGAGTTTTTTAACACATTTTACATTGAAAATCTACACAAATAATCCAATTTTTATTTTTTTCACTCATACCCGGGTTAACCCGAACACGAGTTGACCCGACCCGAATTGACCCGACCCGAGTTGACCCGAACCCGACTGACCCGAGTTCCAATTAGACTCGGATTCAGGTTTGATTTTTTTGAGTCTTGACCCGACTTGACCCGACCCGAATTGACCTGAACCCGGTTGACCCGACCCGATTCCCACCCCTAATTACAACAATATAATCATAACAATAGTAATACTTTTGTTCGTATTAATTGATTTCAAAAAGTGTTAAGATCTTATGAATCGATTAAAACCTTATACCCATACGAGAACCAATTGTCTTATTTTTTAAAGCTGACCATTTATAAACATAAAAGTAAATCACACAAATTATTTCGCGCAAGCGAAATAAATTCAAAAAAAAAACGTCGCGCATGAGAAAACTTTAAATTATACGGATCGCAAAATATTTATAGATTTGAAAACATTTTATTTTGAGTGCTTTTTTTTATTAAAAATTATGTATAAAATATTAAAAGATTTCGATTTTTATATTTTTCAATTCAAAATCTGTCATGAATGATATCATAATTTAATTTCATATGTTTAATCAAACATAAAAAATTTGGAATGCAATGAGACATCTATTTTATGTTAACTGATATACTAAGGCTACTTATTCCCTTTTTTTGATAAATGAATAATTACAAATTATACTGAAAATGAATTAATTTTAAAAAGAAAACACCGAGTGTTTAATTTTTTTCTATCTTTGTTCAACGTGCTTTTTACAAGGCTAGGCGCAACGCAACCGGATTTTTCCGGTCGTGTATCGGTCACGACCGAATCGTCCCGTTGCGATGATTCGATCGCCGGAATCGATCCCTCCCTATTCGGTCTTAGTCACGATCGTATTTGGAAAAACTGGTGGGCTGTGTTTGTGTTTGAATTATGTGTTTGTGTATAAAAAAAAACTTTTTTTATTAAAATTTAAATTTTAAACCATATACCGTAAACGGAAACGTGAACACTTTTTATTCAAAAATTAAAAAATCTATTCCATATTTAAAACATGAAAATACTGAAACTGGAATACAATAGGAAATGAAATACACTACTAAATAGATAAAATAAAATTACATAATACGATTAGTCAGTTCCCGGATCTGAATCCGTAAACTGACCAGGTAACTCCCAACGCATTGTTTCTTCTTCATCTTCTTCCGCCATAATTTGTGCCTCCAGCTCCCTTCGTTTCCTTTCTTCTTCTTACAGAGTTTCTCTCAACACTTTTTGATCTAGGTATAGTTGATACACCTCATTGTCAGTCATTCTGCCATCTGAGTCGTTTTCAATTGGAAATGATAGATCGGGCGACACATTTCGGCGTTGGTGTTGTTGCGACGAAAAACCGATATGAGTTGTTTGAGATCGGCATGAAGAACCGATACGAGTTCGGGATGGATAATCCAAGTTATTCAACCATTCAGTATTTTTTTCAATTATAGCCTCCAATTTTACTGACTTTCTAAACAAAGACCTTTGGACTTTGAAATCGATACCAGATTGATTACTAAGATACGTGTTGATTAAATGACGCTTCTGTGGGGAGAGATCACGGCATCTCTCACATGCCGTGCGCAATTTCGTATTTTCTTCGGACGCAACATCGAAATCATTAGCTAACTTTATAAGCTCATCGTAACGACGTTGTTGTTGAATTATTTATTTCTGAATTATAGCCTCAATCTCGGTTTCGGTATGTGGGAAAGAGCATGCCATTTTTTATTTCTGAATGTGTGTATGAAAAAACAGAGTTATATGAGAAAATATTGAGTTGTGTGTGAAAAAACTGTGTGTGAAAATGTGGTATTTATAAAGAGAAAATAATGATTTAAAAAAAAATCAAATAGGTCGCACTAGGTCGTCGGGTTGTGGCAAATAGGTCGCACTAGGTCGTCGGAGAGAGAAAACTGAAAAAACTAGGTCGCGACCTAGTTAGCGTTGTGGGTAGCCTAAGTACCTCAAATTTATTTAAAACAACATATCATGGTATAAGTGATTTACATGTGATAGCGGAGTTCAACTTGATTGTCATTTTGCTAAAAATAGTCTCGTCTATAGGGGCGGAACTAAAAAATTTTGCTCGAAGAATCAAACTTTCATATATTTTATAAACTATACAACAAAGCGATTTTTAGACGGTAAAATTATAAGAAAATCGAAAATATTTTCGACAATTTACACTATAATTACTTCGTTAGAAGGGTCAGACGACCCCTTTGACCCCTGCCTACCTCCGCCACTGCTCTTCTGTATGCTGCTTGTTTAGCATACATACGGGGAAGGTTATACATACCCTTTTAAAAAGCCATTGGTACCCTCCCTAGATTTTGATGTTTTTTGATGTTTTTTTATTTTTTATAATTTTTATAATTTTGTAATTGCTATAAAACTGTGAAAAGGAAAATCTGAAAAAAAAATATAGTTTGATGAGTCAAAACTGTTAAACTGACAAAAAACGAAGAATAAAAACTGATAAAAATTGTGTTAGACAAAACCAGGAATGTATAGAAAGAACCTTTTATACTTTTAAAATACTTTTCGATGGACCAAGGGGTCTTTATAATAGCACCCCATACATATATATAATAGGCAAGGTTATATAGACCCCCATAAAACCCCATCTATACCCCCCCTGTTTTTTTTCATTTTTTTTATTATTTTTATTATTTTTATTTTAATTTTGTTATAAAACTGTGAAACAGAAAATACGAAATCAAAAAAATAAAGTTTAACAGGTCAAAACTGTTAAACTTATAAAAATACAGAACAGATTCTGATAAAAAAAACTGTCCAGAAAATTATAAGGGGACAAAACTACACAAACATTGTACTTTTTGTCATTTTTATGTGGGCCAAAGGGTATGTATAGTAGACCAGTGGGTGTTCGTTGTACACTAGTTAAAATGAGTTTAATATTTATTTTACTACTCCTTCCGTTATAAATTAATAGTTCTCCCAAAAAAATACATTGTTTTAAAAAACATCACTATTAGTGTATGTTCTCTCTTACTTTTTTACAAATGACACTTTTATTCTTATACAATTAATTATAACATTTTATATGGTTTACTAGCATGATACCCGTGGAATGCAACGACGGGTAATAAATCATTATTTTTTCGCAATCGATTTAGCGTTAAAATATAAAAATGATGAATTAAAATAAATAAAATCAGTAAAAATAGAAAGAAAAAAAAATGTAAATATATCAAAATGGATGTTGAATTAAAGAGAACAAAATTTTTAAAAAATGGTGTAATTAGATTATAAAAAAATGAATTAAGATATTTCAATTTAAAAATAAAAATGAGTTTTTAATAAGTTGTTAAGAAGTTGTTACAAAAATTTGTTAAAAAAATTGATCGTCAAGATTTAAATTTAAGTTTGGATTAAAAATGATCTAATGGTTAAATTATTAATCTTATTATCTTAATTTTTAGTTTTGAGTTAGGTTTGGAGTTAGGATGTGTATATGCACCATGTATATATAGTACTAGCATGTACCCGCGAAATGCAGCGACGGGTAATAAGTGATTATTTTTTAGCAATTGATTTAACGTTAAAATGTAAAATAGTTGAATTAAAATAAATAAAATCACCAAAAATAAAAAAAACAAAAAATTTGTAAATATATCAAAATGGATGTTGAATTAAAGAGAACAAAATTTTAAAAAATATGGTGTAATTAAATTATAAAAAAAATAAATGAGTTAAAAGATATTTCAATTTAAAAACAAAAATAGTTTTTTAATAAGTTGTTAAAAAAGTTTGTTACAAAAGAAATGAATGTTTAAAATTTGAAGTTAGGTTTGGATTAAAAATAATCTAACGGTTAAATATTACGTAATATATTTATTTTAATTTTTGGTTTGAAATTAGGTTTGGAGTAAGTATGTGTATATGGTATATGGCGGAACCATCATAAGTCCGTGTACCTTTTTGGTACCGAGCCCTCCACCCAACAAGGAAGGCATATCCCGGTAAATTACCTAGGCAACACTGGCTGACTAAGCCGGAGCCAAGATTCGAACCCCCGCCCTTTCGCTTGACTTAGTCAACTGCGCGCTTTTGCGGTATATGCATCCTTTATAGATAAGATAGAATATAGATAAATAGATGTAGTATATAATTATTAGTACCATTAGGTGTAATATGGTAAATTTATTATATTACTTATATTTATTTTTGAGATTGAAACTATAATTTTGGGAGAAAAAAAATATAAGAGAGTATTAATTTGAGACGAAGAAAATAGTTAGTTTATATTTTGACTAAAGTTGTGGATAGATGAGAAGAATTTACTTACTTTACATTTGTTAAGGGATATATAAAAAACTTTGTGTTATTGAAATATCTAAAGTATATCTACAATGTTGAATCCTTGATCTTAAATTCTATGCTTTGTACAGCACCTACGTCTTTAGTATTACACTTTTCAAGTTCTTATTTTAGTTTTGTATTTATATTGAACTTATATGTTTTAAAGAAGTTTTGTTAGTGTATGCGTTGTGTGGTTTTTAGGCGAAAAACCGAATTGATTCGGCGGTTTAATCGATTGACCCGGTGATCTGGTAGCTTGATCGGGTCAAATAAAAAACCGGTTTTTAAAACATTGGTTTTTTTAACATGAAACTTATATGATTTCAGTAGTAATTTTTATTATTTAAGACAAACTGAAAATAATAATAATAAAAAAGTTTGGAGAAAAAGAAAACCTAAAAGTGCTGTTTGAATTAAAATTACAATCTCCCATTAAAAAAAGCGGGAAAAGGTCCAAAAAGAAACACAAAGACATGAAGTAAGATTAACTGTTGTTTTCGATTTTCAGTTTTAATCGGTTTGATATTCTTTTAAGATTTCAAGTCTTTTTATTATTGACTGTTGGTTTTTTATTTACAAGTTTGATCAAAGATTATAAATGTCCATCATTTATGGTTTCTGTGTTTCTCTTGAACAAATGTGTTGTTTTGTTAATGTCGTGACTGCTGGGTTTCTAAACAAACATAGGATGGAAGGTGATCATCAGACCGCGGTTTCTGATGGTCTCGCTCGAAGACCTAAGATAAAACACGATTTGTATGGGTAAAGTTACTTACTTACTTCTTTTTAAACACACACTTGTTTATTTAATTGTTAATGATGGTAATTTAACATGTTTGTTCGTTTTTAGAAGGGCCAGGGGCCCTACAATGTCCTCTACAAAGGGAAACTGGACTCCACAGGAGGTATTTTGTTAAAATTTTGCATATATTATTGGCTCTTATATAAAATACAATTTGCCCGGTATAAGACTAAAATGAGTGGTCACACATCAAAAAAAAAAAACACCCCGTCACATTAGTTTTTTCACTTCCACATCCACATCGCATTCACACAAAAAACAACCATCTTATTATCACACATTTCCACACCAATTTAACCATTTTTTTTACTTTTTTTCAAAAACTACCATCAACAATTAATTTATTTAAAACCTAACTTACTTTATACATAAAAAAACATTACATATAATTTAAAATTTAAACCTTAATTTATTTTTATTTTAATTATTTAACTTCGTAAATTAAAAACGTAAATATAAACACTTTTTATCCCAAAATTAAAACATTTATTAAACTAGCCGTTGCCCATTTAATACATTTTTTTTAAAAAAAAATTAAAAAATCCGTTAAGCATTTTTGAAAATTATAAAAAAAAAGTATTCAAAACTAGCCGTCAGGAAGATTTGAAAATTAAAAAAAAAAGTTGTTTGAAAACTAGCCGTTAGATAAAAGATTTTAAAAAAAATTCAAATAAATTTTTTGCCTCCAAAAAAAAATACTAGGGCCAGTTTGGTTGGGTTTAATTGAGAAGGGTAATGAAAAATACACGAGCTGAGGGATAGGAAATGAAAATATGGCATGGTTTCCACGGACGTGGGCGTGGCCACGGCGTCTTCCACGTCGTAAACGGCGGTGTGGTCACGCTGCCCCACGCAGGCCCACGCAGCCCAACGGCGTGTACCCTCCTTTTACTTTTAGAGTTTCATACTTTTAAGTTCCCCCTCTTTCTCTTTTTTTTAAACAGTTTTTGTTCCCCCTCTGTCCCATGTTTTTTATTTCAAGATAGAAACGTTGAGTTTGAGCTGTTCATGGTCAGACAGGTTCTGAATCGAAACAAATTAGTTTAAATCCCCGATCTTTGGTTCCCCTTATTTTATTTTATTTGTTTCAGTTTTGTCATAACATACGGTGGCGAGAATTGAAACTTTCTATTGCTAATTTGTTTTTTGTATCACTTGCGACTTCAATATTGAATTGCACAACTATGTGCATTACTGTAAAAAAAAAAACTTCTTACCAGAATGTATGTTTGTATCTTATGGACTCTCGATCAGTTAATCGGATCAACCATTTGTCGGTTACAGGATGAAAAGTTGCAATCAGCTGTGAAAGAGTACAATGGAAAAAACTGGAAGAAGATTGGTATGTATCTATGCTTTCGTCAACATACAAATTTTTTCGTTGCCATTCTCTAGACTCTATTAGTATCTTTGTCTGCCTGATATGCAGAAAGTATATTCTTATAAAGTATCTTAACTGATGAACCAGAAACAACTCAGCTGTAGAAGCCAAATTTAAACCAAGTAACTGGGCTCACTTAGTATTGATGGTTCTTATCCTTTGCCTATTAGTGTCATCTACTAAAAACAATAGAAAACAACTATACCTGTTTTAATTTTTTTTTGTTTTATTTCATTAATTGGAACGTAGGTTGATGATAACTTTAGTTTATGCAAGTCTTTGGGCTCTACTATAATTTGTATAACTGGTACTTTACCTTTATTCAAGTATTGAAATTTATCTTCGCGATCAGAAAATACAAACTTTATTAGTACCTAATATAGTATGATTTGTTCAGCTGCTAAATGTATGGGGGACCGAACAAACACTCAGTGCCAAAATCGATGGAATAAAGTTTTAAGTCCAGAACTGTTTAAAGGCAAATGGAGTAAAAAGGTGAATTAATATATTTGCTTATGATGAAACATGTAGCTCCTTACTTTTCCTCACATGATATCTGTTCGCGTAGGTCTCCGGCCAGGGCCTTCGGACACATACGCTTCCCCGCAACGGCACCGAAGTCCACCTATATTTAATAAGACTGATATTATGACAGTGGAGCATTAAATGGCTAAACCTAGGGCCAAGGGAAAGTAAAAGCAACCCACAGTGTTATCCAGGGGGCCTTCGTCTACCCAGCGGGTAAAGAGAAGTACCGCCGCCCTTGGGGAAACAAATCTATCGATTACAGGGATTTGTGTTACCTAGGACTTGGTGCCTAGTCTACTGATGTGACCACACATCCAGGTATGCACTACAGAGTAGTATAAATACCCCACATTTAACACACACAACACTTACTTCGCAATACTACTCACCATTTATATAACTATACTCTCTGATATTCCACACCGGATACCATCCCTATGACAGTAACTTACTCTCACACCGGAGCTTGGTCTCGGGGTCAAACCTGGGACGAGGCTAACGTGTGCTATCTTGTGTTTCAGGTTCGAGATCAAGATACTTGCACATTATCATTGTGACCGAAGTGAATTCGCTAGTAGCAGCCTAGCCGGAGAAATTTGCTTCAACAATTGGCGCCATCCGTGGGACCTTAAACTCGAATCTCCACAAACAGCAATAGATGGCAGGAGTCTCGGGAGGGTCACCACCCCCGACATCCCCCGACCGCGATCCTGCGACGGTCGAAAAGGAAACTGAAACACCCATAAACCTAAGAGAAAAAATCTTGGAAAGCATGAACGTGTTGCAAAACTTAGTAGAACGCCACAATGCCATCTCCAAGAGGTCCATCTCACCTACAAGACTGGCCTTCGAAGATGACACACAAGAAACACCACAGAACCAAGATGAAGGACGAAGGGTCCAGAGGGAGAATAACCTACCGGTGGATGACTTGCAAAAGCCTTTTAAGGATGTGAGGGCTTCTCCTTTTACCAAAAGGATTATACAGTTTTCTTCACCGAAGCACATACTGTCCGCAACCCTCAAGTTATACTCGGGAGCGACTGATCCCAATGATCACATCACTCGGTTTGCTGGTGCAGCTAATTCGGGAGAATGGCCGATGCCAGTATGGTGTAAATTCTTTCAACAAACTTTGGATGGAGCTGCCGGAGGATGGTTCGAAAGGTTGCCGAGAGGCAGCATAGATAACTGGGATGATCTAAAGGACCAATTCTTGGAAAGGTTTTCCCTAAGAAGGAAGAGCCTAAAAACACCAATGGAAATCACCACCATCACTCGTAAAGCACACGAAACCTTGGCTGTGTTCAAAGAGCGCTGGACAGATGAGGCAAGCTATATTCAAGGGGTTCCGGAAGTGATGAAGATATAAGCCTTTGTGAATGGAGCTAAATGCCCGGAATTGGTCCGACGTTTCATAGACGATACGCCCATGACGGTGACAGACATGATGCAAAGGGTGGATGATTTCATAAAATCTGAAGATGCCTTCCGGAATACAGAACTACCAACGGGAGAAATGGGTGATGGAAATGTAAAGTACAACAGGGAAGAAAGATACACCCCATCCGGTGCACGTGGACGCAACCGAGGTCGCCAAAGGAATGATTACCGCTCCAAGCCCTCTTTCTCCCCATATGTACCTCCGGTGAGCCAAAATCAAGGGAGAAGGTTCCCATACCAACGTCCCAGTTTAGAATCTCTAACCAAGTTCCCTAAAGAAATCCTAGCCACTGAATTGCAATTGTGTCTTCCCCCACCATTGCCAACCAAGGGGATAGTCAGACCCGAAAACATGGATAAGTACTGTGACTATCATCAAGAAAAGGGTCATCTCACCAACGATTGTCAGCAGTTAAGAAAATAGTTGGAAGCAGCCTTGGAGTCTGGTAAGCTAAACCATCTAGTAAGAGACTTGCGAGGAAGGGTAAACAAAGGAAATCAGGGAAGAGGAAATGGAGATTACAAAGGAAAAACAATAAACATGATGGAAAATAGATGTAGCGGAACAAAAAGGAAGGAGGTATGTGATATGAGTGTTTTTACTCATATCATTAGTAGCTTAAAACATTGAAATAATGCATGAAATGTATAAAATATGCCTTGGAATTGCTTGTTTCGTGTTTTCATGTGTGTAGGTACCAAGTTCACGAAAATCGACAAAAATCGACACGGGTTTTGAAGAAAAAGATCAAGGATGCTAAAATCGAGTTCGTTATTCGAGGAATTGAGTTTTTATATGTTATCGGGCTTTGTGGGTCCCACATTTGGCTAATGGGCCTCAAAGCCTAATACCAAGGCCCATTAGTAATGAAACGGATGGAAGTTGTATTTACAAAGCCCGAGCCCAACAAAGATCAATTAATGGGCGGATGAAAGTTTCAAGCCCAATTCACTTATTACATTGGAACAATGGAAAGTTTTTATATGATGGGTTCAAAAGGCCCAAAAAGGAGTTAGAAAATTTAAAGACGTTGCAAAGTTTTATACGAGTATAAACTTTCTTTTTGGTCTTGGTCAAAAGTTATTCGGTCAAAGAAAATCAATAAACAGAAGAGACGAGAGAAGAGAAAGGAATTGGGGGAAAGAAGCAGTCACAAGAACCCTAGAAATTAGGGGTTTCCTCTAATCATCAAGCGAGTACTATCCACGCTTGTTTTTGGATGATTCAGGGAAAGAGAAACGCGTGGGCTACACGCAGATGCTGTACTAAGTGTCTACGTGGACAATCAGCACGTCAGAGCTATCCTCTCATTGGCTAATATCCCTGCCATTAGTCAAGGATCCAATCATTACCCTCCAAGTCAGCAAGGAGAAAGCACAAAAGAAACACAAAATGGTACACGGTGGCAATCCGTGTGAGGGTGATTGATCCTGCACCGTTTGATCATAACAAACATGAAAGAGAGAAGAATGATGCCGAATGGAGGGTCGAGATACGCCTCATCACCAACAAACACTTCATCCCTCATCCCTCCCCTTCGCTATAAAAACCCACTCGAAAATCAGTAATATCATCCCTTTATTTAGCTTAGAGTTGTAATGTTAAAATAGTGGTAGGATTTATTTTCTTTTAACATTTTGTAATGAATTTCAGGTTGATTTAATAAAATTAATGTCAGTTTAGCAAACGATTTTCTTTTGTGTTCTTAATATTCTCGAATCAGATTTAAAGTTTTAATACTATTCCACTTATTTTATTGATTATAACATAAGATTGAATTTATAAGCTTCTTAATAGCTTATTAGTTTGATTTGAGTTAAGTTTGGGATTCGGTTTATCCTACTGATAAATCGAGAAATACTGGTGGTTCGTTATATGTTCGAGATGTTTTCCATGGTGTTTAATGGAGTCGTTTTAGTTCCAAGGCAGCTCAGCGCTCGCCTTCTACCCAACGGATATCTTCAATAGGTTCTATTTTTTTTATTTTTTTATTTTTTTATTATTGTTTTATTTTCTGTATTGAATCTGCTTATTAGATTGAATATGAGTTAGGATTAATTTGTTAATTGTTTTATGTTTCTGTTTAGTTGATATTATGAGTTGTCAGAATGAATGTGAACTGTTGATGCATACTTGTATGTTATTGTGGTTTATTGTTATGAATTGGATTTCTGAAGTTTCGATAAGCAAGTTATTTTTATAAATCTATCTTATTCTATGTTCAGTTTTATGTTTTCTTGATTATTGCTAGAGATGTTTAAACAAAAAGGATTTAAAGGCGTCTGATGAATCTGATGGTTTTAGTAAGAATGAGTGTCGTGTATTTTAATTTGAAGGTTATGTCCCAGTGCTTTCGAATCAAGATGTTAAGATTCTGCTAAGCTTTTGAGTCATCTTAGTTGCTGATTTTTTTTATCTTATATGGTTTGATTTAAGTCTGTTTGGATTTGAATTATAGTGATATAGTTGAACTGTAGTCTTAGAGTTTTCGGTGTGGAGTTTTATTTTTCGTTTGAGCTTTTGAACTGCTGATTCTTCATTATAGTTATTGACTGTCGGATTTGTGTTAACTGCTGTTTGTGAGTTACTGGTCTTGTTTTTCTACTGATATAAACTGGCCTGCGGTTATTTTTTTGATTATCTGAATATACTTGTATCTGCTTAAGTTTTAATTTAGTCACTGCTTGGGAGTATGTTTATTTATCAGTTGTAATTTAGTGTAGTTGCTGATATTTCTGCGTTTTTCTTTTCTGAATTTTAGTGTAGTTTGGGTTCAAATTTGTTTTCATCTGATTTACTTGTTGGATAAATTTGGGTTCTGACACTGAGTTTTAATTTAAATGCTGAATTTAAGAATGTGTGTTAAATTTATGTTTCTGTTCAATGTGTAGTCATTTTTAGTAGTAATCATATTTGGTAAGTTGTTAACTGGATGTTTTTATTTGTGATTTAAAGTCTGCTGTGTAAATAATTTAATTCCAAAAAATTCGTCATGAGTGGGTCTCGAACTCTGGCCTGCAAGCTTTTTAAGCAAGATACTTACCACTGTGCTAGTGGTTAATTTGATTATCATTCGCATTGAAATTCTTATATTAGGTAACAAGTTTAAATCTAAATGATATATTTTAAAAAGAAAAGAGATGGCAACTAGGATCGAACCCCTGACCTTCCCTTTATTAACCCAGCGCTTTAACCATCTGATCTAGCGCCTTGTCTGTGTTGAAATATCGCTTATATAATTAATATAGATTGTTTTTATTGAGCTGTCAGATTTATTTAAATACTCTAGTTTAATTTTTATTCCATTTCTTTTAATTTTCTTTTATATAATTTCTGTTTAAGTAAAAAAATAAATAATAAATTAAATATAAAAAAATGTTTTTATTAAATTTAAATAGTTTAATTAATTAGATTTTTATAATATTAGATTGAAATAAAAATAGTTTTTAAATAGATTTATTTTAAATTTTTTTTAAATAGTTTAATTAGATTTTTAAAATAGATTAAAAGTTATTTTTGTTAAATAGAATTAATTTTTATAGATTGTTTAAAAGTTTAATTTTTAAATAGTTTTATTTTACGTAATTATTTTAGATTTAAATATAGCGGGGTTTACGATTCATGCACTTTAAGCTAAAACTAATTAGTTTAAAATTTTTAGATTTTAATTGTAGTTTAAAAACCGAAAACCAATTCAAATCAATTGTCCAAATCAAAGCAAAACGTCTCAAATTCATAAGATCTTCGTGTACAACGAACTTGATTCACTCACGTGTTTAATTGAATTCGTCATTGGTATTATTGGACTATTACTTTTTCCTAAAGGTAATTTTCTAATTTACCCTATAACGTATCTAATTATCACTATACTATCCACGATACATCAAAAATTTTGGCGCCGCTGCCGGGGATCTTGTGTACGATTCGTCTTTGTGAAAATTTGTTGATCGTTGATTTGAAGACCCTTTCCGTCCTCGGAAAGTTTTGTTATTTTCTTATTATATAGTATGTATCGTTTTTATGAAAAATACCAAAAATAATCTTCTTAATCTTCTATCATGTTTAATTCTTTTTCTCCTCACCCTCTAAATTTTAATTCTTCCTTCGTTAATTGTGAAGGGTGTGGAGAACCGTTATATGGTTTTTCACCATGTCGGTGGTGCACGTGTGAGCGTTGTGGAAATGACTTACGAAACGATATACGAGTTGGATTTTGTCCATATTGTAATGAGATTACTTCATGTGGAAATCCGAATTTTTCGAATAATTCTCTCGATTTCAATCCACCTCCGCACCCTACATACGAGACACCCTCGAGTGAGTTTTGTGGAAACGATTCTCATTTTGGTGATGATTGTTCGCATCGATTCTCGCTTAATTACGAGCAAGAACCGAGCTACAATCAAAACTTTAATGATCATTGTTATCCACAAGATTTACCGAGTTTATCACAACAATATCTTTGTTGTGAGTATTGTGGAGGTCCTCACGAGAGTTTTTGTTGTCAACCGAGAGATCAAAATTTTTATGAGCCTAATCCTTGCTATAATTCGATTCCTTCCGGTTTTGACCAATCTCCACAATCTTCTTTCGATATAGAACGAGCTCAAGCGGAAGCAAAATCTCTTGCTAATCGTGAACTCGAGCGTTTACTTCTTTTTGATGATGACGAGGATAGTTCTATTTCTTTGAGAGATCTTATTGCTCTTCATCCTTCGTCTAGTGCTATCGTTTGTCCTATTCGTATCTTGGAGCCCGAGGATTCTCCCATCCTAGATGATGAGGAAATATCTCATGACATCACCACTCCTATTCATGATTCTTCCACCGTGGAACCCGAAAATTCTCTAAGCAAGGGGGACGAGCATATTAGCACTATTCTTGTCCAAAACCCGAGAGAGTTCGACGGTATTTCCAATGAGATGTGTGATTTGCCACATTGTGATGACTCGACTTCTTCCATTCACTTTAATATTTTCTCCAATTCTAATGATGAAAATTGTGATGGAAATGAAGATTTTGAGGATGATTCTACTTCTAGTGAATTTTCTAATGAGGAGTTCTCCGATGAACTTTCTTATAAAGATGATATTCACGATTCGGATTTTGAGGGGTTTACCGATGAACCTACTCTTCTTCACCCATTTCCACCGGGAAATGAGGATGATAGTGATCCGTTTTATGAGAGGTTCACTTTTGAACTTGCTCCTTTAGACCCATTTCCACCGAGAAATGAGGTTGATTTGACTATTCCGATCCTTGAGAAGTTCACCGATGAACTTACTCATTTAGATGTAGAGGACGTGATTCTTCGTGAGAAGTTATCCAACGTCTATCTGCTCATTTCTAGGATCGAGGCTTTGAATTCTAAGCCTAATCCCGAGTCTTTCTCTCCATCTCCTATTCCCGTTGAGGATAGTGATCCGCTTATGGAGGAGATTGGTACTTTTCTTGCTTCTCATGATTCGATACCACCGGGTGTTGATGATATCGACCCGGAGGGGGACACTCTCTTTTTAGAGAATTTACTTGATGATGATTTCGTCCCAAGTCCTCCTCCCACCCACTTTGACCTTAATGTGCGGGTTTTTCATGTGTCTCACATTGAGTACCATGACCCCATTGATCACATTTCCAAGGGTGAAATGGTCGTTAAAGCAAAGAATGTTGATTCCACTATGGATGAAACTTTTATTCCACCATTACCATGTGCTTCATATGATCATGGATTAGCATGGGGGGACGACACCGTGTTGTCCATTCCTTTCTCCACCGAGGACGAGGTATTCGATCCCGGAATCGTTTATTTAGGGAAATCTCGGCCTTTCACCGATGTAATAATTGAAAGATTTTTCAATCATCATGGTGCGAGTTTATCTCGTGGAGCATGCTACATCCATACCATTAGTTGTGACTACCATCTCGTTTTAGAGATTTGTGTTGGAGTTTTATCCTTTCGTTTGTCATCGGACAACGAGGATGAGATTTTTGACCCCGGCATCGCGCTTAATGTTGGTTTCTACTCCAATATGCCGGTTTTTACCTTTTTCCCTAAGGACAAATGAATGCGGGGATCGAGTCGAGCTCATGACTCGGTTAACAAAAACGAGGTGCCTTGTGGGGGAGTCCCATACATTCTATCTTCTTTCTATTTTCTAACATCTAATAAGGCTTGATCTTTCAAGCTCGTGTTCGTGTTTTTGTTGTGTTGTGATCTTAGGTACGACCCTTATATTTGAAGATTCTCGTGTTCGGTTTTTGCCGGTCCACTTGATCTTCCATTCTTTGAATGCCAAAAGGGGCACACTCTTTACCCTTGATTTTTTATCGACTAACGTTTTTCTTAAGGCATAATTAATAAACGGCTTATAGATTTGCGTGCTCTTTCCATGCTAGGAATTTGCATTAGACTCTTCGTATTTTAGCAAGGGGGTGTCACTCTTGAGCTAAGAAACATTGAGGACAATGTTTGGTTTTAGCATAGGGGAGTCAATCGATATAATCGCTTGCAATTGCTTTTGTCGTGTCCAAACGTAGTGTTTTTCTCATTTTTCAATAAAATTTTAAATTTTTTGTGTTATTTTTAATTTTTAATAAAGAAAATAAGTGTTTTTGACACGAATGTAGGCTTTCAATAAGAATAGTTTTTGACTCGACTTGGTTTTTAGCCTTAGCTTTTCCTTAACGTATTTGAATTAAGTTTTGCTAGGCTTTTATATAGGGAGCTTTAAAACGCGAAGGTCTTAATTCATACGAGTTAAGGACAAGAACTTTTCGCAAGCTCCTATAATTGATCCTAGAAAGTCGTCTATCAAGGGAACTTTAAAACGCAAATTCTAAAACTTGCAAGAGTTTAAGAAGATGCAAGATCCTATAGATGACTTGAAAACCCAAAACTTTGATTTGATAGGCTAAGTATCCATTTATGGAGAACAAGAGATGATAGAGCCAATTATAAGTTCGGTATTCTTTCGGGAATTTATGTGAGTTAATTATGAGCCTATTCTCCCATCACTTGTTAATAAATTTTAATTGCAATAAATAGGGTTGAACGATTTAAAAAGTTACTTAGCTTCTAGCCCAAGATCGTTTAAAAGTTGCTCGGTATGGATTAGAGTTCATAGACAAGGCATAACTTATTGAAGCGGGATGCGAAGATTGGCGAGTCCAAAAAGGTCCTAACAAGACATGAGGGCTATGTTTTATTGCTAAAGATCTCAAGTGATGTGAAGATTCATTAATCAAAAATCAATATGAAGGATCGAGACACACGACGAAAAGCAAAATACTCCCCAAAAGTCATGGAGAAGTCTATCCAAAAAGACCAAAATAAGGTATGAGGATAAATGAAGCCAAGTCCAAAAAGGAGGCGGATCGTTGTAAATCAAAATCCCAAGTAAAGATTGGAGAAAAATGAAGAAGTCGTGGTCCAAGTATGAATCTCTCAAAACTTCAAGTGAAGAAATATTATGAAGAGAAGACCATTATTTCGTGAACGTCTCTCAAGGTTGGAAGTATTAAGTCATTGCCAAATATCGATCCGAGAAAGGTCTCAAATCGCGAAACAAGTTATGCCAAGATATGAACTTTATGAAGTCCCGAGAAGCAGTTTTAAAAGATTTTGTCCTTTAGCTAACTATTGATTAAATCGTTCACTTTATTTTCGGCCTAATAAATTATCGAAATAAGTCAACAATGCATCCTCGTGATCATTTAAGACAACAATAAAATATAAGAGATACACTTAGGAATAAGGGAGTCTAAGTGAATAATTAGCCCACATGAGTTCGTGTTAGTCTACCAACTTATAATAACAATGATCTTGTTTTTGCACTTGGCATGGAAAAGTGAAAAGTCGAGGACGATGAATCTATTTGAACTTTTATATTATGTCTTTGCAAAATAAAGTGTCAAAAGTTGAATAATGGTGTAGTTGTAGTTTTATTTTATTATTGCGTGAGGACACGGCAACTGCTTAGCATGGGGGAATTTGATATGAGTGTTTTTACTCATATCATTAGTAGCTTAAAACATTGAAATAATGCATGAAATGTATAAAATATGCCTTGGAATTGCTTGTTTCGTGTTTTCATGTGTGTAGGTACCAAGTTCACGAAAATCGACAAAAATCGACACGGGTTTTGAAGAAAAAGATCAAGGATGCTAAAATCGAGTTCGTTATTCGAGGAATTGAGTTTTTATATGTTATCGGGCTTTGTGGGTCCCACATTTGGCTAATGGGCCTCAAAGCCTAATACCAAGGCCCATTAGTAATGAAACGGATGGAAGTTGTATTTACAAAGCCCGAGCCCAACAAAGATCAATTAATGGGCGGATGAAAGTTTCAAGCCCAATTCACTTATTACATTGGAACAATGGAAAGTTTTTATATGATGGGTTCAAAAGGCCCAAAAAGGAGTTAGAAAATTTAAAGACGTTGCAAAGTTTTATACGAGTATAAACTTTCTTTTTGGTCTTGGTCAAAAGTTATTCGGTCAAAGAAAATCAATAAACAGAAGAGACGAGAGAAGAGAAAGGAATTGGGGGAAAGAAGCAGTCACAAGAACCCTAGAAATTAGGGGTTTCCTCTAATCATCAAGCGAGTACTATCCACGCTTGTTTTTGGATGATTCAGGGAAAGAGAAACGCGTGGGCTACACGCAGATGCTGTACTAAGTGTCTACGTGGACAATCAGCACGTCAGAGCTATCCTCTCATTGGCTAATATCCCTGCCATTAGTCAAGGATCCAATCATTACCCTCCAAGTCAGCAAGGAGAAAGCACAAAAGAAACACAAAATGGTACACGGTGGCAATCCGTGTGAGGGTGATTGATCCTGCACCGTTTGATCATAACAAACATGAAAGAGAGAAGAATGATGCCGAATGGAGGGTCGAGATACGCCTCATCACCAACAAACACTTCATCCCTCATCCCTCCCCTTCGCTATAAAAACCCACTCGAAAATCAGTAATATCATCCCTTTATTTAGCTTAGAGTTGTAATGTTAAAATAGTGGTAGGATTTATTTTCTTTTAACATTTTGTAATGAATTTCAGGTTGATTTAATAAAATTAATGTCAGTTTAGCAAACGATTTTCTTTTGTGTTCTTAATATTCTCGAATCAGATTTAAAGTTTTAATACTATTCCACTTATTTTATTGATTATAACATAAGATTGAATTTATAAGCTTCTTAATAGCTTATTAGTTTGATTTGAGTTAAGTTTGGGATTCGGTTTATCCTACTGATAAATCGAGAAATACTGGTGGTTCGTTATATGTTCGAGATGTTTTCCATGGTGTTTAATGGAGTCGTTTTAGTTCCAAGGCAGCTCAACGCTCGCCTTCTACCCAACGGATATCTTCAATAGGTTCTATTTTTTTTATTTTTTTATTTTTTTATTATTGTTTTATTTTCTGTATTGAATCTGCTTATTAGATTGAATATGAGTTAGGATTAATTTGTTAATTGTTTTATGTTTCTGTTTAGTTGATATTATGAGTTGTCAGAATGAATGTGAACTGTTGATGCATACTTGTATGTTATTGTGGTTTATTGTTATGAATTGGATTTCTGAAGTTTCGATAAGCAAGTTATTTTTATAAATCTATCTTATTCTATGTTCAGTTTTATGTTTTCTTGATTATTGCTAGAGATGTTTAAACAAAAAGGATTTAAAGGCGTCTGATGAATCTGATGGTTTTAGTAAGAATGAGTGTCGTGTATTTTAATTTGAAGGTTATGTCCCAGTGCTTTCGAATCAAGATGTTAAGATTCTGCTAAGCTTTTGAGTCATCTTAGTTGCTGATTTTTTTTATCTTATATGGTTTGATTTAAGTCTGTTTGGATTTGAATTATAGTGATATAGTTGAACTGTAGTCTTAGAGTTTTCGGTGTGGAGTTTTATTTTTCGTTTGAGCTTTTGAACTGCTGATTCTTCATTATAGTTATTGACTGTCGGATTTGTGTTAACTGCTGTTTGTGAGTTACTGGTCTTGTTTTTCTACTGATATAAACTGGCCTGCGGTTATTTTTTTGATTATCTGAATATACTTGTATCTGCTTAAGTTTTAATTTAGTCACTGCTTGGGAGTATGTTTATTTATCAGTTGTAATTTAGTGTAGTTGCTGATATTTCTGCGTTTTTCTTTTCTGAATTTTAGTGTAGTTTGGGTTCAAATTTGTTTTCATCTGATTTACTTGTTGGATAAATTTGGGTTCTGACATTGAGTTTTAATTTAAATGCTAAATTTAAGAATGTGTGTTAAATTTTATCCATGTTTCTGTTCAATGTGTAGTCATTTTTAGTAGTAATCATATTTGGTAAGTTGTTAACTGGATGTTTTTATTTGTGATTTAAAGTCTGCTGTGTAAATAATTTAATTCCAAAAAATTCGTCATGAGTGGGTCTCGAACTCTGGCCTGCAAGCTTTTTAAGCAAGATACTTACCACTGTGCTAGTGGTTAATTTGATTATCATTCGCATTGAAATTCTTATATTCGGTAACAAGTTTAAATCTAAATGATATATTTTAAAAAGAAAAGAGATGGCAACTAGGATCGAACCCCTGACCTTCCCTTTATTAACCCAGCGCTTTAACCATCTGATCTAGCGCCTTGTCTGTGTTGAAATATCGCTTATATAATTAATATAGATTGTTTTTATTGAGCTGTCAGATTTATTTAAATACTCTAGTTTAATTTTTATTCCATTTCTTTTAATTTTCTTTTATATAATTTCTGTTTAAGTAAAAAAATAAATAATAAATTAAATATAAAAAAATGTTTTTATTAAATTTAAATAGTTTAATTAATTAGATTTTTATAATATTAGATTGAAATAAAAATAGTTTTTAAATAGATTTATTTTAAGTTTTTTTTAAATAGTTTAATTAGATTTTTAAAATAGATTAAAAGTTATTTTTATTAAATAGAATTAATTTTTATAGATTGTTTAAAAGTTTAATTTTTAAATAGTTTTATTTTACGTAATTATTTTAGATTTAAATATAGCGGGGTTTACGATTCATGCACTTTAAGCTAAAACTAATTAGTTTAAAATTTTTAGATTTTAATTGTAGTTTAAAAACCGAAAACCAATTCAAATCAATTGTCCAAATCAAAGCAAAACGTCTCAAATTCATAAGATCTTCGTGTACAACGAACTTGATTCACTCACGTGTTTAATTGAATTCGTCATTGGTATTATTGGACTATTACTTTTTCCTAAAGGTAATTTTCTAATTTACCCTATAACGTATCTAATTATCACTATACTATCCACGATACATCAGTATGCAAGATAGAGCTTGATTGGATGAACACCCCCATCACATTTCCTCCGATATCCGATGCCGAAGCATCTGACGACCCTTTGATATTTGAGGCCGAGGTGGAAGGATATTGGGTGAAAAGAGTATTCGTGGACGAGGGAGCCACAATGCAGGTCATGTTTGAGCATTGCTTTCTGAATCTGGATTCCTCAATCCGAAGGAGGCTAACACCCGACCACGCAAAGGTTTTGAGTTTCTCAGGTGAAGAAACGACGCCTCTCGGCAAAATTATTTTGGAGGTAACCTTCGGAGCACATGACTTAACAAGACGAACAATAATGAGCTTCACGGTGATCAGAGTACCATCTCCTTATAACATCATACTTGGAAGAACCAGAATCAGGGAGTTAAGAGCAGTGCCCTCTACCGTCCATTCAGCCATGAAATTCCCCACTCCCAATGGAATTGCAACAATGAGAACAAAGTCACGAGCAATATACGAATGCAGGGTCATCGAGGACGGACAGAAGATAGAAAAAATGAAAGCAACAGCTGTGGGAAAAGAGTTAGACAAATGGATCGCTCACGAAAAGCGCAATCAGCAAGCAAGGGTAGCTGGGGACATGACGGAACAAATCTGTGTCAATCCTGGTTACCCAGAACAGTTGGTTACCATCGGAAAGTTATTCACCAAGAAATGTCGGCTACAGCTCATAGACTTGCTAAAAGATAACGCTGAGGTATTCGCATGGGAAACTTCGGATATGACGGGAGTACCAAGAAGGATCATCAAACACTCACTGAATGTCAACATAGAAGCTGCTCCGATTGCACAAGAAAGAAGGACGCTAGGAGAGGAAAAAAGTCAAGCAGTCAAAAGAGATGTGACAGAGTTAATGAAGGCCGGCATCATACGACCAGTGAGGTACCCGACATGGATTTCCAACCCGTCTTAGTAAAGAAGCCAGACGGTGATTGGCGAATGTGCATAGATTTCAAGAATCTCAATTCCGCCTGTCTGGAGGATTATTATCCCTTACCGGACATAGACGTAAAGATAGGAGCCGTCATGGGATACAAATTCAAATGCTTCCTAGATGCCTATAATGGATACCATCAAGTACTAATGGACGAAGCAGACGAGGAGAAGACAACATTCTACACCGACGAGGGCACGTACTGTTATACAAAAATGCCTTTCGGTCTGAAGAATGCCGGGGCCACCTATCAAAGGTTGGTTGACTCAGCGTTTCGCTCACAAATTGGCACGAACTTGGAAGCATACGTGGATGACCTGATGATCAAAAGTAAGACCGAGGAGGATATGCTCGCAGACATCCAAGAAACCTTCGACAATCTGAAAAGGATCAACATGAAGCTGAATCCGAAAAAATGTTCGTTCGGTGTCGAGGAAGGCAAGTTCTTAGGATACATGGTAACATCAGAAGGCATAAGAGCGAATCCCAAGAAGACAAAAGCAATCACAGAAATGAGGTCCCCGAAGACTTTGAAAGAGATGCAATCGCTGAGCGGCAAATTGGCAGCACTCAATCGTTTCTTGTCCCGGTCAGCCGAAAGGTCAATGCCGTTCTTCGAAACATTAAAGAATATTACCAAGGAAAATAAAGAGGAAGTTCGGTGGACAGATAAGGCGGAAGAAGCTTTCCAACAGTTAAAGAAGGCAATACTAGATCTACCATTGTTAATTTCTCCCATTAAAGGAGAAGTCGTGTATGTATACTTGGCCGCGTCCAAGGATGCAGTCAGCGGTGTCCTTCTTGCGGAACGAAATGGGATGCAAATGCTGGTAAGGTATGTAAGAAAGACGCTGCATGACGCTGAGAAAAGATACGCTTCGCTAGAAAAGTTGGTCCTCGGATTATTGAACTTATCCCGAAGGTTAAGAAGACACTTCGAAGCTCATGACATCCATGTCATAACAGACCAGCCCTTGAAGCAGATACTAAGCAAGTCTGAAGCCTCCGGAAGGCTAGCAAAGTACGCAGTGGAATTAGGAACATATGAAATATTCTACGTCTCTCAGAATTCTATCAAGGGTCAAGTATTGGCAGACTTCCTAAATGAAGCCCCCCTAGATCAGCAAGAGGCTGTGACGATCCATGAGATCTCTGAGGAAGAGGAGCCGGAAGCTCAATGGGTTCTATTCACAGATGGAGCAGCTAACAATAAGGGAGCGGGTGCCGGTTTGGTACTAATCAATCCGGAAGGGGTAGAATTCACATACGCTTTAAGGTTTAATTTCAACTGTTCAAATAATGAGGCCGAATATGAAGCTCTGATGGCTGGACTTCAATTAGCCGAAAAAATGGGAGTGAAAGAGCTACAGGCCAAGGTGGACTCTAAGCTGGTTGCTTGTCAAATCAAAGGAGAGTTCGAAGCAAATGATGATAGAATGTCTAAGTATTTGGCCAAGGTCAAGGAACGTCTCCTCACCTTCACAAAATTCAACATTGAACACATCCTCCGGAATAAGAACCAGAAGGCCGATGTCTTAAGCAAACTTGCTACGGTTGCATTCAACCACCTAACGAAAGAAGTGTTAGTGGAAGCTTTAGACGCAAGATCCATTGATGTGCAGGAGGTTAATGACATTGTGGAAGAGGAAGTAGAATGTTGGATGTCGCCTATCAAAAGATGCTTAGAAGACGGCATATGGCCACAGGACCCAGAAAAGGCCAGAAACCTAAGAATGAAAATACCTCAATACACCATGGAAAATGGGGTTTTGTTCAAGAAATCATACCTATCTCCGATGCTAAGGTGTGTCGGACCATTGCAAGCAAATTATATCATCAGAGAGGTCCATGAGGGAGCTTGCGGAATGCGTGCGGGAGCAAGATCAGTGGTTGCAAAGATAATGCGTCAAGGCTATTTCTGGCCCACAATGCACCAAGACGCTTGGGATGAGATCTCTAAGTGTGACTCATGCAAGATACATGGTCCCATACCGAAGCTTCCCAAAACAAATTTGACCTCGATAACATCGCCGTGGCCCTTTTACCAGTGGGGAATGGACATACTAGGACCAATCAACGGAAATTCTGGCAACATCAAATTTGTGATAGTAGCCATTGATTACTTTACCAAATGGATTGAGGCCAAACCGGTAGCAAAGATAACTGGAAAGGAGGTCAAGAAGTTCGCGTGGGAAAACATTGTTTGCAGGTTCGGATTACCAGGGGTGATAGTCACGGACAATGGTAGGCAGCTGATAGACGGATCCTTTGGGAAATGGTGCGACAAATGGCACGTTAAGAAGATGACTACCACGGTAGCACACCCGCAGGCTAACGGCTTGGTGGAGAGAGCCAACTAATCGCTCATGCATGGTTTAAAAGCAAGGTTGGAAAGAAGGTTGACCGGATGGGTAGACGAATTGCCTCATGTATTATGGGCCCATCGGACCATGCTTAAGACCAATAATGGAGAAACTCCTTTCAGCCTTACCTATGGGAGTGAAGCTGTAATACCTGCGGAAATTGGCATTCCGACCGCAAGAACTTTGCTATTTGAGGAAAACACAAATGATGAGGAGCTAAGGTTAAACTTGGACCTACTCCAAGAAAGGAGGGAGACTGCGGCCATACAAGAAGCCAAATACAAAAAGAAGGTGGAGCAGTATTATAACAAACGTGTCAGACCTTGTTCCTTCCGGGTCGGAGATTTTGTTTATCGTCGCAACATGGCCAGTCGGCAGGAGAAGATTGGAAAGCTGGGTCCCAACTGGGAAGGACCCTACAGGGTCGTGGAAGCTTATCAAACCGGATCGTATAAATTGGAGACCATGGACGGGAAGGAGATACCGCATACTTGGCACGCTACCAATTTACAAAAATGTTTTATGTAATGAAAACTCTGTTGTATCAGCTCTTTTGTTATGATCAATGAATGAAAATCCTTCCGTTAAGCATATTTAATTGCAGTAGTTATAAACCTCGGCCTAGCTAACCGAATGGTATGTAAATACGCTTTAAAATGTTGGATGCGCCCAAGGGGTAATCCGAAGATAAATTAAAAGCGGCTCGGTGCCGATGTCTTTCATGTAAGCCTAAAAAGGGCATAAGTGTTAATAAACACAATTGGATGCGCCCAAGGGGCAATCCGGAGACAAATTAAAAGCGGTCCGATACTGATGTCTCCCAAAAAAACAAACACAAATGTAGACGTACAAGTGTTGGATGCGCTTATATAGCAATCCGGAGACAAATTAAAAGCGGTCTGGTACCGATGTCTCTCACATGAATAAGAAATACATGAATAGTTATACAAATATCTAAGTACACTCCCTAGATATGCTCCGGTAATCAACAAGCATGATGAGCACGGCAAAGAAAGATAAGCAATATAAAAAGAAAGATAACCATTAAACGGCGGAAATAAATTGTCATACAATACTGGGTAGAGCTTGTCCATAAAACTACGAATAGTAAAAGTTTATTACAAATAACCATGATTGTTTGAGAAATAACAGATTACAAAACACCCCGGCATCCCGGGTCTTCGATTCAAGAAGCTTCCCCATCATTCGCTGTTGACTGCGGACCAACACCATCCTTGCCATTTGCCGAGAGCTTGGTAGTATCAGCAGTTTCGGTCACGGGAGCAGTGGGTTTCTCAGCTGGAACTAGCTGCATGATCTCAATGGCTGAAAGCTTGTTGGCTGCCGACACCTTGGCCACGAAAGGATACTCTGCTGAAAACAAAGCCATGAAGTCTTCCTACCAAGATATGGCCATCTCTATGTTTAGGTTGTCCGCAGCAGCAATGGCAGCATCAACTTGTTCTGGTGTACGCCCAAATTCAACAGCCTTAAGAAACCCTGCGTTATACATCCCACCGGCACCCAAAGAGAGGGATCTCCTATACTCATAACTGGCAAGAAGTTTGTGTACAAGTATAGGGAAACCAATTCTGACCAAAACCTGCTTGTCCACCTCGGCTTGAGCAAGGAGAGAGGTCAAGTGTTTGTTGCCAGATTCAAGCTCTTTTATCTTGTCAGAATCTTTGATACGATCTTGGGCACTTACACTTAAGAGATGCTCCAGCTCGGCAATCCTCTCGTCCTTTGTAGCGATCATGGCTCCGGAGTCCTCAACCTCTTTTTCCAATCTCTCGATGACACCGACGTGTTCCTGCTCCCGGGCAAGACATCCATTATAATTATCTTTAAGCTTCTTGTGCGCTAAGGCCATTTGATCAAGCATTCTCTTCCCGGTAGCAAAATGTCCCTGAGATCCCTGCTGGGCTGCGGATAAGCGAGAGTGATCACGGCTAAGAGCCTCATACCTCTTCATCAATTCAGACACAGTAAGTGTGCTTCGGGCAAGGGTCTGATAGGCATGGCTCAAGACATCATAATTGGAAAGAGAGGATAGCGTAGCTTGTTCCGCAGGAGTGGACAGATGAAACAACAGCTCTCGAGCAGCATAGTGTGAGTCAATGCGCACCTCCTCATTCAGACGCCATGGGGGAACAAACCGGCGAGAAGGACCCTGCACATATCCTGGGAAAAGGAAACATACAACTATATGAAAGGCATAAGTACAACATTCAGGGACAAAATAAGTCATGAGAAACCGGAACATACCTGTACCATCATCATCATGAGTATCATCATGAGAAGGAGATGAATGTTCATTCAAGTTGATGTGAGGGGGAGTCTTTGTCTCTTTACCACCAGTTTTGCTATGCTCACCTCCGGACCCTGAAGGATGAGAATGATTAAGAGGTGGGCTGGAATGAACTTCATCATATTCAGTACCAGACGAAACTTGAGCTTTACCAGCTTTCTTCTTTGTCCGACGCCCGGAAGGCTCACCAACAGCAGGTCTCTTCTTAGTGGTCATCACATGATTATTCCCTTAGTTGCGAAGATGAGCTGCCAAGATCTTCGGATCTGGGTTGGTAACGGCTTCTTGCTGAGGGGTCAAGTTGGGAACTAGAGTGTTTAGGGGTAGCGGTTGAGTAACCCTTGACGTTGGTGTAGCCATGGTCACGTTCTCGTCCTTTCCCACCTTAGCATTGTCAAACGATGGCAACGTGATGAATTCGTCCATAGTAAGCTCTGCACAAAAAGAAGATAGCAGTTAGAGCGAGCAACAAGAGCCCGTGGTAAGTAAAAAAAAGAAGATATATATGCAAAATACCCTTTTTATCAATATCAACTACGATCCGACGGAAAGGAGGGTTCTCGTAAGGAAACCATAAACCAGCCAAGAACAACAAATGTCTGTGGGGAGGACGAAGCAAGATGGGGTTATCGGCAAGCAGCTGTGCATGCTTTGTATTAAAGGTAGTGGGAAAGTCATCACGAACATCCGTATCCATATCTCTCCAAGGCATAGCGTGCGGAATTGCCCTCCGATCAATTAAAAACCATTTGTGCTTCCAAAGCTTCAGACTCGAAGTGGTCTCCGTCAAACACTTACCATACCGCTGAGGCCATCGGCTTTCAAATGAAAACCAATGTCCTTGCTTGCTTAGTCTATAGAAAACACGAAACAAGTTCACTGTACAAGAGATGTTTAAGCTTCGGCAACGAATTTCGAACATAATAACACGATTGACACTCATAGGAACCAGTTGGGAAATATGTACGAGGAAGTGACGGATCACGGATAGGAAGAAAATGGAAAAAGGAATGGAAGTCCTCCATGTTTAAGATAATCCTCATAGATGCCAATGAAACGATCCGGAAGGTTATTCATGGTAAGAAGTGGGTTAGGCAAGCGAGGACGAAGCTCGTCCGGAATAAGATACTTCCTACATATCTTCTTGAGGTTATCATCAGTTAGGGTGGAAACCCTAATATGCATATCGCATTTAGGATCACGAAAGGAAGCCTCTCCTTTAGAATCGTCACTAGACATAACAAAAAATGAGAAAAAAAGGATTGGAAGAAATGCACACCTGCTGAAAAGGTAAACCTTGAAAGAAGAACAACAATGGCGGAAACAGAAAGAAGAAAGATATGGTAAAAATGAAAAGAAGCGACTATTTATATGGAGAAGGGGGACATTGAAGGGACGTGGCACAAGTTCCCATAAACAATCTCCACCGTTGAAAAGAGGGTGGACACGTGGAAGCAGATCCTAGGTGGTGGAGCGAAGACCAAAGCCTTGGTGGCCGACAATGCAGGAACCCAAAAGACAAAACCAATTAATGTAAGGTCAGAAGGGCGGTTCGCATTTATTAGACCCGTTACTGTTCGGGCTAAGCATTTATAGTATCATACCGCCAGCTGTCTCTAACGCTATGATACTGGGGGGACATGTTCGCGTATGTCTCCGGCCAGGGCCTTCGGACACATACGCTTCCCCGCAACGACACCGAAGTCCACCTATATTTAATAAGACTGATATTATGGCAGTGGAGCATTAAATGGATAAACCTAGGGCCAAGGGAAAGTAAAAGCAACCCACAGTATTATCCAGGGGGCCTTCGTCTACCCAGCGGGTAAAGAGAAGCACCGCCGCCCTTGGAGAAACAAATCCATCGATTACAGGGATTTGTGTTACCTAGGACTTGGTGCCTAGTCTATTGATGTGACCACACATCCAGGTATGCACTACATAGTAGTATAAATACCCCCACATTTAACACACACAACACTTACTTTGCAATAACTACTCACTATTTATATAACTATACTCTCCGGTATACCACACCAGATACCATCCCTGTGACAGTAACTTACTCTCACATCGGAGCTTGGTCTCGGGGTCAAACATGGGACGAGGCTAACGTGTGCTATCTTGTGTTTCAGGTTTAATAAGTGTGAAAACACTTATCCTTTTACCAATTATTTCCAATAATAACAAGACCAAAACGTGTGATTTATGTCGTAAAAGTCGGAATTATGCGTGGTTTGTGTTTTTATTGTGTTTTAGGACCAAAATATGAGAAAGGAAGAAAACACGGGTTTTCATGGGCTTTTACGAAGAAAACGGGAAAAGACGAAGTCAAAAGATC
The DNA here is from genome assembly GCA_025667525.1 of Glebionis coronaria. Lineage (NCBI taxonomy): Eukaryota > Viridiplantae > Streptophyta > Magnoliopsida > Asterales > Asteraceae > Glebionis > Glebionis coronaria. The sequence goes on along the minus strand of CM046879.1, from coordinate 202,739,746 downwards.
AAGAGTGCAAAAAGAACGGAAGTCCAAGGCCTATTCTGAAGATTTATCGAAGAAAAAGCCTAAAGACGGAAGTTTCACGAAGACGAAGAACTTAAGTCTTATAGAAGAAGACAATTAAAAGACGAGTTCAAATCCCGAGACGAAAAAGACAAAGAATTAAAGTCGAGTCGAGAAAACGTGAAGAAAGCAAGAAAGAAGATGCAACACATGCATTCCTTCCACCTTCCCTATACATACCCTCCTAATAGTCATTAGGAGGGTGGTTAGCTAGTTAGTCTTTAATTTTAGTCTTTTATTTTTTTTCTAGTTTTAGAGAGAGAAAGTCTTAAACTTTCTCTCACTAGTTTCATCTTTTTCTTTTAATCTTTCAAGATTAAACATATTTGTATTGCTTATTTTCATTAATCAAGTTCCATTTTAAGCTTTTAATCCTTAATCTCATTCTACTCTTCTTTGATTTTAGATTGATTTTGGTGCGATTATCATAAGATCCGTGTTGTTCTAATTGATTTCGTGCTTAAAAAGTTAATCTTTTGATCATTTCATAAGTTTTCATTTGATTAAGCTTTAAGACTTTTGTGCTTATTGGCTTATTTTTTATGATTAGCTTATTTGTTTATAAAAGTTTTCCTTAAAAAGTTTATGTTTTTATTGTTTGATCCAAAAGTTGTTTAATATTTGAGGTTTGATAAGTTGATTCTAGTGCTTATTTGACCTGTTTAGTTGGTTCGTTTTAAGTTTTGGGGATAAGCTCAATCTAATAGCTTATTTTCTAGCTTTTTAACCGAATCCCACCAATTTCGGAAAGGGTACAAACCCCTTTCCGATTTGAACATTCCGAGCAGCCTTCCATCTTCACATTCCGATCGATTGATCGGATAAGGGTTTTGGTTTCTTTCTGATTGCAGCCTATTCCGACCAGCTTCACTTACCCTCTTTCCGATTGAGTCCAATCGGATTAGGGTTTTGTCTTTCCGATCTAACAATCTTTTGCATATTCCGATTGGTGGCTTCTGTTTAGTATTCCGATTGAGATTTTTCCCATATTCCGATTTGGCAAATTTTGCACATTCCGATTGTGCCCAAGTTTCAGTTATTCCGATCTAGGGAATCAGCTATATTCCGATTGTGTTTGTTCACATACATTCCGATTGACCCCCTTTGTGGACATTCCGATTGCACTTCCACCCATATTCCGACCACCAGATCGGAATACATTCCGATCTGGGCTTCTTTTGGCTTGTTTTGATTAACTCCGATCTTACTTTCTTTTAGTACTTTTCAACTAAGTTCTTATTATTTTTCGAAAGTTTTTCCAAGTGTTAGTTTTATTTAGTGTGTTAGTATTTTTCCATTATCACCTTTAAGTTTATATGCATTTATTTTTACTCGTCATTTTAATATTAATTCTTCATTTTAATCAACGACACTTTAATTACTTGCTAATAGTTTAAAACAAACAAACCAAACCATTCTCTTGATTCACCAAAAGACGATTGAGTCGCACTTAGGACCGGTTTTCAATTCGAAAAGAATCGGAACAACGAACTTTCATACGAGGCCTAAAAACCAAGTATTAAATGGCGCCGCTTCCGGCTCTTTTCGTTACGATTAACGGTTTCTAGTGAGAGACGCATTGAATTTTGGGATCCGTTCTTTGAACGTTATTTTCCTTGCTTTAAAAACTTTCAAAAAATCCTAAAAAATATAAAACTCTTCAAAAATACAAAAACATTAAAAAATCATTCAAAAGCAATTCTTTTCAAAAGGTTTTGCACCAAAAAGATTATATAGATATTCTTTGTGTATATTTTTCTTCTGCAGGTGTATGCGTACTAGATCTTCGAACTATTCTGAGCCCGAGACTCGTGAAGATTTAGATATGGCTGGTGTTAATAACAACAATAATCACCCACCTCAACCCAATTTGAATAACAACAACAACAACAACAACAATGTCCTCCTACCTGATTTACGGACAATGGAGGAATTGTGTCAACCCACCATGAACGGACGCGGAGGCCCGATTGCGCCAATGCACGTCACGGCTCAGGAGTTTTCGTTGAAGCATCACATGATCCAACAAGTGCAAACTAACCCGTTTCGTGGAATTCCAGATGATGATGCCAACAAACACCTCGACAAATTCATTACCATAACCCAAAGCATGAAGTGCTCCGGTGTTTCTATGGATGACCTTCGCCTTCAACTCTTTCCCCACTCGCTTTCACACCATGCCGAAAAATGGTTTGACCGTCTTCCTAAGAATTCTATTCATACGTGGAACGACATGATCAACGCTTTTTATCGCGCTACTTTCCCCCATCCATGGTCACTAGCCTTCGTAACCAAATCAGTGGATTCATGCAAGAGAATGATGAATCGCTCTTCGATGCTTGGGAACGATACAATGATTTGATCGACCGCTGTCCAAATCACAATATGCTCCACGTCACACTCATTGACACCTTCTACAATGGCCTCACTTTTCGTGATCGTGACACGATCAATGCCGCCGCCGGTGGTACCTTTATGAAAAGGAGACCGGAGGAGTGCCGAGAGTTGATCGAAAACATGACTACTCACCACAAGAACTGGGATTCATCCGCATCCTCAAGATCTAATCAGAGAGTCAATGTTTCTTCTACTACCTCCAATCCCGAGATAACCGAACTTACCCGACAAATTGCAATGATGCACAAAGATTTCATGTCCATAGCCACAAACAACTTTCAACAAGCTAAAGCCGTTGCTATTTCTTATGACACATGTGGTGGTCCTCATTCTTACAATGATTGTCCTTCAACCCAAGCCAATTTTTCTGAAAACATTAACGCAGCTTACGGCACTTATCCCACGGGAAGCTATCAAGCTCGCCCTCAAGGAGACCGTGGCTTGCTAAGTTATCGTTCCAACAATTATCTTGCTCCTCCCGGTTTCCCTCCTGCAAACCAAAACCAACAACAAAGCTACAACCGAAACAACCAATCCCAACCTCGTGCTCACAATCAATATCAATCCCAAAGAAACCCATACCCAACTCAGGGAAATTCTCAAGCTTACCAAGCTCCACCTCTCAATCAACCAATGGCAGTAAACCAAGACGTCGAGACGTTCATGAAGACTAATCGTGAGATGGTGACGAATCTTCAGAGTCAATTTGTCAACTTGAAGAATGACATGGTGAAACAAGGGAGCGATATTCGAGCCGAGCTAAGGAATGATATGGCCAAACACAGCAATGAAATTAATGCAAACATGCAAAACTCTTTCAATAATCAAGCGGTTCACCTTCGTGATATGATTGGTTCGCTCATCCAAGGTAATCAACCCTCTTCTTCGGGTACTCTTCCGAGTAATACCGTTGCGAACCCAAGAGGGGAGATGAAAGCAATCACCACTCGTAGTGGAAAAGGTTATATGGAACCCGAGCTTCCTACACCTCCACCCGTGATTGTGAACAAGGAAAAAGAGCAACTTTCCCCACCTCCTTCACCTTCTATCCCCATTTCCCCACCACCCGTGGTTGTGAGTGATCCTATTCCCTTAAAGCCTTCTTCTTCATCCAATATACCTTATCCTTCAAGGTTGAGGAAAGAGAAGCAAAAGAGCAAGGATGATATTCAGGTTTCAAACTTTCTCAAAATGTTTAAACAATTGAATTTTAACATCTCCTTTGCCGAGGCTCTCGCTCACATGCCCAAATACGCTAAGATGTTTAAAGATCTTCTAAGTGATAAGGAAAAGCTTCTTGACATTGCTCAGACCCAACTTAATGAGAACTGCTCCGCAGTGCTCTTAAGGAAATTGCCCACCAAACTTGGTGATCCGGGTCGCTTCTCGATTCCTTGCAACTTCCCGGGAGTAGAGAATTGCATGGCCCTAGCCGATCTAGGTGCCAGTATAAACTTAATGCCATTAAGTGTTTGGAAGCAATTATCTCTCCCCGAGCTAGTCCCCACCAAAATGACTTTGGAATTAGCCAACCGTACGGTTGCTTATCCAGTGGGGATAGCCGAAGATGTCTTTGTTGGCGTTGATAAATTCACCTTCCCGGCGGATTTTGTCGTCGTTGACTACGAGATGGATCCCCGTGTTCCATTAATGGTTGGACGTCCATTCCTGAGGACCGGTCGCACTCTTATTGATGTTGCCGCAGGCGAAATAATCATGAGAGTTGGTGACGATAAAATTGTCTTCAACATGGGTAAGATTTCTAAGCAACCTTATTCATATGAGAGTGTTAATGCTATTGATGTTCTCGATGAGGCTTGTGAAGAACATTTTCATGATGCTTGCAAAAGTACTCTTTCTTCTCTACCCAATGTTGAGACCGTTGCCTCAATTGCTCCGGCATTGACTCCTTTTGGAGAAAGTGACTTGGATGATTTCGAAGCTAGCTTGGGTCCTCTTGATATTAAGTATGATAATTTGTCCACCAATTGGGATGAAGACATTCGTACTATTGAGAGACTTCTCAATGAGGATCCATTTTCTCCTCCTTCTCCTAAAGAGGTGACTAATGATGATCCATCGTTAGTTACACCATCTATTGAGGATCCTCCTACTCTTGAGCTTAAGGACCTACCTCCTCATCTAGAGTACGTTTTCCTTGAAGACGACGAGAAGTTACCGGTCATCATCGCAAAGGATCTGAAAGAAGACGAAAAAGCCCGACTTGTCGCCGTTTTGAAGAAGCATAAAAGAGTTATCGCTTGGAAAATCTCCGACATCCGTGGAATTGATCCTCACTTTTGCACACATAAAATTCTCATGGAGGACGACTTTAAGCCCACAATTCAAAGCCAACGAAGGGTGAATCCTAAAATCCATGAAGTCATCAAAAAAGAGGTTATCAAACTTCTTGATGCGGGTATGATTTACCCTATTTCGGATTCACCATGGGTTAGTCCAGTCCATTGTGTGCCTAAGAAAGGCGGTATCACCGTTGTGCCCAATGCAAACAACGAGTTGATTCCTACCCGTCTCGTTACTGGGTGGAGAGTTTGTATAGACTACCGCAAACTCAATGATGCCACGAGAAAGGATCATTTCCCTCTACCTTTTATGGACCAAATGCTTGAACGTTTAGCGGGTAATGAATATTACTGCTTTCTTGATGGTTTCTCGGGTTATTTCCAAATACCCATCGATCCCCAAGATCAAGAGAAGACAACATTCACTTGTCCCTATGGCACATTTTCTTATAAATGAATGCCTTTTGGCTTATGCAATGCCCCCGGGACTTTCCAAAGGTGCATGTTGGCTATCTTCCATGACATGGTTGAGCAAACCATGGAAGTCTTCATGGATGATTTCTCGGTCTTTGGGGATTCCTTCTCTTCTTGCCTTACCAATTTGGAACGTATGCTTAAGCGGTGCGAAGACACTCGCCTTGTTCTGAACTGGGAAAAATGCCATTTTATGGTAAAAGAAGGCATTGTGCTAGGACACAAAATCTCTAAAGCCGGTCTTGAAGTCGACCGTGCTAAAGTTGATGTCATAGCCAAATTACCTCCACCTTCAACCGTGAAGGGTGTGAGAAGTTTTCTGGGTCATGCGGGCTTCTATCGTCGATTCATTCAGGATTTCTCTAAAATCGCTCGCCCGATGACCCACCTCTTGGAAAAAGATACTCCTTTTATCTTTTCTAAAGAGTGTCTCGAAGCCTTCAACCTTCTTAAGGATAAGCTAACTAAGGCACCGGTCTTGGTCACCCCTAATTGGGAGCTGCCTTTTGAATTGATGTGCGATGCTAGCGACTTTGCTATTGGTGTGGTTTTGGGCCAAAGAGTGAATAAACACTTCCAACCAATCCACTATGCTAGCAAAACAATGACGGGGGCTCAATTGCATTATACGACAACCGAAAAAGAGCTTTTAGCTGTTGTCTATGCTTTTGAAAAATTCCGCCCCTATCTTGTTTTATCCACCACCATCGTTTACACGGACCATTCCGCGTTGAAGTACTTGATGACAAAGCATGATGCTAAGCCAAGACTTCTTCGCTGGGTTTTACTCCTTCAAGAATTCAACATTGAAATTCGTGACAAGAAGGGAGCCGAAAACCTGGCCGCGGATCATCTGAGTCGACTTGAGGATCCATATCAAGGGGATCTTCCGAACAAAGAGATCAATGACTCTTTCCCCCTGGAGACCTTAATGTCTATAAATCTCAATCTTGATGGCACCCCGTGGTTTGCAGACATTGCAAACTACTTAGCGGGTGGTATTCTCATCAAAGGGTTAACATCCCAACAAAAGAAGAAGTTCTTGACTGATGTTAAGACTTACTTTTGGGATGACCCTTTTCTATTCAAACAATGTGTTGATCTTATCATTCGTCGATGTGTTGACGGACCGGCAGCTTTTGACATTCTCTAAGCTTGCCACAAAGGACCCACCGGTGGTCACTTTGGTCCCAACTACACCGCTAAAAAAGTGTTTGATTCTGGATTCTATTGGCCCACCATTTATCGTGACGCTCACGAAATGGTTAAGCATTGTGATGCTTGCCAACGTCAAGGCAAGATCACACATAAGGATGAGATGCCTCAAAATTTCATACAGGAATGTGAAATCTTTGATGTATGGGGCATCGACTTTATGGGGCCATTTCCATCATCCAAAGGGAACAAGTACATCCTCGTCGCCGTCGACTACGTTTCTAAATGGGTTGAAGCTAAGGCTCTTCCTACGAATGATGCGAGGGTGGTTGTGAACTTTTTGAAGCAGCTTTTCGCTCGATTTGGCGTTCCTCGTGCTATTATCAGTGACCGCGGGACTCATTTTTGCAACGATCAATTTGCAAGAGTCATGGCTAAGTATGGTGTCAATCACCGTCTTTCCACCGCCTATCATCCCCAAACCAATGGGCAAGCCGAGATATCCAACTGTGGATTGAAGCGAATTTTGGAGCGTACTGTGGGAGAGCATTGCGCCGCGTGGGCCGATAAATTAGATGATGCTCTGTGGGCTTTCCGTACTGCTTACAAGACCCCGATCGGTTGTACACCTTATCGTCTTGTGTACGGGAAAGCATGCCACCTTCCCATCGAGCTGGAACATAAGGCGCACTGGGCCTTGAAGTGGGCTAACTTCGACATCCACAAAGCCGGTGATCATCGCAAGGTTCAACTCAACGAGCTAAATGAATTGAGGAATGAAGCTTATGAGAACTCGCTGATCTACAAGGAGAAGACCAAGATCATTCATGACGCAAAAATCAAGAACCGAGAGTTCCACGTTGGTGATCAAGTCTTACTCTTTAACTCTCGGTTGAAGATCTTCTCTGGAAAGTTGAAGAGCCGCTGGTCTGGTCCATTCACCGTCGCCAAAGTCTTTCCATATGGTACCATTGAGCTTTCTCAGCCAACTGGGCCCAATTTCAAGGTGAATGGCCAGCGTCTGAAGCTGTACTTTGGTGAGGACATCTCTCAAGAGATGATTCCATCCCTCACCACGTTCCCCATGAACTAAATTGGGTCGAGTCAGGCTCGTGACTCGGTGAACAAAAACAAGCGCTTCTCGGGAGGCAACCCGTGTTCTATCCTTTACTGCTTTCATAATAAGTGTAGGGGGAGCCCCGCATATGTTTGTTGTCTTGTTTCTTGTGCTGTGCAGGGATTAAAGCTTCAGAGAGCATCTTGATGACTTTTGACGAACCGTGATACCGTGTTCCCATCTTCCCGGTTCTATCCTAAACTCTTGTGATTCAATATTTCATATTTTATATATGTTCACATTGAATTCACTTTAGTTGTCCTTTCCTTAGCAAGATTTAAACAAAGTGCACAATGTCCTAAGTGTAGGGGAGTTTACTCCCACATGCTTAAACATTGAGGACAATGTTTATCTCAAGTGTAGGGGGGACTTCTATCGAAGTAAGTGGTCTTTTCCATGAATTTGCCCTCATTTTAACCAGAAAATTTGATTTTTCGACATTTTTCAAAATTTTTAATCTATTTTGGCCTAGTTGTATAGATGTATTTTCCCTTATCATGTTTAGTTTCTTTTCATTGCTAGAATAAATTTTCAATAAAGTGGTTTTAGATTTTTCTTAGTCGTGAACATTTTGACTCAACCCGAGTTTACTTACCTAAGTTTACTCTAGCTAGTATCCTTAACGTGTTTAAGTCAAGTTTTGCTAGGCTTTTATATAGGGAGCTATAAAACGCGAAAGTCTTAACTCTCACGGGTTAAGAACAAGAACTTTTCGCAAGTTCCTATAATTGATCCTAGAGAGTCGTTTATCAAGGGAACTTTAAAATGCGATTTCTAAACTTGAAAAAGTCTAAGAATTTGCAAGATCCTATAGATGACTCGAAAACCCAAAACTTTGATCTAATAGGCTAAGCATCCACGAGTCTCATTCCTTGAGATTTTAAACTGTGGAGAGCGAGAGATGACAGAGTCAATTATAAGTTTGGTATTCCTTCGTGAATTTATGTGAGTTAATTATAAGCCTATTCTCCCTCCGCTTGTTAAAAAAATTTATCTGCAATAAATAAGGTTGTACGATTTAAAAGGTTACTTAGCTTCTAGCCCCATATCGTTTAAAAGTTGCTCGGTACGGATTAGAGTTCATAGCCAAGGCATAACTTATTGAAGCGGGATGCGAAGATTGGCGAGTCCGAAAAGGCCCTAACAAGGCATGAGGGCTACATTTTGTTGCTAAAGATCCAAAAGTGATGTGAAGAATCATTTATCGAAAATCAATATGAAGGATCGAGACACACGACGAAAAGCAAAAACTCCTCAAAAGTCATGGAGAAGTCTATCCGAAAAGACCCTAACAAGGTATGAGGATAAATAGATCCAAGTCCTAAAAGGAGGCGGATCGTTGTATATCAAAGTCCAAAATAAAGATTGGAGAAAAATGAAGAAGTCGTGGTCTAAAGATGAAGAATCTCTCAAAACTTCAAGTGAAGAAATTCCTATTATGAAGAGAAGACCATTATTTCAAGAACGTCTCTCAAAGATTCGAAGTATGAAGTCGCTGCCAAATATCGGTCCGAGAAAGGTCTCAAATCGTGAAGCAAGTTATGCCAAGATATGAACTTTATGAGGTCCCGAGAAGCAGTTTTAAAAGATTTGGTCCTTTAGCTAACTATTGATTAAATCGTTCACCTTATTTTCGGCCTAAATAACTATCGAAATAAGTCAAACAATGCATCCTCGTGATCATTCAAGACAAAAATAAAATATAAGAGATACACCTAGGAATAAGGGAGTCTAAGTGAGTAATTGGCCCACATGAGTTCGTGATAGTTTGCTAACTTATAATAACAATGATCTCGTTTTTAAGCTTGGTATGGGGAACGTGAAACTTGAGGATGATAAACGTTCATGGCTGCCAAAACCAATGTAAGTTTTTAATTTCTTTACTTGTTCTATCTTTTATGTTTAGTATTTAATAAAGGCCAAGGTGGGTTATTAATGATGGAAAATATAAACCGTGCTTTAAAATTAATGCATTGCATGAGGGCATTGCAATGGTCAAGTGTAGGGGATTTAATAAGTGTGAAAACACTTATCCTTTTACCACTTATTTCCAATAATAACAAGACCAAAACGTGTGATTTATGTCGTAAAAGTCGGAATTATGCGTGGTTTGTGTTTTTATTGTGTTTTAGGACCAAAATATGAAAAAGGAAGAAAACACGGGTTTTCACAGGCTTTTATCGAAGAACACGGGAAAAGACGAAGTCAAAAGATCAAGAGTGCAAAAAGAACGGAAGTCCAAGGCCTATTCTGAAGATTTATCGAAGAAAAAGCCTAAAGACGGAAGTTTAACGAAGACGAAGAACTTAAGTCTTATAGAAGAAGACAATTAAAAGACGAGTTCAAATCCCGAGACGACAAAGACAAAGAATTAAAGTCGAGTCGAGAAAACGTGAAGAAAGCAAGAAAGAAGATGCAACACATGCATTCCTTCCACCTTCCCTATAAATACCCTCCTAATAGTCATTAGGAGGGTGGTTAGCTAGTTAGTCTATAATTTTAGTCTTTTATTTTTTTTTCTAGTTTTAGAGAGAGAAAGTCTTAAACTTTCTCTCACTAGTTTCATCTTTTTCTTTTAATCTTTCAAGATTAAACATATTTGTATTGCTTATTTTCATTAATCAAGTTCCATTTTAAGCTTTTAATCCTTAATCTCATTCTACTCTTCTTTGATTTTAGATTGATTTTGGTGCGATTATCATAAGATCCGTGTTGTTCTAATTTATTTCGTGCTTAAAAAGTTAATCTTTTGATCATTTCATAAGTTTTCATTTGATTAAGCTTTAAGACTTTTGTGCTTATTGGCTTATTTTTTATGATTAGCTTATTTGTTTATAAAAGTTTTCCTTAAAAAGTTTATGTTTTTATTGTTTGATCCAAAAGTTGTTTAATATTTGAGGTTTGATAAGTTGATTCTAGTGCTTATTTGACCTGTTTAGTTGGTTCGTTTTAAGTTTTGGGGATAAGCTCAATCTAATAGCTTATTTTCTAGCTTTTTAACCGAATCCCACCAATTTCGGAAAGGGTACAAACCTCTTTCCGATTTGAACATTCCGAGCAGCCTTCCATCTTCACATTCCGATCGATTGATCGGATAAGGGTTTTGGTTTCTTTCCGATTGCAGCCTATTCCGACCAGCTTCACTTACCCTCTTTCCGATTGAGTCCAATCGGATTAGGGTTTTGTCTTTCCGATCTAACAATATTTTGCATATTCCGATTGGTGGCTTCTGTTTAGTATTCCGATTGAGATTTTTCCCATATTTCGATTTGGCAAATTTTGCACATTCCGATTGTGCCCAAGTTTCAGCTATTCCGATCTAGGGAATCAGCTATATTCCGATTGTGTTTGTTCACATACATTCCGATTGACCCCCTTTGTGGACATTCCGATTGCACTTCCACCCATATTCCGACCACCAGATCGGAATACATTCCGATCTGGGCTTCTTTTGGCTTGTTTTGATTAACTCCGATCTTACTTTCTTTTAGTACTTTTCAACTAAGTTCTTATTATTTTTCGAAAGTTTTTCCAAGTGTTAGTTTTATTTAGTGTGTTAGTATTTTTCCATTATCACCTTTAAGTTTATATGCATTTATTTTTACTCGTCATTTTAATATTAATTCTTCATTTTAATCAACGACACTTTAATTACTTGCTAATAGTTTAAAACAAACAAACCAAACCATTCTCTTGATTCACCAAAAGACGATTGAGTCGCACTTAGGACCGGTTTTCAATTCGAAAAGAATCGGAACAACGAACTTTCATACGAGGCCTAAAAACCAAGTATTAAGGTTCGAGACCAAGATACTTGCACATTATCATTGTGACCGAAGTGAATTCGCTAGTAGCAGCCTAGTCGGAGAAATTTACTTCAACAATATCCAGTTATTTTCTCAGCCATTAACCATCCTTTGCAATTTTTCAGGAAGATGAACAGCTCATGAAAATAGTAGAGGAATATGGGACTGTTTTTCAATAGTTGACCAGTTCTCAGTCCCATATTCCTCTACTATTTTCATGAGCTGTTCATCTTCCCGAAAAAGAGCTTTTAGCTGTTGTCTATGCTTTTGAAAAATTCCGCCCCTATCTTGTTTTATCCACCACCATCGTTTACACGGACCATTCCGCGTTGAAGTACTTGATGACAAAGCATGATGCTAAGCCAAGACTTCTTCGCTGGGTTTTACTCCTTCAAGAATTCAACATTGAAATTCGTGACAAGAAGGGAGCCGAAAACCTGGCCGCGGATCATCTGAGTCGACTTGAGGATCCATATCAAGGGGATCTTCCGAACAAAGAGATCAATGACTCTTTCCCCCTGGAGACCTTAATGTCTATAAATCTCAATCTTGATGGCACCCCGTGGTTTGCAGACATTGCAAACTACTTAGCGGGTGGTATTCTCATCAAAGGGTTAACATCCCAACAAAAGAAGAAGTTCTTGACTGATGTTAAGACTTACTTTTGGGATGACCCTTTTCTATTCAAACAATGTGCTGATCTTATCATTCGTCGATGTGTTGACGGACCAGCAGCTTTTGACATTCTCTAAGCTTGCCACAAAGGACCCACCGGTGGTCACTTTGGTCCCAACTACACCGCTAAAAAAGTGTTTGATTCTGGATTCTATTGGCCCACCATTTATCGTGACGCTCACGAAATGGTTAAGCATTGTGATGCTTGCCAACGTCAAGGCAAGATCACACATAAGGATGAGATGCCTCAAAATTTCATACAGGAATGTGAAATCTTTGATGTATGGGGCATCGACTTTATGGGGCCATTTCCATCATCCAAAGGGAACAAGTACATCCTCGTCGCCGTCGACTACGTTTCTAAATGGGTTGAAGCTAAGGCTCTTCCTACGAATGATGCGAGGGTGGTTGTGAACTTTTTGAAGCAGCTTTTCGCTCGATTTGGCGTTCCTCGTGCTATAATCAGTTACCGCGGGACTCATTTTTGCAACGATCAATTTGCAAGAGTCATGGCTAAGTATGGTGTCAATCACCGTCTTTCCACCGCCTATCATCCCCAAACCAATGGGCAAGCCGAGATATCCAACTGTGGATTGAAGCGAATTTTGGAGCGTACTGTGGGAGAGCATTGCGCCGCGTGGGCCGATAAATTAGATGATGCTCTGTGGGCTTTCCGTACTGCTTACAAGACCCCGATCGGTTGTACACCTTATCGTCTTGTGTACGGGAAAGCATGCCACCTTCCCATCGAGCTGGAACATAAGGCGCACTGGGCCTTGAAGTGGGCTAACTTCGACATCCACAAAGCCGGTGATCATCGCAAGGTTCAACTCAACGAGCTAAATGAATTGAGGAATGAAGCTTATGAGAACTCGCTGATCTACAAGGAGAAGACCAAGATCATTCATGACGCAAAAATCAAGAACCGAGAGTTCCACGTTGGTGATCAAGTCTTACTCTTTAACTCTCGGTTGAAGATCTTCTCTGGAAAGTTGAAGAGCCGCTGGTCTGGTCCATTCACCGTCGCCAAAGTCTTTCCATATGGTACCATTGAGCTTTCTCAGCCAACTGGGCCCAATTTCAAGGTGAATGGCCAGCGTCTGAAGCTGTACTTTGGTGAGGACATCTCTCAAGAGATGATTCCATCCCTCACCACGTTCCCCATGAACTAAATTGGGTCGAGTCAGGCTCGTGACTCGGTGAACAAAAACAAGCGCTTCTCGGGAGGCAACCCGTGTTCTATCCTTTACTGCTTTCATAATAAGTGTAGGGGGAGCCCCGCATATGTTTGTTGTCTTGTTTCTTGTGCTGTGCAGGGATTAAAGCTTCAGAGAGCATCTTGATGACTTTTGACGAACCGTGATACCGTGTTCCCATCTTCCCGGTTCTATCCTAAACTCTTGTGATTCAATATTTCATATTTTATATATGTTCACATTGAATTCACTTTAGTTGTCCTTTCCTTAGCAAGATTTAAACAAAGTGCACAATGTCCTAAGTGTAGGGGAGTTTACTCCCACATGCTTAAACATTGAGGACAATGTTTATCTCAAGTGTAGGGGGGACTTCTATCGAAGTAAGTGGTCTTTTCCATGAATTTGCCCTCATTTTAACCAGAAAATTTGATTTTTCGACATTTTTCAAAATTTTTAATCTATTTTGGCCTAGTTGTATAGATGTATTTTCCCTTATCATGTTTAGTTTCTTTTCATTGCTAGAATAAATTTTCAATAAAGTGGTTTTAGATTTTTCTTAGTCGTGAACATTTTGACTCAATCCGAGTTTACTTACCTAAGTTTACTCTAGCTAGTATCCTTAACGTGTTTAAGTCAAGTTTTGCTAGGCTTTTATATAGGGAGCTATAAAACGCGAAAGTCTTAACTCTCACGGGTTAAGAACAAGAACTTTTCGCAAGTTCCTATAATTGATCCTAGAGAGTCGTTTATCAAGGGAACTTTAAAATGCGATTTCTAAACTTGAAAAAGTCTAAGAATTTGCAAGATCCTATAGATGACTCGAAAACCCAAAACTTTGATCTAATAGGCTAAGCATCCACGAGTCTCATTCCTTGAGATTTTAAACTGTGGAGAGCGAGAGATGACAGAGTCAATTATAAGTTTGGTATTCCTTCGTGAATTTATGTGAGTTAATTATAAGCCTATTCTCCCTCCGCTTGTTAAAAAAATTTATCTGCAATAAATAAGGTTGTACGATTTAAAAGGTTACTTAGCTTCTAGCCCCAGATCGTTTAAAAGTTGCTCGGTACGGATTAGAGTTCATAGCCAAGGCATAACTTATTGAAGCGGGATGCGAAGATTGGCGAGTCCGAAAAGGCCCTAACAAGGCATGAGGGCTACATTTTGTTGCTAAAGATCCAAAAGTGATGTGAAGAATCATTTATCGAAAATCAATATAAAGGATCGAGACACACGACGAAAAGCAAAAACTCCTCAAAAGTCATGGAGAAGTCTATCCGAAAAGACCCTAACAAGGTATGAGGATAAATAGATCCAAGTCCTAAAAGGAGGCGGATCGTTGTATATCAAAGTCCAAAATAAAGATTGGAGAAAAATGAAGAAGTCGTGGTCTAAAGATGAAGAATCTCTCAAAACTTCAAGTGAAGAAATTCCTATTATGAAGAGAAGACCATTATTTCAAGAACGTCTCTCAAAGATTCGAAGTATGAAGTCGCTGCCAAATATCGGTCCGAGAAAGGTCTCAAATCGTGAAGCAAGTTATGCCAAGATATGAACTTTATGAGGTCCCGAGAAGCAGTTTTAAAAGATTTGGTCCTTTAGCTAACTATTGATTAAATCGTTCACCTTATTTTCGGCCTAAATAACTATCGAAATAAGTCAAACAATGCATCCTCGTGATCATTCAAGACAAAAATAAAATATAAGAGATACACCTAGGAATAAGGGAGTCTAAGTGAGTAATTGGCCCACATGAGTTCGTGATAGTTTGCTAACTTATAATAACAATGATCTCGTTTTTAAGCTTGGTATGGGGAACGTGAAACTTGAGGATGATAAACGTTCATGGCTGCCAAAACCAATGTAAGTTTTTAATTTCTTTACTTGTTCTATCTTTTATGTTTAGTATTTAATAAAGGCCAAGGTGGGTTATTAATGATGGAAAATATAAACCGTGCTTTAAAATTAATGCATTGCATGAGGGCATTGCAATGGTCAAGTGTAGGGGATTTAATAAGTGTGAAAACGCTTATCCTTTTACCACTTATTTCCAATAATAACAAGACCAAAACGTGTGATTTATGTCGTAAAAGTCGAAATTATGCGTGGTTTGTGTTTTTATTGTGTTTTAGGACCAAAATATGAAAAAGGAAGAAAACACGGGTTTTCACAGGCTTTTATCGAAGAACACGGGAAAAGACGAAGTCAAAAGATCAAGAGTGCAAAAAGAACGGAAGTCCAAGGCCTATTCTGTAGATTTATCGAAGAAAAAGCCTAAAGACGGAAGTTTAACGAAGACGAAGAACTTAAGTCTTATAGAAGAAGACAATTAAAAGACGAGTTCAAATCCCGAGACGACAAAGACAAAGAATTAAAGTCGAGTCGAGAAAACGTGAAGAAAGCAAGAAAGAAGATGCAACACATGCATTCCTTCCACCTTCCCTATAAATACCCTCCTAATAGTCATTAGGAGGGTGGTTAGCTAGTTAGTCTTTAATTTTAGTCTTTTATTTTTTTTCTAGTTTTAGAGAGAGAAAGTCTTAAACTTTCTCTCACTAGTTTCATCTTTTTCTTTTAATCTTTCAAGATTAAACATATTTGTATTGCGTATTTTCATTAATCAAGTTCCATTTTAAGCTTTTAATCCTTAATCTCATTCTACTCTTCTTTGATTTTAGATTGATTTTGGTGCGATTATCATAAGATCCGTGTTGTTCTAATTGATTTCGTGCTTAAAAAGTTAATCTTTTGATCATTTCTTAAGTTTTCATTTGATTAAGCTTTAAGACTTTTGTGCTTATTGGCTTATTTTTTATGATTAGCTTATTTGTTTATAAAAGTTTTCCTTAAAAAGTTTATGTTTTTATTGTTTGATCCAAAAGTTGTTTAATATTTGAGGTTTGATAAGTTGATTCTAGTGCTTATTTGACCTGTTTAGTTGGTTCGTTTTAAGTTTTGGGGATAAGCTCAATCTAATAGCTTATTTTCTAGCTTTTTAACCGAATCCCACCAATTTCGGAAAGGGTACAAACCTCTTTCCGATTTGAACATTCCGAGCAGCCTTCCATCTTCACATTCCGATCGATTGATCGGATAAGGGTTTTGGTTTCTTTCCGATTGCAGCCTATTCCGACCAGCTTCACTTACCCTCTTTCCGATTGAGTCCAATCGGATTAGGGTTTTGTCTTTCCGATCTAACAATCTTTTGCATATTCCGATTAGTGGCTTCTGTTTAGTATTCCGATTGAGATTTTTCCCATATTCCGATTTGGCAAATTTTGCACATTCCGATTGTGCCCAAGTTTCAGCTATTCCGATCTAGGGAATCAGCTATATTCCGATTGTGTTTGTTCACATACATTCCGATTGACCCCCTTTGTGGACATTCCGATTGCACTTCCACCCATATTCCGACCACCAGATCGGAATACATTCCGATCTGGGCTTCTTTTGGCTTGTTTTGATTAACTCTGATCTTACTTTCTTTTAGTACTTTTCAACTAAGTTCTTATTATTTTTCGAAAGTTTTTCCAAGTGTTAGTTTTATTTAGTGTGTTAGTATTTTTCCATTATCACCTTTAAGTTTATATGCATTTATTTTTACTCGTCATTTTAATATTAATTCTTCATTTTAATCAACGACACTTTAATTACTTGCTAATAGTTTAAAACAAACAAACCAAACCATTCTCTTGATTCACCAAAAGACGATTGAGTCGCACTTAGGACCGGTTTTCAATTCGAAAAGAATCGGAACAACGAACTTTCATACGAGGCCTAAAAACCAAGTATTAAGGTTCGAGACCAAGATACTTGCACATTATCATTGTGACCGAAGTGAATTCGCTAGTAGCAGCCTAGCCGGAGAAATTTACTTCAACAATATCCAGTTATTTTCTCAGCCATTAACCATCCTTTGCAATTTTTCAGGAAGATGAACAGCTCATGAAAATAGTAGAGGAATATGGGACTGAGAACTGGTCAACTATTGAAAAACAGTTTCATGTGCATAAGGGTGTAGTAGAAGAAAACACAATAGCAAGTGGACATGCAAAAGCTAATTAAAGTAGTCATAAGACAAAGAACATGGAAATAAATGGGCAGTGCTAACAAAATTCTTGCCTGGGAGGTATTGCTTACCTTTTCAGGTGACTTTGTATCATGACTTGGTCAAATAAACATATAAACAATCTAATTTATTCAAATATCACAAATAATCATATATCTGTTTTTATGTTTTGTCGGTCTCAGGACAGACAATGCTATTAAGAACCACTGGAATAGTTCTTTAAAAAACAAACTGGAAGCCTATGAGACATCAGGCCTGCTTATCTGTCGTCATTCAATCAGCTCGTACTACTTCATCTAGTACACAACATTGTAGTGAAGATGCTGACATGCCAGAAGCATTTATTGAACAAAACTGTTCACGTGACCCTGCTGAACCTTGTACAGAAAGAGGGCAGCCTTCCTCAGATGGATATAGTGATCCTGGTTCATTTCACTACTAGAAAAAGGAGCATCACCGACAGAATTTCCGACCAGGACATTCTCGTCGGAGATTACCGACGAATTTCCGTCAAATTAGCTACTGATATTGGGATGATATTTTTGCGATGATTTTCAGACGAAACTCAAACAAAGTTCCGATGGATACTAATATCGACGGAAATCCGTCGGTATTTTACTTATATTGTGGCCATTTTCCGACGAGGTACCGACATATTTGTTTACCCCTCGCTATTCTGTCGGAAAGGGTTATCTATAAGTTATTTTTTAAAGTTGCAGTCGGTAATCGGTTGGAAATTTAAATCTTTTTCTGACGAATTTCCGACGGGAAAAAGAAAGTTGTAATATTGTTAAGATCTAGAATAAAGATAGAAGTATCATCTTATGAGGCATATAAGATCTGGAAAAAAGATAGAAGATCTGGAATAAATCTTGGTGAAGACTATTATTTTTGGTCAATGGTTTGTTTTGAGAAAGTTGTACAGGATGAGGGAGTATAAAGCAGGCACTCCACACCATATTGGGATAACTATTACGTTGGGTAATGGTACTGATCCAGAATACTAATTGTCCATAATTGGGTTAGATATTTTTGCTGGCCCTATAATTAAGCCCACTTAGTATATGTGCAAACCTGACCCCCAAATACTCATTTTAAAACCGTTCCATCATTCTCTCTAAAATATATCACCGGCGACTACATCACCGCCTCCCTTCGCCGACTACATCGCCGCCTCCCTTCGCCGACTACATCGCCGCCTCCCTTCGCCGACTACACCGCCGCCTCCCTCCGTCCACCGCCGCCTCCCTCCGTCCACCGCCGCCTCCCTCCGTCCACCGCCGTCGGTTCAAATCGTCAGTGTTCCCTAATGTAAGTGATTTGATTCGTAATTCACTGTGCCCTAATTTAAGTGATTGTGTTTAGGTTAAGCCGATTGTGGTGTGTTTAGGCTCGATTGTGTTGAGGTTAAGCCGATTATGTTCTGATAGCCAATTATCGATTCGTGTTAGGAGGAGATTGGTAATAAGAGCTAAGTCATACTTAGATTAACTAGTTGACTTTCGAATATTGGTTGTATAACATAGTTGTAAGTATGTGGAATTAGTCCGTTTTGATGCAACTTAGAGGTTTCGTTGAGATATAGTTATTTAGATTATTTGATTTGTCGACTTTCGTGCATCGGTAACGAGTAGTTGAACAATGTGCATTTTGAAAATGATTATGTGTTTTGAAAATGATTATGTGTTTTGAAAATGATTATGTGGTTTGAATAATTCGCTACATTGTGTCACCATTCATGTATTTAGTTTTAGTGTTTTTATAATTGTCGCTTTCAATTGCAGAAAATTCAGGCTTTCATGTATTTAGTTTCCTTGCCAATTCGATCCTAAAGGAGGTTCATTGGGCAATTCAACATGGAAAGCCAGGGGCCTTTTCTGCAGGAAGACCTGAGTTCCTGCAAAATTATAAATCAAGCCTGGGTTTCCTCGCCGACTTAGAAGGTAGTAAAATACTTTCCATTTTATTGTATCTGGTTTAGAGGTGGTAATACGACTCACGTCCAAATTATTTATTTTTGAATCAATAATCAGTATGTTATTTATCATTGCAACAGCTATATTATGTCAATTATAATCTAAGCCTTTAAGTAAAATAATCAAGGAGATCTCCTTAATTTGATAGTAATCGCTTGTCCTGTTCCTTCTAAGCTAAGTGTTAATTTTTTCCTTTCAGAGTTAAATATTACTTAATTGGACCCACTTTATTAGGAAATGGGTCAAAACTGCCATCCTTTTGGTGTGATTTGTTAAGGTCTTAGTCACAAGGGCACCTATGTTCTCTTTGCTTATAGTACTTTGTATCTGTAGTTGCTCCGAAACAAAAGATTAAGCAGTACTTGTGAGATATTATGTCGTGTATTTGTGATTTGGGAGTGAGGTAGATATCTCCTCATCATTTAGTAAGGTTGTATGTTAGACGCATCAGGGGGCGCAACACAAGGGACTACATTACAGCTCGCTTGAAAAGATATAGCCTTATCCATACCAATCGTATTGACGTCATATACGGGTTGCTAGCACACTCATGCTATGTGATAACCTAAACACTGTTATTGATAAATAGATGGTTATCCACAAAAACTGATGAGAGATGTAGCTAAATGATATATGAGGATGCATTTAGCTTGAAGTGTTGAAAAAAAAGTTAATGATGTGATGAATATACGCTATCCCTGACAAACAGATGAGCTGAAAATGATACTCTCACGATGGTCATGGTAAAATGATAGCTGTTTGTAGCTTTCGCAGTCACCAAATCTCGAATACTAATGTTAGTAAAACAGTGAAAAATAAGCAGAGTTGCCACTTAGCCCATGGTACCCATTTTCTCGCTTTAGTAATGCACTAGGTTCAGCTAGCTCTAAATTATAATCAAACATATATAATAGATACATGTATGTGTTAAAACTGTAAATAATGACACAAATAATTACAATAGGGTTTACACAATTACAAGTAACTAGTTAACGAGCTACTGTATCCGTTAGTTTGCACAATGTGAGTTACTTTTACACGTTTCATATATCGATACTAATAAGTGTGCGCGCGATGTGAATTAGTTACTTTTTTAATCCTTTATTATAGTGTTGGTGATTAGACTTGATGAGGTACTAGTATACTGGTATACATCATACATCGTAGAAGCTTGTGAAACTCGCACAATGTGAGTTACTTTTTTTACTTATTGATTACAAGCTTTATATAGGCTAATTGGCTGAAAATGCATCTTTCAATTCACTTTTTTAAGTTACTTTGCTTATTAGAACTTTTATATATTATCGCGTTTAGGAAATGTAAATGGATGCGAAACTAATAACTGTGCAATGTGGCTTAGATAATTTGTTTATTGTTTATTATTGTTAGTTTAATAGTTTAGTATCTAGTATTAGCTGTTGATGGTCTTTAGGAAATGTAAATGAATACAATACTAATGGAGATCTAAGTCTACACAATTACGTGTAACTAGTTAACGAGCTGATGTAGCTTCTAGGAAGTAGCAGTATTCATCAACTAATGCAATATGAGTTACACAGTTTACTAGTTTGATATATAGTACTAGTAAATGTAAATGGTTGTGTTTAGGAAATGTAAATGACTACGATACTGATAAGTGTATTCATCATAAGTCGCAGAAGCTCGCCAAACTAGCAGTTAGGAATTGTGGTTTAGTTTGGTTTTGGTGGTGTTCAAAGGCAGGCACGCAGGCGACACTAGTATGTTGTTGTATTATTGTTACATGTCCGTCTGTTACATGTCCGTCCACTTTGAACTAATTTAATTTTAAGTTTAATTTTAATTTATGATTAAAAGGAAGCTTCCTTCGCTCCTTAATTAGTTCAGTTTTGTTTATTAATCGCCACTAATTAATTTATCTTCTTGTAATTATATTGGATCTAGCAAGTAAGTAATTCAATGCTTAATCCAACAGAAACAACAACTACAAGGTCAACCAAGAGAGTCAATGTTTTCGTTTTTTATCTATGTTGCTTGGAGTTTGCTATTTTGACTGGATCTCTAACATTCCAGCCAGTCAACCTTTTGTTTAGAAATATGTTGACGGTAGTCTTTTTTTCCAGAGATATGCAGATTGAGGTACAACGCCACTTGGAGCATCAAGTACTAGAGCACATGAGACAACGAGAACTAGAGGCGGAAGCTCATGAACAAGCTCGAGAGAGAGAATGGTGATTACTAGTTTCATTTGAATGCTAAACGAATGTTTTATTTGCCTCGTTCAATTCGACTATAAATTGTTGTTTGAATACTAAACGATTGACTAATCTTGAATTATCCATTTCTAGTAATGCGTCGTCTTCATTATTTGTGGGTTGAGATTTGGTAATTGAACCATTTAGTCGTGAATTATCCATTTCTTTCTAGCCATTTTAGATACTGGATTACATAAATTTAAGCATTAATATGTAAATTAATTCTTATCTCTGCGACAGATTTGTGACTGTTTCCCGACAGAAATATGCTGACAGATTTCCGAGAGACATTTTACCGACGTATTTCCGATAGATATATTAATTTTTTTTACCGACAGATTTCCGAGAGAAATGAATACCGACAGCATACCGACACTTGTTTTTCGTCGGTATTTCCGACAGACAACAATTAGCTACAAGGCATTTACCGACATACCATTTTCGTCGCAAACCCGTCGGAAACTACCTTTACTGACGGATTTCCGACGGAAACAGCCGTCGCTGTTGCTCCATTTTCTAGTAGTGTTTGATATCAGACAGGATTCACAATATATGCAGTGTGTAGGTTTTTCTCAGGAGCAAGTGGGTGTCTCTAGTTTAACCTTGGCGGCAAACAATGCTGTTGGTTGTGATATGGTGGCACAAACGTCGACATCTGAAAACCATTGATGTGACCGCACCTAATTGGTCATCGGAACCCTTAATAAATCTAGTTCCTCCTGCTGGCACTACTAGAAAAAGGAGCATCACCGACAGAATTTCCGACCAGGACATTCTCGTCGGAGATTACCGACGAATTTCCGTCAAATTAGCTACTGATATTGGGATGATATTTTTGCGATGATTTTCAGACGAAACTCAAACAAAGTTACGATTGATACTAATATCGACGGAAATCCGTCGGTATTTTACTTATATTGTGGCCATTTTCCGACGAGGTACCGACATATTTGTTTACCCCTCGCTATTCTGTCGGAAAGGGTTATCTATAAGTTATTTTTTAAAGTTGCAGTCGGTAATCGGTTGGAAATTTAAATCTTTTTCTGAC
Organism: Glebionis coronaria; assembly: GCA_025667525.1. Lineage (NCBI taxonomy): Eukaryota > Viridiplantae > Streptophyta > Magnoliopsida > Asterales > Asteraceae > Glebionis > Glebionis coronaria. Next base: position 202,717,239 of record CM046879.1, on the reverse strand, counting down.
GAATTTCCGACGGGAAAAAGAAAGTTGTAATATTGTTAAGATCTAGAATAAAGATAGAAGTATCATCTTATGAGGCATATAAGATCTGGAAAAAAGATAGAAGATCTGGAATAAATCTTGGTGAAGACTATTATTTTTGGTCAATGGTTTGTTTTGAGAAAGTTGTACAGGATGAGGGAGTATAAAGCAGGCACTCCACACCATATTGGGATAACTATTACGTTGGGTAATGGTACTGATCCAGAATACTAATTGTCCATAATTAGGTTAGATATTTTTACTGGCCCTATAATTAAGCCCACTTAGTATATGTGCAAACCTGACCCCCAAATACTCATTTTAAAACCGTTCCATCATTCTCTCTAAAATATATCGCCGGCGACTACATCACCGCCTCCCTTCGCCGACTACATCGCCGCCTCCCTTCGCCGACTACATCGCCGCCTCCCTTCGCCGACTACACCGCCGCCTCCCTCCTACCACCGCCGCCTCCCTCCGTCCACCGCCGTCGGTTCAAATCGTCAGTGTTCCCTAATGTAAGTGATTTGATTCGTAATTCACTGTGCCCTAATTTAAGTGATTGTGTTTAGGTTAAGCCGATTGTGGTGTGTTTAGGCTCGATTGTGTTGAGGTTAAGCCGATTATGTTCTGATAGTCAATTATCGATTCGTGTTAGGAGGAGATTGGTAATAAGAGCTAAGTCATACTTAGATTAACTAGTTGACTTTTGAGTATTGGTTGTATAACATAGTTGTAAGTATGTGGAATTAGTCCGTTTTGATGCAACTTAGAGGTTTCGTTGAGATATAGTTATTTAGATTATTTGATTTGTCGACTTTCGTGCATCGGTAACGAGTAGTTGAACAATGTGCATTTTGAAAATGATTATGTGTTTTGAAAATGATTATGTGTTTTGAAAATGATTATGTGGTTTGAATAATTCGCTACATTGTGTCACCATTCATCTATTTAGTTTTAGTGTTTTTATAATTGTCGCTTTCAATTGCAGAAAATTCAGGCTTTCATGTATTTAGTTTCCTTGCCAATTCGATCCTAAAGGAGGTTCATTGGGCAATTCAACATGGAAAGCCAGGGGCCTTTTCTGCAGGAAGACCTGAGTTCCTGCAAAATTATAAATCAAGCCTGGGTTTCCTCGCCGACTTAGAAGGTAGTAAAATACTTTCCATTTTATTGTATCTGGTTTAGAGGTGGTAATACGACTCACGTCCAAATTATTTATTTTTGAATCAATAATCAGTATGTTATTTATCATTGCAACAGCTATATTATGTCAATTATAATCTAAGCCTTTAAGTAAAATAATCAAGGAGATCTCCTTAATTTGATAGTACTCGCTTGTCCTGTTCCTTCTAAGCTAAGTGTTAATTTTTTCCTTTCAGAGTTAAATATTACATAATTGGACCCACTTTATTAGGAAATGGGTCAAAACTGCCATCCTTTTGGTGTGATTTGTTAAGGTCTTAGTCACAAGGGCACCTATGTTCTCTTTGCTTATAGTACTTTGTATCTGTAGTTGCTCCGAAACAAAAGATTAATCAGTACTTGTGAGATATTATGTCGTGTATTTGTGATTTGGGAGTGAGGTAGATATCTCCTCATCATTTAGTAAGGTTGTATGTTAGATGCATCAGGGGGCGCAACACAAGGGACTACATTACAGCTCGCTTGAAAAGATATAGCCTTATCCATACCAATCGTATTGACGTCATATACGGGTTGCTAGCACACTCATGCTATGTGATAACCTAAACACTGTTATTGATAAATAGATGGTTATCCACAAAAACTGATGAGAGATGTAGCTAAACGATATATGCGGATGCATTTAGCTTGAAGTGTTGAAAAAAAAGTTAATGATGTGATGAATATACGCTATCCCTGACAAACAGATGAGCTGAAAATGATACTCTCACGATGGTCATGGTAAAATGATAGCTGTTTGTAGCTTTCGCAGTCACCAAATCTCGAATACTAATGTTAGTACAACAGTGAAAAATAAGCAGAGTTGCCACTTAGCCCATGGTACCCATTTTCTCGCTTTAGTAATGCACTAGGTTCAGCTAGCTCTAAATTATAATCAAACATATATAATAGATACATGTATGTGTTAAAACTGTAAATAATGACACAAATAATTACAATAGGGTTTACACAATTACAAGTAACTAGTTAACGAGCTACTGTATCCGTTAGTTCGCACAATGTGAGTTACTTTTACACGTTTCATATATCGATACTAATAAGTGTGCGCGCAATGTGAATTAGTTACTTTTTTAATCCTTTATTATAGTGTTGGTGATTAGACTTGATGAGGTACTAGTATACTGGTATACATCATACATCGTAGAAGCTTGTGAAACTCGCACAATGTGAGTTACTTTTTTTACTTATTGATTACAAGCTTTATATAGGCTAATTGGCTGAAAATGCATCTTTCAATTCACCTTTTTAAGTTACTTTGCTTATTAGAACTTTTATATATTATCGCGTTTAGGAAATGTAAATGGATGCGAAACTAATAACTGTGCAATGTGGCTTAGATAATTTGTTTATTGTTTATTATTGTTAGTTTAATAGTTTAGTATCTAGTATTAGCTGTTGATGGTCTTTAGGAAATGTAAATGAATACAATACTAATGGAGATCTAAGTCTACACAATTACGTGTAACTAGTTAACGAGCTGATGTAGCTTCTAGGAAGTAGCAGTATTCATCAACTAATGCAATATGAGTTACACAGTTTACTAGTTTGATATATAGTACTAGTAAATGTAAATGATTGTGTTTAGGAAATGTAAATGACTACGATACTGATAAGTGTATTCATCATAAGTCGCAGAAGCTCGCCAAACTAGCAGTTAGGAATTGTGGTTTAGTTTGGTTTTGGTGGTGTTCAAAGGCAGGCACGCATGCGACACTAGTATGTTGTTGTATTATTGTTACATGTCCGTCTGTTACATGTCCGTCCACTTTGAACTAATTTAATTTTAAGTTTAATTTTAATTTCTGATTAAAAGGAAGCTTCCTTCGCTCCTTAATTAGTTCAGTTTTGTTTATTAATCGCCACTAATTAATTTATCTTCTTGTAATTATATTGGATCTAGCAAGTAAGTAATTCAATGCTTAATCCAACAGAAACAACAACTACAAGGTCAACCAAGAGAGTCAATGTTTTCGTTTTTTATCTATGTTGCTTGGAGTTTGCTATTTTGACTAGATCTCTAAAATTCCAGCCAGTCAACCTTTTGTTTAGAAATATGTTGACGGTAGTCTTTTTTTCCAGAGATATGCAGATTGAGGTACAACGCCACTTAGAGCAATAAGTACTAGAGCACATGAGACAACGAGAACTAGAGGCGGAAGCTCATGAACAAGCTCGAGAGAGAGAATGGTGATTACTAGTTTCATTTGAATGCTAAACGAATGTTTTATTTGCCTCGTTCAATTCCACTATAAATTGTTGTTTGAATACTAAACGATTGACTAATCTTGAATTATCCATTTCTAGTAATGCGTCGTCTTCGTTATTTGTGGGTTGAGATTTGGTAATTGAACCATTTGGTCGTGAATTATCCATTTCTTTCTAGCCATTTTAGATACTGGATTACATAAATTTAAGCATTAATATGTAAATTAATTCTTATCTCTGCGACAGATTTGTGACTGTTTCCCGACAGAAATATGCTGACAGATTTCCGAGAGACATTTTACCGACGTATTTCCGATAGATATATTAATTTTTTTTACCGACAGATTTCCGAGAGAGATGAATACCGACAGAATACCGACACTTGTTTTTCGTCGGTATTTCCGACAGAGTTCCGACAGACAACAATTAGCTACAAGGCATTTACCGACATACCATTTTCGTCGCAAACCCGTCGGAAACTACCTTTACTGACGGATTTCCGACGGAAACAGCCGTCGCTGTTGCTCCATTTTCTAGTAGTGTGGTACATTCAATTGTGGATCCAATGATCAGCTGATCAACAACAATCTACTTGGCAATATTTACCCCAATGATTCTCATGATTCTCAGTCGTTCTTTACAAATCAGGAATATAATATGGGAGCACAAAATCAAATATATCCCGTTTTGGATTCTTTGATGCACGTATCTCATGATGATTTTAGTTCAGGACAAGTAAATGGTGCTCTACAACTTGTTGGTGAAAACCAAACTCAACAGCGGGAGATGCTATCTCTGTTATATGAACCTCCCGTTTACACGAGCACAGGCATCCCATTTCAAAACTGGGATCATATACAGCCTGGTGAAAATTTTCTACAAGGATATAGTCCTCTTGGTGTCTGTCAGCCGGTGATGACAGAATCAGTCAAGAACACGAGCTCCAGCAAATGGTTGGATGTGGTGGGTGATCAAAGCTCGAACGAGAGTAATAAAAACCCTATTATTCAGGAGGAAACACTTGTATTAGAATCGAATTTTAACATGGATGGGAGGAAATCGAGTAAAGTATTGGAGCTCCAAAAACTGGTTCTGGAGTTGAGAGAGAAATTAAATGTAGCTGAACGTAGAGAGTTGAAGCTGGAAAGAGAAAATCTGGAGTTAAGAGAGCAGATAGCGGATTTACGGAGTACTTTGCATGGCGTGATCGGCAGAAAAGTATCAAAAAGTGAAAAGTACAAAAATAATTTGGTTCATCTAATCTTGTACCGATCCTTCTATTTTAAATTAATCTGGGATGTTTTGGTCTTTTTGTTCATTATACTCTTATTTAAACACCGCTATATTAGTAAAAAAAACTTTTTTGCTATTCCCCGTATCTTACGAAGGGTTATTTTCACGCGTCCAACTCACACACTCGCTTTCATTAAAAAAATAGGTTCTCTCTGGCCTGCGAAAATTATTGCCATCACTCGCTGCGAAAATTATTATGTGTCTTTCATCACTATAATCTGCCGCCATATGTCTTTCTCACAAATATTTGTTATATAAAAATCCAGTTTTTACATCGTCTTATCTCCGGTTGTTTGTTGGATCTTAGTTGCTTTATTAGGTTTGTTGATTGTAATCCTCTTTTTCCTTTTCATTTGTTTCTGTTTGTTAGATTTTATAATTAGATTATACCTTTCTTTTGCTTCCACAATTGATTTGATTTGGGTTTGTTAGGATGTTGTTAATAATTGTAGCTACTCTTACGAATTGTAAGCCCAATTTGTCTTTCAATGATTTGTGTACATCGTACTAGTTTTACAACTTGGATTAGCTTGCAATTGTACGGATTTAGGTTTACTTACTGCCACCTGTTTACCTGATTTTTAGGAATGCCTCTTAGGGATATGTGTGAGAACTCATATTTTTCCCGGTAATTAAATTATTCTTTTATTCGTACTTCTCGATTTTACAATGTTTGACTTGTTCCTCTTTACTTTTTCATACGTAAATCCTGAGATCTCGATAATTTTAATTAAATTATATTTTAATTGTTTTTCTGATTATTGATAATATTTTATTCAGAATATTATAAAACTTTTATTTTTATTTTTCTAAATTTATTTACTATAGTAACCCGAACTTTAAAATTAATATTTAGACCGAGTTCTAATATTATTTCAAATATTCGGACCAATATTAATTAATCAACTTCTATTTATCATCTTTGTTTTTTTTATAAAAAAAATAATATTAAATTCTCGGTTAACCGCAAGGTTAGGACTTTAAGTATCGAATATGTGCCATTTATTATTTATTGGCAAGTGTATATCCGTCATCGACCGTAAATATACTCATTATGATATATAAATATTTTTCTTGTCATTATTTAATTGTTCGTTTTATGGACATTCTTCGTAAATTTATGATAAACCTTTAAGTGTCATTTTTTTATATGACGCGTTAACGTTTATTAAATAATAAGCCCTCTTTTATATATCGAGATATAAATGTTCTTCGAATGCTGACGGTTTTATTTTAAGTTGAGCATTAATTTTTCGTGCTCTACGCGTAACTTTTTAAATCGCGTAATTTTTAAAATATCGGATTTCAATAATACCCGCTTTAACGAATTATGAAGCAAGAATGTTACATCTCACCCACTTAACTAATAGGCGGCAAATATTTTTTTCTTGATAATACGTGTAGTGTTTCCCAACATATTGATACACTTGTATTAATTTTCATATATATCTTTAGTACTAGGGAGTCATTTCCTTTTCATTTCTTAAGCAAATCCATTCTACCTCTTTTCCTATCCTTTCTGGTCACGACAACCAACAAGCAACAACACCAACAGTGGGTTTCTTTCCTGTGATGTTCGTTAGGGGTTTTAAACGAACTAGGTCCCTTGATGTTCGAGACGCACCACGTTGACACTTTGTGAGTCTTACACTTCCATTCTTAGTTTGTTCATTAGTATACATGGTCTAAGTATGTGCTTGACATTTTAATATAGTAGTAATCAGATTAACATGTTAATGAGAAGGAAACATGTAAATGTTTTGATTTTAGCTGTAACAAGAAACATATATTAACGTCTCATGCATGAGACTAAACTGCGAAACTAAAATACATAGATTACAAACCAAGAGCTTAAACGACCCACTACGTATTATACTAGACTCGACCTTGACTGGTGGGATTGAGTCACACGCGAGCTGTGTAACGAGATCTTGATTCACCTAGTTGAATACACGAGTAAGAGGCGAAACCATAACAGTGGCAAGATTTTACAACAATGGTTAAACGTTTAAACTTAAACTAGTCTCCACTCGACCTCTTTCCTACCTATATTTCACCCTCGAAAAGATCGTGCCCCAAGACGGTTAAGCAATGAAAGTTGTAGATTGCCATGCCGTGTACACGGGCATACTTTCGGTTCAACCCGAAAGTCGTTATCGGAAACCGTAGACAAGATCGAAAATGACTCGTTAAACACTTTTTCTTTAAACTGGATTCACAGCCCTTACTTCGAACCCGATTTTAACCCATAAAAAGACCTCGGTTTATAAATCTTAAATGAGGGTCTATAGATGACCCGACTGGCTATCTAGCAGTACTTTTAATTTGCTCCGCGAGCTATTAACGAGCCCGCTATTTACTTCGGAAAAATTGACGATATCACATGAATTTTGAAAACGATTCCTCTACATCCGTATATCCATTTGAAATTGAATTGTGTTATATGTCTCATATTCCCCAACATGAAACATGTATTCTTTTGTTTATAAAACTTTGTTTTTAATTAAATATTTATTAATTTTATTTATTTAATATATTTTTAATAATAAAAATATAAATAATATTTAGAATATTTGAACCATTAAACGTACCAGCTAAATGAAATGTCCCGGCCACGAAGCGACCAATATTTCTAAATATATTCCGCTTAAATGACTACACTTTTATTATAATGTTAAACTTTCGCAAGTATTAAAACTATCAATTTATTCAAATAAACTCAAGCACATACTAGGAAACTAAATGCTACGTTATTTCCGTGTTGCATGTATAGTAATACATATCTTATTTAACTTAGGTTACGAATTGTTTCGAGCTATTATTTCTCCACGTCTACATTGTGCTATTTTACCGTTGCTATTGCTTCGAGGTGAGTTCATAGCCCCTTTTTACTACTTATACATTGTTTCTAAACACGAGGTGAGATTTTACATGGTGGAACACATTCATTTAAAACTGTATGCTATCCAGAACTTGTATGCTATCCAGAACTTGTATGCTTTCTAGAACTTGATGATTTCCAACAGATTTTCATTATTATTATTGCTTTTAGTTATAGCCTTTAAGTTTCCTCTCCTGATCATGAACCGTTAATTTACTTGTGTTGCTAAGCGCGAATGTTGTGGGTGGATCTATCGGGATTGACAATCCCCGTCCCATGTTGCGGTTGTTTAACCATGACGCATTTCATTTGTTTATACTTGAGTATTTAGGCTGAATACTCACCAGAGGAACTTACATTGAGTTAAGCTTCGGTTCATGAACTAAATAGAAATAATAATGGTTTCGGACTATGGTTATCGTACGTAACCATTTTCCCTATTTCTTGTTTTACAAATAAATGCTTGTGTTCCACACCTTTACTGCTAAACCTATAAATATCACTCAACTTTATGTTGACGATTTTACATGTTTAATCTCAGGTATTATTACATAGCTTTGCTTGGATGGGAGCCCGCAGGATATTATCGCAGCTTGGAGATTTCTGTGTTACTTTTTAAAGTTTGGTTTTGGTAAAAGCTGTCAGAAGTTTATCCTATATTTTTGGTAACAACATGTTACAAAACCATGTTTAAATAATAGATTTTCCGCTTATAAAACTCTGGGACCTTTGTTTAAAAACTCTGATCTTTTTTGTGATGTAATGTATAAGTTTTTATTACGTCAACTTTATGTCAACAGTATTTCATTGTTTCTTGTACCATGATGTTGAACCCCTTTGCTGCCTACGTGTTTCCTTGCCTGATTTTGGGGGTCTCACAAATTGGTATCAGAGCGATGGTTATAGGGAACTGAGTCGTTTTCAAAACTTAGTCTATAACCGAAAGTTCAAATATTTCATGTTTAAAGTGTCAAACACAGAATCTGCCATTGTTGTACGATATCTGCACGGGTAACTCTCTAATCCTTATTATTTATTTTTAATTATCATCATAGTATTTCTTCTCCTGATTACATGTTCAAATATTACATTACCCTAATGACGATAATTACTATGTCTTTTCAAAACCTTTGTGGTTCATGAATTATCATTGGATATTACTTGATTACATATGCTCTTGTTGCATATCTTAAATTCTTGTTCTTGTGAATTGATCTTGTTACAATGATTTTATATTGTTATGACGTTACATACTTGAATTTAGAGCGAGTATGCTGCAGACTTTTCATACTCACTTTACTGAGTACTATTGCTATCTTGTTTATGCGTGATACGACTGACCTCATATACTCGTCCGTTTTGAACCGTTTTTTTTCTTGACTCACTATTACATGTTGTGTGTACTCTCGCGATACCATTGTTTGGGATTAAGTAATTATTGCTTTCGATGAAACTCCCGATTATCATTTTACCTACCTTGCGTGTCACTTTCATTGTTTAACTCCTTTAAGCTATCTATTTAGATATCCAAATTGTTTTCCGACCATTCGTAATTGAATGTCTAGTCTATAGACCATTGTGTAGCTCAATGTGTCTTAAAGACAGAAGGACATCGTGTGAGTCACACATCTCTAAGCATTCGTTGAATCTGTGTTAAATAATATCAAGGGTTTTCATAACCTTGATTTACCTTTACGTCACCGTTTTACACGACACTCGTATAACGATTAAATATTGTTTCATTGACCATTCTACGTTTCGATTTCGAATTACAAAGTTCGTTTGTATCTTGAAAACATCATCGCTATCTTGTAATTCATCCTCTATTATGCGACGATTGTTTGGAACATGATTGTACTTCTATAAACTTGTATCCTCCCTTTTCATTTAACCTCCTCGCTCCAGGAGTGTGACCCGTTAATCTTCCAATTCTTTCTCGATATGTCTTGTGATTTTGGAAAAAAATCACACTGCCAAGAGATCTTCTTGCATTGCATCTCGAAATCTAAGAGACGGATGTCATGCGTCGTTTTTGAATTCTTAGTTTATCGTTGGCATTCTTGAACCATTTCTATACTGTGTTTTCTTTACATGATTAATTACGCAATTTATTCTTTTTCGTCTTTATGGAATCCACAAGTCTTGTGTGTACATTAATTCTGGGTTATTATGAAATTTGGATTTAATTTTAAACTGTGTCAAAAAATATACTTTGTACAGAAACTTTATAGGAAATTTATCAGTGTCGAGAAAATATTTTTATAACTTTAGACATAAAAATATATATTTCTACTTGTTGAGACGTCCGTTTAGGACATAATATTTTACTAGTAAACATTAAAAAAACAAGCAAGTTATGCTCATTTGGGATTGTATAATTTAAGAACTTATTTATGCGTAGTTCTAAAATATCATTTTGTTGACAGATTTAAATGCAAGGGCATTTTCGTCCATTTTTTTTATCCGTTTCAAGTCTCTAGTAAAACTAGAAAGTTGTTCAAAACATCGTTTTACATCGAATTACATTAGACTTCGAGTCTTAGAATATCATTTAGTGAATCAATTAGTTTGGTCAATCCCAAAAGGTAAAAGTTTACTAAAAAGTCAAAGCTGGTAGAAATTTTGAAATAGGGTTTTTAGGCGTTTTTGAGTTCGTGTGAGCTCGTAAAACTTTAACTAATGATATTTTACAACCATGAAACAATGATTGCGATTGAAAACGTTAAAATCAAGGCTGTCAAGATCACGAGTAAACTCGTAAGATCGTACGATCTTACGTGTTTACTTGCTAAAATCGTGTAAGATCGCTCTAGGATTGCATGTGAGGTAGGATCGTAAGTAAGATCGTAAAATCGCACGTAAGATCGTAGGATCGGCTCTCGATCCGATCCTACCAATTTGATGAATTACCTCATTATTTTATGTTAAAACCTTATATAAGACTTGTACTTTTTTATTTTTTGCTATTATATTTCTCTATATTAATTTATTTTGGTTCTAAAGTCTTTTTCAAAATGTATTGTTTCTACCATGCAAATTTGTGATGAATACTTTATACGATAATCAATATTTTTTGGATGTGAGAAATTAAGTTATCAAAACATTTGAAATAGATTAACTTTTTATGGATTTTTCACATACTTACGTGTAATGTCTTTTTTTTCTTTCTCACTAAATTGTTTATTTAGCTATGAAAACTTAAAAGAATTAAATCTACTTCACTATTTTTATTATCATGATGTTTAAACATCAAAAATTTTCTTACAATATCTTATGAATTCATGTTTGATATTCAATGGATATGTATAAGTATATAACATTGTCATCCATCAACGCCTATTAGAAAGACAAGACACTTTGGTGGGATCTTACGATCTCGATCTTGCAAAGACAAAAACGATCTTAGGTAGGATCGCGATCTTAACAGCCTTGGTTAAAATAGTGCATATTTATGTCAAATAAATAACGATGTGCAAACATATGGATTCCTCTATCTTTCTTTTATATATGATTTAATTGTCATTCTAAGTTGTCTTTTTCTTTGGTTCTATCGTACCACTGATTTGGACCGAGGTTGAAGTTCTTATTTTCATCATTCGTTATCCTTCTTGACACGAGACTCTTGACAATTCCGGCTAAACCTCTCGAAACCCTATCACTTTGTAACCATTTCATTGGTTGTCTTTAACTACTCCTTATTTCCCTCTTGTAACTCGCTCGCTACTTTTGTAAACTATTATCATGTTACCATATAAACTCAAACTGGTCTTGTTTGCGAATCATTTTACAAAAGGGTTCATTTGGTCTTTCTTAAATAATTGAATGCTATCTTATAAAATTAATTTATATTAATTTTATGATGTAATTCCTCAAATTGTTCAACAATTGGTCTTATAAAGAACCCTTGTAAACATAAAAAAAAATTTGTTGAATTAAATATCTAGTCAGTAACTTACTGGCGAAAAGTTTCATAAAATATTTTGATTCCTGTTTTTTTTTACAAATGGCATTATATACATATTTTAAATTATATGTGTTAGCCGTATATTTTATATAGTCGAACAAGAATGTAATAGGTCATCTTAGTCGTTATTGGTCTTGTATAGTAATAGGTTAGTCGGGAAAACCGGGCTTGGACTTTAAGCTAATATTGTATAAGTTAGGGGCCGTAAGCCCAAAACAAAGCCAAGCCCAGCCCAAGATGAAGCCCACTAAGGCCTTAGGCCGTGGCATATATAACCCTCTTCCACATGTGGAAGAGGGTGTTGGTTCATTTCTTAAAACACATAGTTTTAGTGTAAACCTTCCACTTCTCTCTCTACTCTCTCTCTCTACTTTTCTACTATTTCTCTCTCTAAATCTTGTGTTATGGATTAAAAGGGAACAACATTTGGTATCAAGAGCCTATAGTGGATAGGTGATTGAAGATTCATGTGTTGTGTTCTTGATTTTTTCGTGCCTATTTTGATCCAAAAACTCACGTACCAAAAATTTCTTGTGTTTTTATGGTTTATTCTTGATACAAATCACCTACATACTATTGGTAGTGATTTGGTATTGTTATTTTGGTTAAAAATACAAAATGTTTGGGTACTTGATTCATTTTTAGGCTAAAAATCACGAATTTGGTGTGTTCTAGTACTATCCGAGAAAAGGGGTAATTTTGCTTCCTTGGTACGATCTGACTTTGTGTTTGCATAAACCCTGGGGGTTTCTACTTGCGATCCATAGTCACGATCCATTGTTACGATCCAGACTACGATTGCTCAGTACGATCACAATACGATCTGGGAGTACGATCTAGCAGAGTACGATCACAGCTTCGATCAGGTTACGATCACTCAGTACGATCTATAGTGCGATCCCTCACTGCGATCACTCATCTCGATCATAGAGTGCGATCACTCATCACGATCATAGAGTGCGATCACTCACCACGATCATAGAGTACAATCACCAGGTTACGATCAGAGTACGATCTAGTGACTACGATCCAAGAGTACGATTAAGGACTGCGATCAAAGAGCACGATCTGAGTACGATCTAAGAGTGCGATGGGTATTGCGATGGACATCAAAATTTTGTTTGAGCAATTTTTAGACTTAGCCACTATCTAGACTAGTTTCTATTCATAGTTTACACGAAGATTAAAAAAAAAAGAGTTAAAAATTTTAGGTCAAGTAAATTCAAATTTTTTTCCTACTAGTTTTTGGCTATTTCTAACTCAATTTCAAAATTTGGCGATACAAAATTTTTCGGCTTACCGTTTTGTCGGACTGAGGAATTTATTGTCGGACTGAAGATTCTCGGAACTCTATGAAATTTCAACCACACCTCATCACAACAAATCCACTAAGATCTGCAATTCATTCACAAGTATTCACAATGTCTAACAACAACATCAACATTGCAACTGCTAATCAAATTCGTTTGGAACAAGGTGGCAACGGTAATCCACCTGTGCTCACTGCCGGTTGTTACGTTCAATGGAGATCTCGTTTTCTCAGATTTCTCGACAGAAAAGAAAACCGAACTGCTCTTCGTCACTGCCTTGAGAATCCTCCTCCAGTTTTTGAATTCAGACCAGTTACCACACAGGCAGAGGATGGTACTTCATCAACTATACGAGCTATGGAGGATTTTGACACATGTTCTGCTAAGAAAAAGAAACTCCTCCAAGCTGAAGCTGATGCTGTAAACTTCATACTCACTGGAATTGATAACGATATCTACTCCACAGTTGATGCATGTCCTAATGCTATGGAAATGTGGAATGCTATGGAAATGTGGAATGCAATTCATCGATTGAAGCAAGGTGAGTCGATCAATGTTCAAGATCTCGAGACTAATCTACTTTGGGAGTTTGGAAAATTCACATCTGAAGATGGTGAATCCATTGACTCATATTACTCGAGATTCTACAAAATGATGAATGAGCTTGTCAGAAATCAGTGCACCATCTCCAATCATCATGCCAATGTTCAGTTTTTACTTCAACTCAAACCGGAATGGCAAAGGTTTGTGACTTTGGTCAAACAAAGGGAGGATATCAAGACTATATCTTACCACAAACTTTATGATATATTGAAACAACATCAGAATGAAGTAAATGAACTTAGAGCTGAAAAGGCAGAACGATCTGCGAACTCTATTGCTTTTGTGGCTGCTACTTCAACAAAACCCGTTCCTCGTCAACAACCACCTACTCATTCCTCAAAGTCATCAAGCTCATCCACCAAACCTCTAGCTGCTGCTAAACACAAAGCAAAAGCAATTGTCCCCACTCCACCTCCAAAGTATGACACCGAGTCAGATGGAGACAGTGATGATGAACAAAGTTCAAGGGACAAGAAGATTGAAGAACTCATGTCTTTACTCACCACAACTTATAAGAAGATCTACAAACCTACCAACAACAACCTCAGATCATCATCCAATGCTAGATATAAGGAAGTTGATCATGTACCTAGGTATGATCGTGATGCTAGGTATGATAATCAGAGGATGCTGAATCAAGTTGGGGCTAGAGATACCGTAGGCACTCCGGTTGTGTAGAAGACTGGGATTCAATGCTTCAACTGCAAGGGATTTGGGCACATGGCTAGGGAATGCAAGAAGCCAAAACGGGTTAAGGACTCAGGGTATCACAAGGAAAAGATGTTGTTGTGTAAGAAAGAAGAAGCAAGAATTCCACTCACAACAGATGAAGTTGACTAGCGTGATGACACTGATGATGAAGCCGATGATCAAGAGTTGGAGGCACATTATGTGTACATGGCAAAGATTCAAGAAGTGACCCCAGAGACTGATGATACTTCTGGACCCATCTATGATTCTGAGCCACTTGAAAAGGTACCATCACATGATAACTATAATGTGTTTGCTAATGAACGACGGCATCCTGAGCAACCCGAAAGCATCAATGACACATATGTAATGGACACGGAGGATAGCAATGTCTCTACGGATTCACAGCATATGTGTAATGATGACGGAAAAGCTATTCAGGATACTGACTCGGATGAGGACCGTGATTTGCTTGCGTCTATTATTGATTCTTTAAAACATGAAATTGAGGAAAACAAAGAGGCTAACAAACGTTTGAAGCAAGCAAACACATCCTTAGCCGAGGAGATAGACAGGCTTAAAGAGTGTGATTATGTAAAAGAAGCTGATCGACGGGTTGCAATAGCTAATGGTTTGGTATATGAACGTAAGGTGCTCAACGAACAATATTGTTCTGAAGTAACACACGAAATTCATATGTCAAAACAGAAGATATCGGAACTTGAAGAACAACTGCTGCTACATAAACTCCAAATTACTGAATTAGAGTCGGTTAACAAAGAACAAACTGAGCTTCATAAAACTCGTGAAGAAAAGGATATTGAAAAAATTCTTGCTTTGGAAAAGAGAGTCGACACGTTAAACAACATTGTTTACAAAACGGGTTAGTCTATTCAAACTATGAATATGCTCAATAGAAATATGAAAACGAGTTTTGTCAAGCCTGAATATCTCAAGAAAGCTCAAAGTACCAAGCCTGCTCTTTATGATATCGGTTGTTATGTTGATAATCTTGCTCTTATGCTTTCCCCTGACTGCGACGAAATCATTCGTCAACAAGAAGAAAGTCGATCAAACTTAAGTGATTTAATAAACCTTTCTGAATCTGATAATTATATTAAGTTTGTTCCTCAAAAAGAACTTTCCAAAGAACAAAAGATGTACAATAGTGTTCCACCACCAAGTGATGAACCCCAAAAGAAAGTTTTTTTAAAAAGGAGTTTCAAAAAGCAATCAATTTTGTTAGAAAAGCGAATTTTGGATGAGAAACGTAAATGGGATGAGAAAAGCAAAAGTGTTCAGCAATTTGAGTTTATAAAACAAGGGGTTTTAAATTTGTACAAAGGTGTCGTCGACTATGAAAAAGTTTCTAGGGATAACATTTGGAATATTAAACCTAACCCACAAGTAGAAGTCGTCATTCAACAATGTATTGTTCCAACCATTAATGATCTTTCAAAAAATGTGGAAATGTTTTATACAGCTCTCACTGAGGAAATGTTAACTGATTTAAGTTATGTTAAATCTCTTGAAGATGAAGTTGATTTTCTTCAAACTAAATTAAAGACACAAGAACACCAACTTTCTAACGAAATTGATCGACTTTCTAAGGAATACTTTTATGCTGACCATATGAATGCTATACTTGGTGTGTATACCGATCTGGATCAATATTGTCATGTAGCATGTCTTGTGTCAGAATCGGACGCGAAATGTCGCAATCTTGAAGTTGAGCTTTCGAAACAAATTCAATCATATAACAAACTTTCGAAAAGTTTTTCTCAACTTGAGAAACACTCCATTTCTCTTGAACTTGCTTTACAAAAAGGTGAAAAATCTCATAATCATAAAAAGTGTCAAGAAATGTCAGCTTCTTCGTTTCGTCTACTAAATGAAAAAGATTTCGAAATAAATGATTTGAAAGCTCAGCTAATAGAAAGGGACATTGCCATAAGTGAGTTACAGAAACTCATTGAGAAAATGAAAGGAAAGTCTGTTTTGGGTAAACCATCCGCTGTTCGTCAACCGAATGCGGTTAAATGCCCTAAATCATCTATTTTGGGACAATCCCCACAGACTTTGCCTAAGATAGGAAATGATAAGAGCACTAATGTGATAGCACCTGGAATGTATAAGATGAACACTAGGTCCACTCAAACTGGAACAACGCAGTTACCTCAGAATACTAGGAAAACTAATCAACGTGTGTCTTCTTCTACAGGAGTAAATCCCACTACTAGTGTTAGCGGACCACAACTTAAGAGCACTAGAGTTGAAGATAGAGTCATGCCTAACAATAGTCAAGGGAAGAAGAATGAAGTAGAAGATCACCATAGGAATTTAAGTTTTCTAAGAATAAAACGTCTGTAACTGCATGTAATGACAGTTTAAATGCTAAGACCTCAAATGTTGAATTTGTTTGTGTTGAATGTGGCAAATGTGTTCGTACTTTCAAACATGATGCTTGTGCTCTTAATTATAATGGCGTGAATACTAGAACTAGGAAGCCTATTCGTATGCCCACTAGTACTAGTAAACCCACAAGAACTTTGAACCAATCCACTGAGCAACCACTTAAGAAACTAAGTGCGTTAGAATTCACTACTCTACGTAAAGAAAGCAGGTTAAAGAAGCTTTATGAGAACATGATTAGGACATGTACACGGGGGTATTCAAGATTTACACCACCCGGATACAAATGGGTACCTAAGACAACCCCCATTCTAATTGGGTCTATGAATGTTAGCTTGCCTTTAGAATCTAGGTGCACTACTATTTTGGAACCCGTTTCTATCAAGGGCTCCCATTTGTCAAATGCTACATTGTCTTCTAATTCTTCTGCAGCTCGTCGAACTCATCCTATTCATAATGGACTCCGGGTGCACAAAGCACATGACGGGCAATCTCAAGCTTCTCATTAACTTCGTGGAGAAGTTTCTGGGTACGGTACGGTTTGGAAATGATCAATTTGCACCGATACTCGGATATGGAGACTTGGTTCAAGGGAATATCACTATAAAACGGGTTTATTACGTCGAGGGACTGAATCACAATTTATTCTCGGTTGGTCAATTTTGTGATGCGGATTTGGAAGTGGCTTTTCGGAAATCTACTTGCTATGTTAGAGACTACGATGGGAATGACCTTCTTACAGGTTCTCGTGGTTCTGATCTCTACAAAGTAACTCTTCAAGACACATCTTCAACAAATCCAATTTTCTTAATGGCTAATGCTTCATCATCTCATGCATGGTTATGGCATCAACGATTGTCACATCTCAACTTTGACACCATCAACTTGCTTTCGAAGAATGATATTGTGACCGGTCTTCCTAAGTTGAAATTCGTCAAAGACCATCTTTGTTCTTCTTGTGAGTTGGGGAAAGCAAAACGGAAGTCTTTCAAAACAAAGACTACCCCTAGCTCAAAAGGACGATTGGAACTTCTACACATGGATTTATGTGGTCCCATGCGTGTAGAGATTATTTACGGGAAAAAGTATATTCTAGTGATTGTTGATGATTACTCTAGATACACATGGAATTTCTTCTTAAGGTCCAAATATGAAACACCAGAGGTTCTCAAAAACTTTCTCAAGATGATACAACGCAATCTTCAAGCTCAAGTCTTAACCGTAAGAACGGATAGGGGTACTGAATTTTTGAACAAGAACTTGCAATCTTACTTTCAAGAAGAAGGCATAGAACATCAAACGTCTATTGCTCGAACTCCTGAACAAAACGGCGTTGTCGAAAGGCGGAACCGTACTTTGGTTGAGGCTGCTCGAAATGCTTTCTGCTTCAAAATTACCGCTATTCTTCTGGGCTGAAGCAATTGCAACTGCCTGTTATACTCAGAATCGTTCTCTCGTTATCCCTAGACATGAAAAGACACCTTACCACATCATCAATGGCAGGAAACCTACTGTCAAATTCTTTCACGTATTTGGATCTTTATGCTACATTCTTAAAGACGGTGAGAATCTCGACAAGATGAAAGAAAAAGGTGATGCATGTATTTTTGTGGGGTATGCGACATTGTTGAAAGGATATCGGGTCTATAACAAGAGAACAAAGATCATTGTCGAAACAATTCATGTGAACTTTGACGAATTGCCACTAATGGTACTTGATCACAACAGCTCAAGTCCCGTACCTCAATGTCCAGCAATGGCACCTACACAAAACAGTGTACGTCCCGTGCAAGAATGTCAACAAAGTACTCCTACAGCAGACTCGACGGATACAACACATATGAATGAGTTGGTTGATTTATATGATCCAATGTTTGATGAATATTACTATGGAAACAATCAAGTTGTGTCAAAGCCTTCCGCTGTCAACACTACTGATGCACCCGAACAAAGTCAAAAAGACACAACTGCATCTACTTCAGCAACCGTTGCTCAAGAGACAATTCCAGTGGATACTCAACAAACTCAAGAAACTGTCATACAACCAACATCACCAACCGTCAATGCTGAAGGAGGAAACAACAATCAAGCAGTCGATGCACAACCTGACGAAGAAGAATTTATAAATCCGTTCGGTACACCGGTACACGAAGTCGGAGAGTCTTCTACTCAACATGTTGATCCGTCCAACATGCATACATTCTACCAACCATATCCATCCACTCACCATTGGACACGTGATCATCCATTGGAGCAAGTCACTGGAAATCCTTCACAACCAGTTCGAACACGCAGACAACTCGAAACTGATGGCGATGTGTGTATGTATGCACTCACCGTGAGTTCAACTGTACCTACAAACATCAAGCAAGCCATGACTGATCATGCGTGGATTGAATCAATGCAATACGAAATTCATCAGTTTGAACGCCTAAATGTTTGGGAACTTGTTGACCGACCCTATGGAATGTCAATTTTAGATTTCAAATGGATCTGGAAAAACAAACTGGATGAAGAACAAACCATCATCAAAAACAAATCTCGTCTTGTGGTTAAGGGATACCGTCAACAAGAAGGCATAGACTACGATGAATCATTCGCTCTAGTCGCTCGTTTGGAAGCAGTCAGGATATTCCTTGCTTATGCTGCACATAAGGGCTTCACGGTTTTTCAGATGGACATTAAAACCGCTTTTCTCAACGGTCATTTGAAGGAAGAAGTGTATGTGAATCAGCCCGAAGGATTCATCGATCCTCATCATCCTGACAAAGTCTATCGTCTCAAGAAGGCTGTATATGGACTTAAACAAGCTCCAAGGGCATGGTACGAAGAACTTTCAAACTTCTTGGTGTCCAAAGGATTCTCCAAAGGTTCTATTGATCCTACTCTCTTTACTAATAAATATGGGGATGACATAATGCTGGTGCAAGTTTATGTTGATGATATTATTTTTGGTTCTACGAACCCAAAACTTTCAAAACGTTTTGAAAAATTAATGCACAGCAGATTTGAAATGTCAATGATGGGGGAGCTAAAATTCTTTCTAGGCCTCCAGATTCATCAATCCCCACGTGGTATCTTCATTAACCAAGCTAAGTATGCTCAAGAGATACTTAAAAAGCATGGTATGACCTCATGTGCTCGCGTTGGTACACCATTGTCGACCACATCCCTAGACGCTGACTTGTACTTATATCCCGTAGATCAAACGCGATATCGCAGTATGATCGGGTCACTTATGTACCTTACAGCCAGCAGGCCTGATATTCATCATGCCACATGCTATTGTGCACGATATCAAGCCAGACCTACTCAAAAGCACCTCAAAGAGGTTAAACGGATCTTTCGGTACCTTAAGAATACCATTCACATGGGACTCTAGTATCCGAGGGAAACAGGTTTTCATCTAACAACTTTTTCTGATTCTGATCACGCATGTTGTCTTGATAGTCGTAAAAGCACTTCTGGTAGCATACAATTTCTAGGGGAAGACAAGCTTGTCAGCTGGTCGTCAAAGAAGCAGGATTGCACTTCGCTCTCATCAGCTGAAGCAGAATATGTGGCTCTATCCGCGTGCTGTGCTCAAGTCCTCTGGATGAGAACTCAACTCACGGATTATGGCTTCCACTTTGATAAAATACCTATGTATTGTGACTCAAAGTCGGCCATAGCCATATCTTGCAATCCAGTTCAGCACTCCCGCACCAAGCACTTCGATGTCAGATATCACTTCATCAAGGAACAAGTGGAACGTGGCATCGTGGAATTATACTTTGTCAGAACTGAGTACCAGCTGGCAGACTTGTTTACAAAAGCTCTATCGAAAGATAGGTTTGCGTATCTCGTTGGCCGTCTTGGTATGAAGTATATGACTCCAGAAGACTTGGAGGTTTTGGCAAATGAAGCTGCTTGATATTCTCTCACAATGACTTCTAAGCGCATCACAGCTTAGGACTCAGACCTCAACTAAGGAAAGTTTATCTCGGACGATAACTTATCCTTCTTAACGAGAAAATCATATTTCTCGGTCATGAGCTTCTCATAAAAACATTCAAAGTTTTTAAGTTCATGAAAAACGACTTCTAAGTAAATGTCAGCTTAGAACTCGTACTTCCACTCAAGGAAAGTTTATCACGGATGATAACTTATCCTTCCCAACGGGAAATTAATTTTTCTCGGTCATGAGCTACTCACAAAACATTCAAAGTTTTGAGCTTATGTAAATCGGAATTTATTTTTAAAACTGTTGAACACAATTTTTCAAGAATTTCTCAAAAAGATTTTTTTTCTAAATCTTTCAAAATTGTGTGTTCAGCACTCCCTTCCTCATATGTGGTTTTCATTTCTCAAAATTGTCATATGTTATTTTGATCGATTTTTGAGGGGGAGCGTTTTAAAATCAAGCCTTTTAATGTTGTTGGGTACATCTCCAAAATTGTCATATTTTATGTATCCAACACATTCCAAAAATAATATGAAATTGTCAAATGTAATATATTATATCGGAAAAGGCATCTCAACTCCGTACCTCAACATATTTTGTGGTGTCGTTTTTCTAAAATTTTGTCAAATTTTGTCTCAAGACACACATATATTGTTGAGGGGGAGCGACCCGACTGAAAATGTTCCATGCTTCATACGTGCACACATGTTTCTCTCCCAATCAGTTTTCAGAAATTGTCATATTTTAATCAATTAGTATCTCTAATATGATGTTTTTTATATTAGAGATAGGGGGAGAAAATGTGATTAAAATGTAATATACCGCAACATGTGATCTTAAAGACTCAAGTGCAACTCTTTCCCTCACATGCCAAACTATTTCGTATATCGATGCATGTGTGTAGGGGGAGCTTTTCGGAAATGTAAAACTTTCAAGTGTTAAAAGTTTTGATTTTTATCAAACACTTTGAATGGTTTTCAATGGTTTAATTGTTACGATCTATACCCAAAACAACCTACTATCCACGACGGAACGATGGAGTCAAAAGGTGGTTTAGGATAGGAAACTAAGTCCTATGATCCAACCAGAACCGGAGGGATCTACCCAAGGACATTCCATAGCTAGAAATAGTTGTCCTTAGGAAAGATGGAGTGGAATGAAGCTGAATGCGGACCAATTACTTAAGTTAGCACTAGAACAATCACAACAAGGTGCTAATGATGACGTATTGGTAAGCATTGAAGGAGTTGAATATTCTATGAAACTTAGGTAGAAACCGGGTTAACACATCTTTTGAAGACAAGTGTCATGGACCCAGTGATGCGATGCACAACCCTTCCCCAGCCATTCGAGTTTCTCTCAAAAGAAACTTGTCTCATTGTCACGGAGATCAACACGTATCTATTGACTTTCTCACTCCGAGTCAGTTAATATTGAAAAGGTGGCAGTCTGCTCCAGCCTCCGATTACCAAAATGCACTTATTGAGTCTAGAGCCAATCGAGATCAATTTATCATCTCATTAGGACACAATCGAGTCCTACGCATTATCCTTGTGATATTGCCAGAACATCTGAGTGGTACGATTCACAATGAAGATGGAAATCCTGCTTGAGCCAGCATTAAACAAGCTCATGGTAGGTAACTTGTGCGATTCTACACGAATCAAACTTGTGAGAACTGGAAAGCAACTAAGTTTGGATTCTTAATTGATTCAAACTTGATTCCAGGTTTCTTCGCAAAATCCATGTGATCTTGCCAGAACATTCAGAGTGACACTCATTAGTGTTCACAGTGACGAATGGAAATCCTTCCAGTGTCAACATCAAACAGCACTACGGTAGGTAACTCGCAAGATTCTCTATGAATCAAGCTTGTGACAAACTAGAAAGCAACAATGGTGCGATTCTTTTAGAATCAAACTTGTTCCAGGAAATCTGAATTGACGACTCTAATCAGACGGATAATTTATCCTTATGATTCACTCTTTACGTTCGCAGTCTGCTTTGAGACGGTCGAGTAAAGAGAACTGGCTACTACTGCCGGGAAACCCTGTCAAGGAGGTTCTTAATCGAATCTATCTGATCCCAGGTACGGTATTTAATACCGTTTAACGGTCTTCATCGACCGGAGGTAAAACGCTACCGAGTTAGGGTGAAATGTTCAAAGCCATTTCATCCGTATCTATATATGTTGCTGCATATCAAGAAGGTGGCGTAGCTGTGTAACCGATGTCGATTCAGAAGTCACAAGAGCACAAGATGGCGATAATCAAGATACCTAAGAATGTAAGAATGTAATAGGTCATCTTAGTCACAAGGAGCACATATGAAGATCTCAAGCACTCAAAGTCAAATGACAAAGGCTCAAGATAAAGATCACGAAAGCATGAAGGAACAAAGCTGTTACAAAACAAGATCAAGACCAAGATACAAGACCAAAGCAGGAAGATCTCCTCTACAAGAATGTATTCACTCAATCATCTTATGCTTTTTAAGCTTTTTAAGATGACCGATACATTGGGGGAGATTGTTAGCCGTATATTTTATATAGTCGAACAAGAATGTAATAGGTCATCTTAGTCGTTATTGGTCTTGTATAGTAATAGGTTAGTCGGGAAAACCGGGCTTGGACTTTAAGCTAATATTGTATAAGTTAGGGGCGTAAGCCCAAAACAAAGCCAAGCCCAGCCCAAGATGAAGCCCACTAAGGCCTTAGGCCGTGGCATATATAACCCTCTTCCACATGTGGAAGAGGGTGTTGGTTCATTTCTTAAAACATATAGTTTTAGTGTAAACCTTCCACTTCTCTCTCTACTCACTCTCTCTACTTTTCTACTATTTCTCTCTCTAAATCTTGTGTTATGACCTGTAATACTGATTTGACGAAGCTGAGCATCGCATTGCTAGTCATAAATTATGCATGGCCTGATCACCTATGCTTAATTTAGAAGAAGCCATGCAACGCCAAATAATAGTCACCTTAAATATTTAAACAAGAATCAACATTTTAATTATGTTTCTTAAAAAGTTAGATAAATGTAAATTTTTGAATTTTTACATTTTATGCGAGTATCAACAGTTCGCGACTTACACATATGAACCCTTATATTTTCTTGAACAAAGTACATGCCTCAAGCACATATTTCCTTACTCAACGATCTTTGTTTAACTTGTTACCTCATTTTCTTTCGTGACATAAATTCTCGTTACCAATTGTCTAATTTCTTACCATTGATATCAGACTTGAAAATTTCAATGTTTTTAAGCTTATTCATTTACCAACCTTTCCTATCTATTTTGGTAGACCTTCGAAACGCCTCTAGACGCGAATAGTGATTTATGACGGGACGTGAACAATAAATTCGTGTAACTGTTATGATTATGTGTTAGACATCATTTTGAAATTCATTCGTGTGAATTATGTGTTGATTTCGTCTTTCATGGCTAGTGTTGTTCAGTTTACTGGAATTACTATCAAGAAACTTAAGAATTTTCTGTGATTCGAAAATTTATTGCGTGGCTTTTCTATTTCGATCGTGTATCGACCATCGAGCACTTATTAAGCCGTTGTTGGTGACACCAACTGCACTCAAAAAGTGATGACTGGCTAAATCCTTGTTTCTTATTATTTTGTTCATCGACGCGTCTATTCTATCATGTTTGTTAAGAATTGATACGAATTTCATTTTATTCCCTCGTGCTATTGCTAGTCATTTGTTTGCATTTTCTTCCGTCTCCAGTGGAACTCTGGGGACCAGAGTTCCTTTAGGGGGGGCCGACTGTGAGAACTCATATTTTTCCGGTAATTAAATTATTCTTTTATTCGTACTTCTCGATTTTACAATGTTTGACTTGTTCCTCTTTACTTTTTCATACGTAAATCCTGAGATCTCGATAATTTTAATTAAATTATATTTTAATTATTTTTCTGATTATTGATAATATTTTATTTAGAATATTATAAAACTTTTATTTTTATTTTTCTAAATTTATTTACTATAGTAACCCGAACTTTAAAATTAATATTTAGACCGAGTTCTAATATTATTTCAAATATTCGGACCAATATTAATTAATCAACTTCTATTTATCATCTTTGTTTTTTTATAAAAAAATAATATTAAATTCTCGGTTAACCGCAAGGTTAGGAATTTAAGTATCGAATATGTGCCATTTATTATATATTGGCAAGTGTATGTCCGTCATCGACCGTAAATATCCTCATTATGATATATAAATATTTTTCTTGTCATTATTTAATTGTTCATTTTATGGACATTCTTCGTAAATTTATGATAAACCTTTAAGTGTCATTTTTTTTATATGACGCGTTAACGTTTATTAAATAATAAGCCCTCTTTTATATATCGAGATATAAATGTTCTCCGAATGCCGACGGTTTTATTTTGTGTTGAGCATTAATTTTTCGTGCTCTACGCGTAACTTTTTAAATCGCGTAATTTTTAAAATATCGGATTTCAATAATACCCGCTTTAACGAATTATGAAGCAAGAATGTTACATCTCACCCACTTAACTAATAGGCGGCAAATATTTTTTTTCTTGATAATACGTGTAGTGTTTCCCAACATATTGATACACTTGTATTAATTTTCATGTATATCTTTAGTACTAGGGAGTCATTTCCTTTTCATTTCTTAAGCAAATCCATTTTACCTCTTTTCCTCTCCTTTCTGGTCACGACAACCAACAAGCAACAACACCAGCAGTGGATTTCTTTCCTTTGATGTTCGTTAGGGGTTTCAAACGAACTAGGTCCCTTGATGTTCGAGATGCACCACGTTGACACTTTGTGAGTCTTACACTTCCATTCTTAGTTTGTTCATTAGTATACATGGTCAAAGTATGTGCTTGATATTTTAATATAGTAGCAATCAGATTAACATGTTAATGAGAAGGAAACATGTTATTGTTTTGATTTTAGCTGTAACAAGAAACATATATTAACATCTCATGCATGAGACTAAACTGCGAAACTAAAATACATAGATTACAAACCAATAGCTTAAACGACCCACTACGTATTATACTAGACTCGACCTTGACTGGTGGGATTGAGTCACACGCGAGCTCTGTAACGAGATCTTGATTCACCTAGTTGAATAAACGAGTAAGAGGCGAAACCATAACAGTGGCAAGATTTTACAACAATGGTTAAACGTTTAAACTTAAACTAGTCTCCACTCGACCTCTTTCCTACCTATATTTCACCCTCGAAAAGATCGTGCCCCAAGACGGTTAAGCAATGAAAGTTGTAGATTGCCATGCCGTGTACACGGGCATACTTTCGGTTCAACCCGAAAGTGGTTATCGGAAACCGTAGACAAGATCGAAAATGACTCGTTAAACACTTTTTCTTTAAACTGGATTCACAGCCCTTACTTCGAACCCGATTTTAACCCATAAAAAGACCTCGGTTTATAAATCTTAAAATGAGGGTCTATAGATGACCCGGCTGGCTATCTAGCAGTACTTTTAATTTGCTCCGCGAGCTATTAACGAGCCCGCTATTTACTTCGGAAAAATT
The DNA here is from genome assembly GCA_025667525.1 of Glebionis coronaria. NCBI lineage: Eukaryota > Viridiplantae > Streptophyta > Magnoliopsida > Asterales > Asteraceae > Glebionis > Glebionis coronaria. The sequence goes on along the minus strand of CM046879.1, from coordinate 202,691,167 downwards.
GACGATATCACATGAATTTTGAAAACGATTCCTCTACATCCGTATATCCATTTGAAATTGAATTGTGTTATATGTCTCATATTCCCCAACATGAAACATGTATTCTTTTGTTTATAAAACTTTGTTTTTAATTAAATATTTATTAATTTTATTTATTTAATATATTTTTAATAATAAAAATATAAATAATATTTAGAATATTTGACCCATTAAACGTACCAGCTAAATGAAATGTCCCGGCCACGAAGCGACCAATATTTCTAAATATATCCCGCTTAAATGACTACACTTTTATTAAAACGTTAAACTTTCGCAAGTATTAAAACTATCAATTTATTCAAATAAACTCAAGCACATACTAGGAAACTAAATGCTACGTTATTTCCGTGTTGCATGTATAGTAATACATATCTTATTTAAATTAAGTTACGAATTGTTTCGAGCTATTATTTCTCCACGTCTACATTGTGCTATTTTACCGTTGCTATTGCTTCGAGGTGAGTTCATAGCCCCTTTTTACTACTTATACATTGTTTCTAAACACGGGGTGAGATTTTACATGGTGGAACACATTCATTTAAAACTGTATGCTATTCAGAACTTGTATGCTATCTAGAACTTGTATGCTTTCCAGAACTTGATGATTTCCAACAGATTTTCATTATTATTATTTCTTTTAGTTATAGCCTTTAAGTTTCCTCTCCTGATCATGAATCGTTAATTTACTTGTGTTGCTAAGCGCGAATGTTGTGGGTGGATCCATCGGGATTGACAATCCCCGTCCCATGTTGCGGTTGTTTAACCATGACGCATTTCATTTGTTTATACTTGAGTATTTAGGCTGAATACTCACTAGAGGAACTTACATTGAGTTAAGCTTCGGTTCATGAACTAAATAGCAATAATAATGGTTTCGGACTATGGTTATCGTACGTAACCATTTTCCCTATTTCTTGTTTTACAAATAAATGCTTGTGTTCCACACCTTTACTGCTAAACCTATGAATATCACTCAACTTTATGTTGACGATTTTACATGTTTAATCTCAGGTATTATTACTTAGCTTTGCTTGGATGGGAGCCCGCAGGATATTATCGCAGCTTGGAGATTTCTGTGTTACTTTTTAAAGTTTGGTTTTGGTAAAAGCTGTCAGAAGTTTATCCTATATTTTTGGTAACAACATGTTACAAAACCATGTTTAAATAATAGATTTTCCGCTTATAAAACTCTGGGACCTTTGTTTAAAAACTCTGGGACCTTTGTTTAAAAACTTTGATCTTTTTTGTGATGTAATGTATAAGTTTTTATTACGTCAACTTTATGTCAACAGTATTTCATTGTTTCTTGTACCATGACGTTGAACCCCTTTGCTGCCTACGTGTTTCCTTGCCTGATTTTGGGGGTCTCACAATATGGGCGACACAAAGTGATCCTATGGATTTAGTTTTTGATGTTTTAATTATGGAAGATCGACTCTAGTAGTTATAAGGGTTTTCGTTGTTGCCATCCGCTAAGCTGATTCTTACGAATGCTTGCTGTTAGTCATTTTAGGACCACGGGTGACACAATTTAAGCATTGTGTATATCATTTTTAGGCTCTAAAAAACTAGATATAAGTGGGATTGTGTACGGAGGTGTGTCTTTCGGCTTATATAGCTGTTTTATGCTTCATAAGGTCGCTTTTTCTAGCTTATTCTATAAATTCTAGTGAACCTATCATCAGTGATTGTACGGATTAGATAGCATTTAGGTTTCGTTGTTGGCACATGCCGTTAGTGATTCTAAGAATTAGGTTGCATTGTACTTTGGTGTAGTCAGTGATTGTAGAGATTTAGGTTTCGGTGTTGGCGCCTGTTTAGCGGAATTTTAGGAACGCCTATCGTTTGTCAATCGGATTAGGTTTGCATTTGTCGTTGTTTCCTTTGGGTTTAGTGATTGTAGCGATTTAGGTTAGGTTGTTGGCACCTACGGTTAGTGATAGTGCGGATTGGATAGCATTTAGGTTTCAATTTAGGTTAGGCTGTTGAAGTACATATGGTGTCTTTCAATGAAATAAGCCAATGAGCTCTATCAATAAGCTAATCCAGACACCCCCTTTTGCTATATAAGCTATGAAGCTCATAAGCCTCAATTATCTTAAGAATAATGAGTTGTTTCATTGTTTGGTGGGTATTGTTTGTTAAGGATTTACATGTAGAATTCTCTGTTGGTTGGGTCGGTAGAGCGGAGGAGGGTCAAGAGCTAGAATATATAAATATCACTTTTCTATTATTTAAACTAGGAGACAAGCTAAAGTAACAAACATAATAAAATTTAGATTCTTAATCAGATTAGTAAGGTTATGTAAAACCCGCATATAGATGCCATGAACAGTACACTACGTAAACATAAGTACCAATTAAAACTTTCCATTTATGTCATGTACACGTGTCACGAACATTAAATTCAGAAACTACTTACGTGTTAGTGCACGATAATTATTAAGTACGTGATAATTATTAAGTATAATAATTATAGTCACGAACACATGATCACGAACATTTATGAACATGATAATTATTACGTATAATAATTATAACACGACTATTAGAACACGATTATGTACATAGTATATATAACACGAACATTAAACACGAACTAGAGCGAATAATAAACACGAACATACACGAGTATTAATATTTAGACATAAAAATTGTATGGTTTTGGCCTTGTGGGCCATGGTAGCCGCGGACAAGAAAGAAGAGGCGACCCAACCCATTTAAATTTTGACTAAAGGAGAAAAAGTAAAACACAGGAAAAGCAATTACAGAATTTTAACAAGAAAATAAAAACCCTACTCCTCTTTCTCTCCCTCTTGCCGTTGGCTACACAAGAACACCAAGAGGTGTTGGTTGATTTTGATCTTGGATTTGGGTTAATCGTGTTCGTGTTTTTAGTTCTTTTCCAATCACGCATTCAGTATCACCATAACCTTCATATTTTTATTTTTATTCTTCTTTTAATTATGTTCATGTGTTTAGAATATAAAAACATAATTAAAAACATGATAAATTGATCCAAGAAACATGGAAAGTAGGGTTTTGGTGGGGTTTTGTTCGGCCGACACATGAACCGAGAGCCATGAGGCTCTCGGTGGTTTATTGTACACCAACAGCCGAGACCCTAGGGTCTCGGTGCGGTCTTGGTTGCTCGGCCGCAAGGACAAGGGAACCCAGACGTGAGTCAGGGTGATGTTTGGTTTGGTTTTAGTGTCAACCGAGGCCCTACAAGGTCTCGGTGGGACTTGGTGTGCAATAGTGGGAACCCCGGCTTAAGCCGAGGTGTACTTGGTTCGGGCAGTGGCAACCGGCTAGGCCGGGTAGCCACTGTCGGGCTGTTTGGTTCGGCTTATATGTTTTGGCTTATATTAAAACACCGAAACAGGCACGGAATTAATTACAAGTTATTTTTTTACAAGGCTAGTTAAATTAATTAAACATGATTACTAATTAATTTAATTTAAACATGACTTAGGTTATATTATTTTTAATAAATAATACATGTTTTAGCCTAATTATTTTTGTCATTTATTTTAGACTATAGTTATTAATTAATTACTAAAACATGGACTTATAATTAATTAATAAATCATAACTTAGGTTATAATTAATAAATTATTAACACATGATTAAGCTAAGTATTTTGTTTAGACTAATTTAATTAAATTATGTCTTTATTTAATTAAATCATATAACTTATAGTTTATTAAATTACCATGACATTTATTTAATAAACTATGCTATTTATTACATGACTTATGACTTTTAACCAATAAACATTAGCTTATATTATTAGCTTATTAATCCAGCTTATTTCTAAATATAGAAACTTTCTAATTCAGGAAACTTACTATTTTTGGAAACTTTTTATTTTTAGAAACTGATCTATTTTTAGAAACTTCTATTTTTGAAAACTTTCTATTTTTGGAAACTTTTTTGGAAACCTGCTATTTTTAGAAAGTTACTTATTATTACACAACAAGTATAACAATACAAGAATACAAGATAATACTTAATCAGAATACATGAAATACATGATTAATACATTATATCATTTAAAACAGTAAAATAAGACAAGAACATATCAAACAAGCTAAGAACATGCTATAATCAGTAATGTAATCAATAATCAGACAACTTATACATGTCCCTTATTTATGTAGCATTAGCGAGGTCAGAGTAGGACTATTCATCCTTTCATCTTTCCTCGTCCACTTGACACAAGGTACGGATTTTCCGTCCTTCAGTATGGACATTCTTTCCTTATTAGGATTTCCCGTTTGCAGCCAACTGTTTTCCCAAGTATATGTTTTATATGTTTGATTACTTATGTTAGTTTTAAATGCCTAAGCCATATACATGCATGACCAGTGTCACCTAGTTATGGAGGTATCATAACCATAACACTGGAGGCACCAGTGTTATGACTTCCCTACGACGGAGTGATTGCTCGTGGCGCCCTTTTTCAGTTTTGGCCATATATTTATATTATCATGTGGGGCGTATGGGTGCATCCTAGTTACATGTTTTATAGGATTTTCATGGTGAATGCGATGTGTGCCTTGCATCCTTCACAAGGAGTTGATCCCTCCTACCCAGACTAATTGATTAGAGGCAACCCCTCTAATTGCATGATGAGGTCTCCCCTCCAAGTATTCATGCACGGTGAAACCTCATGACCTATATGGGTTATTGGCTAATTAGAATACAGTTTTCATATTTAAAACATAAGTCTTTTCAAACTATAAAACCAGTTTTATAAACATGTTCGAGGTTTTCCAGGACTTATACATTTTCGTTGCTATTAAGTCTTTATTATGTTTCAGTTATTCATACTATGCTATATATCCGTTCACTGAGCGTATTTGCTCAGCCGTTACTTTCCTTTCCATGTCCCAAAACGACAGGTACCCAAGGACAGACTTGATCATTTGGAGGACGTGCATAGGATGGAAGCTGCCTTAGACTTCCTCTCCTTTTTGCCTTCATATACTTAGGCTTGTTTGGACACTTGTCTTGTCCTCCTAATTCATTTACTTTATTTATGTTGTAGGCTTATGTTTGGGGACCGATGTTTGATTCTATTTTTCCCTATTGTCATGTATGTTTTAGTACATATTACCTTGCATGCTTTGATGACACGCCATAAATACGCCTAACGGTCCACTTATTAAAGTGGGGTGTTACAATTATGGTATCAGAGCCCAAGGTTTCGGCATGTAGGCTCTAAAACTTGACCTGTGACTAGTGGGTACTCACCAGGAGCTTCCTAAGCCGACGCTTGTTAATTCCACGTATTGATGTTTTCAACACCTTGTTGTTTTAACCACGATGTTTTCATCGGTATTGTTTTACTAATATGGGTTGAACAACCGTCATCCATACTCAGTTATGTGTCATGGTTTTATGCATAATGTTTCTCGGGAACTGTGGCTAATGTGGACTGAACCCCAGTAGTTCATAATTGGTCACATAAATTTTTTCTGTTAAGTTTTGACAGTTGATTCTCACTTATTTATTTTCATGTATTATTGTTGCAGGTATTTTGACTAAGTAATGGTTGGTACCGGATTGGCCATATTTAGTCGCATGTGCTTTTCATTCGAATATTGTTTTGGTGAACCGACCCATAGGCGTTCACCCTTGCCATGTCAATTTTGTTTTGATGAACCGACCCAAGGCGTTCATCCTTACTCATGTCAATTTTGTTTTGTGAAACGACCCATGGTCGTCCACACCGGCGATTTTTCAGATTTCATTTCATTATAGTCATAAAAAAAATTCATGTCCCCTCAGTAATTGCTATGTTCTTTATGTCAAGTATGTTTCATACTATCATGGTTAACTTCGTTTTCATGTTGATTATGTTTTATACTCCTCAATGTAATTTGTGTTCCATGCTTCTCCGTGACAATTTAGTCTTCATGCTAATTATGTCTTACGTCTCTTATGTTGATTATGCTTTCATGCAAGACATTGATGGATTTCATTTAATCCTGCTTTCATGATAGTCATGGTCGGCTTTCATTAATCATGCTTCCATGCAAATCATCGTTGAATTTCGTTAACCACACTTTTAGCGTTTTCTCTATGCAACAAGAATGATGTCTATGCTGGAATTGCCAGGCTATCATGATGCTCAATCCAGTTCGGTTTTCTAACTGTTTAACCAATTATTTTCCTTTAAAATCATATCAGATGATCGACCCCATACTGATCATTTCATGTGCATTCCATGTGCACTCCATGTACCGTATTCCACGTGTACTCTATGTACCGTATCCCATGTGTATTACATGTACCGTAATCCATGTGTATTCACTTACAATACTCCACGAGTATTCGCTAGTCGAGTCTCAATCATCTCAGGCGTATTCCACTTGCTAATATACTACCAAATGCTGATGCCGCTCATAACTTGGAGATGTTACTAAATGTTGATGTTGCTGATTATTTGGAGACGCTACGAGATGCTGATGCTGGTAACAACCTGGATATCCTACAATACGAAGACAAAGGCTTTAGATAAAAGCGATCGGACAAGAAGATGCTTCACTACCAGACGATTTCTATCACAATTCATGTCCCTACCTTTTAGTTATATGTCACACGTCATTCAGCCGTCTTTTCAGTCATATAAGTGAGAACCGGTACCAGTCGGCCGCTCAGCTGAATAGTTACATGAATCATCGTCATGAGAATGACCGTAATGAAACTGACATACAAGACGATATTAACCACTACTGTGACATCAACTATTCTAGCAATCACAACAGAACACCGGTCACAGACGTGATCAGAAATACAAAGGGGTCAGCAGTCCAACCGATCCGCCAATTCTGGCATGATAACCTAAGAGTTTCAATTATGTTTGTTTCACACCCCGAGACACATGTCAAGACATCAGTCAAGACACATGTCTCACGTACATTTTCTGAAGACACATGTCAAGACATCAGTCAAGACACATTTCATAAGCACATTTTATCAGGACACGAGTCACGACACATGACTCACGTCTATTTTCTGGAACAGCCCTAAGAAATTTAGGGTACCCTCCAAGGGGTATATCCATATTTGTTGTGACATGTATTTATCAGGCCACAAGAATTTCAGTACCTTCACTGGCATATTATTCGCGTTTGGACACGCAGACAGGCAAAACACTTTCAGTGAGATCTGTAACGTTACTTCATGACACTTTCATTCCTTGATTTCATACTTTTATATATCCATAACCGTAAAGGACGCCATTCGTACGACCAATGTATACGAAGGTTTTCCCTTCGGTCTAATGATAAGATCCAATATGCTTACGCACTTTCCTCGAACGGATGCGAGTAAATATGACTCTGATTATGGACTATGAACTGTACACCATGCTACGATTGGTCGCCATTCATATCAGATTATGTACAGCGACGTTCAGGCTCCTGAATACATGCAACATGGTTTTCCATCAGGAAAATCTGTACAAATTATTTATGCTTTACGAGCACGTGTTTGTTATTCCGTGGCTGCGAAGACTTTCCAGCTATCACTTATGACACAACTTCTGAAGCCTTTTCATTCTTAATCAGTCGATCATTTCAGAGTTTCCCGGACATATTCCAGAAAGACCTCCGGGTATACTTTCTATCCACAAGATGGAACTTAACATCGAACCTGTTGAAGGATTAATTGCATGAATGTTTGAAGAAGCTCAATAGCCAGGTGTATCACCATGGTGTATCACTAGGTGTATCGATGCGGTAACATGAGAGTATGTGTCGAATACCGTCGATTTGAACAAATCACGTTCATGACCGTTATCCCCTCTACGTATTGACGATGAGTCCGATCGACCATAGGGTGCTGAGCACTTTCCAAGATCGACTCATGATCATACTGCCAATGGTGGGGAGTTAAAGGGCACGACACTTCCATAACTGCTTTTCGCACATGATTTGGTTATGCTTAATTCATGATTTTGTTTTAATCTTACGAATGCTCCAGTAGCATTCATGGACTTGATGACGGGGTTTCCTCATGAACTCATGAACAAATTCATTATTGTTCTCATCAGTGACAACCTAATCTTCTCTAAGTCTATAGAAGGGCATGAATACCATATTCGCACTACGTTACAAATCTTACGACGGAAGAATTTTCACCTAAGAATGTATAGTACAAATCTGGTTGATTTCAGTGACACGCTGAATCACATTGATTCTTACGGTTAATCTTACTATGACTCAGCATACGCGTAAAAGAGAGAATCCTACACTAAATTATGGTGTTCCATAGAATCCTACGCTAATAGAAGTCTAATTTCAGAGGCTCATAGTTTTCCAAACTCCTATGTATCCAGCTTCTATGAAACAGATACAGTTACGTTCATATCTAAGTACCTGACATACCAGGAGGCTAAGATAGAAAACCTACATACAAAAAGCTATTCCACCATTAGAAATTTGAACGGAGAAGGGACAAGATCTTTGATACAAGGTTTTTGGCCATGTATAAAATCTTATCGTCTGATCTCTTCGAAATGACTATTGGTTAAGAGTGTGACTCAATTATCTTTTGGAAAACAAGAGGATGTGTTTGTTTGATTATCTAAATTTTAAAACTAAAAGCAAGTAAGAAAATTGTCGTTGAGTAGAATAGAAGCTTTTGAAATTTAAACTACAAATAAAAGTGAACAATATTTGGAAATTAAGTTGTGTATGATTAACTTGGAAACTTGTTTAAAATTAACTAAGACAAAAGGCGGGAAAGATTAAAATTTGAAATCTAAGAAAAACAAAACAAAGCAGATCGCAATGCGATCGTACCCAAACAATAAGGTGGATCGTGCCCACCAATCTCACTCAATGCGATCACCATAAAAGAGATTAGATCGTACTCCTCAGTACGATGGGTAGGGGTGGACAGCTTGATCGTACTCCCAGATCGCAACCACGATCGCAATGAGTGATCGTGGTCCTGATCGTGGCCTAATCGCAACACAACAGATCGCAATGAATGCGATCGAAACAAAGAAGAGTGACTAGATCGCGCCCACAGATCGCAATGAGTGGTCGTGGGTGTGGATCGTACCAGGGAAAAATGTGTAGATCGCAGTCAATGCGATCGAAGCCAGATGATCGTAACAGCAAAACCCTCCTAAGATCGTAATGAAATCCCAACAGTAACCAAGCTTAACGAATAAGCAGTAAACACAATAAGCACTTTCAAACTTTTAGACAAAGATAAATAAGCACAAATTTGAAACTTTTAGGAATCCAATCACGTAACCTTCATAAACCAAATATAAAACGATAAATCGTTTAGGAAAACTTAAAAGTAAATAAGCCAAAAAAATCGAATAAGCCAATAAGCATCAAGGGCTTATAGCTTATACGTGTATGAGCTTATGTAGGAACAAGAAAGATTAACCTTTAATCACGAACTCATCAAATCACTCAAACCGTATGAAACAAAATAATCGGATCAAAGATTAAGGTAAACTAAGAAATGTAGAAGGAGATTAAAGAACACAAACTTAAACTTAAACTTTTGATTAAAGAAACTCAAATACAAAGATTAATGAAAGCTTAAAATTGAAAGATTCAAGAAAGAAAAGATGAAAAACTTAGTGAGAGAAAGTTTGGAACTTTCTCTCTCTAAAAACTAGAAAGAAAAATGAAAAACTTAAAAACTAGCTAACCACCCTCCTAATGTGATTAAGAGGGTATTTATAGGGAAAATGGGAAGTGCATGTGTGGTGTGCTTCCTTCTTTCTTTTCTTCTCGAATCGATTTAAATCTGTGTCTTTTCTCGACGTTGTCTCGGGATTTGAACTTGTCTTAATAATTTTCTTCTTTAATTTAGACTTGAGTTCTTCGACTTCATTAAACTTCCGTCTTTAGAATTTTTCTTCGATAAATCTTCAGAATAGGTATTGGACATCCGTTCTTTAAGCACTCTTGATCTCTTGACTTCGTCTTTTCTCGTTTTCTTCGATAAAAGCCCGTGAAAGCCCGTGTTTTCTTCCTTTTTCATCTTTTGGTCCTAAAACACAATAAAAATACAAACCACGCATAATTCCGACTTTTATGACATAAATTACACGTTTTGGTCTTGTTATTATTGGAAATAAGCAGTAAAAGGATAAGTGTTTTCACACTTATTAATCTCCATGGATTTTGATGCCAGGCTATCGCAGACTCAAAGGAAGCATTATGCTATCTGGGTGTTATCAACAGTTTGATCAAGTCTACAAAATCCTTTCATCCGCAAGGATTTCATAGGTAGCAGACTATCAGACAGTTTCCAGTCAAGGATCGTCCGATCACTTGGTACTCCCTCAGCTATTGGACCAGACAAAGGGTCACATTCGTGTTCCTTATTTACGTTTACGTCCTTGTTCAAAATTGCGATCTTCTTTCGCACTCACGTTCATGACACTGTTCACGCTCATGATCGTATCCTGGCTTACAATTTATGTTTCATTCTTCGCTCTAGAAAATTTTGCAAAAGCTTGGGAGACCAGACTCAAGTTTAATAAACTTTCCATTCTCAGACAGACGTTCCATGTCATATTTTGCGTCTCACCTCATATCATTTGGCGTTACCTCCTCAGTTATCTCATGTTCACGATATGTTTCACATGTCATGATCATTCCACGTTCTCATATCACATTCACGATAAGTTGCACATATCATCATCTACCATAGGTTCTTATATTACACTCACCATGTCTCCACGTATCACGTTCACAATTGTTCACGTATCACGTTCACAATTGTTCACGTACAACGTTTCAGTATGCCTCGCGCATCGTTGATCAGACGTTATTAATTTTAGATATTTCGGGTTATTTTACATCATAACGTTTCATTTATACTTGCACGTTAATTCTTATCCACTCGATCAGATTCATGCCGATCTATCTTACGTTGATGAACCAGAAACCTTTACGTACCGTCAAGTCAGGATCATGAAGATCAGGATTTGCTACTTCGTCAAGATCTTGTAAAGGAATCGTCCTAGGCGGGACGCCACTTGGAAGGGAGGAGTCCATCCGGACTTCTCACCTTTCCGTCCATAATTTAGATAGGTTCATTTTAGCCACTTCACATTCCATGTTCCATTTAGTCACGTCACGTTCCATGTTCCTTACAGTCATGTTACGTCCATATCCTACCTAGATTATCATATCTATAATTCGAGGACGAATTATTCTTTTTAGAAGGGAAGAGTTGTAAAACCCACATATAAATGCCATGACCAGTAACCACGTCAACATAAGTACCAATTAAAACTTTCCATTTATGTCATGTACACATGTCACGAACATTAAATTCAAAAACTACGTACGTGTTAGTGCACGATAATTATTAAGTACGTGATAATATACGATAATTATTAAGTATAATAATTATAATCACAAACACATGATCACGAACATTTATGAACATGATAATTATTAAGTATAATAATTATAACACGACTATTTAGAACACGATGTATGTACGTAGTATATATAACACGAACATTAAACACGAACTAGAGAGAATAATAAATACGAACATACACGAGTATTATTTAGACATAAAAATTGTATGGTTTTGGCCTTGTGGGCCATGGTAGCCGCAGACAAGAAAGAAGAGGGGGCCCATCCCATTTAAATTTTGACTAAAGGAGGAAAAGTAAAACACAAGAAAAACAATTACATAATTTTAACAAGAAAATAAAAACCCTAGTCCTCTTTCTCTCCCTCTTGCGGCCGGCTACACAAGAACACCAAGAGGTGTTGGTTGATTTTGATCTTGGATTTTGAGTTAATCGTGTTCGTGTTCTTAGTTCTTTTCCAATCACACATTCGGTATCACCATAACCTTCATCTTTTTATTTTTATTCTTCTTTTAATTATGTTCATGTGTTTAGAATATAAAAACATAATTAAAAACATGATAAATTGATCCAAGAAACATGGAAAAGTGGGGGTTTGGTGGGGTTTTGTTCCGCCGACACATGAACCGAGAGCCATGAGGCTCTCGGTGGTCTGTTGAACACCAACAGTCGAGACCCTAGGGTCTCGGTGTGGTCTTGGTTGCTCGTCCGCAAGGACAAGGGAACCCCGACGTGAGTCGGGGTGATGTTTGGTTTGGTTTTAGTGTCAACCGAGACCCTACTTTACGTGTAACAGTGGGAAACCCCAGCTTAAGCCGGGGTGTACTTAGTTCGGGTAGTGGCAACCGGCTAGGCCGGGTAGCCACTGTCGGGCTGTTTGGTTCGGCTTATGTCACTACTACAAAATGAAGCTACAACAACACCACTTAAGTGTTATATTATGTCTTTAAAATGTGGCATTATGCCTAATGTGACACTTTACCAAGTGCTATGTTATGCAACATCGCATTAGGTTTAAGCAACACTTTTATTACATTATGCAGCACTTCCTAGAAGTGTTGCTTATTTTTTTATAAATGCAATACTTTATGGTACAACACTTTTATACTCAAATGCAACACTTTTTACATTAAATGGCAACACTTTTAAAGTTATGTGCAACACTTATAAAGTTACGTGCAACACTTATTAAATTAACCGCAATATCACTAGAAACCAAGTGCAACACTTTTTCATAAAAGTACGACAATTTGCAACTAGAGTGTAACGCAGTATGATTTGGTATCGCTATAATTGCAAAACTTTATTCTTTTAAATGTAACACTTTTGGTTGGTTCGAGCACACAGTAGCAACATTTTTTGGAATAATTTGTAACACTTTTGTTCCATGCAATACAAATGCTAATCATATCCATTTCCTTGTAACAAGTCAAAAACATTAAGATTTCCATTTCAGTAATAGCAGTAATATTAAACCATAAATAGTACAATATATAACTAGTAATATCTGTCTAGCCAACGAAAAATAAAGTTATCAAATTACAAATTTTACACATCTTGACATCTTCTTTGCAAATTCTACTTGTGGGTTGACATCAGCAAAAATATCACATAGCCCTGCATAGGAAATTGACAAAAGAATACGATTATTTTTGTAACTAACCAAAAAAAGAAAAAGGAACAAGTTACAAACATAAAATGGCAGCCATAAAATACACTGATTAGATTGTGCAAAATCTTTTCTTGTCATTCTAAGTAGGATGCTAAAATACGCAGGTGCCCATACATGTTCTAGAAGGAAAACCACAATGAACTTTGCTAAAATAGATAAACCTATGCTCTTAACATAAAAACATGCAAAGACGTCATATTTATAGCTTATAAAACAGAAAGATCATATCAAGCTAGTGGTCATTTGACATTGTTGTGAGTTGCATTTAGAAAACTAGTGGCTTAACATCTTCTAATATAAAATCTTACAAAAGTTCCCTATGCTTTATCAAATTATTAAGTTTTGTTACACTTGCTTCTAGTCATACAATGCATAAGCAATTATAATCAGGGGTCTGATTTTGAATTTTTTTGTGTGTATAATGTGAATTGAAGATGCCTTATAATAGATAATCTAAATTTTACAATATGATTGTAAAATCTCGTACTATGTTATAATAAATGCAGACTGACATTCGCAAGAACCCTGTTTTTAAATCAGGGTTGCATGAGATGTGCCAAAGTAGTAGTAGATTCACTTGCATCAAATAAGGGTTTCTGGGCTGAGCACCTGAGCTATTGGGAATTGGGGATTTTTAGTATGAACTTAATATGTACTTGTTTTTACTCTTTAGAAATATGCTTTAATGGGTGTTTGGTGTTCAAATTTTACCGTGATTACATGTGGTTTAAAATCACAGATACGTGGTGTCTAGAGTTCTGATTCTCTGATTACTTACGTGTCTAATAATAAGTTTTAGCATCTGTAGGAATGCTACTAATTCCAATTAAGTTATTTGTAAATCTTCATATGATTTAATTATGCATAACTTTTAAACATTAGGTTAACAAATTACTTCATACATTAGAACTTGAACTCTATTTTGTTATTCATGATTACTATATCTTATTTTATGCAGATCTTATTATTAATACTAACTAGTGCACATTTTATTATCTTACGTCGTCATCCTCTAAATTACCAGCCAACTGCTACCTTGCTCTACTAGTGCGCACATTCTTATCCTACACATTTTGTAGCAACAAACTTATTTTCAATAAATTTTTTAACTTGCTTATGTGATGCTTGTTTAGAACTTAAACAACCTAGTCATACTTAAATGTACGAGTGTTTGAATAACTAGGTAGTATTCTCTCCCCAATGGTAACTTATATCTTACCACTAAACATATTTAGAATTGCTAAGCCAGAGTACTAGTTAAATCACTAATGTAATTCGATCGAAAATTAATCCAATACACATGGAAAATAAATGACTTACATAGTGTTGAGGAAGTTGTGCACCAGTGTTAAGATAGTTGCTCTAATACATATCCCATTTTCCTTTGATATCTTCATTCTAATTTTGCAAAGCTCTACACATTTATGTGATTTCTCGACATGTTCCTCACTAGCCTTTTCCCGATTCCTCCTGTGCTCTACTTGTTTACGTAAGCTATTATTATCCAGAATTGCCTTCTTTGGAGATGAACGCCCTTTAAAATATCAAAGAATGCACTTAAGCCACTTCAACTAAACCTTTACTGGTGTAGAGATGAAGCAAATGTGGTCGTTTTATAATCCACATAAGGAGTTTTCACCTAATTACAGAAAATACAAGCTAGAGGTATAAACAACATAAAAAATTAATGAAATTACACAAAACTTTTAACTTGAAGATAATATTTGTACCCTGGACCTCCCAAAAACTAAATCAAAATAGACTGTGCTCTGAGATGATAAACACACAAGATCCACAACCTGAAAAGTAATACAGCAGATAATTAATATAAAATAAATAAAAATTTAAATGAACAACAATTAGAATTGAGCTTGACTCGACATTCGTACCTTTTTTGTCCGAGTGGCAGAAAAAGAGTACTTTGCGTCGCCTTCACGTAACAGAGAAATTACTTTAGCTTAAAATTATGCAATGAGCTAGCTATTATAGTGATTTTGTCGTTTTCGTATACCCGAAGGTTATCGTAGTTCCTGGCGAAGTGTGAATGGAAATCCGTGTATATGTCTCAAGTTTGATGCTCGAATAAAAAGGTTTTGATTGTTATCTATAACTACCAATATTAATAACTAAATATTAAAACATATAAAAGCGATAAGGATGGAAATTAAACTACAATTATAAAGCGAGAGATATCTAAAATAATAATAATGACAATAATGATGCTACTAAACAACTATAATAAAAACTACTATAATCTCGACAATAAAGCTAAACATCAACAACGCAACAATAACTATATATTAAAGCTAATGAAATAAAATAAGAAAAGAGATAGAGAATTTAACCCGTGATGATGAACCGGAGACGAAAAATTAAACACCCGATCTAATAACTAAATTAAATCAAAAGCTTATAACTTTCAAAAAAAATTTCAAACTAATTAGCCGATAAAGTTGTCAATTTTATCGACTAACTAACGAGATAAAAATAAATCGAGCTTTAAGCTTTAAAACTTAATCTAGCTAAAAGACCCCTAAAGCTCCTCGCCAAAAGATATGAACCGATTCGCCGAAATCAAAAGACATAAAACGGTTAACGACAATAACGATAAACGACATTTTAAAAATCTTATAAAAACTATTTTTTAATTAAATCTAGATTCTATAAAATTATTAAATAAATTATTAAAACTGATTTTAATACTTTAAACAAAATTAAAATGAGGATAAGGTATAATATGGAATGTACAGCTATTAAGAAAAAAAACGCAATACAAATTAAGAAATGTAGATATCCTACCTAGTAGTAAGAAATGAAGGCGCCATTTGATTTATCCTATCATATCTCATAATAAAAAAAATATACGCAGGGATGATATGATATATATTGAGGATGTAATATTTATACTGCTATGTTGTGTCTTCCTATTAAAAAAAACCAGGGAAACAATATAAAAGTAAAGTGAGTCTATCCTAAAAATATTAAAAAAAAAACACAGGTACAAAAACTGAGTATAAGATTAATTAAAATGGAATGTTTCATGCCTGCTTTTGCTACGAGTATAGATCTAAAAAAACACAGGGCAAGAAAATAAAATACAAATAAGGAATGTTGTCAATCTATCCTAAACTAAAAATAAAAAACGCAGCAAATAAAGAATTAAAGTGAGGATGTAGGATTAGATATATGTGCTGCGTTTACATCTTCTATCTATGGAAAAATAATAAGCTGCAAATTTAATAAGCTATCTATATTATATATCTACGCTACATAAAGAAAAACAAGACATGGAAAGTAAAATTCCAAAAAAAATGAAAGCTGCGTTATTTTCTTTCTATTTATCACAGGGAATGAATAAAATAAAAATAATAACAACTGGCTAAGAATGTCTCCTCCTTGCGTATATCTTAAGCATTATCTGATCTTTTCCATTTCTTTGGGCCTTCTCGTCTTGTTGGGCCTGTTGGGATTTCACTCTCTTTTCTTTTGATGCGTCCATATTGGCCAGCTGGGCTTTGGTTGATGGGCCTGTGTGGATGTTTGATATATTAATGGGTTGGTTCGACCCATTTAAATGGTGTCGGTCCGGCCCAATAAAACATGAATGCACCGTCAAACTCGATTTTTCGCGCACTCTCCATTTTTCGTGCTCGTCTTAGCTCTTTTTCTTCGTTTTTTCTCCTTTTCTTTAATATTTGTACCTATAATAATAAATAGCAAATATAAACGATATATGCACTAAAAAAATCATTTTTGCTATTTATTATGCGAAAAATGAAGGGAAATTCTCACTAAATGCAAGAATAATTACGTGTTTAACACACCCCTACACTTAAACGTTGCTTGCCCCCAAGCAACTATTATCACAAACGTTAAATCCAAAAATAATTTAAAACTACTTTATTCGAAATTGCTAAAATAAAATAAAAATAAAAATCCATCGTGACCCGCCATCCTCGAATTTTTATTCAAGGTATAAGGATCATAGAACGGGAAACATGCAAACTGGGTGTCTCTAGGGAATAAATATCGTCATCCTCTTTTTATTACTCCCAACTAAGCTAAAATTCCTTGTGCAAACGTTTTGGCAAAATGCTAACACTACTTATACTAATAACCTATGTAAACATAACTTTTTACTCCTATAATTATAAAAGAATAGGAAAGTGTGTTCATTTTCAAAGTTTTGATCGTTCAAATCGATATTTGTTATGGTTGCTAATCATCTAAGTTGAATATTAGACTCACCGAAAATGACGAGATTTAAGGTTCAAAAATGGCATTTCCCATGTAGCGGTTTTCTTCTCGGAACGTCGCAACCTCATCGGTTAAGTGCCCGGGCTTTTGACAGCCCACGGAAAATAGTACCGGGATTGGCGGGATTTTGAAATCAAAGATCTTGAAATCATCACTAAGCTAATAAAAGACACTTAGATGAAAAACAACGACGGTAATTAGAGATTGAAGATTCAAAGGAGAGATCACTCCATGTAGCGACTTTCATCTTAGCTTGTCCTTTAGCAAAGCTTAGGAGGCTAGGTTCTTACCCCCTCGAGAATAGTATCGGAGCTCACGGGACCTTTGACATCTACACTCTCTAATACCGTCTAAACTCTTATACAAAATTGACGAATTCTACTTCAACTTCGGATTTAAATTTAAGAAAAAACAAGTTTCTCACAATTACAATTAAATCAACAAAAACACTTATTCATTTATTCGACTCTAACTCTATTAAACATTCTTTTTTCAAAAAAAAAAAATTCAATTTCAAATTTTTTTTTCTTTCTTTTTCTTGTTTTTTTTTCTTTCGAATTTTATTTTTCTCTTTTTTTGCAACATATTTATTCACGCAACATTATTTCACTTTAAGAAAGTATGCTTTCACTCAAATTTAAATAAAAAGTTGAACTAGGACTCTATATCAAAATTGCATAAGAATTTATTTTTGCATAACAAAATGATTTTTAACGTTAAAAGGCTTAAAAAAACACACTTATTTAGTCTAGTTATAATCTAGGAGGAAAACCACAGGTTACTCATATAAGCTCTAAAGAGAACCAACTACTCTACGTTTAGCATTTTCATTTGCACAATTCCTAAAAGCTTAGTATAAAAGTTAAAGGAGCAGCCAGATCAACACTCAGGCAGAGTCAGGATCCCCTTTATTCTAGCCTACGGGACAAGTCAATCACGCACAGTCAAAAACCTTTTTATTATTTTTTTAATATAAAATAAAAACAAACACACATTTGATCAAAATAGGATGCAAGAGGGCAAACAAGTAGGCAAGAATATGATCAATATGATATAAAACCCCCTACACTTAGAACCGAACATTGGCCTCAATGTTCAAAAGTGATAAGGTGTAACCCCTACACTCAAGAACATAAAAGGCTAATGCTAGAATTCCAAGTGTAAGAAGGAGAACAACATCAAATATATATATAGATAAAGAATAAGAACTGAGTACTCCCCTTATATAAATATGAAGATCGATCGGAGACTGAAGGAAGAAGATGATTGAAAACAGCAACATCAATCCTCTGAAACTCTTCGCGATCAAAGGGAACCCTGCACACAAAAACAAAAACCATCAAGCACACATGAAAAGAAACACGCCCGTACACTTATGTTAGAAAATAGATAAAAAGGATAGATCCTCGGGTTGCCTCCCGAGAAACACTTGTTTTTTTAACCGAGTCACGAGCCTGACTCGACCCCGAATTAAATGGTCCATGGGGGAGCAAGAGAATCACCACTGGCTCAAAACAGATATGCTAGGGCAAAAATCGTATCCTCATTACCAAATGAGAATAAAGAAGAAGAATCCACAATATAAGTCAAGAAAAGTAGAAATATTCTTATAGCATACGAGAAATAGGTATAAAGGCGATCCTTAAGAATACTCGTATTCGCCAAGGGCGGGAGGGTGGGAGAAAAATATATCAAAGTGTCACCCAAGGACACTTGATAGAAACTCAAAGCATGAGTTGATGGGATAACCGGTAAAACATCACAAGTAATAGCAACATCAACGTCTCCTCCAGGATCAAAACACTAATCCTCATTTCCCGGTATGAAATGAGGAGAGTAAAAGCGATACATCACCCATTTGGGTGTGCACGCGGTAGGACGGGGTGGCAACATAATATGAGAAATATCAGAAGAAATATCTACCACCCGCGTCACCTCTCCAGACCGAATCAAACGGAAGGTAGGGTCAAATCTCTCCACCTCCTCGATGGGAGGTGGCATGGCTAACAAAGAATGCTCATCAATAGCAAGAGATTCGGAGCTATCAATGTCCTCAAACCCCTCTTCAAAGAGAGGATTCACCTCACTAGAGATGTAGGCGTCATCAAAATCAAATAAAGGGTTCGAATAAATCTTGAAATTTTCCTTCAGAACTTCTTCATCGGATAATGACTCGTCATTACTAGAAGTAAAATCATCATCGAGATCAAAAAGAGGATTAGAGAAAGCCAAAAAATCATGTCCCACGATGTCGGTGGGAGAGATATCATCACAAGAAAAAGATACACACTCACTATCACTATCGGAAGCAACCGTAGGCTCACTTTGGATTGGAATAAGAATCTCATCACAAGAAATAGTGATAAGACCCTCATCCCCCATGGTGAGAGAGGCATAGGTCTCCGTAGTGGAAGAATCGAGAATAAGAGTGGTAGTCTCTCATGATGGATTGGGATCGTAAATATTATCCTCGTCATCATCATAACAATAAGGACTCACAAGAGGCGTAGAGGTATAAGCACTAAGACTAGATACTTTCTCTTGTCGTTGTTGCTCGTACAACGTTTCGCTTAGTCGAATTAAACCGTCACGAAGTTTAAAAAGAAGGGCCCGTGCTTCGGCATTCAGGCTGAAAGAAGGTAGATGATCGAGGGTGTAATGTGGGGGCTCAAAATTATGAAAACCGGAATTATAGCGCGAATTTGGCTCATAATAATTCATCGATTAACAAGAAAAAGTATCGTGAGGGCCCCCACAATTGTTGCAACACCGGTATTGAGAAAAACCGGTGCATTTTGTGGATAAGGATCCCCATAAATGTAAGAGGCTGAGATAGTGTCATTAGAGGTGAAGTACGAATTGATCGAATTGCAAAATAGACAATGTCCAAATTGTGAATTGGGGAGATCTCTTCAGCATCGCTCGCACGAACACCATTGACATGATTGACTACCAGACGATGGTCTCCCACACCCTATACAATATGAATCCATGAAGAATTAAAAATAAGAGGGGTTGAGAAAAAGAATTAAACACGATAGAAGATAAAGAAGAATATTTTTGAAACTTTTTTTATTTAATAATAAAATAATAATAAATTAATAAAAAGAAAATATTAGATTATAATATACTATATAAAACTATATATCATATATAATATATAGCTAAAAGAAAAATAAAGACGAAAGAAAATATTTTTGGATTTTTTTTATAAATAAAATATATAGTAATAAAGAAAAGAAGATAAAATAAGAAAATATTTTTTGTTTTTATAAATTTTATATATTTTTATGGATTTTTAAATATATATATATATATATATATATATATATATATATATATATATATATATATATATATATATATATATATATATATATATATATATATATATATATATATATATATATATATATATATATATATATATATATATATATATATATATATATATATATATATATATATATATATATATATATATATATATATATATATATATATATATATATATATATATAGAGTTAGGATCAAATGAGAAGAAACCTTAAAATAAGAAGGATAAGAAGAAACTATAACCGCATTCGAGATGCATCACTTAAACTAGATGCATATTTATAATCTTAGATGCATTATTATGGATTATAACGTGTTGTATAACTTTTAATTAGATGCATATACGTATATTAGATGCATTTTATGATTTATCTATATTTTTGTTCCTCTACACGTGCCAAAATCATGAAAAATCAATTTGCACCATCTACACATCAAATTAACTTCCGAAACTCAAGATCTTGCATCTACATGAATATAAATGCATCTAATGCAAGTCGTTGCATCTCAAATGTGTGGTTTTAGTTTCTTCTCAACACTTCTTATTTTAAGTTTCTTCTCACTGGATCCTTACTCTCTCTCTCTCTCTCTCTCTCTCTCTCTATATATATATATATATATATATATATATATATATATATATATATATATATATATATATATATATATATATATATATATATATATATATATATATATATATATATATATATATATATATATATATATATATATATATATATATATATATATATATATATATATATATATATATATATATAGATATACAAATACGAAAATAAACTTTCGAAGCGAAAGGATCTTCAAGTCACTAACTAAAAACACAACGCCAATATCGCTACACACATTCCCCGACAGCGGCGCCATTTGATTTTGTTCTTTTCGTACACCCGAAGGTTATCGTAGTTCCTGGCGAAGTGTGAATGGAAATCCGCGTATATGTCTCAAGTTTGATGCTCGAATAAAAAGGTTTTGATTGTTATCTATAACTACCAATATTAATAACTAAATATTAAAATATATAAAAGCGATAAGGATGAAAATTAAACTACAATTATAAAGCGAGAGATATCTAAAATAATAATAATGACAATAAAGATGCTACTAAACAAGTATAATAAAAACTACTATAATCTCGATAATAAAGCTAAACATCAACAAGGCAACAATAACTATATATTAAAGCTAATGAAATAAAATAAGAAAAGAGATAGAGAATTTAACCCGTAATGATGAACCAGAGACGAAAAATTAAACACCCAATCTAATAACTAAATTAAAATAAAATCTTATAACTTTTAAAATTTTTATCAAACTGATTAGCCAATAAAGTTGTTAATTTTATCGACTAA
Source organism: Glebionis coronaria (assembly GCA_025667525.1). Taxonomy (NCBI): domain Eukaryota; kingdom Viridiplantae; phylum Streptophyta; class Magnoliopsida; order Asterales; family Asteraceae; genus Glebionis; species Glebionis coronaria. The sequence goes on along the minus strand of CM046879.1, from coordinate 202,669,110 downwards.
CTAACGAGATAAAAACAAATCGAGCTTTAAGCTTTAAAACTTAATCTAGCTAAAAGACCCTAAAGCTCCTCGCCAAAAGATATGAACCGATTCGCCGAAATCAAAAGACATAAAACGGTTAACGACAATAAAGATAAACGACATTTTAAAAATCTTATAAATACAATTTTTTTAATTAAATCTAGATTTTATAAAATTCTTAAATAAATTATTAAAACTAATTTTATTACATTAAACAAAATTAAAGTGAGGATAAGGTATAATATGGAATTTATAGCTATTAAGAAGAAAAAAAACGCAATACAAATTAAGAAATGTAGATATCCTACCTAGTAATAAGAAATGAAGGCGCCATTTGATTTATCCTATCATATCTCATAATAAAAAAATATACGCAGGGATGAATATAATATATATTGAGTATGCAATATTGATACTGCTATGCTGTGTCTTCCTATTAAAAAAACCATGGAAACGATATAAAAGTAAATTGAGTCTATCCTAAAAATATAAAAAAAAATGCAGGTACAAAAACTGAGTATAAGATTAATTAAATGGAATGTTTCATGTCTGCTTTTGCTGGGGAGTATAGATCTGAAAAAAACACAGGGCAAGAAAATAAAATACAAATAAGGAATGTTGTCAATCTATCCTAAACTAAAAATAAAAAAAACGCTGCAAATAAAGAACTAAAGTGAGGATACAGGATTAGATATATGTGCTGCGTTTACATCTGCTATCTATGGAAAAATAAGAAGCTGTGAATTTAATAAGCTATCTATATCATATATCTACGGTACATAAAGAAAAACAAGACATGGAAAGTAAAATTCCAAAAAATGAAAGCTGCATTATTTTGTTTCTATCTATCACAGGGAATGAAAAAAATAAAAATAATAACAACTGGCCAAGAATGTCTCCTCCTTGCGTATATCTTAAGCATTATCTGATCTTTTCCATTGCTTTGGGCCTTCTCGTCTTGCTGGGCCTGTTGGGCTTTCACTCTCTTTTCTTTTGTTGCGTCCATATTGGCCAGCTAGGCTTTGGTTGATGGGCCTGTGTGGATGTTTGATATATTAATGGGTCGGTTCGACCCATTTAAATGGTGTCGGGCCGACCCAACAAAACATGAATGCACCGTCAAACTTGATTTTTCGCGCTCTCTCCATTTTTCGTGCTCGTCTTAGCTCTTTTTCTTCGTTTTTGCTCCTTTTCTTTAATATTCGTACCTACAATAATAAATAGCAAATATAAAGGATATTTGCACTAAAAATTCATTTTTGCTATTTATTATGCGAAAAATGAAGGGAAATTCTCACTAAATGCATGAATAATTATGTGTTTAACATATAGCTGTAAGAAAATGGAGTCACTATGAGATAATAACCAAGTATTATAAAAAAGTCTATGGCCTAATTAGATAATTAGGGGCTGTTTGGTGTACTACACGGAATCACTAACGCTTTCGGTATAGATATGAGGTGGAATGGAATCGGTATATCTTTCGTATATCATTACCTATATCCTTGTTTGGTTAACCTTTTTAGATATGAAACTGTTTATACTCATATTTTATAATCTAATGATGTGACTTATAAAACAGGTAAAAAAATAGAAACTAGTAAATGCATAAACCACAAACCACAGAGTATGTAGCAGTGATGTCCGAACAAGCCTTCATCATGTGATTCACTCTCATATATAAGCTTAACAAATAGAAAGAGATTTTGTATGGAAGAAAGAAATATTAGATGAAATCATCATCCCTTCTATGTTTGTAATATGTATTCTACTAGTGAGGTTCAACAAGAAAGGTTGATGACGCCGACAACAATGGAGGTCCGGTGACGCCGATGAAGAATATTTGACGATAGTGATGACGCCGGTGATGAATATTAGCAAGCTCTAACAAAGATAAAGTGAAGAGAGCAAGTCTCAATAGCTTATGTATACCATAAATAAGATATAGAGAAAATTGGATGGTAAGGTAAAACTAGAATTGGAGGAGATGAGCTGATATTTCAGAAAAAAAATAAGAAGAGAGAGAATAAAATAAGAAGAGATAAAAAATAGAGAAGGTAACGTGATACCACCCAATTTACCATGGAATGAATCAATGATTCTTCTGACACACTTTTTACACTTTTGATTCTCTGTGTTTTATATCGAACGAACTAAATACGGAGTCATTACATTCCTTTCATTCCAACCCACTAAAACAAACAGGCCCTTGATACAGGATAACAAATATATGATTGCACTTTATGAACAATGTCCAGAATGTCTAGCTAGCGTAAATTTCTTCAACTATAAATATGTATTGCCTTATGCAACAGACCATACCTTAGGTAAGTTTCTATTTTTTTTATTTTTTTTGAACTGAGGTAAGCTTCTATTAATCTGTTTCATTTACGCATAGGACTTCTCTTACAAAAATTTGTTAGCTTTATTAATAAACACCTCAAAATCCAAAAGAAAAATCAATGTGTAACAAAAAAGTCAATCTTAATAAAGTGACTGGTTACTGATTTATGATATACAATAGCATCTAAGTATCCAAAAAAATAAAAAAGGGCATGGATTCGTTCAATAGAAAATCGAAAGCAGGATATATGCTAAAAGTGAATCTTAATACATATATAGGAATAAAACAGGATCCACTCATATACAAACCCAGACACATCGAGATTAAATGCGCATAAAATAAAAAGTACTGAGATTCTATGGTTTTACCTTTGATTCCGGATGAGATGAGAGATTAGCTAATATGAGAGAATAATTGGGTTTACAATAAATGAAAAGGAGGCTCAATTGGTAGTTTAATTTTTCATGGCTGAAGGTAGGGAGCGGTTCTCAAACAATTTTTCTTGTGTTTATACTTTAATGATGATATTACCAGTGGTGTCGGGTTTCACGGTGTTCACGGGTTCGGTCTGTAATATGGTTAATTTTTTGTGTGTTGTTCGACTCGATTCAATTCGAATTGATCACGGTTTAGGGTGGACTTATCGTTTTTGGTGACTAAAAGGGGGAGCTTTTGATTATCTATTTCTACTAGTAAAATAAACGCTAAAATTATTAAACATAAGTATTAAAGAGAGAAATCTAACCTTGATTGGCGGGAAAGGAAAATGTAATCCGGAATGTTGCTTATCCGGAATCCTATTTAGCTTATCTGGAATCCAAAGAAAGCCACAATCCGGAATAAATAAACTTGTGCTAATCCGGAATATAAATCAAATCTCTGACTATTCCGGAATGCTACTCCTAAGTATAATCTGGAATCAGTGTTCCACAAGTTATCTGGATTCCAACAAACAATCACAATCCGGAATCTAGAATTCTCAATCAATCCGAAATGTCTTTCTTAACACAATCCAGAATAAGGCTTAGTGCCCTTATCCGGAATACTGGACTCTAATGTAATCCAGAATCACAACTTAGATGCAATCCGGAATATGTATAAACGTAATCCGGAATAATACTTTACCTTATCCGGAATAAAGAATCATGCCCTAATCCGGAATGAGGGTTTCACCCCTTATTCGGAATATGTTTCCTTAACTAATTCAGAAGGAAGGAGTTGTTCCTATTCGGAATAAACAAGATTACAAGTAAGTCGGAATAATGTAACACACAGACAATCCGGAATAAACAAAACTGATAGAGTTCGGGATAAGGGTTTAATAACCTGGATTAGGAATTAAGCTAAGAACAAATAAGAAAAAATCAAATAAGCACTTACCAAAACTTAACCCAAACTAATTTTTAGAAAAAGCTAATAAACCACAAATTTAAAACCCTAAAAACTTTAAATAAGCAAAATATTAAAAATCAACTTTTAAAAAGATTTAAGCTATTAAATGTAAAATCTATGATTTTACCATGATTAAATATAATAAATTTCCACCTATTAATACTAGAACACAAACTCATGTGTTATATTTCTATAGGTCATATGTGAACTTGTCTAACATGTACATATACTTTTACATACACACTTGTTGTAATAAGATTCATAATGTAAACCTTGTACATAAGACTAAGGAAAACAAGTAATAAAATGTATAACCAACATTTGATTAGACAACACTTAACAAAAATGAGAAAATATGTTACATCATGTAATTATAGCCGTGTATATATATACATGCATATTAAGGGCATGCTTAGACTTGCTTGGACTAGCCAAGGATTGTGTGTTCTTTATGCTCTAGCCCAACATAGGGCCCAACACAAGCCCACCCTACCCTTTGGATAACCTTACACGGCATCCCACCTTAGGTGGAAGAAGAAGAGATGCATGGGGAACCTAATGGGATACACTTGGCAAGAATACTCTTACCAAGACAAGTCGTGCCTTTTTTCCTCCTCCTCTCTCTCTCCCCTTTTAGCCGAAAACACACACACATACACTCACATTCTTTCATGCAAATCTAAGCTTGTTTCTCTCATCCTCTTCTCTCTCAATCATACGGCTTAAAGCCATATACATCCAAAAACCATGTATTAAATCCACCAAGATCCTTGTCTTTACTACAAATCATTAGTAGTATCATTCCCTTGGAATCACTATAAATAAGCCCTAGCTAAGCCATCTAGGCCACGGCTTAATTTATACATAGGGTTTTCTTCATCATTTTGAGTAGATCTCAAACCACCTTGTTCACCTAGATCATTTGTGGTACTTTTAGGCAAGAAAGGTATACACTACTTGTTCTTTCATTTTTTCATGCATGCATCATCATACATCTAGAAACACAAGTAAATAACATGTTAAAATCAAGATTTGATGAAGCTATGACCATTATAGGTCACGACATATTTATAGAAATCATGTTCATGATTTAAAACCTTTTGATAAGGAACTTATGATTAGTATATTATGTTTCAAACTTGATTTAAAAACCATATGACACGTTTTGTAAATCTAAAGGTTGCATGAGTTACAAATCTTGTTTTATAGGACTATGGTTAAACCAATAGTCATAGATCTCATAAAATGAATGTGTGTAACCTAAAAGTCTTGAAGACCATGACCTTAAAGGTCACGACATACATGGTTAATGTATATATGACTTATGTGTTAAGTTTAAATGATGTAATATGAAATGATACATGTTATAATGACTATTAATAATCACAAAAATAACTTTTGGAATAAATGTAGCCGTGGGTTATATATGACCTAAAATGAATTAGATGTACATGCATGCTTATGTTAACCATAGATCTAATGATAAATACTAACTTGAGTATGTTAAGCATAAAAACAAGCTTATAAAATCGTTTGGGAACCTTGGGAAGAGATAATATAGCCGTGGGCTATATGTAGTCACCTTGGTAAAATGGGAACCTTGGAAACATGCATATCACCTAGATAATCATGATTGTATTTTTGTAAATATTTACAAGACTTAAAAACTAGTTAAAGTGCTCATCTTGGAAATACCAAGATCTATAAATATAGCCGTAAGTTATATATGAGGGTATATGGATCTATGTATGATTTTTAGGTCTAGACATGGTTTAGATCTCATTTTAAACTTGTGACTTATTTTCTTGTTATGTACAGAGTTAGATCTATTGTTGTAACACTTATAAATTTACATGCAACCTTAAAATGGGACTTGACCTATCTTAATATGCTATAACTAATGTAGGCCGTGGGCTATAAGCTCCTACTAGGGCTTATGACTTACTTGTAACCTTATGACATACCTAGATCTAATTTGGTATAACACATAAAATGAATTTTTAAGTGTTATTCATATATTTAGATTGAAAACTAAATATTAATAAGCTCATAATAAGCTTATAAGAATATCCTAAGTAAAAACTTATATAAAATGAAAATTAGTGTTAATGGACTATTTAAGCCCATGAAAAGTTAACCTAAAACTTAAATGGACCCAATAAGCCCATTTGATAAATTATAGTAACTAAAATGGACTTAAGATTACACTTAGGCCCATTTAACTAATTAAAGGACTTAAAAATATAGTTAAGCCCAATAAATGATTTAAAGGCCCATTTAAATAAATTAGTGGACTTTAGATATAGTTAAGCCCACTAAAATAGCCCATTAGATGTTTAGCCCATTTAATGAGCCCATATACAATTTTGTATGTTGAATAAAAGTTTTTACAATAAAATAAAACTTATAAAAACTTTTTGGATGAAAATGACAATTGATAAAACTTAAGGACTAAAAACGTAACTTATGAAACTTGTTTTGATGAACTAGTAAACACAAGGACTGAAAATGTAAATATCCAAAAGTCTAGGGTTTAAATAAATACTATCCGTGGCAAATTAAACCCTAGGGACCATTTTGGGAAGTTTCTAAAAGTTATTTTGCCATTTCAAAACCCTAAGGACTATTTTTGTCAATTACCGAAACTTAGAGAAGCCCTAGGGGCTGTTTTTGTAAATCTAGTAAAGTTACAAAACCTAGATATAACTAGGGGGACCAAATCTGCCATAAGCCGAAACTATAACAAGCCCTAGGTACTAAATATGTAAAATCCGAAAGTTATACTTGTTTAAAAATATAAAGGGACTAGTTTTGCCATATTCTGAAATATTTCCAAGCCCTAACCCTAAAATCTATTTTAATTATAATAAAACATAATTAAAATACTTAGACCATAAGAATTAAGGTATAAATTCTTAAGTTTAAATTATTTTATAAATTTTAAAATTATTTATGGAAACTTTAAAGTTAAATAAAATATTATATTTTTTTTATATAAAATATTTATATTTACTTTAGGAAATAATTGTATAAACAATTATGAAAATGTGTTATTAATACATGTACTCATAGACTTTTAAGAACTAAAATTATATAAACGTAAATTAAATTAAATGTTACCACGTAAATATATTATAAGTAAAATCCCTTATGTTTACTTAGATATAGAACTTGGTTATAAATTTAATTAGATGTTATTGATACAAGTACTATAAACATAAATTAATATTTTAATTGAAACATTTTCTTTTATGTCTACTTAAATGTAAAACTTAATTGTAAGATTGAATGATTACTATAAATACATGTATGCTAACTAATATTAATAGTTAAACATTTTATGTGAACTTAGAAATGAAACTTATATAAATAAGTTAAATGAATATTGATGCTACTTGAACTACGGTTATTTAGATAAATACCATAGTATGAATGAACTGAATAAAATCCGTATAAGCATACATATATGTTCTTTGTACTATCTATTAAGACTGTAATATCTGATTAGACATAACTTTGGTGTGATATTTAATTGGATATCCGTGTTAAACAAGCAATTGCCTACTCCCAGGTGAGTTTACAGCCTCATATAAACTTTGATAAAACTTTCCCTTTTTGGGAAAGAAAATATGCAAACATATATTGGACATAACTGAATTGTATAAACTTGATTACGGATTGATTATTATTGAAACTGTTAAATTGTTGTAAATCGCCCGAATGTTATAAATAGATCTATTAGGGATTGACCATCCCCGTCTGGGTGATTCATGCTCACTGTGCCTTGGCCGGGACAACAGACGTATACCATGTTGGAACTGGAATGGGTTTCTTTTTGTAAGACACTACGTCCTCATCTATTGAGGACTATGGGGTTAAGCTTCAGTTTCTTATAATAAACAAATGTTATTTATATTTTAGTAAGAATGCTTTGTGCATTATTACTTCTATGATTATTGTATGTCCAAACTAATTAATTGTTAAAATCTGTAAATTCACCAACTTTATGTTGACCCCGTTAGTATGTTTTGCACAGGAATATGAAGTTAGTACGTGGTGTGTGCATGGTCTCCAGCATCTTAGAAATCTGCATCATAGGACTCATCAGGGGTTCTATTTGGGAAACGAAAGCAATCACCTACTGTCTTGTTTAAAACAATTTTTATTTATTTGTTTGAATAAACATGTAATCTGATTCGACTAACTTTTTATCTTATGCTCTATGGACTATATGCTATCGATCCACCCTTGTGACATCTCCGTGGATATATTCCGCATATTTTGACCCTACCCGGGGTGTCACAGAGAATGGTATCAGAGCATTAGTTATAGAGAACCAGATAAATTTTTAAATAAAATAAAAATAAAATGTTTTTTCTTTTATTTAAAACTGGACTATAACTTATAAAAATCTTTTTGGGATTTTATTTTGGGACCGTATTAGTTAAGCATATAGATCTTAGGTCATTTTATGCTATGTGAACTAATTATATATATATATATATATATATATATATATATATATATATATATATATATATATATATATATATATATATATATATATATATATATATATATATATATATATATATATATATATATATATATATATATATATATATATATATATATATATATATATATATATATATATATATATATATATATATATATATATATATATATGTTTACTAAACTTGATTATTAATACTGTTTAGTGAGGTATTGCTATATGTTAGGCGTGCTAAACTTGAAAAAATTTACACTACATAGTAATACTGAAATAAGAATATGAGTAATATTAAACTAAACTTCACATATACTAATTGATAAAAGAACTACTTACATGATAATACATATATATGTATAAGTATAAATATTTGTAACCTTAAAACATTCTAGTAATTGTTTAAAAAGGGATATATTTCATAAAGCATGTAATCTAAATAATATTGTTCTTTGTTTGTAAGCTTATACTCACTTCAAACTTAAAATAATACTATTTCAGAGCATCATGACTCCGCCTACTGCATCTACGACTCTTCTACCCAGAGTAGCTCCTACTCCAGTTGTTTGTTCATCCCCACGATCGACGCAGTGTGGATGGTTGTCAGCCTCGGATTTAGAGGATGACCCAGCCACCGAAGCTGTACTCCTAGAGGACCCTTTTTCTATCTCAGCATCAGCCACACCGGCCCCAACCTCTATGGAGGAGGACTGGGTCCCTTCTAGCATACCATCTTCCATGCCTCTGTCCTTTTCATTAGGCTATTTCTCCGGACCCGCACCCGTCTCCACTTATGAGACCGGGGAAGGCTCCGGGGCAGGACGTGTCGATTCCGTCCAGGCCCAGATCTCCGCGTTGGCTGCACGCCATGAACGAGAGATATCCAACCTCCGCAACCAATTGACAGTCAGTCAATAGAGCCATGCCGTCATCTATGAGCGTATCGACACTCTTTTCCGTACATGAGGGGAGACTCCCAGACTACTAAGGGCATCCAGGCTAGGACGGACAAGGCACTGAAGTGGTTATTGGATGAGAACTACCGCCTCCACCAGCGCATTCAGGTCATGTAGGGTCTGCAGCATCAGACCCATGCTGCTCTAGCTGCTCAGGAGCAGTCATTGTCCATCTTATTTGATCTCGCCACTGTCCGGCATGATGGGGTTACTGGGGAGATGGGTTACCTCCGAGGGGTCGTCTATAGGCTCCGGAACCAGCTACTGTCTGCACTCCGTACGCTCAAGGAGACCTGAACGACAGTTCGGGCTTTGTGGAACACCAGAAGGAATTCTACAGCTCCATCCGCACCGTCAGTCCCGACATCATCTAGTGGACCATCCAGGCAGGATTAGCATAGACGTACTAGACTTCTTGTACGTCATGATAAGCTCACGGGTTGCATCCCGTCTATCATGACATAGGGCCTTTGTACTTTTATCTCTTGTTCAGCTTTTTGTGATGTAATCCTGTACTTTATCTTTTCTTTCTGTTGGGACATGTAACTTTGGGATATGATGTTTTTAAAGACTGTGTGTATCATTACTTTGGATTAGGCTCGACCGGCCTATGACTTAGATTGTGTTATGCTAAGATGACTGTTAAATTTATCATGGAAATAACATGTAATCACTTTCTTTGTTATATCTGCTGTGCAATGAATTATATTATGAGATCTTAACAGGTTGTCCAAATTTGTTATGAAATCAGTGCATAAGTTTCCTCGTGCAGATAATATAAAAACTGTACTAATGCTTGAACTAATAATCTCATTTTGTATATGATTATAGACAAATGGTGATTACGAGGTCAAATCCCAATAATGCAACCACTTCCAATGTCGACAATGCTGAATCCCCAGAAGCTACAGAAAATGTCACTGCCGCACAACTGCGGGAAATGATAAGTGAAGGCATCACAGCAGCTATGGCAGCCAGAGGAGCTAACCCAAATACAGACAATGATCCAAACTCCGACGCCCGCAGAAACAACACCAACAGGGGTTGCTCTTACCCCGACTTCTTAAAATGTAAACCCTCATACTACCGAGGGAAAGAAGGAGTTGTTGAACTGATGTAGTGGTTTGAAAGGCTAGAGACAGTCTTCCGCATCAGTGGTTGTGCTGACGAGAACAGAGTTAAGTTTGCCACGTGCACCCTACTTGAGAGTGCCCTAACCTGGTGGAACTCTATGGTCGCTATTCTTGGACATGACGCTGCTTATACTCTCACTTGGGCCAACCTCAAGGAAAGAATGACTGAGAAGTACTGTCCCAGAGGAGAAATGAAGAAGTTGGAAGTCGAGATGTGGGATCTCAAGTGTAAGAACAATGATATCATTTGGTACAACCAAAGATTTCAAGAGTTAAGCTTGATGTGCACCAGAATGTTTCCTCTAAGGAGTGACAACATTGAAAAGTATGTCAGCGGACTCCCTAACAACATTCATGACAGTGTGCTAGCTTCACGACCCACTGTGGAAGGTGCCATGGAATTTGCGACTGAGCTGATCAACAAACGAGCTCGCAATTTGTCCGAGAGACAAGCAGACAACAAGAGGAAATCCGAAGAAAACTCTCATAGCCAGCACCAACAGCCTTTCAAAAAGCAAAACGTTGGGCAAGCAGATGACACTACTCCCACAACCCGCACCAAGAACTACTCAGGGACAAAGACCAAGTGTTCGAAGTACAACTACCATCATGTTGCTGGAGGACAATGTCAAGGATGCTACAAGTGTGGCCAACAAGGCCATTTTGCTCGCGATTTTCCAACCAATGTTGCTACCCCAGGACGACCCAACACCAATCTTGGAAACAGCAACAAGGGCAAGTCCCACGCACGAGGGAGTGTAAGTGGGCAACCGGGAAACCGAAACCCCACTGGTGGGAGCACTAGCGGGCCGAAGAAAGCTGTGGTATGTTAAGAGTGTGGAACCCCTGGGCACGTGAGACCTGATTGTCCCAAGAGGGCCAACCAGAAGAAGGACGACAAGGGAACTCCTTCGCAAGTGTACATGGCTGGCAATGCCCCAACAAACCCAGGCTCCAGCATCGTACCTGGTACGTTCTTACTAAACCAGTGATATACATCTATCTTGTCTGATACATGTGTAGACCAAAGCACTACAACTGCTAAATTTAGTAAGGTGATGGAAATCCATCCGATAGTTCTAGACTCCTACTATACTATGGAATAGTCGACGGAAAAGTTATGATAGTTAAACACCATCATCCGAAGTTGTTCCTTAAAAACTTTCCGAATCAGCCGTTTTACACCAATCAGATCCTAGAAATCCTTGATAACTTTGATGTCGTTATTATCACAAATTGGCTAGCAAGTAACATGCAATTATCCCTTATAGCCAAAAATGGGTTTGTGTACCTTGGTGAGATGAAACCTTGATTATACTGGGGAGCCATAACCCCGATATAGTTAACACTAGATTTAGTGTCATCTCTAGCACCAACGGGCTAAAGAATATTTGGTCCGAGAATAACCCGTTTCCCTAACCTGTTTCTTCCCTGCCTAAACCTGAAGGACACACCCAACTCACAATGGGTGTATTTTGTAGGGTTGCTTCCGCCACCTAGACAACCCTAAACCTGAAAGGCACATCCAACTCACAATGGGTGTACTTTGTAGGGCTATGTTCGACATCCCCCGTAAGGAGATGTTGAATGTCTTATGTTTTTAGACATTCCTCCTTCCTCTTCGGATCCAATTAGTTCGACAATACCATCATCCATTAGACGTTGAGAGATGAGAATTCCTCTCTTTAGAAGTCAGAATTTCTACAAATTTTGAACCAGTAATAGTGAATGTATGACCCTTGTTACGACACCCTACAAGGCGCGCACTTCTTTATTCTTGGTGTCTTCTTCTATTTCCACCATTTAAGGTACTTCTTTTCTGCGCCCCTCTCACTCAGCCTCACGGCAAAGGAAGCAGATTCTTTACAACTTCCTACGCAATCACCCTCAACATGCAATCTTAACTTCCTTGTTGGGTAGGAACTTTATTACCAATGATTGACGTTTGTATCCCACAAGCTTGAGGTATAATTGTAAGTTCACTCTTAAAAACTGGTGATGTCGGAAGGGGTTATAGTTGTTTGTTTTACCTTCAACCCCCAATTTTTCATCCACGGGTATGGAGATATAACTTGTATCTCACCCATGAAAAGGATGTAGAAATAGTGCATCCCCAGATTCCCCAACATATGAAATATGTTGGCGTATCCTCCTCATATCAGAAACCATTTGCAATGGATTTGTCCTCCTGACCAAATCCACCACGCTAACGGTCCTCTCCCATATCCGGGAAAAGTATGACTACAACACCCATTGAGAAGCCCACGCCTATTCATCCACAGTAGCAGTCTCCTTTACTGCTCTATCGGATGTATAGTGCGATCCGGATAAAGATCTCTTTGCATTTTGCGCCTATCCATTCACATCAGCAGTCTCCTATACTGCTCTATCGAATGTATAGTGCGATCCGGATAAAGATCTCTTTGCATTTTGCACCTATCCATTCACAACAGCAGTCTCCTTTACTGCTCTATCGGATGTATAGTGTGATCCAGATAAAGATCTATTTGCATTTCGCGCCTATTCATTCACAACAGTAATCTCTTCTACTGCTAAATCGAATGAATAATACAACCTGGATAGAAATCTCTTCGCATTCTCTTCTGTTCACTTATAATGACGGAAGCTTCCATTAATGTCATACCAGGCGAATAAGAATAACCTAGGTGTAGACCACTTCACATTCATGCCGCCATCCGTACTTGAGAGAGAGAATCTGAAACGGGTCATACTTAGAACATCTTCACTTAAGAGATAACTACATTTTTAGTAGCTTTGAGGTCAAAGCTAAAATAACGGGGTGGTGCTGTAAAATCCATGATTTTACCATGATTAAATATAATAAATTTCCACCTATTAATCCTAGAACACAAACTCATGTGTTATATTTCTATAGGTCATATGTGAACTTGTCTAACATGTACATATACTTTTACATACACACTTGTTGTAATAAGATTTGATGGTTGAGTTTTTACCACTCTTTAGGAAAAGAGGGTAAATAGGGTAAGTACACAAGTAGTTTAGGAAAACCACGAGTTATGACCCAAAGTGGGGATCGTTCTCAAGGAGGCTTGGTGTGTGTGTAATGAAATGATTAATTATGTGATTATGATTATGAGAAAGAAAATAGAAAGGGGATAAGAAGAGAATGACGGTTATGATGACGGATTACACTAAGACGAAGGAGTCGTACACGTAAAACCGTAAAAGCACAAAATTTAAAAATTTACTCTAAAAATTCCTAGAAAATTGCAATAAATCCTAAATAATGTATTAAGAGTTTACAAAAAATCAAAAATCACCCAAACCTTTTATTTAATTAAATAATGATTTTTTAATGCTAATTAAAACCCTAAAAATAAGTTTAATTAAGAAAAAGCCCAAAATGAGTTTTATCACTTTGTAAACCTCTAAAATACCCTAAATTAATTTAAAACTATTTTTGAAAATTTTAAAATTAATTAAAACTATTTAAAAACAATTAAAAACTATTAAAACTTAAAATAATTCTAGAAAATAACTGAAAGACCCTAAAAATATTTGGAAAGTTATAAAATTCCTAATTAAGTGTCTAGAATCTAGGAAAATATAAAACTTAGAAAATCAGACTTTTAATTTTTAATAATAAAATAATATTAAAATATTAATAAAAATTCAAAAATCCTAATAAATTGTAAAAACTTGCAAACTAGTTTAATTTAACCTAAATAATCAGAAAATAAAGTTGAAATTACCTAAATACCCTAAATGGTCCTAGAAAATGGGCTAAAGTCCAAACAGTCCCTTAATGGGCTTAGAATTGGCCCAATAATAAAAAGTGGCCCAAATTAGCCCAAAAACCACTACTTGACTCAAAATTTGATTCTGAACAACTTTTTCCAAAGACCCAAAAGCTGAAAATGTGAAATAAGCAAGCTTATACCAAACAGCTTATTCTTAATGGGCTTTTTGGCCCATTAAGCTATAAGCTGATGCCATAAGCTAAGATTAGACACACAAGCTTCTTTTGAGCTAACTAAGACTTCTGTAAAAATAAATTTGAAATAAGCCAAAGGAATAAGCCTAAAAATGCAAAAAGCAATCTACAGAAAACGACCAAATAGTCGTTTTTGAGTTCTAGGCTATCCCAAGAGCTGATTCAAATTGCAAAAGCTTTTAAATGACTTAAATAAGCTAAATCAACAAAAAAAGTTTTCAAATAAGATGACTCAATAAGCTGGAAAAAGCAAATAAGCACTTATGAAAAAGTCAAATAAGTTGGTTTTCTAGCAAAAAGTCAAAGTCAAAGTCTAATAAGCTCCAGTTCAATCAAATGGGCCAAATAATGAAGGTCTATCACAATAAATAAGTTGTTGCAGGTCTGGATAAGCCAAAATGGCTTATTGATAAGCTAACTGAAAATTTGTACTAGCAGGGGCTAGTTTTGGGTGTTGAGCAGTGGAAACTTTTTCCACTGCTTGACTTGTTGATTTTTTGTCTTTAGTGACTTTTTTTGGAGATTCATGTTTCACAAAGGCACCCAAATGATCAGTGGATCAAGTGAAGTCAATAACAATCAAAAAATCACAATCAACAACAGCCAAATGATACAGTTAATTCAATCAATCACCAGATCTGACACAAACATGAACACATAAGCAGTTATGAACTTATAAGCTGTTTTAGTAATATTCAGCCAACCAAATTGCACCAAAAGCATACACAAGCTATTATAAACTCAAATGAACAAGTCTAAACAGTTTTCATGCAATGGCTCAAAGCCTAAATCAAGATTCAAGCAGATGAAGGTTACAGATGAACACTAAAACATGCAATTTTCACTTTTGCTGATGCAATTGACCAACAAGCCAGATTCAAACACTCAAATCTCTAAGATATGTTATGATAACAATGATTTAACAGCTTATCCCTAAACATGCATATACACTAAGTATTCCCAAAATTTTAGGTCAAAAACAGTCAAACTCAACAAGTTATAGCACAATCTTTGATTTCAAGGTTTAAGCCCAAAAACTTGCAGCAAATAACTCTCAACCAAGTGTATAGCAGATAACAAGCATAAACAACACCTTCCACAAACACAATAACCACTTATGATCTTAAACAGGTAATCCCGAACACCCCTTTAAATTTTCAAAACCAAATTTTTCAAATCAAAAGTGTATTTCAAGACCACCCAAGCCCAAATTAACACAATAACAGTTAAG
The DNA here is from genome assembly GCA_025667525.1 of Glebionis coronaria. Taxonomy (NCBI): domain Eukaryota; kingdom Viridiplantae; phylum Streptophyta; class Magnoliopsida; order Asterales; family Asteraceae; genus Glebionis; species Glebionis coronaria. The sequence goes on along the minus strand of CM046879.1, from coordinate 202,653,544 downwards.
ATAAGCATATTCAAGCAAGATTAAGCCACAAAATTCACAAGAACACAAGTCACACTCAAATATCACAAATATCCAATATTTTATCAGATTTTGAGATTAAGGGTGTGTACCTCATGGATGTACATCCACACCAACGAATTTTGAGCTTATGTACTAGCAAGAACAAGTACAAGCTTCCACAACAAAGCCTGGTAAGAATCAACAAAGTTAGAAGCACAATTATCAAAACAGAAAGATGAAAACTTCTTGATTAATGCAACTCTTGTCCTCCACACTTGATTATCCCCAAGTTATAAGCTTCACCACACCTTGATAACACAATATCAGGATGCTATGATCAGCCTTATAGCCCAAGAATTCCAAGATAGACCAAGAACTTAGCAAAATATCAAGAAAAATGGAAAATGTGCAAACTTTTGCACACTCCTTTTGAAAACAGGTTTTTTTTGATTCAAGAACAAGTAAACATTAACAATAATAAGCAGATTATAACAATGGCACTTGAGCTTTCTTCAAAAAATTCATACACATTTCATTCAACTGAAAATGAGCTTTACAGATTTGTGAACAAGGAAAATTTAAGAGCAAGCTAAAATGTAATGAACTAAGGCCTTTATATAGGCTACAAGTTATCTAGGAAAGCTGAAAAAAAGTAACCCTAATGTTATAGAATCCCTGAAATGCCCTTGAGAGCTTTGGCATCTTTGAAGATCATGTGACTGAATTTGGCTTGTAGCATGAGTTGGCAATGTGAAAACTTGATCAAAGGGTGAAAAATAAGCTTAGGATGTAAGCTGGATTGTGAGCTGTTGGATGACTGTCCTCTTCTTGTCTTCTTGCTCAAAGGTGTAGCAGGGGAGGTCCCATGTGGACACGTGAATGATGTGGTGGCCAATGTTAAGGTTGGGTTTTGTTAAGTGTAACCTTAATCATAATTCTTGAAAGAATTAAGGTTTAATTGTGAGTAAATAACAAAAACCTAAATTTGTTAAGAACATGATGACAAGGGGTTTGATCTGTTTTGGTGTTTAAACAATGTGTTAGGAGCCAAATTAACTAATCAGTTGTGATTAGTTAAATAAATGGGTGAGTGGATTGTGAGGTGGCACAATGAGAAGAGCTGATTGGCTGTTTAGTGGTAGTGGGACACGTGTTGGATGGGGATTAGTCTAGGTCTAAATCCGGATTAATAGCCTAAATAACCCCTCACCTTTAATACTCCTTTCACTTTGTAAATAATAGCCTAAATCCGGATTCCCTTTGTATTTCAAGTTTCACTTTTCACACTTTTGCCCCAAATACTTTTCCAAAGTATTTTCAGGGGCATTTCTTGCCATTTTGTGATTCTTGAAGGACTGATTTGGTATTTTCTTCAAGGATTATGGTCTTGACTTGTGTGATTGGCATTTTGGAGGACTAAAATTGCCAAGTCTTCATTTATGAGGGACCATTCTTGCCAAATGTTGAAAGTCAAGGGTCCTTTTTGCAAATTAACATATTTCAAGGACCAAACTTGTCTTTTCTTGTACTTTGAAGGACTTCATGATATATTTGACTTTGTGGAGGATAATGGTTGACAATTTAGCTTTGTTGAGGGACTAAAATTGCCACATTTTCAAAGTGGAGGGCCCTTTTTGCAATATTGACAAACTCTAGGGACCAAACTTGTAATTATGAGGATACAAGGGTATAAAGTATCAATTCTTCCATATTGGAGGACCCTTCTTCATAAATCTTCAAATCTTCAAGGGTTTTCTTGAAAATTCTTCATTAGGGCTTGGTTCATTGTGCGGCTTCATTTCCCGTGTTCGTTTTTGCATGATTCTTGTGATCTTTTGTCATTTTGTCAATATCCGTACCTAGAATACACAAGCAACAAACACAAGCATATATATGGGTATTTTGATGATATTTAATGCATTTTAAGCCCTTTTTGGACGATTGAGACTATGTATAAAAGCAGTCTCATCACTCCCCCATACTAAACCATTGCCGTGCCCTCACGCAATGCTAGAATAAAGTATCGTAGCACCTCCAAAATTCATTTTTATTCACTTTATTGAATGATAAACTAGCTACAATACTACTATTACTACTACTTACGTTTTAGACATAATGTATGATTTTCATCGCAAAATGGGACGTTTAGGTTCATAGAATAAGAACACGTGAATGCTTCGTTAGAAATATTTTCATCGTCCTCGATTTTCACCCTAATTCCATGCCAAGCGTGCAACGAGATCATTGTCATTATAAGTTAGTAATGCTAACACTACTCATATGCCCTAATCACGTACTTATCCTCCCAATTTCCTAAGTTGTATCTCTTATATTTTATTATGTCTTGAATGTTTCACGAGGATACATTGTTTGACTTATGCGATAATAGAGATTTAGGTCTAAAAATAGAGTCCTAACGGTGTAACCAAGACCATCAAATCAATAACCCCTCCTAATAGACAACGATGTCAAAAAATTAAATCAACAAGAAGGATCGATAAACACGGTTTTATAACGGTTTTGAACATGAGACTTATTACCAAGACTTTTATACGCCCCCTAACGGAAGGGCCTTATTATCTTTGGTTTACCTCCATCTTTTATTCAACTTCGACATGAAGCTTTTATTATGACTTCGGTCTTGCCTTGCCTTTTATTATCCACCTCATCGGTAGTTTTATTAGCCAAAGACGTATATCCTCATGCTAAGGCGAATTTTGGATCTTTAAAGCTTCAAAGATTAAGGCTTGATTCACTTTTAATTTTGCATAGATTTTTCGGCCTTGTGGGGATTCAAGTTGTTTGCTTGATTTAGGTGAGCACTTGAAATCTTATTATTGGGTGAAGCTTTTGATTATTCGGGTTGCCAATACTTCAAAACCGTGACGCTGGCGATACCTTAATGTCTTCCCAATTTAATTACACGGAAGCTACTAGAAAAGACTAGAAACCCAACAATCAAGACTAAACCGCTAAGTCAATATTTATTAAGCAAAAAAATTTACATGCGAAGGGAGAAGAAGCAAACAACGAGAACACATGAGTTTTTGAAAGAATACAAGTACTCTACGTTTAGCATAGTAACTTATAATTAACCTTATCATTTCTCGTCCTCATTTAAGAGACTTAGCCTAATGTGAAGTTAAGGAATCAAAGATAAGTGCTCAACACGCACGATCGAGTAAAAAATTACTCTTATTCTTGCCATCGGAAAACCTACATTCGTGTCTTCAAACACTTATAAAACATGAGAAAATTTTTTAAAATTTGGCAATTTTTAGCCTTATTTTGCAACAAAAAGATAAACTTTGGAAAGCGTGAAGGTTTGGCAAGGCAAGTATCTATTCACCCCCCATAGTAAAGTTAAACATTGTCCTCAATGTTTCGAGTCTAGGGGTGCAAACACCCCCATACTAGAGACGTAGTCAAATGCCTAATCTAACATGGAAAGGGTGTAACCGTTAAATTTAAAGTCGTTTATGAAGTGTGCTAAAAACCTAAGGTTAGAACATCAAAAGGATATATCATGGATATTGAGAAAGTATTCAAAGCAAACGATCGAGTGCTCCCATAAAACGAACACGAGAGGCTCCAATCGTGAAGATCATGTTCATCTAAAATCCACATTTCATAAAAAACCACAGAACAAAGGTTGGAAGGGCAGAAATCCCCACACGTTACTACATTAGAAAGCGATAATATGTACATAGGATAAGCATGGGATTCCCCCACGAGACACCTCGTTTTTGATTACCGAGTCATGAGCTCGACTCGATCCCCTCAATACTAATTATCATTGGGGAAGGTGATTTGGTCGAGGTAGTTCAAGGATTGAACTTCCCCGCCAAAGTAATGCTTCAACCTATGTCCATTCACCTTGAAATTGGGGCCATCATTTTGAGCTAGCTCGATGGTCCCATATGGAAAAACTTGAGTCACGGTGAATGGACCGGACCAACGGGATTTCAACTTACCGGAAAAGATTTTCAATCGAGAATTAAAAAGCAAAACTTGATCCGCAATGTTAAAAACCCGGTTTTTAATTTTAGAATCATGCAACTTTTTAGTCTTTTCTTTATAAATCAATGAATTTTCATAAGCAATATCCCTTAATTCATCTAATTCATTTAATTGCATTTTTTGGTGTTTTCCCGCGGTCTCCATGTCATTATTACAATGCTTTAGGGCCCAATAAGCCTTGTGTTCCAATTCAATTGGCAAGTGACAATTTTTCCCATACACAAGCTTATAAGGAGTTCACCCAATGGGCGTCTTATGAGCGGTCCTAAAAGCCCATAAAGCATCGTCCAACTTATCCGACCAAGATTGTCGGTTTTCCCCAACAGATCTTTCCAAGATCCTCTTCAACGCTCGGTTTGAAACCTCGACTTGCCCACTCGTTTGTGGGTGATAAGCCGTAGAAAACCGATGTGTAACCCCATATTTCCTTAGGACCCTTTCGAATTGGTCGTTACAAAAATGGGTTCCACGATCGCTTATGATCGCACGAGGGGTTCCAAACCGAGAAAACAAGCTTTTCAAAAACTTGACTACCACACGAGCATCATTGGTGGGCAAAGCCTTAGCTTCCACCCGCTTAGATAGGTAGTCAACCGCGACAAGGATGACTTATTACCACAAGATGATGGGAACGGCCCCATAAAGTCGATGCCCCAAACGTCAAAGATCTCACACACTTGGATGATGTTTTGTGGCATTTCATCTTTTTGTGAGGCTTTTCCTTGTCGTTGGCATGAGTCACACGACTTCACAAGTTCATGTGCATCTCGGTAAATAGTAGGCCAAAAGAAGCCGGCATCAAACACCTTCTTAGCCGTGAGATTAGCACCATGGTGACCACCCGTGGGTCCCTCATGACAAGCTCTAAGGATATTAGAAGCTTCGGTGCCAAATATACAACGTCGGATGATTTGATCCGCACAAGTTCGAAACAAGTAAGGGTCGTTCCAAAAGTAGAACTTGACGTCACGAAAGAATTTTCGTTTTTCTTGAGTCGTCATACCCTTGATGATGAAGTTGCCCGCATGGTAATTTGCGATGTCCGCAAACCATGGGGTGGAAGAATCAAGTTTAGAATTCACTACACCAAGTGTCTCGAGCGGAAATGTTTCGGTGATTTCCTTGGGCTCGTAAACACTTTGGTGAGGATCTTCCAAACGAGAGAGATGATCGGCCGCTAGATTCGCGGCTCCTTTTTTGTCAACAATTTTGTGATCAAATTCTTGAAGGAGGAGAATCCAACGAAGTAATATTGGCTTAGCATCTTGTTTAGCCATAAGATACTTGATAGCCGAATGATCCGTATACACTATGCATTTCGTCAAGACGAGATAAGGTCGAAATTTCTCAAATGCATACACCACGGCAAGGAAATCTTTCTCCGTTGTAGTGTATTTAAGTTGAGCCTCGGTCATCGTCTTGCTAGCATAGTGAATAGGCAAGAAGTGCTTTTCATGACGTTGCCCCAATACGGCCCCAATAGCGTAGTCACTAGCATCACACATGAGCTCAAAGGGGAGGTTCCAATTGGGAGCAACAAGAATGGGAGCTTCGGTAAGTTTCCTCATAAGGATTTCAAAGGCTCGTACACAATCTTCGTCAAAGACAAAACGTGCCTCTTTTTCAAGAAGATGTGTAATAGGTCGAGAAATCTTTTAAAAATCCTTGATGAATCGACGATAAAAGCCCGCGTGGCCTAGGAAACTCCTAACTCCCTTAACGGTTTTGGGATGAGGTAATTTGGCGATGATGTCTACCTTAGCTTGATCTACCTCAATCCCCGCTTTCGAGACCTTGTGCCCTTAGACGATTCCACTTTTAACCATAAAATGACACTTTTCCCAATTGAGCACAAGGTTGGTTTCCTCACAACGCTTCAACATTCTCTCGAGATTCGACAAACACGAAGTGAACGAATTACCAAACACGTAAAATTCATCCATGAAGACTTCCATCGTCTTCTCGATCATATCATGAAAAATAGCCATCATGCACCTTTGAAAGGTTCCAGGTGCATTGCAAAGTCCGAATGGCATTCTACGATAGGCAAACGTTCCATATGGACACGTAAACGTAGTTTTTTCTTGATCACGAGGATCGATGGGGATTTGGAAGTAACCAGAAAAACCATCTAAAAAGCAATAGAAATCGTTTCCCGCAAGACGCTCCAACATTTGGTCCATGAAGGGCAAGGGAAAATGGTCTTTACGAGTGGCTTCATTCAACTTACGATAGTCAATGCACACTCTCCATCCGATCACGAGTCTAGTGGGAATTAACTCGTAGGCATCGTTTGGCACAACGGTCATTCCTCCCTTCTTAGGGACACAATGAATAGGACTCACCCAAGGGCTATCGGAAATAGGGTAAATCATTCCCGCGTCAAGGAGTTTTAGGACTTCCTTTTTGATGACGTCGTGAATTTTGGGGTTCACCCTCCTTTGACATTGGATTGCGGGCTTGTAATCCTCCTCCATTAAGATTTTGTGGGTACAAAATTTTGGATCGATCCCCTTAATGTCGGATAACTTCCACGCAATTGCCCCTTTGTGATCCTTTAGAACATCGACAAGTGCGGTTTTTTCATCATCCGAAAGTACCTCCGCAATAATAACCGGAAACTTGTCGCCCTCCTCCAAATAGACATATTCGAGATGAGGAGGTAAATCTTTCAACTCGAGGATAGGTGGTTCCTCAATTGAAGATTTGGGCTCGATACTCATAACCTCCTCGGGCGGAGGAAATGGGAAATCGTTAAGGAAATCCTTGATAATCGAGAAGTCCTCATCATTGTCGAGATCTTCATTACAAGTACGTGGAACATCGAATTCTTCCAACGTAAAACCAACACCTTCTAATGGAGTGAAGGTTGGTGTCGCGTTATCAAGGATGGGATCTAACATAGTGGGATTGCCACTATTTTCATCATCACCAAAACCTAGAACTTCTTGTCAAAATTCCTCGCAAACCACGTCAATCATATCAACAAGGTTTATGGTTGCAACGGAATAAACATGAGAAATTTGAGAGTTTTGAGTTGCGTTTATAAAAAGTTCCTCGTCATTGAAACGTAAGGTGATCTTTCTAGCATGAACATCGATCAAAGCTATAGACGTATCTAAAAACGAACGACCTAAAATGAGAGGAACTTGAGGATCCGTGGGAATATCGACAACGATAAAGTCTACCGGATAATAGAACTTTACCACTTTCACAAAAACGTCTTCCGCCAATCCACATGCGGGAATCGTGGAATGGTCGGCCAACTCGATAGACATTAGTGAAGGAGTAAGATTAGGAAGATTGAGCGACTTGAAGATTGCAAGTGGCATCAAGTTAATGCTAGCACCAAGATCGGCCAAGGCAAAGCATTCTTCCATATCTTGGATTGCACAAGGGATCAAGAATTTACAGGGATCACCGACTTTTTGAGGTATGCGATTAAGATAAACCGATGAACAACTAGACAATTGGTGCAATTTCTCCTTGTTGTTCAACATACTCTTAAAGTTAGTGGCAATACGAGGCATCATGACCAAAGCATCGGCGAAACTCACATTAAAGTGCAAATCACGAAACATTTTCATAAAAATCTCAAATTGGTAATTGTCGCGCTCTTGACGTTTCTCCTTTCTAAGTCTCGATGGATAGGGCAAAGGTGGTGTGGGTTGAGGCATAGGCATAGCCTTTGGAATATCGGGTTCCAAGGTTGGTAATGGGTCAACCGTAGGTGTGGCATGAGCGATACTTCGTGGGATTGGGACATGCTCCTTTTGGACCACCACCTCGGGTTCTTCCTCAATTGCTTCCTCCGTAGGAGCAATTGGTTGAGGAGTCAGTTCCTTAAGTGTCTTACCACTACGTGTGGTAATCACTTTCATCTCACCCTTAGGGTTTGATATGGTGTTGCTAGGAAGACTACTCGAAGACGGTTTACACATAATTGCCTCAAACATAGATGAAATTTTATCTTCAAACATTGATTGCCTCTTCTCGGCTTTAATCATCTCTTGCTTAATTTCATGTTGCCCTTGTTCCATTTTTTGTTGGTTTTGTTGTAACCTTGTTACATTCCCTTCCATCTTGTTGGTATGGATTTTAAGCTCATTTGCTAACTCATTTTTCAACTCTTTCTCAAGTCGTTCTTAAACTCGGATCTTAGGCTAATGATTTCTCTTTGAATGTTGTCAAACCTAGCATCATTCCCATTAGCGTATTCAACAAATTCATTTGGAAGATCTTTCAACGTTTGCAAACTTTTGTTGTTGTTTTGAAAATCATTTTGATTTTTGTTTGAAACTTAATTATTAGCCCCTTGATTACCATAGTTTCCCTTGTTGTAATTGTTTTTGAAACCAACTTGATTGTTGCGATAGTTGTTGTTAGCATTTTGATTTGAACCAAAACCCGGTGGAGTCAATTGATTAGAGCGGGTAACTTGACCGTTTTGGTTGTAAGTTCTCGTGGCCGCGTAGGCACTCGAAGTGTTACCACCGTTGGTAATGCACTCGGAGAAATCATGACCTCCACCACAATACATGCATGAAACCTCAACCGCTTTAGCCGTAGCGGGAGCACTTGGTTCTCCAACTTTGAACTCGATTAAAAGACCTTTAAGCTTATCAAAGATTTTGTTTTCCAAGTTCGCCTCAATTTGGCAAGCATCGATCGTAGTAGACAAAGAAGGTGAAGCCGAAGACGAAGCCTTGCGAACACTAGACGTGCTACGAGGACTATACACCTTAGATATATTCTCAATTATCACCAAAGCTTCCTCAACCGTTTTACACAAAAAATTACCACCCGTGGCGGCATTAAGATAATCCCTTTCATGATCATTAAGTCCATTGTAAAACGTGTCAATTGGATGCAAATCAGAAAAACCGTGATGAGGACATTCATGTAACATTTCCTTAAACCTATTCCAAGCCGTTGAAAAACTTTCATTAAACTCTTGTGAAAATTTTGAAATCTCGTTTTTTAAATGCGTAGTCTTAGAGGGCGGAAAAAATTGGTTCACAAACTTTGAAACGAGATCCTTGCGCGTCAATATAGAATTGGGTGGCTCTTTCTCTAACCAAATTTTAGCGGGCCCCGCTAAGGAATACGGAAAAAGCATCATCTTAATCGAGTCATTAGAGACGTCCTTAAACTTGCAAGTGGTGGTAAGACGATTGAATTGGCGGATATGGTTGTGTGGATTGTCCTTCTCATCACCACGGAATTTGTTGTTTTGGATCATCGACAACAAACCCGTTTTCACCTCAAAATTCTCCGCAAGGATAGCGGGAATCACAATAGCCTCTCCATAACCCTCGGTGGGTGCTTGAAGTAACTCCATCATAGTACAATTCGCCATGGTTGGTTCTTCTCTTACAATGGGTTCAACAATGGTAGATTCTTCACTAGAAGATGTTTGGTTTCCTTCCTTTTGACGACGTTTACGTGCACGTCTTGCTTTGGAGCGAGTTTGCATAAATGTCACGTACAACGAGGGGATGAGCAAAGAAGATTCTTTTTGGTGTTTTTACTTTTTCAAAATTTTTTTGTGGTTTTTGATTGTTTTTGTTTTTTTTTGGATTTTAGTGATTGTATTAAGTAGACCAAAATCTACAAATCTCCTCCTTAATCAAATCTATTGATTAAAGAAGCCTCAAGGAATGAAAACGATCACGTGAAGTGAACACCTTCGATGACTTTAGAACGTTGGTGGAACACCAAAACGTTCAAGAGGGTTTAATCAAATGAAACCAAGAAAATATATATGATACTTAAGTAATACTTGAGGCGGCAAAACCCTCCATTAGCTCTCAAAATCAAATACTCACAAGCAAGCGGGGAAGCGAGGCGGCACGAAGCACTTAAGAGCCTTTTTCCTTAGGATATATTTTATAATATCCGCCTTATACCCACCTTAGAGTTTGTATTTTTCAAAATCGAGCTTCACGAAAGTATTTATCTATTTTTGCCTTTTTCTTTGGTTTGAGATTCGAATACAATGATTGGGTAATGACCTCCCAAGTCAAGGTTGTGATTTCTCACTTTTTGAGTACTTGTGTATTTATTGTTCTACGTATACAATATAGTAATAATATTCACACAAAAAACGAAAAACCGATAATACGTATTAGTAGAGTGCTACTAATACAATTAGCTATTATGGCTATATATAAAAACAACAATGTCCAAATCAAAACACAACACGCCTCCCCGGCAGCGGCGCCAAAATGATGGTTGAGTTTTTACCACTCTTTAGGAAAAGAGGGTAAATAGGGTAAGTACACAAGTAGTTTAGGAAAACCACGAGTTATGACCCAAAGTGGGGATCGTTCTCAAGGAGGCTTGGTGTGTGTGTAATGAAATGATTAATTATGTGACTATATGATTATGAGAAAGAAATAGGAAGGGATAAGAAGAGAATGACGGTTACGATGACGTATTACACTAAGACGAAGGAGTCGTACACGTAAAACCGTAAAAGCACCAAATTTACAAATTTACTCTAAAAATTCCTAAAAAATTGCAATAAATCCTAAATAATTTATTAAGAGTTTACAAAAAATCCAAATTCACCCAAACCTTTTATTTAATTAAATAATGATTTTTTAATGCTAATTAAAGCCCTAAAAATCAATTTAATTAACAAAAAGCCCAAAATGAGTTTTATCACTTTGTAAACCTCTAAAATACCCTAACTTAATATAAAACTATTTTTGAAAAATTTAAAATTAATTAAAACTATTTAAAAACAATTAAAAACTATTAAAACTTGAAATAATTCTAGAAAATAATTGAACGACCCTAAAAATATTTGGAAAGTTGTAAAATTCCTAATTAAGTGTCTAGAATCTATGAAAAATATAAAAACTTAGAAAATCAGACTTTTAGTTTTTAATAATAAAATAATATTAAAATATTAATAAAAATTCAAAAATCCTAAAAAATTCTAAAAACTTGCAAACTAGTTTAATTTAACCTAAATAATCAGAAAATGAAGTTGAAATTACCTAAATACCCTTAATGGGCCTAGAAAATGGGCTAAAGTCCAAACAGTCCCTTAATGGGCTTAGAATTGGCCCAATAAGAAAAAGTGGCCCAAATTAGCCCAAAAACCACTACTTGACTCAAAACTTGATTCTGAACAACTTTTTCCAAATGCCCAAAAGCTGAAAATGTGAAAAAAGCAAGCTTATACCAAACAGCTTATTCTTAATGGGCTTTTTGGCCCATTAAGCTATATGCTAATGCCATAAGCTAAGATTAGACACAGAAGATTCTTTTGAACTAACTAAGACTTCTGTAAAAAGAAATTTGAAAAAAGACAAAGGAATAAGCCTAAAAATGCAAAAAGCAATCTAAAGAAAACGACAAAATAGTCATTTTTGAGTTCTAGGCTATCCCAAGAGCTTTCAAATTGCAAAAGCTTTTAAATGACTTAAATAAGCTAAATCAACAAAAAGTTTTCAAATAAGCTGATTCAATAAGCTGGAAAAAGCAAATAAGCACTTATGAAAAAGTCAAATAAGTTGGTTTTCTAGCAAAAAGTCAAAGTCAAAGTCTAATAAGCTCCAGTTCAATCAAATGGGTCAAATAATGAAGGTCTATCACAAAAAATAAGTTGTTGCAGGTCTGGATAAGCCAAAATGGCTTATTGATAAGCTAAATGAAAATTTGTACTAACAGGGGCTAGTTTTGGGTGTTGAGCAGTGGAAACTTTTTCCACTGCTTGACTTGTTGACTTTTTTGTCTTTAGTGACTCTTTTGGAGATTCAGGTTTCACAAAGGCACCCAACTGATCAGTGTATCAAGAGGAGTCAATAACAATAAAAAAATCACAATCAACAACAGCCAAATGATACAGTTAATTCAATCAATCACCAGATCTGACACAGACATGAACACATAAGCAATTATGAACTTATAAGTTGTTTTAGTAATATTCAGCTAACCAAATTGCACCAAAAGCATACACAAGCTATTATAAACTCAAATGAACAAGTCTAAACAGTTTTCATGCAATGGCTCAAAGCCTAAATCAAGATTCAAGTAGATGAAGGTTACTGATGAACACTAAAACATGAAGTTTTCACTTTTGCTGATGCAATTGACCAACAAGCCAGATTCAAACACTCAAATCTCTAAGATATGTTATGATAACAATGATTTAACAGCTTATATCCTTAAACATGCATATACACTAAGTATTCCCAAAATTTTAGGTCAAAAACAGTCAAACGCAACAAGTTATAGCACAATCTTTGATTTCAAGGTTTAAGCCCAAAAACTTGCAGTAAATAACTCTCAACCAAGTGTATAGCAGATAACAAGCATAAACAACACCTTCCACAAACACAATAACCACTTATGATCTTAAACAGGTAATCCCAAACACCCCTTTAAATTTTCAAAACCAAAATTTTCAAATCAAAAGTGTAACTCAAGACCACCTAAGCCCAAATTAACACAATAACAGTTAAGATAGGCAGATTCGAGCAAGATTAAGCCACAAAATTCACAAGAACACAAGTCACACTCAAATATCACAAATATCCAATATTTTTATCAGATTTTGAGATTAAGGGTGTGTACCTCATGGATGTACATCCACACCCACGAATTTTGAGCTTATGTACTAGCAAGAACGAGTACAAGCTTCCACAACAAAGCCTGCTAAGAATCAACAAAGTTAGAAGCACAATTATCAAAACAGAAAGATGAAAACTTCTTGATTAATGCAACTCTTATCCTCCACACTTGATTATCCCCAAGTTATAAGCTTCACAACACCTTGATAACACAATATCAGGATGCTATGATCAGCCTTATAGCCCAAGAATTCCAAGATAGACCAAGAACTTAGCAAAATATCAAGAAAAATAGAAATGTGCAAACTTTTGCACACACCTTTTGAAAACAGGTTTTTTTGATTCAAGAACAAGTAAACATTAACAATAATAAGCAGATTATAACAATGGAACTTGAGCTTTCTTCACAAAATTCATACACATTTCATTCAACTAAAAATGAGCTTTACATATTTGTGAACAAGGAAAATTCAAGAGAAAGCTAAAATATAATGAACTAAGGCCTTTATATAGGCTACAAGTTATCTAGGAAAGCTGAAGAAATTTTAACCCTAATGTTATAGAATCCTTGAAATGCCTTTGAGAGCTTTGGCATCTTTGAAGATCATGTGACTGAATTTGGCTTGTAGCATGAGTTGGCAATGTGAAAACTTGATCAAAGGGTGAAAAATAAGCTTAGGATGTAAGCTGGATTGTGAGCTGTTGGATGACTGTCCTCTTCTTGTCTTCTTGCTCAAAGGTGTAGCAGGGAGGTCCCATGTGGACACGTGAATGATGTGGTGGCCAATGTTAAGGTTGGGTTTTGTTAAGTGTAACCTTAATCATAATTCTGGAAAGAATTAAGGTTTAATTGTGAGTAAATAACAAAAGCCCAAATTTGTTAAGAACATGATGAACAAGGGGTTTGATCTGTTTTGGTGTTTAAACAACGTGTTAGGCGCCAAATTAACTAATCAGTTGTGATTAGTTAAATAAATGGGTGAGTGGATTGTGAGGTGGCACAATGGGAAGAGTTGATTGGCTGTTTAGTGGTAGTGGGACACATGTTGGATGGGGATTAGTCTAGGTAACTATCCATGTCTGCCAAAAATAACCCCTCACCTTTAATACTCCTTTCACTTTGTAAATAATAGCCTAAATCCGGATTCCCTTTGTATTTCAAGTTTCACTTTCACACTTTTGCCCCAAATACTTTTCCAAAGTATTTTCAGGGGTATTTCTTGCCATTTTATGATTCTTGAAGTACTGATTTGGTATTTTCTTCAAGGATTATGGTCTTGACTTGTGTGATTGGCATTTTGGAGGACTAAAATTTCCAAGTCTTGATTTATGAGGGACCATTCTTGCCAAATGTTGAAAGTCAAGGGTCCTTTTTGCAAATTAACATATTTCAAGGACCAAACTTGTCTTTTCTTGTACTTTGAAGGACTTCATGATATATTTGACTTTGTGGAGGATAATGGTTGACAATTTAGCTTTGTTGAGGGACTAAAATTGCTAATTCTTAAAAGTGGAGGGCCCTTTTGTAATATTGACAAACTTTAGGGACCAAACTTGTAATTATAAGGATACAAGGGGATAAAGTGTCAATTCTTCCATATTGGAGGACCCTTCTTCATAAATCTTCAAATCTTCAAGGGTTTTCTTGGAAAATTCTTCATTAGGGCTTGGTTCATTGTGCGGCTTCGTTTCCCGTGTTCGTTTTTGCATGATTCTTGTGATCTTTTGTCATTTTCTCAATATCCGTACCTAAAATACACAAGCAACAAACACAAGCATATATATGGGTATTTTGATTATATTTAATGCATTTTAAGCCCTTTTGGACGATGAGACTATGTATAAAAGTAGTCTCATCAAGATTCATAATGTAAACCTTGTACATAAGACTAAGGAAAACAAGTAATAAAATGTATAACCAACATTTGATTAGACAACACTTAACAAAAATGAGAAAATATGTTACATCATGTAATTATAGCCGTGTATATATATACATGCATATTAAGTGCATGCTTAGACTTGCTTGGACTAGCCCAAGGATTGTGTGTTCTTTATGCTCTAGCCCAACATAGGGCCCAACACAAGCCCACCCTACCCTTTGGATAACCTTACACGGCATCCCACCTTAGGTGGAAGAAGAAGAGATGCATGGGGAACCTAATGGCATACACTTGGCAAGAATACTCTTACCAAGACAAGTCATGCCTTTTGCCCTCCAATCTATCTCCCCTTTTAGCCGAATACACACACACATACACTAACTTTTTTCATGCAAATCTAAGCTTGTTTCTCTCATCCTCTTCTCTCTCAATCATACAGCTTAAAGCCATATACATCCAAAAACCAAGTATTAAATCCACCAAGATCCTTGTCTCATCTTTACTACAAATCATTAGTAGTATCATTCCATTGGAATCACTATAAACAAGCCCTAGCTAAGCCATCTAGGCCACGGCTTGATTTATACATAGGGTTTTCTTCATCATTTTGAGTAGATATCAAACCACCTTGTTCACCTAGATCATTTGTGGTACTTTTAGGCAAGAAAGGTATACACTACTTGTTCTTTCATTTCTTCATGCATGCATCATCATACATCTATAAACACAAGTAAATAACATGTTAAAATCAAGATTTGATGAAGCTATGACCATTATAGGTCACGGCATATTTATAAAAATCATGTTCATGATTTAGAACCTTTTGATAAGGAACTTATGAATAGTATGTTATGTTTTAAACTTGATTTAAAAACCATATGAGACGTTTTGTAAATCTAAAGGTTGCATGAGTTACAAATCTTGTTTTATGGGACTATGGTTAAACCAATAGTCATAGATCTCATAAAATGAATGTGTGTAACCTAAAAGTCTTGAAGACCATGACCTTAAAGGTCACGGCATACATGGTTAATGTATATGTGACTTATGTGTTAAGTTTAAATGATGGAATATGAAATGATACATGTTATAATGACTATTAATAATCACAAAAATAACTTGTGGAATAAATGTAGCCGTGGGTTATATATGACCTAAAATGAATTAGATGTACATACATGCTTATGTTAACCATAGATCTAATAATAAATACTAACTTGAGTATGTTAAACATAAAAACAAGGTTATAAAATCTTTTGGGAACCTTGGGAAGAGACAATATAGCCGTGGGCTATATGTAATCACCTTGGTAAAATAGGGACCTTGGGAACATGCATATCACCTAGATAATCATGATTTTATTTTTGTAAATATTTACAAGACTTAAAACTAGTTAAAGTGTTCATCTTGGAAATACCAAGATCTAAAAATATAGCCGTAAGTTATATATGAGGGTATATGGATCTATGTATGATTTTTAGGTCTAGACATGGTTTAGATCTCATTTTAAACTTGTGACTTATTTTCTTGTTATGTACATAGTTAGATCTATCGTTGTAACACTTATAAATTTACATGCAACCTTAAAATGGGACTTGACCTATCTTAATATGCTATAACTAATGTAGGCCGTGGGTTATAAGCTCCTGCTAGGGCTTATGACTTACTTGTAACCTTATGACACACCTAGATCTAATTTGGTATAACACATAAAATGAATTTTTAAGTTTTATTCATCTATTTAGATTGAAAACTAAATATTAATAAGCTCATAATAAGCTTATAAGAATATCCTAAGTAAAAACTTATATAAAATGAAAAGTAGTGTTAATGGACTATTTAAGCCCATGAAAAGTTAACCTAAAACTTAAATGGACCCAATAAGCCCATTTGATAAATTATAGTAACTAAAATGGACTTAAGATTAAACTTAGGCCCATTTAACTAATTAAAGGACTTAAAAATATAATTAAGCCCAATAAATGATTTAAAGGCTCATTTAAATAATTTAGTGGACTTGAGATATAGTTAAGCCCACTAAAATAGCCCATTTAATGAGCCCATATACAATTTTGTATGTTGAATAAAAGTTTTTACAATAAAATATAACTTATAAAAACTTTTTGGATGAAAATGACAATTTATAAAACTTAAGGACTAAAAACTAACTTATGAAACTTGTTTTGATGAACTAGTAAACACAAGGACTGAAAATGTAAATATCCAAAAGTCTAGGGTTGAAATAAATACTATCCGTGGCAAATTAAACCCTAGGGACCATTTTGGGAAGTTTCTAAAAGTTATTTTTCCATTTCAAAACCCTAAGGACTATTTTTGTCAATTGCGAAACTTAGAAAAGCCCTAGGGGCTGTTTTTGTAAATCTAGTAAAGTTACAAAACCTAGATTTAACTAGGGGGACCAAATCTGCCATAAGCCGAAACTATAACAAGCCCTAGGTACTAAATATGTAAAATCCGAAAGTAATACTTGTTTAAAAATATAAAGGGACTAGTTTTGCCATATTCTGAAACATTTCCAAGCCCTAACCCTAAAATCTATTTTAATTATAATAAAACATAATTAAAATACTTAGACCATAAGAATTAAGGTATAAATTCTTTAGTTTAAATTATTTTATAAATTTTAAAATAATTTATGGAAACTTTAAAGTTAAATAAAATATTATATTTTTTTTATAAAATATTTATATTTACTTTAGGAAATAATTGTATAAACAATTATGAAAATGTGTTATTAATACATGTACTCATATACTTTTAAGAACTAAAATTATATGAACGTAAATTAAATTAAATGTTACCACGTAAATATATTATAAGTAAAATCCCTTATGTTTACTTAGATATAGAACTTGGTTATAAATTTAATTAGATGTTATTGATACAAGTACTATAAACATAAATTAATATCTTAAGTGAAACATTTTCTTTTATGTCTACTTAAATGTAAAACTTAATTGTAAGATTGAATGATTACTATAAATACATGTATGCTAACTAATATTAATAGTTAAACATTTTATGTGAACTTAGAAATGAAACTTATATAAATAAGTTAAATAAATATTGATGCTACTTGAACTACGGTTATTTAGATAAATACCATAGTATGAATGAACTGAATAAAATCCGTATAAGCATACATATATGTTCTTTGTACTATCTATTAAGACTGTACTATCTGATTAGGCATAACTTTGGTGTGAGCTTTAATTGGACATCCGTGTTAAACAAGCAATTGCCTACTCCCAGGTGAGTTTACAGCCCCATATAAACTTTGATAAAACTTTCCCTTTTTTGGGAAAGAAAATATGCAAACATATATTGGACATAACTGAATTGTATAAACTTGATTATGGATTGATTATTATTGAAACTGTTAAATTGTTGTAAATCGCCCGAATGTTATAAATAGATCTATCAGGGATTGACCATCCCCATCTGGGTGAGTCATGCTCACTATGCCTTGGCCGGGACAACAGACGTATACCATGTTGGAACTAGAATGGGTGTCTTTTTGTAAGACACTACGTCCTCATCTATTGAGGACTATTGGGTTAAGCTTTAGTTTCTTATAATAAACAAATGTTATTTACATTTTAGTAAGAATGCTTTGTGTATTATTACTTCTATTATTATTGTATGTCCAAACTAATTAATTGTTAAAATCTGTAAATTCACCAACTTTATGTTGACCCCGTTAGTATGTTTTGCACAGGAATATGAAATTAGTACGTGGTGTGTGCATGGTCTCCAGCATCTTAGAAATCTGCATCATAGGACTCGTCAGGGGCTCTATTTGGGAAACGAAAACAATCACCTACTGTCTTGTTTAAAACAATTTTTATTTATTTGTTTGAATAAACATGTAATCAGATTTGACTAACTTTTTATCTTATGCTCTATGGACTATATGCTATCGATCCACCCTTGTGACATCTCCGTGGATATATTCCGCATATTTTGACCCTACCCGGGGTGTCACATTAAAACCACTTTATTAAAAATAAGCTAAATACTAATTAATCAAAAAGCACAATAAGCTAAAACATCAAACACACAAAATCAATAAACACAATCTAATAAGCAAATCAATCAAACAATCAACAAGATTAAACCAACTACATGATTAATAAAACAAAACAATAGATTAACAAAGAAAGAATGAGAATTATCCAAAAAGCTTTGAATTAATAAAGATGATTAAGATTCAAATACAAGATTAAAAAGATGAAAGATTAAGCAAACTTAAAAGAAAATTCTGGAGAGAGAAAGTAACAACTACTCCTAATTACCTTACTTAAAAACTAAAAATTAACTAACTCCTCCTAATGAAGGATTAGGAGGGTATTTATACGAGGAGGAGAGGTGGTGATGTTGCTTCTCTCTTTCTTCTTGTCTTCTCGTCTTTTAAATAACTCGTCTTTCTCGACATTGTCTCAAGATTAGTCGAATGATAACATGAACTCGTCTTCTACTTTTCTTGTTTTAGTAGACTTGGTTCTTTGACTTCGTTAAACTTCCTTAGACTTTTTCTTCGATAATTCTTCAGAATAGGCCTTAGACTTCCGTTCTTCTTGCACTTTTGATCTTTTGACTTCGTCTTTGGTCTTTTTCTTCGATAAAAGCCCGTGAAAGCCCGTGTTTTCTTCCTTTTTCATATTTTTGCCCTAAAACACAATAAAAACACAAACCACGCACAATTCCGACTTTTACGACATTAAATACACGTTAAA
Source organism: Glebionis coronaria (assembly GCA_025667525.1). Lineage (NCBI taxonomy): Eukaryota > Viridiplantae > Streptophyta > Magnoliopsida > Asterales > Asteraceae > Glebionis > Glebionis coronaria. The sequence continues at coordinate 202,634,299 of CM046879.1, read as the reverse complement.
TACAATTCCGACTTTTACGACATTAAATACACGTTTTGGTCTCGTTTTTACTTGTTTTAAGTGGTGAAAGGATAAGTGTTTTCACACTTATTAAATCCCCTACACTTGACCATTGCAATGCCCTCATGTAATGCATTAATTTCGAATCACGATTTATATTTTCCATCATAATTAACCCACCTTGGCCTTTATTAAATACTAGACAATAATGAAACTAAATAAAAATAGAAAATTAAAAAATACTAGAAGGAAGAACAAGTAAGGAAATCTAAGACTTAAATTAGGGCTTTGGTTGTCATGAATGTTTATCACCCTCAAGTTTCACGTTCCCCATACTAATCTTAAAAACGAGATCATTGTTATTATAAGTTAGTAAGCTAACACTCACTCATGTGGTTCAATTATTCGCTTAGACTCTGTTATTCCTAGGTGTATCTCTTATATTTTATTGTTGTCTTGAATGATCACGAGGATGCATTGTTGACTTATTTAGATAGTTTATTAAGGCCTAAAATAAAGTAGGACGATTTAATCAATAGTTAGCTAAAGGACAAAATCTTTTAAAACTGCTTCTCGAAACCTCATAAAGTTCATATTTTGGCATAACACGTTTCACGATTTGAGACCTTTATCGGACCGATATTTGGCATTGACTTCATACTTCGAATCTTAAGAAACGTTCTTGAAATAATGGTCTTCTTTTCATAATAGGAATTTTTTCACTTGAAGTTTTTGAGAGATTCTTCAAACTTGGACCACGACTTCTTCTTTTTTATCCAATCTTTATTTGGGATTTTGATATACAACGGTCCGCCTCCTTTTAGGACTTGGATCTATTTATCCTCATACCTTGCTAGGGTCTTTTCGGATAGACTTCTCCATGATCTTTAGGGGAGTATTTGCTTTTCGTCGTGTGTCTCGATCCTTCATATTGATTTTTGATAAATGATTCTTCACATCACTTTGGATATTTAGCAACAAAATGTAGCCCTCATGCCTTGTTAGGGCCTTTTCGGACTCGCCAATCTTTGCATCCCGCTTCAATAAGTTATGCCTTGGATATGAACTCTATTTAATACCGAGCAACTTTTAAACGATCTTGTGCTAGAAGCTAAGTAACTTTTTAAATCGTATGACCTTACTTATTGAAATTATATATTAACAAGCGATGGGAGAAAAATCTCATAATTAACTCACATAAATTCATGAAAGAATACCAAACTTATAATTGACTCTATCATCTCTCATTCTCCACAATTTAAAATCTCAAGGAATGAGATTCGTGGATGCTTAGCCTATTAAATCAAAGTTTTGGGTTTTCAAGTCATCTATAGGATCTTGCAACTTCTTAGACTTTTTCAAGTTTAGAATTCGCATTTTAAAGTTCCCTTGATAAACGACTTTCTAGGATCAATTATAGGAACTTGCGAAAAAATCTTGTTCTTAAACCCGTATGAGTTAAGACTTTCGCGTTTTAAAGCTCCCTATATAAAAGTCTAGCAACACTTGATTTAAACACGTTAAGGATATTGGCTAGAGTAAACTTGGATAAGTAAACTCGGGTTGAGTCAAAAGATTCATGACGGACCTAATATATCAAAAATATCTAAACTCATTAAAACCATTTTATTTAATAATTTTTCTCTTTTGACTTTATTTTTGAAATGAAATATATACATACGATGCAATGACAAAAAGAAAGAACATAAAAGAAACTAAATGAAAAATACTACTACGCCAAAATAGATCAAAAATTTTGAAAAAAAATGTCGAAAAATTAAAAATTTTGGTCAAAATGAGGACATATTCATGGAAAAGCCCACTTATTACTTCGATAGAAGTCTCCCCTACACTTGATATAAACATTTTCCTCAATGTTTAAGCATGTGGGAGTAAACTCCCCTACACTTAGGACATTGTGCACTTTCTTTAAATCTTGCTAAGTAATAACTGACTTTTCGGTTGGTTAATAAAAGGTTTTTGCTTGCAAGATCTCTCTTTGCGTTGCTCGTACCCAATTGATATATATCGTTGTTTCGTTCTCGGTATCTTCTCGAATCGATCACGGTCAAAAGTGGAATAGTTTTAATTGGTGACTAAAAGGGGGAGCTTTGGTCTAAATCTACTAAATTGATAAAGGCAAGCATTAATAAAACTAAACTAGAAGCTATAAATTCAAACTTCAAATGAACAGTAGAAAATACCTTGATGGAAAAATAAAACTGCTCCAACTGAAACTGCTCTATACGGAATATTTCTTGCTATGCGGAATGATTTTCTTTATTCGGAATCTTTCCCTTACTCGGAATGTTTAAGCTACTCCGAAAGTAGGGCTATTCGGAATATAGTTGTTATGCGGAAAGATGACTTCTATTCGGAATAATGGGACTATTCGGAATATGGAAAATATTCCGAATAGAGGAAATTGAAATCGGCTTATGCGGAATACTTTAAAGAAAATCCCTATTCGGAAAGATGGAAATGTTCCGAATAACCAAAATGATAAAACCCTACTCGGAATGTTGGAATGTTCCGAATAACACAAAATTCAAACCCTTACTCGGAATAAATGGACGTTCCGAATAGGCAAGAAAGGAAAATCCCTACTCGGAATAATGGAATGTTCCGAATAGACAAGAAATGAAACCCCTTACTCGGAATAATAGAGAATTCCGAATAGATACCACCCCAGATTCCCTATTCGGAATCTGGGCAAGATCAGAAACTTGGAACGAATACAGTGAGCTACGAATTTGTCCAAATCGGACTCAACGAAACACAAGAGTTTTACCAAATCAACCACAAATCATCTACTAACTACAAGGATCAAATCCCAATCATAGAAACACCAATTCAACAACTTTTTAGAATCAAACTAGAACCAAATAGAACTTAAGAACTTGAAAGAAAAAGATGAAGAAGAACAAGATGAATCAAAAGATTAAAGGAAGGATTGTATTAATGATTTAAGGTTCAACAAACAAATTCAAGGATCAAACTTACAAGATTTAAGAAATCAAACTAAAAAGAAAACCACTCCTTAAGGGAGATGGTTCCTAAGAACTAGGAAAACTAAAAACTGGAAAAAGAAGAAGAGAGAGTTTCGTGTGTGTATTGGGAGGAGTATTTATAGGCTTCTCCCTTGGTTGGTGAGTGGGCTTTCTTCCTTCTTTTTGTCTTCTCGTCTTTTCAGAAAAGTCGACATTTTCGATTCTGATTCGGGATTTGTCGTCGATTAAATTCAACTCGTCTTTTAATTTCTTCGTTAAATAGACTTGAGTTTCTTCGACATGTGTAAATCTTCCGTCTTTGGTCCTTTTCTTCGATAAATCTTCAAATAGGCCCATTGACTTCAAATCTTTCGCATCTCTTGGACAATAGACTTCGTCTTCAGTCTTTTTCCTTGATAAATCCCGTGCAATCCCATGTTTTCTTCAATATTTATCCGGTTGGCTCTGAAAACATAACAAACACACAAACCACGCATAATTCCAAACAAATGAAATTAAATACGCGTTTTGGTCTTGTTTTAGCAAGAAATAAGTGGCAGAAAAGATGGGTGTTTACACACCTATCAAATCCCCTACACTTAACCATTGCCATGCCCTCATGCAATGCTTAGTGATAAAGCAACATTACACTTTTCTCATAATTAATTAACCTTGGCCTTATTCAAATACTACTAAACAAAAATTAAAGCACTAAGAGAAATTTGAAACAAACAAAAGGTTAGAACATAACTATGTGGAAATAACTTGTAAAGAGATCGAGGACTTACATTAGGGCTTTGGTGCTGCGAAGGTTTATCACCCTCAAGTTTCACGTTCCCCAAACTAAGCTTAAAAACGAGATCATTGTTATTATAAGTTAGCAATTCAAACATTTACACACATGGCTTAATTAAATGCTTAGACTCCCTTATTCCTAGGTGTATCTCTTATATTTTATTTTTGTCTTAGAATGATCATGAAGATGCATTTTTGGACTTATTTCGATAGTTCATTTAGGCTGAAAGCAAAGTAGGACGATTTGATCGATAGTTAGCTAAAGGACAAAATCTCTTAAAACTGCTTCTCGGGATATCAGAAAGTTCATATCTTGGCATAACTTGGTTCACGATTTGAGACCTTTCTCGGGCCGATATTTGGCATGTACTTCATACTTCATATCTTCGAGAGACGTTCTTGAGATAATGGTCTTCTCATCATAATAGAGTTTCTTCACTTTGGAGACTTTTGAGGGGTACTCCAACTCTGTTGACCACGACTTCATGATTATTTCTTCAATCTCTAATTGGGATTTTGAGATACAACGATCCGCCTCCTTTTCGGACTTGGATCTATTTATCCTCATACCTTGTTAGGGTCTTTTCAGATAGACTTCTCCATCATCTTTGTGGGAGTTGATTGCTTTTCGTCGTGAGTCTTGATCCTTCATATTGATTTTGGAGATAATGCTTTTCACATCACTTTTGGATCTTCAGCAATAAAATTGAATCCTCATGCCTTGTTAGGGCCTTTTCGGACTCGCCAATCTTCGCGCCCCGCTTCATAAGTTATGCCTTGGCTATGAACTCTCGTCATTACCGAGCAACTTTTAAACGATCTTGGGCTAGAAGCTAAGTAACCTTTCAAATCGTACGACCTTACTTATTGCAGATAAATTATTAGCAAGTGATGGGAGAATAGGCAAATAATTACACCAAGTGAGCTTGTGCAAGAATACCGACTTATAATTGACTCTATCATTTCTCGTCCTCCACAATTTAAAATCTCAAGAAATGAGACTCGTGGATGCTTAACCTAATAAACCAATTAAGGTCTACATGGTTAAGGATACTAGCTAGAATAAACTTGGATAAGTCTATTCGGGTTGAGTCAAAATAAACGCAACGGGCCTAATATGTCAAAGACTTCTAAACTAGCCACACCACTTTATCAATATTTTTGACTTTATTGCGGGATATACACATATGAAAGCAACGATAAAAATTTAAAATTTACGACAAAATGGCCAAAGTTGATTAAAAATTTGAAAATTGTTGAAAAGTATGTTTTGCCGGTTAAATGAAGGCATTTTCATGGAAAAGTCCACTTAAAACTTCGATAGAAGTCCCCCCTACACTTAAGATAAACATTGTCCTCAATGTTTAAGCATGTGGGAAGGGTCTCCCCTACACTTATGACATTGTGCACGTTGGTTAACTCAAGTTAGGGGAAAGACGACTAAAGTGATCAATTTCAAATGTGAGTATGAAGAAAATTGAATCACGATAGTTGAGAGATAGAACCAGATTTCGGATAACATGGGATTACGGTTCTTCAAAGATTCCAAGAGTGCAATAATCCCTGTAATCACATCACCATCCAAAAACAAGCAACCTATATAGCTCCCCCTACACTTATGATGAAAAACGGGAAAGAGGGATAGATACCCGGGTTGCCTCCCGAGGAGCGCTTGTTTTTGTTTACCGAGTCGCGAGCCTGACTCGGTCCCGAACTAATTTAAGGGAAACGTAGTGAGGGATGGAATCATCTCCTTAGAGATGTCCTCACCAACGTACAACTTCAAACGCTGGCCATTCACCTTGAAGTTAGGCCCATTTGGCTGAGAAAGCTCAATGGTGCCATAGGGAAAGACATTGGCGATGGTGAATGGACCAGACCAGCGGCTCTTCAACTTGCCTGAGAAGATCTTCAACCGAGAGTTAAAGAGTAAGACTTGATCACCAACGTTGAACTCTCGGTTCTTGATTTTAGCATCGTGGATAATCTTGGTCTTCTCCTTGTAAATCAATGAGTTCTCGTAAGCTTGATTCCTCAATTCTTGAAGCTCGTTGAGTTGAATCTTCCGAAAATCACCGGCTTTGTTGATGTCGAAGTTAGCCCACTTCAAGGCCCAGTATGCCTTATGTTCCAGCTCGATGGGGAGGTGGCAGGCTTTCCCGTACACAAGACGATAAGGGGTACAGCCAATCGGCGTCTTATAGGCGGTACGGAAAGCCCACAGAGCATCATCAAGTTTATCGGCCCACGAGGCACGATGCTCTCCCACAGTACGTTCCAAAATTCTCTTCAATCCACGGTTGGATATCTCGGCTTGACCGTTGGTTTGAGGATGATAAGCGGTGGAAAGACGGAAGATTTACACATGTCGAAGAAACTCAAGTCTATTTAACGAAGAAATTAAAAGACGAGTTGAATTTAATCGACGACAAATCCCGAATCAGAATCGAAAACGTCGACTTTTCTGAAAAGACGAGAAGACAAAAAGAAGGAAGAAAGCCCACTCACCAACCAAGGGAGAAGCCTATAAATACTCCTCCCAATACACACACGAAACTCTCTCTTCTTCTTTTTCCAGTTTTTAGTTTTCCTAGTTCTTAGGAACCATCTCCCTTAAGGAGTGGTTTTCTTTTTAGTTTGATTTCTTAAATCTTGTAAGTTTGATCCTTGAATTTGTTTGTTGAACCTTAAATCATTAATACAATCCTTCCTTTAATCTTTATTCTCTTGCATAAATCCACTGATTTGGTTACGAAGGCTAGTGACCATGGATGGGGGAAAGTAGCGCGATAAAAAACGTTGAGTCATGTCGTTCCACGTATGAATAGAATTCTTTGGAAGACGGTCAAACCATTTTTCGGCATGGTGAGAAAGCGAGTGAGGAAAGAGTTGGAGGCGAAGGTCATCCATAGAAACACCGGGAGATTTCATGCTTTGGGTAATGGTTATGAATTTGTCGAGGTGTTTGTTGGCATCATCATCCGGAATTCCGCGAAATGGATTCGTTTGTACTTGTTGTATCATGTGATGCTTCAACGAAAACTCCTGAGCCGTGACATGCATCGGTGCAATCGGGCCTCCACGTCCGTTCATTGTGGGTTGGCATAGCTCCTCCATGGTTCGTAAATCGGGTGGATTATTCATATTTTGGTTGGGTGGGTTATTATTATTGTTGTTGTTTTGGGGGGGTGGAATATTATTGTTGTTGTTGTGTACACCTGCCATGTCTAATTGTTCGAGAGTCTCGGGCTCTGAATTAAGACGTGGATCGAGTACGCATACACTAAAAAGAAAATGCAAGAGAAAATATTTTTGGTTTTTATAGGTTTTTTATTGTTTTTGTATTTTTTGAAAATTTTATATTTTTATGGATTTTTGACAAGTTTTGTGCTTGAAAATAACGTTCCCGAAAGAACGGATCCCAAAATACAATTTTTCTCACAAGAAACCGTTGATCCTTACGAAAAGAGCCGGCAGCGGCGCCATTTTAATAACTGACTTTTCGGTTGGTTAATAAAAGGTTTTTGCTTGCAAGATCTCTCTTTGCGTTGCTCGTACCCAATTGATATATATCGTTGTTTCGTTCTCGGTATCTTCTCGAATCGATCACGGTCAAAAGTGGAATAGTTGTAATTGGTGACTAAAAGGGGGAGCTTTGGTCTAAATCTACTAAATTGATAAAGGCAAGCATTAATAAAACTAAACTAGAAGCTATAAATTCAAACTTCAAATGAACAGTAGAAAATACCTTGATGGAAAAATAAAACTGCTCCAACTGAAACTGCTCTATACGGAATATTTCTTGCTATGCGGAATGATTTTCTTTATTCGGAATCTTTCCCTTACTCGGAATGTTTAAGCTACTCGGAAAGTAGGGCTATTCGGAATATAGTTGCTATGCGGAAAGATGACTTCTATTCGGAATAATGGGACTATTCGGAATATGGAAAATATTCCGAATAGAGGAAATTGAAATCGGCTTATGCGGAATACTTTAAAGAAAATCCCTATTCGGAAAGATGGAAATGTTCCGAATAACCAAAATGATAAAACCCTACTCGGAATGTTGGAATGTTCCGAATAACACAAAATTCAAACCCTTACTCGGAATAAATGGACGTTCCGAATAGGCAAGAAAGGAAAATCCCTACTCGGAATAATGGAATGTTCCGAATAGACAAGAAATGAAACCCCTTACTCGGAATAATAGAGAATTCTGAATAGATACCACCCCAGATTCCCTATTCGGAATCTGGGCAAGATCAGAAACTTGGAACGAATACAGTGAGCTACGAATTTGTCCAAATCGGACTCAACGAAACACAAGAGTTTTACCAAATCAACCGCAAATCATCTACTAACTACAAGGATCAAATCCCAATCATAGAAACACCAATTCAACAACTTTTTAGAATCAAACTAGAACCAAATAGAACTTAAGAACTTGAAAGAAAAAGATGAAGAAGAACAAGATGAATCAAAAGATTAAAGGAAGGATTGTATTAATGATTTAAGGTTCAACAAACAAATTCAAGGATCAAACTTACAAGATTTAAGAAATCAAACTAAAAAGAAAACCACTCCTTAAGGGAGATGGTTCCTAAGAACTAGGAAAACTAAAAACTGGAAAAAGAAGAAGAGAGAGTTTCGTGTGTGTATTGGGAGGAGTATTTATAGGCTTCTCCCTTGGTTGGTGAGTGGGCTTTCTTCCTTCTTTTTGTCTTCTCGTCTTTTCAGAAAAGTCGACGTTTTCGATTCTGATTCGGGATTTGTCGTCGATTAAATTCAACTCGTCTTTTAATTTCTTCGTTAAATAGACTTGAGTTTCTTTGACATGTGTAAATCTTCCGTCTTTGGTCCTTTTCTTCGATAAATCTTCAAATAGGCCCATTGACTTCAAATCTTTCGCATCTCTTGGACAATAGACTTCGTCTTCAGTCTTTTTCCTTGATAAATCCCGTGCAATCCCATGTTTTCTTCAATATTTATCCGGTTGGCTCTGAAAACATAACAAACACACAAACCACGCATAATTCCAAACAAATGACATTAAATACGCGTTTTGGTCTTGTTTTAACAAGAAATAAGTGGCAGAAAAGATGGGTGTTTACACACCTATCACTAAGGAAGAGACAACTAAAGTGATTTCAATGTTTACATATAAAATATGAAATATTGAATCATAAAATTTTAGGATAGAACCGGGAAGACGGGAACACGGAATCACGGGTCGTAAAATATCATCAAAAGTGCTCTTTGAAAGCTTTAATCCCTGCACATCATAAGAAACAAGACAACAAACACCTACATGGCTCCCCCTACACTTATTATGAAAAACGGGTAATAGGATAGATCATCGGGTTGCCTCCCGAGAAGCGCTTGTTTTTGTTAACCGAGTCACGAGCCTGACTCGACCCAGAGCTATTCAAGAGAAACGTGGCGAGGGATGGAATCATCTCATGAGAGATGTCCTCCCTAAAGTACAAATTAACACGTTGGCCATTCACATTAAAGTTTGGCCCATTTGGTTAAGATAGCTCAATGGTGCCATAAGGGAAGATTTTGGCAACTGTGAATGGACCGGACCAACGACTCTTAAGTTTTCCAGAAAAAATTTCAACCGAGAGTTAAAGAGTAAAACTTGATCACCTATGTGAAACTCTCGGTTCTTAATCTTGGAATCATGAATGACGTTAGTTTTTTCTTATAGATCAAAGATTTTTCATAAGCCTCATTCCTTAATTCATTGAGTTGGATTTTCCTATGATCACCGGCTTTATTGATATCAAAATTAGCCCATTTCAAGGCCCAATAAGCATTATACTCCAACTAAATGGGGAGGTGGCAAGCCTTTCCGTACACAAGGCGATAAGGAGTAAAACCTATAGGCGTCTTATAAACGGTACGGAAAGCCCACAAAGCATCATATAACTTATCGGTCCATGAGGCACGATGCTCTCCCACGGTACGCTCTAAGATTCGCTTAAGTCCATGGTTAGAGATCTTGGCTTGACCATTAGTTTGTGGATGATACATGGTGGAAAGACGGTGATTGACACCATACTTAACCATGACTCATGCAAATTGATCATTGCAAAAATGAGTCCCGCGATCACTAATGATAGCACGAGGAACACCGAATCGAGCAAATAATTGTTTCAAAAAGTTCACAACCACCCTCGCATCGTCCGTAGGTAAAGCCTTTGCTTCAACCCATTTGGATACGTAGTCAACGGCTACGATGATGTACTTGTTTCCTTTAGATGATGGAAATGGCCCCATAAAGTCGATGCCCCAAACGTCAAAGATTTCACATTCTTGGATAAAATTTTGAGGCATCTCATCTTTATGTGTGATCTTGCCTTGTCTTTGGCAAGCATCACAATGCTTAACCATTTCATGAGCGTCATGATAAATGGTGGGCCAATAAAATCCGGATTCGAAAACTTTCTTCGCGGTATAGTTAGGACCAAAGTGACCACCGATGGGTCCTTTGTGGCAAGCTTCTAGGATTAGTAAAGCTGTCGGCCCATCAACACACCTATGAATGACAAGATCCGCACATTGCTTGAAAAGGTAAGGGTCTTCCTAATAATAGTGTTTAATATCCTTAAAGAATTTTTTCTTTTGTTGGGACGTTAACCCTTCCATAAGAACACCACCCGCTAAATAGTTTTCAATGTCCGCAAACCATGGGGTATCGTCAAGAGTGAAGTTAATAGACATTAAGGCCTCATGGGGAAAGTATTCATTAATCTATTGATTAGGAGGCTCCCCTTGATAAGGATCCTCGAGTCTACTAAGATGATCCGCTGCTAGGTTTTCCGCTCCCTTTTTATCACGAATTTCGAATTTAAATTCATGTAGGAAAAAAACCAACGAAGGAGTCGCGGTTTAGCATCTTGCTTGGTCAATAGTATTTCAAGGCGGAATGATCGGTGTAAACGATGGTGGTGGAAAGCACAAGATAGGGGCGGAATTTCTCAAAAGCATACACTACGGCTGAAAGCTCTTTTTCGGTAGTGGTATAATGCAATTGAGCCCCCGTCATTGTCTTGCTAACATAATGGATTGGTTGGAAGTGTTTGTTAACTCGTTGACCTTAAACCGCTCCTACCGTGAAATCACTAGCATCGCACATGAGCTCGAAAGGTAACTCCCAATTTGGAGAGACTAAGACTGGTGCCTTAGTTAATTTACCTTTAAGAAGTTCGAAAGAATCGAGACATTCTTGAGAAAAGATGAAAGGAGCATCCTTTTCTAAGAGATGAGTCATTGGTCGAGCTATCTTAGATAAATCTTGGATGAAACGACGATAAAATCCCACATGACCTAAAAAACTTCTAACTCCTTTGACGGTGGTAGGTGGAGGCAACTTAGCAATGACGTCAACTTTAGCACGGTCGACTTCGATACCGGCTTTGGAAATTTTGTGACCGAGGACAATGCCTTCTTTTACCATGAAATGGCATTTTTCCCAATTAAGAACGAGACGAGTTTCTTCACACCGTTTAAGCATACGTTCTAAATTGGCAAGGCAAGATGAGAAATAATCACCATAGACCGAGAAATCGTTCATAAAGACTTCCATAGTTTCTTCAACCATGTCATGGAATATAGCCATCATACACCTTTGGAAAGTCTCGGGAGCATTGCATAAGCCGAAAGGCATTCTTTTGTAAGCAAATGTTTCATAAGGACAAGTGAATGTGGTTTTCTTTTGGTCTTTTGGATCGATGGGAATTTTAAAATACCCGGAGAAACCATCTAAGAATCAATAGTAGTCATTACCCGCTAAACGCTCGAGCATTTGATCCATGAAAGGAAGAGGAAAATGATCCTTACGAGTGGCATCATTGAGCTTACGATAGTCTATGCAAACTCGCCAACCCGTGACAAGTCGAGTAGGAATCAAATCGTTGTTTTCATTGGGAACAACGGTTATTCCGCCTTTCTTAGGCACACAATGGACGGGACTAACCCATGGCGAATCCGAAATAGGGTAAATCATTCCGGCATATAGAAGTTTGATAACTTCTTTCTTAATGACGTCATGAATTTTTAGATTAACCCTTCATTGGCTTTGGATCGCGGGTTTAAAGTCATCTTCCATGAGAATTTTATGAGTGCAAAATTTAGGATCAATTCCGCGGATGTCGGAAATTTTCCAAGCAATTGCTTTCTTATGATTTTTGAGCACATCGATAAGTCGAGATCTTTCATCCTCTTTTAAATCCTTTGCAGTGATGACGGGTAACTTCTTATTGTCTTCTAGGAAAATGTATTCAAGATGAGACGGTAAATCCTTAAGCTCTAAATCCGGAGAATTGTCGATGGAGGACTTAGGCAAATTAGGATCATCGTTTGTAACTTCCATAGGAGAAGGTGGAGAAATATGGTCCTCATTGAGAAGTTTCTCAATGGTACGAATGTCTTCTTCCCAATCGGAGGGAGAATCGTCATATTTTAAGTCCACATCCCCTACACTTGCTTCAAATTCTTTCAAAAGAAAGTCACTTTCTCCAAATGGAGTCAATGATGGAGAAATAGAAGCTACGTTCTCAACATGAGGTAAAGGAGAAAGACCACTTTTACAAGCGTCTTTGAAATGTTCTTCACAAGCCTCATCAAGTAAGTCAAGGAAATTAACGTTCTCGTGTTCATAAGGTTGCTTAGAAAGTTTACCCATGTTAAAGACGATTTTGTCGTCACTAACTCTCATGATTAATTCGCTCGCGGCTACATCAATAAGAGTGCGATCGGTCCTCAAGAATGGACGTCCAAAGATTAATGGAACACGGGGATCCATCTCATAGTCAACGACAACAAAATCCGCCGGAAAGGTGAATTTGTCGACACCGACGAAGACATCTTCGGCTATCCCCACCGGATAAGAAACCGTACGGTTAGCTAACTCCAATGTCATTCGCACGGGGACTAGCTCAGGTAGAGATAATTGTTTCCAAACGCTTAATGGCATTAAGTTGATACTAGCACCTAGATCGGCTAGGGCCATACAATTCTCTACCCCAGGAAAGTTACAAGGAATGAGAAAGCGACCCGGATCACCAAGTTTGGTTGCTAATTTCCTTAAAAGAACCGCGGAGAAATTCTCATTGATTTGGGTTTGAGAAATATCAAGAAGTTTTTCCTTGTCACTTAAAAGATCCTTAAACATTTTAGCATATTTAGGCATGTGAGCAAGCGCCTCAGCAAAGGAGATGTTGAAATTCAATTGTTTAAACATTTTAAGAAACTTTGAAACTTGAATATCATCCTTGTTCTTTAACGTCTCTTTCCTCAACCTTGAAGGATAAGGTATGTCGGGTTGAGAGGAAGGCTTTGGAATAGATTGGTCACTCACATCCTTTGGTGGTGGAGGGATGGGGTTGGAAGGTGAAGAAATTGGTGAAGGTTTCTCGTTATCCTTTTTCACAATCACCGGAGTAGGTTTAGGAATCTCGGGTTCCTTATAGCCTTTTCCGCGGATGGTAGTGATTGCTTTCATCTCCCCTCTTGGATTTGCAATGGTGTTACTCGGAAGAGAACCCGAAGCAGAGGGTTAATTACTTGGGAAGAACTAGCCATTATATCCCTTAAGTCATTCGTTTGATTGCTTAAAGAATTTCTCATGTCATTTCTAAGCTCGGTTCGAAGATCATTCCCTTGTTTAGTCAAATCTCCCTTCAAGTTAATAATTTGGCTTTGAGGATTTTTAACCAACACGTTATTAGTCCTCATGTAGGTTTCGACCTCTTGATTAAATGTCGTGTATTGGCTAAAAGGTGGAGCTTGGTAAGCGGGTGGTTGATATGTGGGTGGTTGGTAAACTTGATTATTTCCTTGAGGTGGATATGGATTTCTTTGTGTTTGATATTGATTAGGAGCTTGAGGTTGGCTTTGATTGTTGCAATTGAGGTTGTTTAGGTTTTGAGGAGGAAAACTGGGTGGTGAAAGAAAATTGTTTGAACGATAACTTAGCAAATTACGGTCACCTTGAGGACGTGCTTGATAGCCTCCCGTAGAAAAGTTACCGTTAGTCGCGTACACGTTATCACAAGGATTGTCTTGAGTAGAAGGACAATTGGTGTATGAGTGAGGACCGCCGCAAGTCTCACAAGAAAGTGCTACAACTTTAACTTGTTCATATTGCTTCGTATCCATGGTTAAGAAATTTTTGTTCATCTCGGCTATTTGGCGGGTGAGTTCGGTTAACTCGGGATTTGATGAAGTAGAAGAAACATTGACCCTCAGATTATTTCTTGAGGATGTGGATGAATCCCAATTTTTGTGATGAGTGGTCATGTTCTCGATTAGCTCTCTACACTCCTCGGGTCTTCTTTTCATAAATCTACTACCAGCGGCGGCATTAATCGTATCACGATCACGAAAAGTTGTAGAAAGTATCAATTAGAGTGACGGGGATCATATTATGGTTAGGACAACGATCGATCAAGACATTATAACGTTCCCAAGCATCGAAAAACGACTCATCGGGTTCTTGAGTGAAACCACTGATTTGATTCCTAAGACTAGTTGCCATGGATGGTGGAAAGAAGCGCGACAAAAATCTCTGAGTCATCTCGTCCCATGTATGAATTGAGTTTTTAGGAAGACGATCAAACCATTTTTCGGCATGGTGGGATAAAGTGTGTGGAAAAAGATGAAGACGGAGAAAATCTATGGTAACACCGGGCAATTTCATGCTTTGAGTGACGATTATGAATTTATCGAGGTGTTTGTTGGCATCATCATCTAGTCCGCGAAATGGGCAAGCATTTTGAACTTGTTGGATCATGTAATGCTTCAACGAAAATTCGGGAGCCGTGATTTGCATTGCGCATTCGGTCCTCCACGTCTATTCATTGTCGGTTGGCATAACTCCTCCATCGTACAAAGGTCGGGTTGAGGGTGATGGTTGTTATTATTCACAACGGGGTGTGGTGGATTGTTATCATTAATCGCACCGGCCATATCTAAGTCTTCACGAGTCTCGGGCTCAAGATTAGACGAAGATCGAGTACGCATACACTAAAAATGCAATACAATACTTTTGATTTTTTTATCTTGTTTCTTTATTTTTTTGGATTTTTTGAAAATTTTATATTTTTTAGGATTTTTTCGAAATTTTTTATGCTATGAAAATAACGTTCCCAAGAGAACGGATCCCAAAATCCAATTTTTCTCACAAAAAAAAACCGTTAATCTTTACGAAAAGAGCGGGCAGCGGCGCCATTTTAATATGGTATATTTTTGTGTGTTGTTCGTACTCGGTTGAATTCGAATTGATCACGGTTTAGGGTGGACTTATGGTTTTTGGTGACTAAAAGGGGGAGCTTTTGATTATCTATTTCTACTAGTAAAATAAACGCTAATATTATTAAACATAAATATAAAAGAGAGAAATCTAACCTTGATTGGCGGGAAAGGAAAATGTAATCCGGAATGTTGCTTATCCGGAATCCCTAGCTTATCCGAAATCCAAAGAAAGCCACAATCCGGAATAAATAAACTTGTGCTAATCCGGAATATAAATCTCTGACTAATCCGGAATGCTACTCCTAAGTATAATCTGGAATCAGTGTTCCACAAGTTATCCGAAATCCAACAAACAGTCACAATCCGGAATCTATAATTCTCAATCAATCCGGAATGTCTTTCTTAACACAATCTGGAATAAGGCTTAGTGCCCTTATCCGGAATACTGGACTCTAATGTAATCCGGAATCACAACTTAGATGCAATCCGGAATACGTATAAACGTAATCCGGAATAATACTTTACCTTATCCGAAATAAAGAATCATCCCCTAATCCGGAATGAGGGTTTCACCCCTTATTCGGAATATGCTGCCTTAACTAATTCGGAATGAAGGAGTTGTTCACTATTCGGAATAAACAAGATTACAAGTAAGTCGGAATAATGTAACACACAGACAATCCGAAATAAACAAAACTGATGGAGTTCGGGATAAGGGTTTAATAACCCGGATTAGGAAATTAAGCTAAGAACAAATAAGCAAAAATCAAATAAGCACTTACCAAAACTTAACCTAAACTAATTTTTAGAAAAAGCTAATAAACCACAAATTTAAAACTCTAAAAACTCTAAAAAAGCAAAATATTAAAAATCTACTTTTAAAAAGATTTAAGCTATTAAAACCACTTTATTAAAAATAAGCTAAACACTAATTAATCAAAAGCACAATAAGCTAAAACATCAAACACACCAAATCAATAAGCACAATCTAATAAGCAAATCAATCAAACAATCAACAAGATTAAACCAACTACATGATTAATGAAACAAAACAATAGATTAAGAAAGGAAGAATGAGAATTATCTAAAAAGCTTTGAATTAATGAAGATGATTAAGATTCAAATACAAGATTAAAAGGATGAAAGATTAAGCAAAATTGAAAGAAAATTCTAGAGAGAGAAAGTAACAACTACTCCTAATTACCTTACTTAAAAACTAAAAATTAACTAACTCCTCCTAATGAAGAATTAGGAGGGTATTTATAGGAGGAGGGGATGTGGTGATGTTGCTTCTCTTTTTCTTCTTGTCTTCTCGTCTTTTAAATAACTCGTCTTTCTCGACTTTGTCTCGGGATTAGTCGAATGATAACATGAACTCTTCTTCTACTTTTCTTCTTTTAGTAGACTTGGTTCTTTGACTTCGTTAAACTTCCGTCTTTAGACTTTTTCTTCGATAATTCTTCAGAATAGGCCTTAGACTTCCATTCTTCTTGCACTTTTGATCTTTTGACTTCGTCTTTCATCTTTTTCTTCGATAAAAGCCCGTGAAAACCCGTGTTTTCTTCCTTTTTCATATTATTGCCCTAAAATACAATAAAAACACAAACCACGCATAATTCCGACTTTTACGACATTAAATACACGTTTTGGTCTCGTTTTTACTGGTTTTAAGTGGTGAAAGGATAAGTGTTTTCACACTTATTAGTCTGTTCGGTTAGTTGGAAGATTTAATTATTCGTCGGGCCAGGTAATTAATTATACTATCCGAAATCGAACCGCACTAGGCGAGTAAACGGACATGCGGTACCCGAAGTGAGCGGTTACTCCTAGTTCAAATCATGGTTTAACCGTTTTTTATGTTTATTTGAATTCAACTGTATAAAGATTAATGTGGTATATGGAACATAATATGTCATTTTAGTATAATCAAATGACATCGAGTGGATAAAAGCTATATAAATATAATATAATCAAATTTAATGATATAAAAATTATTTCGTTCATATATTACGATTACACTAATTAATTTGTACACACAAATTATTACATAAGCTTATATTATGAGCTAATTTTTTTTATAAAATAAGAGTGGTGCAATAAAATGCTTAATACTTGAACTATTATTGGAATATGTGACTAAAAACGTGTATAATATGCACGATTCGATTTGGTTAACCGCCGATTTCAAAAAGTAAAACCGAAATCGACCTGTCGTGAGCTGGTTTTTCGGTTTCGGTTTTTTCGGTTTCGGATTTTTTCGATTTTCGATTGATCGGTTCGGCTCGGTTCGTCAGTTTCTCGGTTTTTTGAACACCCCTATTTCACTCACTAAAACCGAAAACGCAACTGAATCGAATCTAAATTGGAACCGAACCAAAAATGAAATTCGGATTGTGAGTCATAACCAAACGGGACAGAAAGACAATTTTTTTATATACTACTATTTATATATATATATAATTATTATTTAAATTTAATCTTAATATAAAAAAATATTTTTTATATCTGGAAAGATTTTTGTTGCTAAAAATATAAACAATTATATATTTTTTAAGATAACTTGGGTCAACCCGAGAACCGAACCAAATTCAGATTTGATTTTCGGTTACGTTCAGTTAGAATCTAGTTCGGTCCGGTTTGGTTTGGTTTTTGGATTGATCAAAAAAATTTTAACCGAATATACCGAACAACCCAAGAACCAAACCAAAGGACAATCCTAGTTACGGGGCTTAATTATTTATTTTGTATTACTAACATTAATCCATTTTTTTAAGGTTTTGTAAATTGTTTTTATCGAGCTATCGAGTCAATGTTCAACCTATTTAATAAAAGATTTGATCGGTTTATGATTCAACTCATCGAGTCAACTCGGGTTTTAAAATCGGATAATAAAATAAAATAGTACCAATCAGGTGCCCAGCGAGCTAAAATAAAACCGAAACCGAACAAAAACCGAATTAATGAAAGTTTCAAACCAGAACCGAACCAAATATACCTATAAACTGAATCCAAACCAAATAATTTGGTTCGTCTCGGTTTAGATAGTTTGAGCCCTGATGAGACTGTATTTATACATAGTCTCATCGTCCAAATCGGGCTTAAAACGCTTAAAATATCATCAAAATACCCAAATTCTTGTGTTTGTTCATTGTGTATTTTAGGTACGGATATCGTGAATTCACCAAAAGATAACAAGAATCAAGCAAAAACGAACACGGGAAATGAAGCCGCACAAAGAACCGGACCCGGATCATGATTTTCCTATCAAGTCCTTAAAGTATGAAGAAGTGGCAAGAATGGTCCCTCAACTTTTGAAGACTTGTCATTTTAAACCCTTGTAAAACTCTAAATTACACATTAGGTCCCTTTAATGACAAGAATTTACATGATTGACCCTTGAAGAAAGCCCATATGACATTTATGGTCCTTGGAATAAGATTGCAAAGTTACTTGTGCCATAAATGACAACATGGCAAAACTTGTTACAAAGGAAATGAAGAGAGAAGCTGATGAAACTTCATTTGATGGTTTTTATGAAGTATAAGGGGCATTCATGGACAAAATAAACCCATATCCACCAAAACCCAACCAAACCCGGCTGCCAGCACATGATTCCACTGACCCAGAAATTATGTATTAATAATACGTTTTAAACGTTTTATTATATATATTTTCCTGGCGCCAAACATATCTAAACACCCCATTATAGATTTAACTAAGCACTGTTGGTGCATAAACCCTAGATTGCTAATCATAATCAAACAAAAGGGGTTTTTAGTGAGTCCTTCCAGATCAGTAATTGAAGGCATTTTGGACACATCCCCACCTTCACCCTTGCCACATCACCACTGTGGACACACCCACATGGGTGCCCTGCCCTGTCTTTGTCTCCCAAACCCCGAAAAAGACATATCTAATGGCTATACTTGTTTCCTTGGTCCCCAATTCGTATCAAACGGCCAAGATAACATAAAGACAGCTAGAGCCTCACATGAAAGATGGCAGAGTCACAAGATGATGTTTTTGACCAAGAAAATTCAAACCATGAGGGCAATTTTGGATTTTTCATGTATTAGGGTTTTAAGATTCTAGTGACTTCTTGTAGCCAGTATATAAGGCACCCTTAGTTTTAATTTTCAGTTTTGTTCCGAATTTTTGTAAAAGCTTTCTTTTTGACTATTTAATGGAAATTGGAAGTTTTTCAAGATTTGTGTTCCATTTAGTATAATATTAGTTAATGTTCCAGATTTTCTTGTAAACCTTTTTTAATAAATAGTTAAAGTATTTTCTAAGCCTTTCAAGATTATTCTGTGTTCCATTTTTAGTTTATCCATTTACATTTAAAAGCAATTTATTTTCAGTCTTATCAAATATATTTTGGTCAGAAGAAATTTTCACAAATTTGTTTGAGATCCGGATTTGTATTTAATATTTGAAACTGCTTGACAACCAATTCTAGATACAAAGTATAAGTTTGTTCTTTATTTTGTTATATTCAAAGGAACCAAAGTTTGGAGTTTTCTTAAAAATTCTATATTTTCAAAAGTATTAGTCTGTGAGGGAAAGTTTTGTGTGAAAATATTTTGAAAAGAAAGTAAAAAAAAGGGTTTTTGAAAAAAAAATATATAAAAAATAAAAAAAACAGTGGTCATATTGTTCTTGTTATGTTATTGTTTTAAATTTGTTGTTCTTAGCAGGCTTTCGGATGCTTGTGGTTGTTTAGCTACCACATAAGCTCAAACACCAAGGGGCATGGATGTGTGTTCTTTTAGGTTTGAACATTCCTTTTCCTTTTTCAAAATAATTCTGTCCAAAATTGTGTGTTAAGTGAATTTGTGATAATTGTATTCTCTTGGTTCGAATCTTCTATCAGGTTGTTAGTAAGTGATATTTTCAGTGTTTAGTCTTGCTTGTTTGTGGAATTGTTGCCCTTATCTCTTGGCAGAATCTGTTAACAATCAGTATCAAAGGGGTGTTTGGATTCCGATATCAAAACCTGCTGACAACAAGTTTTGATATTGTTAATGGTAGCACAGCTTTGGTATGAGTTGTTTAGACAGATTCTATAGGTATTTTCACTAAGTTAGTGTAAAGACTTCATTTTGATGTTCCTTTAGAATTGTTTTCATATGTTCATGTTTTTGGTAGTGCTCTGTGTTAGTATGAGTTATGGCGTGACCAAATGCATGTGAGGTGTTTGTATTCTGTTGTATAAGTGAAGTTTGGTTGAGCTATTACTTTTTTTTTGTCTAAACCTACTTTCTCATGTTCCTTTTATTTGTTTAGGGTAGTCTTAATTCTTGTTTTTAAGTTTTGAAGTGAAGACAGTGTTTTGAGGTTTCATTTGTCTCGTCTAAAAACTGCATAGTTAGTTACCATAGGATTTAGGGTAAGCACATGGTTCTTGGAGACTTGAATATGAGAATTTAGAGTAGATTTGAGCCTAAATAGTTGTTATTAGAAGGTTGAAAGCATTTGGTAGGGAAATACTAGCCGCAAAATCCACTGTCCTCAACAAACCAGTCCACATCCCCATTTTTTTGTGTGGCTGCAGCTTGTTTTGTAGGACCTAGGGGTTTGATTCTTGAAGATTTGGTTAGAAATAGGTTAGGGTAGTCGTCTCTAGCTGTCACTTTGGTGTTAGGATACTTTTGGGTAGCATTCAGGAGGTCTAAACAGCGTAGTATCCCACTGTTGGCATCAGCGACCCAATTGCTATTGCATCACTGTCTGCATAAATGCCCACAGTAGGTTGTGGGTCTGATTTCGTGTTTTGAGTGCTCAGCTTTTGGCTCAAGTATAACGTTAGGGGGAATCTAGTTTTTTTTAGCTAGTATTTTGTGGTGTCAAAAAGTTGGAGGCCAAAACTCGTTTCGACACTCACTGACTCGCTCAAACCAAACCCGCATCCCCATTTCTCTACTACTATTCATCACAGCAGGTGGTGTGTACTTCGTCCTTCGGGATTTGATGATTAAACCCTTGATATGTGCTAGATAAAAAGTTAGTCTATGGGTCCTTTAGCTTTAGCTTAAGATTGGTTAGCTTTCATTTAGCTTTGATTGCCTTGAAACCCACTGTCGTAGCACTTAAGAACCACGGAATTCACCTTGTGTCACAGTGGGCATTCAAAGTGAATGTGTGAGGTTTTTGGTTTGATAAGTTTAGTTAGTAGGGTAAATTTAGGATTAGGTATTCGGTATTGGGATTTTGGAGCTTTTTGGAGGGTCAAAACAGTCACTGTCACAGCCATTTGCACCCTCAAACCTCAATTGGTGTGGGGGTGCCGTTTGTGCCCAAAAACATCGTAAAACAAGCGAAAACGAGCCCAAATCAAACAAAAACGAGCCAAAAAAACCATACATCAAGTTTTTTCTTTGTTGTCCGAGAACGCTTCAAATTTTTTATTTTTTTTAGTGTTGTCCGATATCGGACAACACTGATATTTGACAAGCCTGTTGTCTGGTAGGATATTGGACAACACAGAAGTACTCCACCTTGGAGTACTTTGGGGTACTTTCGTTTTTAGCCATTTTTTTAGTTTTTTTTTTTGAACTTTTTCATTTTTCCCTTGTTAATTTAGTTAAAAAATAATTTTTAGAAAAATAAAATTTATTTTTAGCATTATTTTATTATTTTTATGATTATTTTATTTTAAAAAGTGTTTTTAGCCTTTTAAAAATAGAAAAAAAGTTTTACAAATTTAGGAAAAATACTTTTTAGTCTTTAAATAATATAAGTGAGTTATTTGTTCAATAAAATAATATTTTGGGCTTTTTCTAATTTATATTTATATTTAGGGCTTTAATTAGCATTTAAAAT
Organism: Glebionis coronaria; assembly: GCA_025667525.1. Lineage (NCBI taxonomy): Eukaryota > Viridiplantae > Streptophyta > Magnoliopsida > Asterales > Asteraceae > Glebionis > Glebionis coronaria. Next base: position 202,612,433 of record CM046879.1, on the reverse strand, counting down.
TGAATATTTAATTAATAAAAGGTTTTAAAATATATTTATTGGATTTTTATTCTTATTTATATTATTTTAGACTTAGTTTAGACTTTTACTTAATTTTTAGATTTAATTTTTAATTTTTTCACGTTTTACGTATTTACGTTCGCGTTTTACGTCATTACGTCGTAGTATAATCGTAGTCGTAGCTCGTCTTTACTTTTTCTCTCTACAAACCCAAAAACGATACTAATCCAAACTCTTGAATTTTATATAATTGGCACTTAATCCACACACCTCCTTCGAGAACGAACTTGGAATTTATTCGACTTGTCGGTTTTCCTAAATCGTCGAGTTTAATACTTGCCGCTTTTATACGTTGTTTTCCTAAGCACGTGTTTCTACGACTTATCAAATGGCGCCGCTACCGGGGAGGTGTTTTTAGTGTGCCATTATTACTATCGTGTTTGTGTGAGTAGTGCGTTTTTGCTTTTCAATTTTTGTAAAGCGTACATAAACGTACATACTCATTTTTGTTATTTTTCTCTATTATATTAGAGTATCCAAATAAAACGTGTTTAATTTTCCTAAATTAAACACAAATCAATCATTTTACTATATTGTAGATATCCATTATCGTTTTCGTTTTTCTTTGTGAATATATTACTATATTGTACTTACGTAGAACAATAAAGATACAACTACTCCAAAAGCGTGAAAACGCAACCTTGATTCGGGATTTCATCACTCGATCATTGTATTCGAATCTAAAGCAAAAGTTTAAAGGCAAAATAGATAAATACTTTCGTAAGACTTAATTTGAATTAACACAAACTATAATGTGGGTATAAGGCGGTTGAATTTCACGACCTAATGGAAAAAGGCTCTTAAGTGCTTAGCGCCGCCTCGTTTCCCCCGCTTGCTTGTGCGTGTTTTGAGAAAGAGGGCCAATCGAGGGTTTACCGCCCAAGTATTATCTACGTATCATATATATTTGCTTGTTTTCAAGATTAAACCCTCTTGAACGTTTTGGTGTTCCACCAACGTTCTAAAGTCATCGAAGGCGTTCACTCCACGTGATCGTTTTCATTCTTTGAGGCTCCTTTAATCGAGAAATCGACTCGAGGAGAGATTTGTAGATTTGAGTGTACGTAATACACCAAAAAACCAAAAAAATTAAAAAACAATCAAAAATGAAAAATATTCTTCTTACCCCTTATCAATTAATTCTTTTTCTAACCCTCTAGTGTTTAATTCTCGTAACACCATTCGCGTTTCGTCATGTCTAACGATGGATATTACTCTTGTCCATATTGTGGAGGTCCGCCCGACGGTGGTAATTGTTTCAATTGCGAGACTTATGGAGGAATGGAGGGGTATATATACAACTCTCCTCAAAACGACCATGGTTACGGATTTCAATCCTATGACCAAACTCCACAACCGCCTTCGTCTTATTCGTGTGATTTTTACGGTTTGGAGCACGACTTCGGAATTTGTTGTACGAATTATAATGACCCCAAACCAAATCCTAATTTCTTTGACCAATCATCGCAATATCCATCGTCGTATTCATGTGAGTCTTGTGGAAACGCACCTCATTATGGGTACGATTGTCAACCGATGAAATACACTACGTCTTTCGACAATCAATTCTCCGGTTTTGACCAATCACCTCCATAAAATTTTTTCGATAATGATCTCGGTGCAAGTCGCTTTGACGAGGGATTTAAAGAAATCAAAATGCTTTTTCAACAAATTATGGAGAAAAAGGAACTTTCAATCGTCGAAGTGATCGAAAAAGCATCAAGGATATGGAAGAGGAGAAACGAAGAATCAATCAAGAAATAAACGATATAACTAATGAACTCGGCATTAGGAGATATCGTAGAGAAGAAATAAGTGATGAGTTTAAAAGAGAGTGTGAGATTAGAACTAAACAACTTTTACAAGATTACAACAGCTTAAGCATCGATATTCGTGATAAGAGACGAGAACTAGAAAGAGAGGAGCATCTAGCTAGATGTGATCTCACGCCTCCTATTTATGATGACGACGACGATAGCGACATTTTTAATCTCACCTCGTCTTGTGAAACCATAACTCTCACGCTCCCAACGAAACCCGATGCCTCTCTAAGTATGAGGGAGAAGAATCTTAGCACTAATCCTAGTGTTGAGATCCCTATTCCAATCCAAAGTGAGCCTACGGTTGTCTTCGATGAGGAGTTAAGTGATTTTGCTCTCGATGAACTTTCCCACGAAGATTTTAACGAGGAAAATTACGATAGTGAGTATGATACGATTTCATGTGATGATGTCTCTCCCAACGACACTTCGGGTAGAGAATCATTGACTTTTTCGAACCCGCTTTTCGATGATGATTTTTCCACTAGTGATTACGAGTCACTACTCGATGAGGAAGTTCGTGTCGACGAATTTAAAATCTACTCGAATTCCCTTTTTGAATTTGATGACGAGTTCGTTTTTGGTGACGTAAATCCTCTCTTTGATGAGACGTTCGAGGACATCGAGAGTGAGGATTCTAAGGATCCTAAACTCGATGAGCCGGATTTTCTAGTCACCCTCCCTAAATCTCATTTGGATGAGCCTTCTCTTTTGACTTATGATGCCTCCATTCTCGAGGGGTTCACCGATGGACCGCCTCTCGATGAGAATGAGGATTTTAATGAGGCCTTTGCCTTTGAACCTAGAGGAGACTTTGAGACCCCTATTTTTATTGATTCTCTTTTAAATTTGCCTTCGTCTCAAAGTAGTCCTACCCACCCCCTCGGTTCTCATGACTACACGTACTTCGAGTACGTTGTAAGGAGTTTTCTTCCTTACAAAACGTATCCTCCGGCTTTGCCTTTATCATATTCCACCAAATGTGAGGATACGATCTTTGACCCCGGTATAAAGGCTTTGCCTTTATTATCGGTTTCTTTGGGCATTGTTTATCATGTAAGCCCCACCAAAAATGACCAAACCATGATTATCCCTAAATGATCACATTTATGGGGATTCGAGTCGAGCTTTTGACTCGGTTATAAAAAACAAGGTGCCTCGTGGGGGATTCTCATGCTTATCCTTGTAAATATTATCGCTTTCTTAGCTTAACGTAATGAGGGGACTTGTGCTCTTCCAACCTTTGTTGCGTGGTTGTTTGTGATTGTGATTCATTAGGTTCATCGTCATCATTGAAGCCTCTCGTGTTCGTTTTACGGATCACTCGAGCTTTGATCGTTGCCTTTGGGGATTCCGATATCCGATGATATCCTTTTATGTTCTAACGTTTATCTTATTAGCATAATTCATAAACGGCTTTTAGGTTATTCGTTTTACCCTTTCCATGCTCGAGATTAAGCATTCGACTTTGTCTCTAGTATGGGGGTGTTTTCACCCCTAGACTCGAAACATTAAGGACAATTTTTAGTTTTAGTATGGGGGGTGAGTAGATACTTCACCTTGCTTACGTCACCACGCAATCCAGTTTTCATCTTTTTGTTATCGTTTTGTTGCAAAATAAGGCTAAAAATGGCCAAATTTTAAAATTTTTCTTGTTTTTCATAAGTGTTTAAGACACGAATGTAGCTTTTCCGATGGTGAGAATAAGAGTAATTTTTTACTCGACCGTGCGTGTTGAGCACTTAGCTTCGATTCCTTAACTTTTTAGGCTAAGTCTCTTAAATGAGGACGAGAAATGATAGAGTTATTTATAAGTCTCGTAATCGTCACGATCTCATGTGTAGTAATTATTAGCTTATTCTCCCCACGCTTTTGATAATAAATTGTTAATAAATATTGATTTAGCGGTTTAGTCACTATTGTTGGTTTCTAATTTGTTTTAGTAGCTTCCATGTAATTAAATTGGGAGAACATTAAGGTATCGCCAGCGTCACGATTTTGAAGTATTGGCACCCGAATAATCGAAAGCTTCACCTAATAATAAGATTTCAAGTGCTCACCTAAATAAAGCAAAAATTTGAAGCTCACAAGGCCGAAAAATCTATGCCCAAATTGAAAGTGAATCAAGCCTTAATCTTTGAAGCTTTAAAGATCCAAAATTCGCTTTAGCGTGAGGATATACGTCTTTGGCTAATAAAAGCACCGATGAGGCGGATAATAAAAGGCAAGGCAAGACCAAAGTCATAATAAAAGCTTCATGTCGAAGTTGAATAAAAGATGGAGGTAAACCATGATAATAAAACCACCGATGATGGCGGATAATAAAAGTCATGGTAATAAGTCTCATGTTCAAAACCGTTATAAAACCGTGTTTATCGATCCTTCTTGTTGACTTATTTTTTGACATCGTTGTCTATTAGGGTGAATTATTAATTTAATAATTTTGGTTACACCGTTAAAACTCTATTTTTAGACTTAATCTCTATTCACGCATAAGTCAATGATGTATCCTCGTGATCATTAAGACAAAAATAAAATATAAGAGATACCAAGTAGGAATAAGGGAGTTTAGGTTCGTAATTAACACTCATGAGATGTGATCGTGTTGCTAACTTATAATAACAATGATCTCGTTACACGCTTAGCATGGAATTGGGTGAAAATCGAGGACGACGAAATTATTTCTAACGAAGCATTCACGTGTTCTTGTTCTATGATCCCAAAAGTCACTTAATCGTGATGAAAGCAATACATTATGTCTAAAACGCGTGTAGTAGTTTATTTAATTTTATGTCTTCAATAAATGTCATCATAAAATGAATTTTGGAAGTGCTATGATACTTAATTCTAGCATTGCGTGGGGACACGACAATGATTTAGTATGGGGGAGTGATGAGACTGTATTTATACATAGTCTCATCGTCCAAATCGGGCTTAAAACGCTTAAAATATCATCAAAATACCCAAATATATGCTTGTGTTTGTTCATTGTGTATTTTAGGTACGGATATCGTGAATTCACCAAAAGATAACAAGAATCAAGCAAAAACGAACACGGGAAACGAAGCCACACAAAGAACCGGACCCGAATCATGATTTTCCTATCAAGTCCTTGAAGTTTGAAGAATTGGCAAGAATGGTCCCTCAACTTTTGAATACTTGTCATTTTAAACCCTTATAAAACTCAAAATTACACATTGGGTCCCTTTAATGACAAGAATTTACATGATTGACCCTTGAAGAAAGCCCATATGACATTTATGGTCCTTGGAATAAGATTGCAAAGTTACTTGTGCCATAAATGACAACATGGCAAAACTTGTTACAAAGGAAATGAAGAGAGAAGCTGATGAAACTTCATTTGATGGTTTTTGTGAAGTATAGGGGGCATTCCTGGACAAAATAAACCCATATCCACCAAAAACCCAACCAAACCCGGCTGCCAGCACACATGATTCCACTGACCCAGAAATTATGTATTAATAATACGTTTTAAACGTTTTATTATATATAATTTCCTGGCGCCAAACATATCTAAACACCCCATTATAGATTTAACTAAGCACTGTTGGTGCATAAACCCTAGATTGCTAATCATAATCAAACAAAAGGGGTTTTTAGTGATTCCTTCCAGATCAGTAATTGAAGGCATTTTGGACACATCCCCACCTTCACCCTTGCCACATCACTACTGTGGACACACCCACATGGGTGCCCTGCCCTGTCTTTGTCTCCCAAACCCCAAAAAAGACACATCTAATGGCTATACTTATTTCCTTGGTCCCCAATTCGTATCAAACGGCCAAGATAACATAAAGACAGCTAGAGCCTCACATGAAAGATGGCAGAGTCACAAGATGATGTTTTTTACCAAGAAAATTCAAACCATGAGGGCCATTTCGGATTTTTCATGTATTAGGGTTTTAAGATTCTAGTGACTTCTTGTAGCCAGTATATAAGGCACCCTTAGTTTTAATTTTCAGTTTTATTCCGAATTTTTATAAAAGCTTTCTTTTTGACTATTTAATGGAAATTGGAAGTTTTTCAAGATTTGTGTTCCATTTAGTATAATATTAGTTAATGTTCAAGATTTTCTTGTAAACCTTTTTTAATAAATAGTTAAAGTATTTTCTAAGCCTTGCAAGATTATTCTGTGTTCCATTTTTAGTTTATCCATTTACATTTAAAAGCAATTTAGTTTCAGTCTTATCAAATATATTTTGTTCAGAAGAAATTTTGACAAATTTGTTTGAGATCCGGATTTGTATTTCATATTTGGAACTGCTTGACAACCAATTCTAGATACAAACTATAAGTTTGTTCTTTATTTTGTTATATTCAAAGGAACCAAAGTTTGGAGTTTTCTTAAAAAGTCTATATTTTCAAAAGTATTAGTCTGTGAGGGAAAGTTTTGTGTGAAAATATTTTGAAAAGAAAGTAAAAAAAAAGGGTTTTTGAAAAAAAATATATAAAAAAATAATAAAATCAGTGGTCATATTGTTCTTGTTATGTTATTGTTTTAAATTTGTTGTTCTTAGCAGGCTTTTGGATGCTTGTGGTTGTTTAGCTACCACATAAGCTCAAACACCAAGGGGCATGGATGTCTGTTCTTTTAGGTTTGAACATTCCTTTTCCTTTTTCAAAATAATTCTGTCCAAAATTGTGTGTTAAGTGAATTTGTGATAATTGTATTCTCTTGGTTCGAATCTTCTATCAGGTTGTTAGTAAGTGATATTTTCAGTGTTTAGTCTTGCTTGTTTGTGAAATTGTTGCCCTTATCTCTTGGCATAATCTGTTAACAATCAGTATCAAAGGGGTGTTTGGATTCCAATATCAAAACCTGTTGACAACAAGTTTTGATATTGTTAATGGTAGCACAACTTTGGTATGAGTTGTTTAGACAGATTCTATAGGTATTTTCACTAAGTTAGTGTAAAGACTTCATTTTGCTGTTCCTTTAGAACTTTTTTCATATGTTCATGTTTTTGGTAGTGCTCTGTGTTAGTATGAGTTATGGCATGACCAAATGCATGTGAGGTGTTTGTATTCTGTTGTATAAGTGAAGTTTGGTTGAGCTATTACTTTTTTTGTTGTCTAAACCTACTTTCTCATGTTCCTTTTATTTGTTAGGGTAGTCTTAATTCTTGTTTTTAAGTTTTGAAGTGAAGACAGTGTTTTGAGGTTTCATTTGTCTCGTCTAAAAACTGCATAGTTAGTTACCATAGGATTTAGGGCAAGCACATGGTTTTTGGAGACTTGAATATGAGAATTTAGGGTAGATTTGAGCCTAAATAGTTGTTATTAGAATGTTGAAAGCATTTGGTAGGGAAATACTAGCCGCAAAATCCACTGTCCTCAACAAACCAGTCCACATCCCCATTTTTTTGTGTGGCTGCAGCTTGTTTTGTAGGACCTAGGGGTTTGATTCTTGAAGATTTGGTTAGAAATAGGTTAGGCTAGTCGTCTCTAGCTGTCACTTTGGTGTTAGGATACTTTTGGGTATCATTCAGGAGGTCTAAACAGCGTAGTATCCCACTGTTGGCATCAGCGACCCAATTGCTATTGCATCACTGTCTACATAAATGCCCACAGTAGGTTGTGGGTCTGATTTCATGTTTTGAGTGCTCAGCTTTTGGCTCAAGTATAACGTTAGGGGGAATCTAGTTTTTTTTTTAGATAGTATTTTGTGGTGTCAAAAAGTTGGAGGCCAAAACTCGTTTCGACACTCACTGACTCGCTCAAACCAAACCCGCATACCCATTTCTCTGCTACTGTTCATCACAGCAGGTGGTGTGGACTTCGTCCTTCGGGCTTTGATGATTAAACCCTTGTTAGGTGCTAGATAAAAAGTTAGTCTAGGGGTCCTTTAGCTTTAGCTTAAGATTGGTTAGCTTTCATTTAGCTTTGATTGCCTTGAAACCCACTGTCGTAGCACTTAAGAACCACGGAATTCATCTTGTGTCACAGTGGGCATTCAAAGTGAATGTGTGAGGTTTTTGGTTTGATAAGTTTAGTTAGTAGGGTAAATTTAGGATTAGGTATTCGGTATTGGGATTTTGGAGCTTTTTGGAGGGTCAAAACAGTCACTGTCACAGCCATTTGCACCCTCAAACCTCAAAGTTGTTGTCCACTGTAGAATTTAGGGGGTTTGGTAGTATTTTGGTGTTTGGAATAGGGTCACCACTTAGTGTTTCGGGTAATATAGGTCTAGGTCAGTTAGTTTTAGGTTTGGATAGGTGTTGGTTGGTCAAAACCAGCAACTTAGCTCACTGTCGCCCAGCCATACCACCAGACCTCATGTTCCATGATTAGTAGCTGATATTTGTTGATTTGGGTGCAATTTTGTGTTGGATTTGTTGTTTGTGTGCTTGTATTTGACTCCCCACGCCTCAATTGGTGTGGGGGTGCCGTTTGTGCCCAAAAATATCGTAAAACAAGCGAAAACGAGCCCAAATCAAACAAAAACGAGCCAAAAAACCATACAACAAGTTTTTTCTTTGTTGTCCGAGAATGCTGCAAATTTTTTATTTTTTTACTGTTGTCCGATATCAGACAACACTGATATTGGACAAGCCTGTTGTCTGGTAGGATCTTGGACAACACAGAAGTACTCCACCTTGGAGTACTTTGGGGTACTTTCATTTTTAGCCATTTTTTTAGTTTTTTTTGAACTTTTTCATTTTTCCCTTGTTAATTTAGTTAAAATATAATTTTTAGAAAAATAAAATTTATTTTTAGCATTATTTTATTATTTTTATGATTATTTTAGTTTAAAAAGTGTTTTTAGCCTTTTATAAATAGAAAAAAAAGTTTTAAAAATTTAGGAAAAATACTTTTAGTCTTTAAATAATATAAGTGAGTTATTTGTTCAATAAAATAATATTTTTGGCTTTTTCTTAATTATATTTAATTTTAGGGCTTTAATTAGCATTTAAAATTAAATATTTAATTAATAAAAGGTTTTAAAATATATTTATTGTATTTTTATTCTTATTTATATTATTTTAGACTTAGTTTAAACTTTTACTTAATTTTTAGATTTAACTTTTAATTTTTTCACGTTTTACGTATTTACGTTCGCGTTTTACGTCATTACGTCGTAGTATAATCGTAGTCGTAGCTCGTCTTTACTTTTTCTCTCTACAAACCCAAAAATGACACTAATCCAAACTCTTGATTTTATATAATTGGCACTTAATCCACACACCTCCTTCGAGAACGAACTTGGAATTTATTCGACTTGTCGGTTTTCCTAAATCGTCGAGTTTAATACTTGCCGCTTTTATACGTTGTTTTCCTAAACACGTGTTTCTACGACTTATCAAACCCACTAAGTGGTTGGTTGACCCGAATCGAACCGAAACCAAACTAAACCCGAAAAAAATACAAAATAAAAACCCGAACAAATAAGCTCAGTTCTGTTAGGTTCGATCCGATTTTGGTCGATTAGTTTGCTAGACTCGGTTTTCGAATTACTTTGCTCAGCCCTACCACAAAGTCCCCAACTAAGAGCTACATACCATGATCACTAATGGTGTATAGTACCTAGCCAAGCCATGAGCCCGACCCACGGGTACTACTCGTATCAAATTCATCATAAATGGGTTAACAGACAGCGACGTGGACCCATGAGGCCCATTAGACGGTAGTCGCACGCGATCTTACGTGAACCGCACTCTGACCGCACGCGGTCAGGGTCAAATAGAATCATAGTCTAACTATGACTATGATTTATCCAAGTCAAGAGGATATAAACTCTCCTTAAATAACCAATAAAGATCTTGTGTACAAGGTAATTATTTCTTACTTAAGCCACACGACTCGGTAAGCTCGACTAGGTTTTACCAGTTAAATAAGAAACCCCTAGGTTCTATAAAAGATATAATTCTCATGATCACTAAAACTCTAACCGATTACTTACTCTCATTTCGAAGTCTAATCGTGGGAGACAATCCCAAGGTAATCCTAACGGTGCTTTCTCTTAGTGTATAGGATCCTTAATACAAGTCCACGCATAAAACTCATGTTAGTTAAGTTAGTTACACATATTAAGTCAACACCATCGCATAACCAAAAGAATACCCAATTGAATGACTATTTTTTAAGTCCACTAAGTCAAAAGAACATCATTAGTTTTATGCACTATTAGTCAAAATGAGTGATAATGAACAAAATTCGTTTCAGTTTGGTCAAAATGTATCAAAATACCAATCCCACTTGACTTAGATCAAGACTATTAGGTAGAGTCGGGCATATTACATTATTTAGGTTGTTTGCTCACTCAACCGGCTAACCTAAATGTTAACAAATTCAGGTGTATGTTAAATATGTTTTGCTAATTCGGTTCGGGTCTACCCAAATAATCAATGTTTTAAAACTCGAGTGGACTAGGTTAATTGGAACGTGCATCAATCGGGTGAACCGTGAGATGGTAGTTGACCGACCTTACTAAAAAACATGTTTTTTATGTCTATAATTTTGTTTGTCTATAATTTTTATGTCTTAAGAGTAGGGTTGAGCATCAGTTCAAAATTGAATCAAACCAAAAACCGAATTTGAGGAAAACACGAATTGAAACTGGACATATTTAAACTGAGCAAAATCGAAAGCGAACTAAAACCAAACCAAACCAAAAAAAATCGATCTAAATATATAGTTCAAGAGTATTTGTTTTTTTTAAGCCAAACCAAACCGATACTGTTAGAAGTATTTAAAGTGATGGTCAAAGAAGTGAAGTCACATATTATATGACCACCCCTTAGGGGGAGATTGTTAGAAGTATTTAAAGTGATGGTCATATAATATACCGTTGCGAAGCTCGTGGAAAATGCTATTCAACAGAGTCGAGAGTTCTATGTTATTGTTATGTATGTAACGGGAATTAGTCCCGAACACACAAATGAGGAAGTCCTCCTAACCTTGTAAGCCTTAGTATAAAAGGCCCATCCTCCCTCATTTGTGTGTGTGTCTCCCATTGTATCTTTTCTCTTCTTCTTGTTTTAGAGAGAGAAACTCTCCTTAGTTTCTCTCACTAGAATCATCTACCTTGTATCTTTCTAATTCTTCTTCATCTAATCTAATATTCCATTCTTAGTTTTAATCTTGATCTTATTCATCTTTATTTCTTATTCTTATAAGTCGTGTGAATCCATCCTACAAGTGGTATCATTCGCCAAGGGATTCGTAGATAGCTCGTTGGTGTTCTTCAAGTCGTATACCTTCCTTAATCGTGTAGTAGTGATTTGGGCATCTTGGTTTTGGCCTAAAACTCAAGTTTTTGGATCAAAAGTTGATAAATTTCTTGTTTGTTCATCTTTCCGAAATTCTTGCAAGTTTCTCCATCGGAAAGTACAAAGCATGTGTGGCCAGATCGCAATAACCTTAGGTTCTACTTTGCGATCTAAACATTTCGATACCTTATTCCAATCTGGACATTCCGATCGTTCTTTGCGATCTGGGATTCCGACGGCTCTTAAGGAACTTTGAGTCGTTACTCTGCCAAATTGATTTTAGCCACATTCCGATCTGAAGTTATTCCGATCTGAAGTTTTTCCGATCTGAACATATTCCGACAGATCATCATTGCGATCTAGCATTCCGACAGATCATCATTGCGATCTAAGATTCCGATAGAAGGACTTTCCGATCGTAGAACATTTCGATAGAATTTTCCGATGGGCATTCCGATGGAAATTTTGTTTGAGTAATATTTAGTCTTAGCCACTATCTAGACTAGTCTCAGAACGTAGTTTGGCGGGAAAACCATAGTAAAATTTAATTTTTCCTAGACCATTTTTAGGTCATTTAAGCTTCAATTTCAAATTTTGGCTATGCGAAAAAATTTTCGACCAAAAATTCAAATTTTCGGACCAAAATTCAAATTTTTAGGCCAAATTTCAAATTTTTAGGTTTTATTTTTATTAAAAAATTTCATTTTTTTTCAAGTTTTTTCCCTACTAGTTATTGGCTATTTCTAACTCGATTTCACATTTTAGTGTTTCAAAATTTTTTCGGATTACCGTTTTGTCGGACTGAGGAATTTTTTGTCGGGCTGGAAAATTTTGGCAAACTTTGATTTTGTTGACACCCCAACACACGCTTTCTACGAATTGAGATCCTGTTTTTCACACGACTTCTACTATGAGTTATCAACAAGATAGTGATTCTGCGGGTTTTGAGCATCGTGATAGACATGTAAGAAAGAAGAGGAATGTTGCCCATCTCCAGTCTCAGCTTCTTATAGCACAAAAGGAAGAAGCAGGAATTCCACTTCTAGCTGAAGAGTTTGATATCATGGCATATGCAGCAGCATATGATGAGGCAGAAGAGGTGACTTCCGACTCCATCTTGATGGCTAATTCGCAACAATCATCCACATCGGTAGTTCAACCTGACAGAGCTCCTGTGTATGATTCAGACGGTTCCTCTGAGGTACACCCACGTCTCAATGCTAATGAGTTATATAATATGTCTAATCAGGAGGAAGAGTATACTGAGTCACTTGAGCCTTCCACTGAGACACACGGGGTTCAAACGAATAATAGCAATATTATTTATAATGCACCCAGTGTGAACCTTAGTGGGGATCAAGTAGCCCAACCTACAACTCTTCCTGACGAGACGCATGCGTATTATAAATCATTATTTGATAAGCTTGCCAAGGATGTTGCTCATGCAAATGTGGTTAATAATAAGTTTAGAGAAACTAATGCCAAATTGACCACTGAGCTTACGGGATATAAGGAACGGGAGAAAAGTTTTGAGATTCATCATGCTAAAATCAAGGAACTTGAACAAGCTCATGCTACATCGGTTTATCAAGAAAAATGCACCACTAGAAAATTAAATGCCTTACATTTAAGTAGTGCAAAAAAGATAAGCGAATTGAATGATGAAATCACCTCTCTTAATAAACAGCTTTCAACTGAAAAATCTATCGTTTCTGATTTAAAAGGAGAAATAAAAAAGCTGAAACATGATTTCAAAATTCGAGAAGATGGGCTTCTTGAGGATTTTTGCAATGCTCAGGATAGGATTAGGGACTTAGACAACCTTTTGGTAAAACGTGGACAATCTATGCAGACGATAAATATGCTCGCACCTAAAGTGAATGAGATAAATTACACCCGTTACAAAATGGCTTTAGGTTGTCCTCTTCCTCCCAATCCAGAATATCTTAAGCATGTTCAGGCCACAAATCAAACTCTATATAATGGTAGTGTGCTCCTGTCTAATGAGCATGATCCTCCTAGTGTGCATGATTCTGAGGAAACTACTGAACTTGCTGAAGAAACTCGTTTAAGAATGAAAAAGCTTGATAAAGAAGTGACACCTGTTTACTATCCAAAAGTTAATCCTCCAACGGTTTTTGTTCGATCTAAAACTAGTACCGAATTGCTTTTGCTACCTAGTGAGGAATTGACAGAGGATCCTCCTAAACCGAGTGTTGCACGACGATTTCTTAACGAGCTCAAAGATAATTTTGTCATTCTCAAACGGGTTGTTAACGCCAAAATGACGGGAGGAAACTTTACATCACCCGTTCATGTCGAGTTACAAAAAGTGCTTCATACTGAAATCAATCCGATTATTAATCAAGTTGATGCGAGGATAGGCAATCTTGAGAACGCTTTTCTAAAAGAACTAGCCAAATTTGTTGAAGACTTCAAATCTTTGGCGAAGGAGGCTGATGAATCTCTTGATAAAATTAAAGTTTTGGAAAGCGACCTTGCATGTCTCTCGAAAGCAAGTGACAGTGGTGATTGTGTTGATAGTAACCCCGTTGCAGTAAACATCTCTGTGTCAGACAATGAAACCCTCCAAAATGAGCTTGATCGTACGAAAGAGAAAATGGAGTCTTATGTCATCAAAAAGGACAACGAATTCACCGATCTTTGGAATAAATATGCCAAAAAATGTGATGAATGTAAGGATGACAAACTCTCGTATGATAAAGCTTACAATGAACTGCAACAAACAATCGAACAGCTACGAGCTCAGTTAGGAGGTGAATGTCGCGACAGTGAGCCTTCAACAAATTTTAATCAAAAAGAGTTCACGATTCTTCAACACCGATATGATTTTCTTCAGAAACATTGTCATTCTCTTGAACTTGCTTTGCAAACCAAAGTTGGAAAAGTTCCTGATGACAATAATTTACAAGTAAAACTCTCTGAATCATTTCGTGAATTGAATGAAAAGTGTAGGGATATTTCTGATCTGAAAGCCCAGTTGCAAGACAAAGACACCGCGATTGCTGAGTTGCAGAAACTTGTTGGAAAGATGGGTGGGAAAACTGTGGAAGCTAAGGTTGTGAAATCAGTTGTTAGGCAACCCAATGCGTACAAAGTACCAAAGCCATCTATCTTAGGAAAACCGCCTTCTAATGTTTCTAGGTTACCTCCTAATACCGATGTGCCATCGACTGTACCAAAACCAGCCATCTCACCCTATGTTCCTCCATTTAGAAAACCCACTCTTGCTAAACACAACTATGTGAATGCACCTTGCACTACTCCTAAGAGTACTCCCAAGTGTGTGACTCTTACGCCCACAAAGGAATCTAATGGTTCAAATGACGTTGGTCAAACCAAAAACCTAGGGGATGGTACGCAAAAAGGGAACATTCAGAAAGTAAACCATGTGTATTCAAAACCTAGTAAACCAACAACCGCTAGAGTTCAACACACACCTAATGGTAATCAACCAAAACCTAGGACCCCTTCCCAACAACCTAGGAATTGGCAATCACCAATAGGTAGCCGTGTTTCGAACATAGTGCCTGAACGGTCAGCAAACCCTAGGTACACAAGACCTTTCGAGAATCCCAAACTCACTGTATGCCCCACGTGCAAAAAGGGCATTCACCATGGAAATCATGCTCATTGCATTCTGCAATACCTCTATGAGGTAAACTCTTGTGCTTTCACACAGAGAAAGAATGCAGAATCCCATAAGCCAACAAGGAGATTCCCACCCGTCACAAAGAAAAGCAATGACAATAAATCCTCAAGGCGGATCAATGCAGGATCTAGTTTCTCTCTAAAGAAGTCTTCCGCTGTGCAAGAGAACACTAATCCTCGATCTAGTCTTCAGTGGAAACCCACGGGTAGGATCTTTAAGGAAGTCGGTCTTAAGTGGATTCCCATCAAGAAGAGTGATGACACCTGCTCCAGCACTAATGCGAGTGTCTTGAATGTAGAAAATGCATTTGTTACTCCTAACACTAGTATTTGTGCAAATTCTTCTTCTGTCATTGCAGGTACTTCAGCGGATTCTGAATCCATTTCTTCAAAGGGTTCCAATTCTGTACATTCAACATCACCCTCTTCTGTTGTACAAAGGTCTATTTTGGATTATTTTAAAAAACATTGAAAATCAAAATACAAAAATATAAAACCTATAAAAACAAAACAAAAAAAAAACGAAAAAAATCTTTCAAAAATACCAAAAATATTCTTCTCGACATGTCTTTCAGTTTCGATAATATGGACGTGCCTAGAAATGTCGCTCAATAACGACACGGGTGTGTACATAAAGCTCGAATGAAAGTTCAAATATTTTTTACAACATGTCATTTCCCCTTTCTTCAAATGATTTGCAATTACCTCAGATTGTGACTCGTGCCTCAAATAAAGGAAAGTTGATCACGGATGATAACTTATCCTTAACAACGAGAAATTCATTTTTCTCGGTCATGAGCTTCCGATAAAAACATTCCATGTTTTAAGCTCATGTAAACGACTTACAGTTAAATGTCAGACTGTAACTCGAACTTCAAATAAAGGAGAGTGTATTTTTAAAGATAACTTATCCTAATAACGAGTAGAGCAATCTATCTCGGGTTGAGCTTGTCACAAAACATTCAAAGTTTTGAGCTCAACATCATGGCTTATAGTCACATGTCAGACTATAACCCGGTCCCCAAAGAAAGGAAAGTCTTTGACTTATCCTTAACAACGAGAAATTAATTTTTCTCGGTCATGGGCTTATATCAAAACATTCAAAGTTTTAAGCTCATGAACACAAGGAAAATGTTCATTTATGTACATTATTCCTTAACAACGGGAAAATACGTTTTCTCGGGTTTTTGAGCACAATTTTTCAAGGTATTTCAAAACTGTGTGCTCATAGACTCCCCTAATTTTAAATAGAATTTCTTTTCGAGGGGGAGTACAAACTTTCATGTAACATTATTCTCTCCATGTTTCATCACTAGTTTCACAAAAATCTCAATGTCTTGCAATTTTTGAGGGGGAGAATAGTGATTAAAATGTGTTATCTTGGATAAGATCTTTGATGTAAGTGCTTTCTCTTCCTAATATGTGCAAAAACCTTTCCTTTTATGATGCACATATGTAGGGGGAGCGTTTTTGGTGATTAAGAAAGTCTTTTTCTGGTTACGATATATATACCTTCAACACAATTAATCACGACGATATTGGTGTCAAAAGGTGGTTAGGTATTCGTCCTATGATCCAACCAGAACCGGAGGGATCTTCCCAGGGACAATCCATTAGAACGTAGAAGTCCTTAGGAAAGATGGAGTAGTTGAGTGTACGGGAATAATGCCGACTAATGACTTAAGCTAGCACTGGAACAATCACAACAAGGTGCTAGTTATGACGTCTTGGTAAGCATTGAAGGGGTTGAAGAATGAAAAAGAAATGTAAGGATAAAGGGTGTAAAGAAAGAAGCCCTCCATACAACTTAGGCAGAAATCGGGTCAATACATCTATTATCAGAATCACTTTGATGATTTTTGATACTGAAGACAAAGCATCATGGACCCAGTGATGCAATGCACAACCCTTCCCAGCCTACTCAAGCTTCTCTCAAAAGAAGTTTGTTTTATTGTCACGGAGTTCAACTCATTTCTATCAACTTTCTCACTCCGAGATTGTAGATATTGAATAGGTGGCAGTTTGCTCCAGCCTCCGATCACCAAATAAACGTGCACTTATAGAGTCTAGAGCCAACGAGATTCATCAAAAATCTCATTAGGACACTTATTCCATAGATCAACTGTTGTTCATCATTAGAACACAAGCGATGATTTATAGAGTCCTACGCTCTATCCTTGTGGTATTGCTAGAACATTCAGAGTGATACTCTTTAGTATTCACAGTGATGAATGGAAATCCTTCCAGTGTTAACATCAAACAGCACTGCGGTAGGTCATATGTAAGATTCACTTGAATTAAACATATGTTAACTGGAAAGCAACAGTGGTTTGATTCTTAATTGATTCAAACTCGTTCCAGGTCTCGACGCAATATCTTTATGATCTTGCCAGAACATTCAGAGTAATACTTTTCAGTATTTACAGTGACGAATGGAAATCCTTCCAGTGTCATCATCAAACAGCACTGCGGTAGGTAACTTGTGCGATTCTATATGAATCAAACTTGTGTCAACTGGAAAGCAACGATGGTTTGATTCTTAATTGATTCAGACTTGTTCCAGGAAAGTGAATTGACGACTTAATCAGCAGAATGGAACTGCATGATTCACTCCTTACTTTGAATTATCTTTCGATATATTCAAGTATTGAGAACGGCTACCACAGCTGGAAATCCTGTCAAGGAAGTTCTTTGAACTTACCTGATCACAGGTACAGTATTCGTACTGTATAACGGGAAACCAGTGGAATGAAAACGGTGGCGTTATCTCAAGAGTCGCAATTCAAGGCCACATATTCAGGATTATTGAAGAAAGCTCAAGAACATCTAAAGACAAAGACTTCCGCTACTCTGATGATCAAGGGAGATTGTTTACAAGCTTTCAAGTCAACACAAAACATGAGTATGTGGAGAAAGACACAAGAACACAAGCTGGCAAAGCTTCAAGATCAAGTCAAGGTAAAGATCAAAGATCCAAGATCACAAGTCATGAAAGGATCGATGAAAGAACTCTCAAGACAACGAGCTTCAAAGTCTGCAACAACAAAGAAGTGAAGTCACATAATACATGACCACCACTTAGGGGGAGATTGTTAGAAGTATTTAAAGTGATGGTCAAAGAAGTGAAGTCACATATTATATGACCACCCCTTAGGGGGAGATTGTTAGAAGTATTTAAAGTGATGGTCATATAATATACCGTTGCGAAGCTCGTGGAAAATGCTATTCAACAGAGTCGAGAGTTCTATGTTATTGTTATGTATGTAACGGGAATTAGTCCCGAACACACAAATGAGGAAGTCCTCCTAACCTTGTAAGCCTTAGTATAAAAGGCCCATCCTCCCTCATTTGTGTGTGTGTCTCCCATTGTATCTTTTCTCTTCTTCTTGTTTTAGAGAGAGAAACTCTCCTTAGTTTCTCTCACTAGAATCACCTACCTTGTATCTTTCTAATTCTTCTTCATCTAATCTAATATTCCATTCTTAGTTTTAATCTTGATCTTATTCATCTTTATTTCTTATTCTTATAAGTCGTGTGAATCCATCCTACAGATACAAATATACAAACCCAAAAACCAAACCATAAATGATCGTTTTAGTTTGGTTTAATTATGGGTTGGTTTTGCTAGACCCAACTCAAAAGTAAAGTTATATAGCAAGTGATTCCCGCCCTTATTTTCCCCAATTTTCATGTCATTCCCGCCCATAATTTCCCCAATTTTCATGTCTTTCCCGACCCTTTTTTCTGTTTCTTGTTATCCTCAAACAAAGCCGTTGCGATTCATTTCACGTGTTTAATAGTTCCCTGTTTGACCATTTCATTTCAATCTTCTTCAATCATCCTCTTACTTCTCACTGATCATTGGTGGTTTGAATGGACAAACCAACAAGGAAGTCACATACGAGAAAAAAATGGTTATATATCTCTCCATTCACCTTCTTGTTGCAAAGTAAATATCATTTATTGGTTTCATTTGTTTGCTACTAATTATCTATCACTTTTTTTTAAATTTTTGTTACACACTTTCATATTGTGAGCGCCAAATGCTTGATGAAATGTCTAAATTGATATTAGCAATAGAGTCATGGGCGGAGCCAAGGGGATGGCTAGTGGGTGCTCGGCCACCCCAACCGGCGAAACTAGCCTAACTTGTATCTTGGTTTCTGGCCAAACTAAGGGGCATCAAATTTTTTGAAATCTTAAATTGGTTATATGTGATGTAACGGTGTTTTTATGATAATATAGCTAGAAATAAAGCTAGGTTTTGAAACCTAATTTGAACGTCCATAAGAAAGAAGAAATAGACAGAAAATAATAAAGAGTTTGGGCATTGGGAATGAAATGTTTTTATTTGTTATGCAATAAAAAATAGTCATAGAAACAAGTACTTGAAATATTAAATATTGCTAGTTTCTTTTGACTTTCTTTCTACCGTTTATGTTAGTGGTGAGCATGGTGTGGTGTGGATCCTTGCAAAAACCGCATCGAAATTGTGGTTTTTAAAAATTGTAAATCCGCAACGCGTGTTTTTTTTGTTTTAGTTTTGCATTTCTTTGCGGTTTTTACAGATTTTGCGGATGCTAACCGCGCCGCACCACCACTTTTGATTTATATAAGTAATGTGGGTATTTGCGTTTTTTTGTTCACAAAGTTAGTAATTTCGGTTCAACAAGGCATATATTTAGTGTAAACACACAAGTTAATTAGAATATTAATGATAATACGCACTAGTTCCCTTATAACACACATTAAATTATCAATGTGCCGTTTTTTGGTTTTATATAACTAATGTGCGGTGCGGTGCGGATTTTGTGGTGTAGTTTTACGGGCAAATGAATGTCTAGGAATACCTTGTGGAAACCAAACTAAAGGCGTCCATATTACTTTGGGTCGTTGCAACACATATCTCTCCAAACAATTTCAGTACCATATTAGTCTCTCTACCTGTTATAGTTATCGAAACAACTTCATCTTGCACATTCTCTTGCAAATTAGGGAGTTTAATTTGTTTTAAGACCAGAAATTTGATAAGCCAATCATCTGGCCAACACCATATCCCATTTTGTATCATTGATGCAACAGTGCTTGGTCTTGCCTTTTATCATGCCACACTAACACAAACTTTCCATTTATCAGTTAAAGGCTTGCCTTTTATGCGTTTTTAATAGTTTCTTAATTTTAGATAACTTTTGGTAATGTCACAGATGGATAACAAAGTTAGCATTAGAATATACAATGATAGCTAACAAACTGTAGATTTACTTGAGTTGGGCTTGGACCAATCTGATGATGGCAAAGGTATATGGCGTCTATGTGTTGTGTTTATATATAATTAAAATCCTTTACTCGTAAAAAGATTTATTGATTTCAAGCTTTTCTTTGCTATACAAGTGATTGGACATAGAAGAGTTAGAGGAAAAACATCTATTCTATGGAATAAAGAAAATTCAAAGGTATTCAAATTGATGGTACGTTAATCGGAATACACATTTTAAATACTTAAAAAAATCCCACTTAATCCTTTAATTGTGCTTAGTTTCACTACTGTGGAGTCTATGTATCAGATATATCCCATGATTACTTGAGCAAATTTAGTGAGTGCTGGCATCTTGTATGGTATTTATCTATGTTTCAGTTTACATTCAGTTACGCACCTTACTACACAACATTACCAAAAGCTAGCACAAGTAAAATTTATAGGAGCGACAAAAATGTTTTGACTACAATTTAATAGGTTTTCCTTAGATTTGTTTCAATTTTTAAATTATAATGTTGTGTCAGGAATATAGAGATGTAGAAATAATATTTTTCTAGAAACAGTTCAGTAAAAACGAGTTGTAAAAACGAGTTCGGGAGGAGCAGTAGCTAGCATTTATAATGTGCAATAACAAAGAAACTGTAGTAATAGAGTTCGACAGGAACACTAGCTAGCACATATATAGTGCAGTAACAAAAAGAGTGCAACAACATTCATTCACTTGACGGTAATGTGGCTATGCCTAATCCATTTGCAGCTTTAGCTAATGATGGTGATGCGGATGATGAGGATGTTGAAAATATTTATGATGAAACAGTTAATCTTCTTGATACTGGTGGAGGATCTTCTTCCATGAGTGGTGCGGGATAGGTGTTTTATCTGAATGTTGTTTTCTATTCTAGTTATAGATTTGTTTGTAACTAGGTGTTGAGGTGTTTATGGTCTGTCATGAACACTAGTTTATCAAGCTTTTGGCTTGAGGTTAATGCGGTACTTCAGCCGCATTCCATGTGAACTTTATATGGTTTTTTGGTTAATATATTTACCGGGTAACTCCCATTACCAAAAAAAAACATTCATTCACTCACATATAAAGGTTTTTTATTCCAAAAGGCAATTTACTCTTGGATCTTCAAACTTGATCCATCAAGCTTCAAGCTTCAAACTTCTTTCTTCAAATTTTTATGAAACTAGTACTTTTATAAACCTCATTCTTCAAACTTCATGCACTTTTTTACGTAATGTTTGGGCTGCTTACTATGATTATTTATTTTCTTCTTTAGGAAGTACCTGAAAAAGCTAAGGCCAATTGTGCAAAAAAATAAAATGGTACAAGCTGCAACTAAAAAAAAGCTATGCTAGGGTGCGTAAAGAACTAAAAGTAGTTATATCTTATTTTGCAGTTCTTGGGGTAAAATATGTATTGAGATTTACTATTTTGTTTCAACAGAATTGTTTAGCTCGAAACGATATAGAAAGTAGATGTTTCGTGGTTGCTTCTTAAAAGACACAGGATTGCAAAAAAATGTCGAAGATACAAATGCGATTGATGGAGTGTGATGATGACTTACTTTAATTCTTGTTCCTGCACTTTTTTGGCTTTTTGCTACTATATATGCATTTTGGATACTGTACTCAATTTTTTAATATAGACCAAACTTGTAATTGCTATGGAACTTGAGTTTTGCATTTTGGATACTCAATTTAATTGCAAGTAGCATCTACTATAATAGCAAGGGAACTTATGTTTTTCACTTTATTCTTTTGCACTTTATTTTTAGAAAGTTACTTATTATTACACAACAAGTATAGTAATACCAGAATACAAGATAATACTTAATTAGAATACATGAAATACATGATTAATACAATATATCATTTAAAACAGTAAAATAAGACAAGAACATATAAAACAAGCTAAGAACATGTTATAATCAGTAACGTAATCAATAATCAGACAACTTATATATGTCCCTTATTTATGTAGCATTAGTGAGGTCGGAGTAGGACTATTCATCCTTTCATCTTTCCTCGTTCACTGGACACAAGGTACGGATTTTCCATCCTTCAGTATGGACATTCTCTCCTTATTAGGATTCCCCGTTTGCAGCCAACTGTTTTCCCAAGTATATGTTTTATATGTTTGATTACTTATGTTAGTTTTAAATGCCTAAGCCATATATATGCATCACCAGTGTCACCTAGTTATGGAGGTACCATAACCATAACACTGGAGGCACTAGTATTATGAATTCCCCACGGCGGAGTGATTGCTCGTGGCGTCCCTTTTCAGTTTTGGCCATATAATTATATTATCATGTGGGGCGTATGGGTGCATCCTAGTTACATGGTTTACAGGATTTTCATGGTGAATGTGATGTGTGCCTTGCATCCTTCACAAGGAGTTGATCCCTCCTACCTAGACTAATTGATTAGAGGCAACCCCTCTAATTGCATGATGAGGTCTCCCCTCTAAGTATTCATACACGGTGGAACCTCATGACCTATATGGGCTATTGGCTAATTAGAATACAGTTTTCATATTTAAAACATAAGTCTTTTCAAACTATAAAACCAGTTTTATAAACACGTTCCAGGTTTTCTAGGACTTATACATTTCCGCTGCTATTAAGTCTTTATTATGTTTCAGTCATTCATACTATGCCATATATCCGTTCACTGGGCGTATTTGCTCAGCCGTTACTTTCCTTTCCATGTCCCAAAATGGCAGGTACCCAAGGATAGACTTGAGCATTTGGAGGACGTGCATAGGATGGAAGTTGCCTTAGACTTCCTCTCCTTTTTGCCTTCATATACTTATGCTTGTTTGGACACTTGTCTTGTCCTCCTAATTCATTTACTTTATTTATGTTTTGGGCTTATGTTTGGGGACCGATGTTTGATTCCGGTTTTCCCTTTGGTCATGTATGTTTTAGTACATATTACCTTGCATGCTTTGATGACACGCCATAAATACGCGTAACGGTCCACTTATCAAAGTGGGGTGTTACAGGTAATCTATTCGGTTTTTCGTATTTAACATCTGTAATTTACACTACGGGCCAAAACTAAGACCAACAACACCCGCATACTCATAAATTTCAGCTTTTTAGATCCCGCATGCTTATAAATTCCAGCTTTTTAGATTTAGAAAAAGGATGCACCCTTGGCACCACAATACTTAAAAACTGGCATACAGTTTTTTTATATCATTCGTAACCAAAAAAGTGTCTAAAAATGGATGTTCTAATAATTATACAAGAGCATAACTCAAAAACTTCATAACAAAAAAACTGAATGTTACAAAAATGACTGGTTGAAACAGGAATTATGCAGGTTCACTTGGGTTGAACCAAACTTTTTTTTTACATCTTGAAACTTTAAATAGCAACTCATATTTTGTACTTTTTAAAATACTTATTATGATGCACAACTTCATGATTTGGGACATACAAGTTTTAACGCCTTAAAACTTTGTCAGGTTATCATGGTGGTTGGAAACAGGCAAACCTAGAAGCCAAATAGGGCTCTTGATTGAGCAAAGAAACCTAAGTCCTCTGGCACAAAGAAAGATGACACGGTTCTTTCTACAGGTCGTGCACAAAGAAAAAGGAAATTAAGCAAGTGGAAGTCCAGAACAACAATATGTTTTTTGTGAACATCTAGATAAGGTCACAAAGGTGAGGAAGAGAAGTTTGTTTTTAGTTAATTTAGTAAACATTATAGGAGCAGAAATTATGGTAAAGGTTATGCAAATAAATAGATACTTCTCTACAGCTCAAGCAAACCAATCATTTGGTTAAATTCATATTTCTTTTGGATCCAATTTTATTATGCATCAATTTATATGTTAAAGATAATTTAATCTATTTGTTATCCCAAATTGTTATTTTACATATTTGAACTATGTGAAGTTGTAAGTTTGAGAGGATCTTAAATCTTAAGCTTAATATGCAAGTTCAATCTTGATTGTCTTTCCAGTGTAAGTTCTTTAAACATGAGTGTAGTTGTTAAATATGGGTGGTGTCAAATAGATGAAATTTTCACTTAGGAATGAATTTTACACGCACCAAGTTATCAAACTAAACAAATACATTCACTTTGAAATTAAATTTTATCCATACATGATACCACGTAGTTTGCATTGATTATGAAGTACTCAATTTGCACACAAAAATCGTTGTGAATAGCATATAAGAGAAGGTAGATTTTATCAGCAGATTTTGTTGCTGACATGAAGGGTGAATGAGGACTAATGTTTGTTGTCTACCTTTTTTTGTGTATCAGGATATCAACGATGAGGATTAATCTCAAGGCGACGAAAATATAACTCTAAATTGGAGTGTCTTTAAAACTACCCCAGAGGTACGTAGGTGTTTTGTGTAAATTTTGATCTTATATTTCCAAGACCACTAAAAGTTCCCCTAAAAACAATTTTCATGACCAAATAGTATTACCAAATAGCTACGTATACTAATTTGATTGTGTTGAAGTGATTTTTCTATTCATTTGTTTTACCAAACCAAACTTTAGTAAGTTTCGTCTCTTAAGCTTTGTTTTCTAGCTGTCCCATCTATGCCTTCCCGTTTTACTTTGGATGAATATGCCATCAAACAAGACCCTTCACACGGGCCTAAATTAAAATCATATTATATGCTAATATTAACTTTACAGGGGAGATCATGTATAGTACTGAGATTTTCTTGGACACAGACTAATAGTTCGCCTATTTAAACAACTTTAAAATGTCTGTGCATAAGAAATTTATGTTGTTTCGAGTGTCTGAATGAGGCGTTATACACTTATTTTTTGGATCCTGTTTTAGCAACAGTCAAACATCCTCACTGAGTGGACAAAAAGGTATTTTAAATCATTCAAAGGTAAACATTCAAAAGAGAGTTTGTTTTCTTTTCTTGGTTCAGATGCGGGACAGAGGGTAAATCGTCTTATTGGACCAGACTTGGAAAGGATGCATTTGAGTAGTTTTATGAAAGATTGAACGAGTTGGAAGGCATTATAGACTCGAGAAACATTGACGCTAATTTGATGAAAAGGAGTGGTGTAGGCTTGGTTCCTTACCAGCGTCTGATACTAGCATTTCGTATGGGGTTCTCTAAATTCTCTCGATATCCTCTCGAATTGATCTCGGCTCTAAGTGGAATGATTTGTTCTTGGTTAATAAGAAGGAGTTGGTTTGTTAATCTATTTTAGACTAATGACAAATAAGAAAGTGTCGAAGAGTAAAATTAAAGCTTCAAAAGACTAAACTAAATTGACAAGTTAAAAATGAATGTTTGAAAACTTAAAGGCAAGAGAAAAACATTTGAGCACTTAATAAAAACTAACACTTACAACTTTGTAAAATTTATAAGACTTAATCTATCAGAATATAGAATTGCAAAGCTATCGGAATGTCAAAATTATGCCCATCGGAATATAACTAAAACCAGTCCATCGGAATCTTTGCCAAAACAATCCATCGGAATAATTAAAATGCAAGCTGTCGGAATGATGTCTTATCGGAAAGTCAGATCGGAATGTTGTAAGAACCCTTTGTCGCAATGTCAGATCGGAATAAGGTAAATAAAAATTGGCCAGAGTTTCGACTTAATAAGGACCTTAGCCCCGTCGGAATGTGCGATCGCAATAAGCGATCGGAATAAGGTGGATTAACCAACCTATCGCAAAGTAAAACCCCACTTGGGTTATTGCGATACAAATCAGAAACCGTCGGAATAAGTGTAAACCCTTATGTTGCGATGGAAACAATTTAGTTCCGAAATTGGTGGTAACTTAAAATCTCAATAAGCAAAATCAATAAGCTAACTATCCAAAACTTAAACGACTCAAAAAGCTTAAATTTAACAACTTTTGAAAACGTAAAATCATAAACTTTATAAATGAAACTTTTGAATTACTAAAACATATATGAAATCCGAAATCAATAAGCCAAAACAAGAAATAAGCTAATAAGCATTAAGAGCCTATAGCTTATACGTGTATGAACTTAAGAAGAAACAAGAAATATTAAACTTGATCACGAACTCATTCAATAATCCAAATCGTATGAAATGAAGCAATAGGATCAAATGATTAAGGAAATCTAAGAAATGAAGAAAAAGATTAAAGAACTTAAAAGCTTAACTTGAATAAGATTAATGAAATCCAAAGTACAAAAATCTTAAAACTTGAAAGATGAAAACAAAGAAGAAATCTAGTGAGAGAAAGTTTGGAACTTTCTCTCTCTAAAACTAGAGAAAAATGAAAAAAAAACTAAAAAACTAACTAAGTGTGTGAAATTTGTGAAGTAAGGGCCTTTATATAGGCGTGTGTATGGGCTTGTGAATGGGCTTTGGTATCTGGCTTCTTTTCTTCTTTCGTCTTCACGCTTCTTTAAATAAACGTTCCCGACTTTGGATTTTTTAGAAGTGTCGGTGAATAATTCCAACTCGTCTTATAATCTTTTGTTCAATAGACTCGAGTTCTTCGACATATATGAATCTTCCATCTTTGGCTCTATTCTTCGATAAATCTTCAGATAGGCACAATGACTTCAAATCTTTTGCATCTCTTGGACAGTAGTCTTCGTCTTGAGTCTTTTTCCTTGATAAAACCCGTGCAATCCCATGCTTTCTTCAATATTCATCCGGTTGACTCTGAAAACACAATAAACACAAAAACCACGCATAATTCCAAACAAATGATATTAAATACGTGTTTTGGTCTTGTTTTAGCCAGAATTAAGTGGTAAAAGGATGGGTGTTTTCACACCTATCAAATCCCCTACACTTAACCATTGCCATGCCCTCATGCAATGCTTAGCGTTAAAACAAGTTTACACTTTTCTCATAATTAATCAACCTTGGCCTTATTCAAATACTACTAATCAAAAGTTAAGGTACTAAAAGAAATTAAAACTTAAAAGGAAGCAAAAGGATAGAAAACCATTTTCACTTGAAAATAGCTACATGGAAATAACTTGCAAAGAGATCAAGGACTTACATTAGGGCTTTGGTGCTGCGAAGATTTATCACCCTCAAGTTTCACGTTCCCCAAACTAAGCTTAAAAACGAGATCATTGTTATTATAAGTTAGTAAATCAAACACTTACACACATGGCTTAATTATATGCTTAAACTCCCTTATTCCTAGGTGTATCTCTTATATTTTATTTTTGTCTTAGAATGATCATGAAGATGCATTTTTGGACTTATTTCGATAGTTTATTTAGGCTGAAAGCAAAGTAGGAAGATTTGATCAATAGTTAGCTAAAGGACAAAATCTCTTAAAACTGCTTCTCGGGATATCAAAAAGTTCATATCTTGGCATAACTCGGTTCACGATTTGAGACCTTTCTCGGGCCGATATTTGGCATGTACTTCATACTTCATATCTTGAGAGACGTTCTTGAGATAATGGTCTTCTCATCGTAATAGAGTTTCTTCACTTGGAGACTTTTGAGGGGTACTCCAACTTTGTTGACCACGACTTCATGATTATTTCTTCAATCTCTAATTGGGATTTCGAGATACAACGATCCGCCTCCTTTTCGGACTTGGATCTATTTATCCTCATACCTTGTTAGGGTCTTTTCGGATAGACTTCTCCATGATCTTTATGGGAGTTGATTGCTTTTCGTCGTGAGTCTTGATCCTTCATATTGATTTTGGGAATAATGATTTTCACATCACTTTTGGATCTTCAGCAATAAAATGGAATCCTCATGCCTTGTTAGGGCCTTTTCGGACTCGCCAATCTTCGCGCCCCCCTTCATAAGTTATGCCTTGGCTATGAACTCTTATCATTACCGAGCAAATTTTAAACGATCTTGGGCTAGAAGCTAAGTAACTTTTCAAATCGTACGACCTTACTTATTGCAGATAAATTATTAGCAAGTGATGGGAGAATAGGCAAATAATTACACCAAGTGAGCTTGTGCAAGAATACTGACTTATAATTAACTCTATCATTTCTAGTTCTCCACAATTTAAAATCTCAAGTAATGAGACTCGTGGATGCTTAGCCTAATAAACCAATTAAGGTCTACATGGTTAAGGATACTAGCTAGAATAAACTTGGATAAGTCTATTCGGGTTGAGTCAAAATAAACGCAACGGGCCTAATATGTCAAAGATTTCTAAACTAGCTACACCACTTTATTAATATTTTTGACTTTATTGTGGGATATATACATATGAAAGCAACGATAAAAATTTAAAAATTACGACAAAATGGCCAAAGTTAATAAAAAATTTGAAAAATGTTGAAAAATAGGATTTTCCGGTTAAATGAAGGCATTTTCATGGAAAAGTCCACTTAAAACTTCGATAGAAGTCCCCCCTACACTTAAGGTAAACATTGTCCTCAATGTTTAAGCATGTGGGAAAAGTCTCCCCTACACTTATGACATTGTGCACGTTGGTTAACTCAAGTTAAGGAAGAGACGACTAAAGTGATCAATGTCAAATGTGAGTATGAAGAAAATTGAATCACGATAGTTGAGAGATAGAACCGGATTTCGGATAACACGGGAGCACGATTCTTCAGAGATTCCAAGAGTGCACTTATCCCTGTAATCACATCACCATACAAAGACAAAGAACCTATAGGGGTCCCCCTACACTTAGGAGGTTAAAACATAAAAGGATAGATACTCAGGCTGCCTCCCGAGGAGCGCTTGTTTTTTATAACCGAGTCACGAGCCTGACTCGGCCCAAAATTAGTTCATGGGAAATATGGTGAGGGAAGGAATCATCTACTGAGAGGTGTCCTCACCAAAGTACAACTTCACTCGTTGGCCATTCACCTTAAAATTAGGTCCATTAGGTTGAGCGAGCTCGAGAGTACCATACGGAAAAATTTGGGCAATGGTGAATGGGCCGGACCAACGAGATTTCAGCTTGCCCGAAAGATTTTCAACCGAGAGTTAAAGAGTAACACTTTGTCTCCAACATGGAACTCTCGGTTTTTAATCTTGGAGTCGTGAATGAGCTTAGTCTTTTCCTTATAGATCAAAGAATTTTCATAAGCCTCATTACGGAGTTCATTGAGCTCATTGAGTTGGATCTTGCGTAGGTCACCGGCTTTGTTAATATCAAAATTAGCCCACTTCAAGGCCCAGTAAGCCTTGTGCTCCAACTCAATGGGGAGGTGGCATGCTTTCCCGTACACGAGACGATATGGTGTACAACCAATCGGAGTCTTGTATGCGGTACGAAAAGCCCACAAAGCATCATCAAGTTTATCAGCCCATGAGGCACGATGCTCTCCCACGGTCCTTTCAAGAATCCGCTTTAATCCTCGGTTGGATATCTCAGCCTGGCCATTAGTTTGTGGGTGGTAGGCTGTGGAAAGACGATGATTTACACCATACTTAGCCATGACTCTAGCAAATTGGTCATTGCAAAAATGAGTCCCACGATCACTAATAATGGCACGAGGCACACCGAATCTAGCGAATAGAGATTTCAAAAAGTTACAAACCACCCTTGCATCATTAGTAGGTAAAGCTTTGGCTTCAACCCACTTTGAAACAAAGTCAACGGCTACAAGGATGTATTTGTTTCCTTTAGAGGAAGGGAATGGCCCCATAAAGTCGATACCCCAAATATCAAAGATTTCACACTCTTGAATGAAATTCTGAGGCATCTCGTCTTTATGTGTGATCGTGCCTTGTTTTTGGCAAGCATCACATCGTTTAACCATCTCGTGAGCATCACGATAGATGGTGGGCCAATAAAATCCCGAATCAAACACTTTTTTGGCGGTGTAGTTGGGACTAAAGTGACCACCGGTGGGTCCTTTGTGGCAAGCATCAAGGATTTCCAAAGCTGTCGGTCCATCAACACATCGGCGAATAATCAAATCAGCACATTGTTTGAATAGATACGGGTCATCCCAAAAGTAAGTCTTAATATCGTTAAAGAACTTCTTCTTTTTCTGGGATGTTAACCCGTCAACGAGAATTCCACCCGCCAAGTAGTTTGCAATGTCTGCAAACCACGGGGTTTCATCCGCAGTCGAGTTGATAGACATTAAGGTCTCCAGGGGAAAAGAATCATTGATTTCTTTGTTCGGATGATCCCCCTGGTAAGGATCCTCAAGTCTACTGAGATGATCTGCGGCTAGGTTTTCAACTCCTTTTTTATCGCGAATTTCGATTTTAAATTCTTGGAGAAGCAAAACCCAGCAGAGAAGTCTTGGTTTGGAATCTTGCTTTGTCAACAAGTACTTCAGCGCGGAATGATCGGTGTAAACGATTGTGGTGGAAAGGACAAGATAGGGGTGGAACTTTTCAAAGGCATAGACAACAGCTAAAAGCTCTTTTTCGGTTGTCGTGTAATGCAATTGAGCCCCAGTCATTGTCTTGCTAGCGTAGTGGATTGGTTGGAAGTGTTTGTTCACTCTTTGTCCCAGAACCGCACCAATAGCAAAGTCACTAGCATCGCACATCAACTCGAAAGGCAGCTCCCAATTAGGGGTAACCAAGACGGGTGCCTTAGTTAGCTTATCCTTAAGCGAGTTGAAGGCTTCAAGACACTCTTTGGAAAAGATAAAAGGAGTATCTTTTTCCAAGAGGTGGGTCATCGGGCGAGCGATTTGAGAAAAATATTTGATGAATCGACGGTAAAAGCCCCGCATGACCAAGGAAACTTCTCACACCCTTCACTGTTGAAGGTGGAGGCAACTTAGCGATAACATCGACTTTAGCACGGTCTACTTCAAGACCGGCTTTGGAAATTTTGTGTCCTAGCACGATGCCCTCTTTTACCATGAAATGGCATTTTTCCCAATTAAGAACAAGGCGAGTGTCTTCACACCGCTTCAGCATACGTTCTAAATTGGCAAGGCAGGCAGAGAAAGAATCGCCATAAACCGAGAAATCATCCATGAATACTTCCATAGTGTTTTCCACCATGTCATGGAATATAGCCATCATTCACCTTTGGAACGTCCCAGGTGCATTACATAAACCAAAAGGCATGCGTTTGTAAGCGAATGTTCCATAGGGACAAGTGAATGTGGTCTTTTCTTGGTCCTTGGGATCGATGGGAATTTGAAAATACCCGGAGAAACCGTCTAAAAAGCAGTAATAGTCATTACCAGCTAGACGCTCGAGCATTTGATCCATGAAGGGAAGAGGAAAGTGATCTTTTCTCGTGGCATCATTGAGCTTGCGATAATCAATACAAACTCTCCACCCAGTAACGAGACGAGTGGGAATCAACTCGTTGTGTTCATTGGGAACAACGGTTATTCCGCCCTTCTTGGGCACACAATGGACGGGACTTACCCACGGCGAATCCGAAATAGGGTAAATCAAGCCGGCATCTAGAAGTTTGATAACCTCTTGTTTGATGACGTCATGAATTTTAGGATTAACCCTTCTTTGGCTCTGGATTGTAGGTTTGAAGTCATCTTCCATGAGAATCTTGTGAGTACAAAAGTTCGGATCAATTCCGCGGATATCGGAAATTTTCCAAGCAATTGCCTTCTTATGAGCTTTAAGCACGGCGATGAGGCGAGATTTTTCTTCTTCGGCCAAGTCCTTAGCAATGATGATGGGCGACTTCTTCTCTTCTTCAAGGAACACATACTCGAGATGGGGCGGCAACTCCTTATGTTCTAAATCCGGAGGATTTTCGATGGGAGGCATTTTCAAAGTCGGAGCATCGATAGCAATAACCGTGGGATATAGTGGAGAAATATTGTCTTCGTTGAGAAGGTTTTCAAAGAAATGCATGTCTTCATCCCCATTGGTGGGAGAATCATCAGTAGCTAAGTTCACATCTCCCATGGTGGCTTCAAGATTGTTCCAAAACAAATCACTTTCTCCAAATAAAGACAGTGATGAATCAATAGAGGAAACGGTTGCAACATTGGGAAGAGAGGTAGGAATACTCTTACAAGCATCTTTGAAGTGTTCTTCACAAGCCTCATCCAGAACGTCAATACAATTAACACTCTCGTATGAATAAGGTTGTTTAGACAACTTTCCCATGTTGAAGACGATTTTATCGTCACCCACTCTCATGATAAGCTCACCGGCTTCAACATCGATGAGAGTGCGACCGGTCCTCAGGAATGGGCGACCCACGATCAAGGGAACACGAGGGTCCATCTCGTAGTCGACGACGATGAAATCGGCAGGAAAAGTGAATTTGTCGACTCCTACAAAGACGTCTTCGGCTATCCCCACTAGATAAGCAACCGTACGGTTAGCTAATTCCAAAGTCATTTTGGTGGGGACTAGCTCAGGGAGAGATAATTGCTTCCAAACGCTTAGAGGCATTAGATTAATACTGGCACCTAGATCGGGTAGGGCCATGCAATTCTCTACTCCCGGGAAATTGCAAGGGATTAAGAAACGACCCGGATCACCAAGCTTGGTTGGCAATTTCCTTAAGAGCACTGCAGAGCAATTCTCATTAAGTTGGGTGTTGGCAATATCGAGAAGCTTTTCCTTGTCACTCAGAAGATCTTTAAACATTTTTGCGTATTTAGGCATGTGAGCGAGAGCGTCAACGAAGGAGATATTGAAATTCAGTTGTTTTAACATTTTAAGAAAGTTCGAAACCTGAATATCATCCTTGCTTTTGAGCTTCTCTTTCCTCAACCTAGATGGATAAGGTATATCGGAAGAAGAGGAAGGCTTTGGAATAATAGGATCACTTACATCCTTGGGTGGAGGAGGGGTAGAAGTAAGAGGTGGAGAAATTGGGGAAGGAGAAGGATGAGGAATAGAGGCAGGTGACTCGTTCTCCTTAGTCACAATCACCGGTGGAGGTATAGGAAGCTCGGGTTCCTTGGTACCTTTGCCACTGCGAGTGGTGATTGCTTTCATCTCCCCTCTTGGATTCGCAACGGTGTTACTTGGAAGAGTACCCGAAGAAGAGGGTTGATTACCGTGGAAGAAACTAGCCATCATGTTCCTTAAGTCATTCGTTTGACTATCCATAGTGTTTCTCATATCAGCTCTCAGATCGTTCCCTTGTTTCACTAGGTCTGCTTTCAAGTTGCGCACTTCCTGTTGGAGATTGTCCATGAGCACATCGTTAGTCTTCATGTAGGTTCCAATGTCTTGATGTAATGCGGGGGTTTGGTTGGGAGGAGCATTGTATGCGGGTGGTTGATAAGCAGGTTGCTGGTAAACTTGGTTGTTTCTTTGAGGTGGTTGTTGCTGTTTGTGAGGTGGGATGTATGGTGTACGAGGTTGTTGTTGTTGTTGAGGAGGGCGGTTGAGGTTTTGTTGTTGGTTTGGGTTGTTAGGATTAAAACCAGGTGGTGAGAGATAGTTGTTGGAGCGGTAGCTAAGCAAATTACGGTCACCTTGAGGTCTAGCTTGATAAGAAGGTTGAGGATAGGTGCCATAAGCTGCACTCACATTTTCAGAAGGGTAGTCTTGGGTGGTAGTACAAGTGGTGTAAGAGTGAGGACCCCTGCATATCTCGCATGGTTGGCTAACAACATTAACTTGAGCGTCTTTAGCGTTTCTAGCGTTGATGCTGTTGGTGTTGCTGGCGGTTTGGGTAGCAAGCGATTCAAGAAGCGTAGTGATTTTTTCAATTCGCTTATCGTTGTCACTAGTACTAGCACTAGCAACATTGGTCCGAACACTCTTGGTTTGCACACGAGACTTATTCTCAATGATATCCCAAGCAGCATTGGAAGTCTTAGCCAAAAGATTACCCCCCGAGGCACTGTTTAGTGAATCTTGGTCACTCATGCTTAAACCATTGTAAAAAGTATTAATTTAATGCACTTTGATAAAACCATGTTGTGGGCATTTTCTTAAAAGATCTTTAAAACGATCCCAAGATTCACTGAACGACTCATCGTACTTTTGTTCAAAATTTATGATTTCATTCCGCAAAGCGGTAGTACGAGAGGGTGGGAAAAAGTAATTGATAAACTTGGTTTCCAAATCCGTCCACGAAAGAATACTCTGTGGCGGTTCCTTAGCAAGCCAATGCCGGGCTTGTCCCTCTAAAGAAAAGGGAAAAAGTTGTAACCGGATTACCTCTTGTGGAACACCATTGAATTTGACCGTGTTGGTTAGTTGCAAGAATCTCTTGATGTGGTCATGTGGATCATCAATGGTACGCCTCAAGAATGGTTGAGCAGAGACCATCTGGATAAAGCCGGATTTAAGCTCAAAATTGTTGGCTGCAATCGCTGGTATAACAATTGGATCAGTGTTGCCATCTACATGAGCTTGCAGCAGTTCAATCATCGGGCGATTATCCGGTAGAGGCTCATTGTTGTTGTTATTATTCATGTTGTTGAAAGGTGGGTTGTTGTTGTTATTATTGTTGTTTTGAGGTGGTATGTTGTTGTTGTTTTGTACACCGGCCATGTCTAAGTTATCGAGAGGCTCGGGCTCTTGATAAGACGTTGATCGAGTGCGCATACACCTGCAAAAGAACTAACAAGAGAAAAACAAAGCAAAAATATTTTTGGTTCTTTTGTGTTTTTTACTTTTTAGGATTTTTGAAATTTTATATTTTTTTTTAGTGTTTTTGAAAATTTTTTATGAAAAAGTAACGTTCACGGGGAACGGATCCCAAAATCCAAGTTCTCACAAAAAACTGTTGATCTTAACGAGAAGAGCCGGCAGCGGCGCCATTTGATACTAGCATTTCGTATGGGTTCTCTAAATTCTCTCGATATCCTCTCGAATTGATCTCGGCTCTAAGTGGAATGATTTGTTCTTGGTTAATAAGAAGGAGTTGGTTTGTTAATCTATTTTAGACTAATGACAAATAAGAAAGTGTCGAAGAGTAAAATTAAAGCTTCAAAAGACTAAACTAAATTGACAAGTTAAAAATGAATGTTTGAAAACTTAAAGGCAAGAGAAAAACATTTGAGCACTTAATAAAAACTAACACTTAAAACTTTGTAAAATTTATAAGACTTAATCTATCGGAATATAGAATTGCAAAGCTATCGGAATGTCAAAATTATGCCCATCGGAATATAACTAAAACCAGTCCATCGGAATCTTTGCCAAAACAATCCATCGGAATAATTAAAATGCAAGCTGTCGGAATGATGTCTTATCGGAAAGTCAGATCGGAATGTTGTAAGAACCCTTTGTCGCAATGTCAGATCGGAATAAGGTAAATAAAAATTGGCCAGAGTTTCGACTTAATAAGGACCTTAGCCCCGTCGGAATGTGCGATCGCAATAAGCGATCGCAATCCTTGATCGGAATAAGGTGGATTAACCAACCTATCGCAAAGTAAAACCCCACTTGGGTTATTGCGATACAAATCAGAAACCGTCGGAATAAGTGTAAACCCTTATGTTGCGATGGAAACAATTTAGTTCCGAAATTGGTGGTAACTTAAAATCTC
This sequence comes from Glebionis coronaria, assembly GCA_025667525.1. Classification (NCBI taxonomy): domain Eukaryota; kingdom Viridiplantae; phylum Streptophyta; class Magnoliopsida; order Asterales; family Asteraceae; genus Glebionis; species Glebionis coronaria. The sequence goes on along the minus strand of CM046879.1, from coordinate 202,577,038 downwards.
AATAAGCAAAATCAATAAGCTAACTATCCAAAACTTAAACGACTCAAAAAGCTTAAATTTAACAACTTTTGAAAACGTAAAATCATAAACTTTATAAATGAAACTTTTGAATTACTAAAACATATATGAAATCTGAAATCAATAAGCCAAAACAAGAAATAAGCTAATAAGCATTAAGAGCCTATAGCTTATACGTGTATGAACTTAAGAAGAAACAAGAAAGATTAAACTTGATCACGAACTCATTCAATAATTCAAATCGTATGAAATGAAGCAATAGGATCAAATGATTAAGGAAATCTAAGAAATGAAGAAAAAGATTAAAGAACTTAAAAGGTTAACTTGAATAAGATTAATGAAATCCAAAGTACAAAAAGCTTAAAACTTGAAAGATGAAAACAAAGAAGAAATTTAGTGAGAGAAAGTTTGGAACTTTCTCTCTCTAAAACTAGAGAAAAATGAAAAAAACTAAAAAACTAACCAAGTGTGTGAAATTTGTGAAGTAAGGGCCTTTATATAGGCGTGTGTATGGGCTTGTGAATGGGCTTTGGTATCGGGCTTCTTTTCTTCTTTCGTCTTCACGCTTCTTTAAATAAACGTTCCCGACTTTGGATTTTTTAGAAGTGTCGGTGAATAATTCCAAATCGTCTTATAATCTTTTGTTCAATAGACTCGAGTTCTTCGACATATATGAATCTTCCATCTTTGGCTCTATTCTTCGATAAATCTTCAGATAGGCACAATGACTTCAAATCTTTTGCATCTCTTGGACAGTAGTCTTCGTCTTGAGTCTTTTTCCTTGATAAAACCCGTGCAATCCCATGCTTTCTTCAATATTCATCCGGTTGACTCTGAAAACACAATAAACACAAAAACCACGTATAATTCCAAACAAATGATATTAAATACGTGTTTTGGTCTTGTTTTAGCCAGAATTAAGTGGTAAAAGGATGGGTGTTTTCACACCTATCAGCGTCTCAAGCTTTATTCGGATAAGAGTGTTAATATTTGTTCTACGAATAAAATGAGACATACAACAACCCGGGGCGAAGCCCGGGCTAAAATCCTTGTTATAAATATAATTCACCCTAAACTTAAAATTGCTATAACTTTCAAACGAATTTTTTTACGAACATTTGATTCCATTATATTTTTTGGAGTTTTATTGTCTTTAATTCGGTATGCATTTTGATTTATAAACTATAACTCTTTCAGTTAACTTTTAAGTAAGTATTGATTTTCTTAAAAATTTGGACTTTTTCGGCTCAGATTTTGTCTAGCTTAAAGGTCGTATTCCACAAAACCTAAAATATTAAAGTTGTACCCTTTGCCATTTTAAACCCATAAATTCCAGCCACTCAAATCGGATGTCAAATAAGTAAGATATTAACATGACGTTTTAATTATATTTGTTGCATACAATATGTTTGATGGGATGTCTAGATTTTTAGTGTTAAAACACTAATATTATTACAACAAAGCACCACTAATAGTTTTACTAATGTAAGATTCAAAACGTCTTTTTTTAGTTTTTTAACTTTTACACAACGAACGTTGTTTTATTGTGTTTTTAACTATAAAGTTAATATTAAATTCAAATTAGGAAGTTTTAAAACATAAAAGTTATACCTTTTAGTTCAATCTTTACTCATGTTTATAAACAACATGGATAATTATGAACATGGACAAAGAGTGATGAACAACACTAAATGATAAAGAAAACTAATAGATAAGCATGACTTTATATTAATGAACAAAGCTTATAATTAATGAATAACATTCTTTTATTAATAAAAAACATGTAACTTGATGTTTTTTTCTTTTAATCAATTAGTGGTGTTCATTAATTTGTCAACAAGACACAACTGATGAACAAGACTAACTGATGAGCACTTACGAACAACAAGTAAATTTCTTTTGTCTTGTTCATTAATTAGTCTTGTTCATCAGTAGTTAGTCTTGTTCACAAGTTCACCAACAATACTCATTATTGATAAACAATACTAATTGATTAACAATGACACTAACTGATGAACACTCATGAAAAACACGTAAACACTCATGAAAAACACGTAAACTGATATTGTATTGTTCTAGTCTTTTTCATCAATAATTAGTCTTGTTCATCAACAAGACTTATGAACTAATGAGCACGGCTAACTGATGAACACTTATGAATAAAATATAGATTGATGTTCTCTTGTTCGTCAATTCGTATGTTCGTTAGTTAGTGTTTTCCATCACTCTTAGTCAATCTTCACAATAAGTTATCTACAAAGAAGATTGGTCCATTGAAAATTATGAAGAAGATGAACTTGAATGCTTATCGTTTAAAGTTACCAAACCATATTCGATGTTCTGATGTAGTTTTCTTATCCTGATGATTCTTCTGATGATGATACTGTTGGGCATTCGAGGAAGAACTTTATCTATCTAGGGGGAATGATGGAGGAACAATTATTGAAGAACGGGCTGACTTGTTTCTGGAAGCCCAAGATCGTTGAATAGGGCTTTCTTAAAACGGTCATAACTTGAGCATCGTAAGTCCGTTTTCAGCCCGTGACTTGTCAAAACGATTGGAAAAATGAGAGGAGCGACATTGTAACCATATTTTAGATGGTTGTTTTTCGAGGCCCAAAAAGCCATTTTAGTATGATTTATTAGCATTTTTGTGTTATTTGCATTTTCTATTAGACTTTGTCTTTGGGATACAGACTAACCCATTGATATATTAGGATTTTTTTTGTTCCCTGACATTATTAAACATTATGTTGTAACCCAAGTAAGGCAGTTATCAGATTAGTAAAATTTAAACCATTGATCGATGTTTGCTAAGTTTTTACCCTAATAATCGGTATTCATTAGAATCAATGATTGTTGGAAGAATTGTTTCAAGTAATCACTAAAATCAACATATCCAATTTATTTATTTGTTTCTAGTCTACATCAAAAACTAAAAAGGTGTCTTTTATTTCCTCTACCATATTAAGCTCTTATGTGCTAAGATATCCTAACATGAAGGTTATGTTACAAGCCATGTCCTCCATCTACCTTGCTAGATGATCTAAATATAAGTTTCATCATTTAACTGTATTATTTGATTGTTAATCACTATTTGGCTTGAATTCTTTAAATATAATTGCATGTTGAGACATAATATGTGTAATTTATTTCTTTAAGCTTTGTTGGGAATAATATTAGTGTTGGTCTACATTACACTAGCAGTATTAATTTTACTAATACCGGTAGTAGTATTCTTAGTACTAGTTGCATTACTGCTAAGTAGGACGTGGTTAAACCTTGGTGCTGGTATGAATATTAGTACCGAGTTAGAGATAAAGATAAAAGACGTGTTCCATAATGATAGAAGATATTATGTATATCTTCTAAGAGTTTAAAATTATTTGTTCATATCTTTGTCTTGTAAAGGAGTCCTTACACTATAAAAGGAGGCCCTCAGTCTAGGTTTTATATACGAAATCATTAGCTCTCTGCATTGTATTCTTACTTCAAAGTTGTAACCTAGTACTTTGTGTTAAGGGTATTAGTATTATTAATATTGAAGCATTCAGTTTACATCTCTTGTCAATACTATATACATATATTCTTCATAATCTCAAAGAGTAGATTTTGCATACTCTTTGATATCATTCAAAATTTCTACTAAGTTTATATAGGATTTATCCATTATAGGCTAAGTCTTCAAGCTAAGAATCAAGATCTAAGGGATCAACAAGTGGTATCATAGCTTGTTGAGAAGCTTTGATCTTGAAGGTTATTCAAGAACTCTTTTACTAAAGAGATGGAGTCAGAAACTACACTACGTAACAATATGAATAAGGTTTCGGTGTTCAAACAAGGAGAGTTTGAGGAATGGAAATTCAGATTTACTCAATTTGTGTAGATGTACAATTGGGATATGTGGGAAGTAATAGTCCATGGAGACACTCACACCAAGCCTATGTTGGTTGATGTGAAAGCACTTGAAATATTGCTTGCAGAAAAGAAGAAGAGGTCTAGTGATATGAAAGCTAGAAGTATTGTCATGCAAGCAATATCATATGAGCATATTCTTGCCTTTCAGTAATATGAAGATGCTAAATCTATGTTTGATGCCTTTGTTCTGAGGTTTGGTGGGAATGGCTCTACAAAGAAGGCCAATAAAGCATTGTTAGAATCAATGTTTGAAAACTTCAAAGCTGAGGGATCTGAATCTCTAGACTCTATTTACAATAGACTTCAAGGAATTATGAGCAAACTCATTACTCAAGGAGGAAAGGCTGACATGAGGAAATAAATGCTAAGTTCCTAAGGCATATGCCTGCTGAAATGGCTACATAGGTATCTATTTGGGAAAACAATAAGGATATTGATCAGTTCAATATTGATGATATGTACAATCACTTTAAAGTGGTTGCGCAGAAACTTAAGAAGAAGACTGGATTAGTCTCTAATGACACTAACTTGGCATTCATATCAGGTTCTAGTCATGCCAGTAAAGAAAACTCAAAAGGTTCTCTTAATGTTGGTAGTATATCTCTTAATACTGGTAGTGCATTATCTGGTTATGATGAATCAATTGCTAGTACTGTTGGATTAAGTGATTGAACTATTTATGAATTCTTGTCCACCTATGAGAATGTAGTAGAGATTGTTGCTGATGATTTGCAACAGTTAATTGATGATGATCTTGAAGAGCTAGAAATAAAAAACCAACTTTCTTTTCTCAACATGAGGGCAAGGAGGTTTTTAAGAAGAACTGGAAAGAAGATCATTCTTAATGTTGGTGATAAGACTAGCTTTGATAAGTCAAAGGTGGTGTTGGAAATTCGTTTTTACGTATTTAGGAAGGATCGGTCACTCACACAATATATCTAGTAGTAGCTTGTAGTCATAACAATATAAACTAAGTAAACAAGGCATAATCCCGGTCCATCTACACATGGCCGGTGGCCCATTATAAGCCCAAGCCCATCTTGTGGGCTTGGGTATATAAATTCTCTCTTTAGTTGGAGAGGGTTGGTTGTTCACATTATTTCACATAGTACACATGTGTTTTTTCACTTTCTCTCTCTTAAAGTGTGTGTGTAACCCTTTCTAGCTCTACTATTTCTCTCTAAGATAATCAAGGTTTACTAATTCTACAAATGGTATCAAGAGCCATGGGGTGATTTTTTTTGTTTTTGTGTTTGAATTTTTTTTTTGGTTCGTGTATTTTACTTTAAAACCTCTCGTTCCAATTTTTTTTCCTTGTTTTTTAGCTTAAATATTTACAAAAAGATCAATCTTTGATCTAGTATCTTTGTGATATAGGTAAAGTTTCTCAAAAACTAGGAATTCGTCTTTGTTTGGTTTGATTTTTTGCTCAAAAATTCAAAAAGAAAGTACAATTCTTGATTTTCAATTTTTTCGCTTAGATTTCAAAAAGTTTTGACTTTAAGCTTCTATATACCTTAGATTGCCCAAAAATACAAATTTGTTCAGTCAAAAGTCTTAAAAATCGCGTTTTTGGAAGGTTTAAAAAAGTGTGTTTTGAAAAATAGGAGAATTAATTTGAACCTGCAGAAAACATGCGAATTAATCTGCACTGCAAAAATAGGCGAATTATTTTGGTCAGAAAACAGGCGATTATTTTGTTAATGAAAAACAGGCAAATTAATTTGGCAGTTTTGCAAAAACAGGCGAATTAAGTGTACGTGAGTTACACTTCGACAAACAAATTAACGTATTTTCCTAGCCGTCGTAATCGCAAATTTTCGAAAAACATGCGACTTAAATCTTCATGGCTAAAAACAGGCAAATTAAATCAGGAGAATTAATTTAGGCGAAATAAATCATGAGAATTAAAACAGGCGAATTAAATCCAAATTTGCAAAATATGATAATTATTTCCACACTTGCAAAACATGCGAATTATTTCTGTTTGATTCGATACATGATTTATTTTGGACTTTAGACTTAAGTGAACTCTATCTTTGGACATTTGTTACTTTCTTTGGAATTAGTAGATTTAACACAACATATACCAAGCAAAGACGTTAAGCTTTTTACGGTTTCATCGTTGGTTTATAAAATCTCGTGAATTTATTTCTCAGTTTCTCCACGATTTGTCAGATCTCGTATTGTACTTATAATTTTAAGAAAAATTAATTTCTTTCATGGTTCGATCAACGAGTAATCCTTTATTATCACCATGGAGTACACATCTCTTACGGATAAGTCCATCTTGTTGGGTACGGATAATCGTCCACCAATGTTGGGGAAGGAAATGTACGAAACATGGACATCTAGAATGGAACTTTATATGATGAATCGCGAAAATGGAATCTAATTTTGGACTCTTTTAAATCTAGACCATTAGTTTATGGTACCATTACGGACGGTGCGGTAACTCGTCCTCGTACAATAGTCGATTTGACTGCCGAGACTAAGATTCAAGCAAAGTGTGATATTCTAGCTACAAACATTATCCTCCAAGATCTCCTGCCAGATATCTACAAACTCGTGAGTCATCACAAAGTGGCCAAAGAGTTATGGGTGAGAATTAGCATTTTGATACAAGGAACCTCGTTAACACAACAAGACCGAGAGTATAAGCTATATGACTCGTTCGATAAGTTTGCTTATGTTCCAGGGGAGTCTCTTCATGACTATTACTTGAGATTCACTTTACTGATGAATGAGCTTAATATTTTTTATATGAAGATACCGGAGTTTCAACTTTTCACCAAGTATCTGAATACTCTTCCTCCCGAATAGAGCAAGTTTGTGACGGATGTTAAGTTGGTTAAGAATTTGCGTCATACCAACGTGGTTACATGGATCAACTTCAAGCTTATCTTCAACAACACGAACGCCATGTGCAAGAGATTCGGTTGTCAAAATCTCAAGTTTATGATCCACTTGCCATGATTGCTTTTCACCAAATGACTCCTCAACCAAGCTTGGTGTCACACCCCACCATAGCGGAATATGGGGCGCGACGTATGGATATCATCACAACAATAGCGTGTCTATAGAGATAACTAAATGAAATGGAAATATCATAAATGGTGACACAATGTCATGAAGATATCTCAAACAATGCAGGCGTCTAGGTAAGTAGGTAACAGGTCTACCTCTTACCAAAGACATACAATTAACACACAACAAACATATAGGTGTCTACAAAGTATCACTTATTCAAAATATAAATAAAGACTAAGAGGAAAGGGGGTTCCTCCAAATACAATCCTAAGCCTCCCAGCTAGCCACTCTTATTCTCACGCTTAACCACATTCTCACTTGAAAGAGAGACTAAAACACGTCAACATAAAGTTGGTGAGAGTCATAAGTTTAGACTCCAACTCCAAAACAAGTATAAGCTGTGAATAATAACCATCAATAAAAGAACATATGGACAATGTGTTACAATTATGCATTAACAACTACCATTCAAGATTAACCATACATCCCAATTCCAAGGCTCCAAGCCTTACCAATCACCATATTTCCAAGGCTCCAAGCCTTACCAATCACCATGGTCCCATAGGCGCCCATACACCTATGAACCAATCCCAAGGCCCCGCCTTGTCAATATCCCTTTGGTACCAAGTCAAACCACAATAACAATCAAGAATCACATAGCGGTTAATCACATAAATGTACACACAAGTCCATCACAAACCATAAAAACATTCACAACACTAGTTACAAAACCACACAGTGTCTCTTCCATCCCATTTGGAATTCAAATCATAAAAAGACATGGGACTATGAAATTCACCTGAACAAGCTTATCCAAGTATTCGCGCTCTAGCACAAATCTAAACACACAAACGTATACAATCAAGGCATGAACCACATACCAAAATAGCTCATCAATCTATGATGGATATCTAACCTTCTCCTACAACTTAACCCTATTTATATGCCATATGCATCTCATTACACCCCTATATAAAGCCTTTAACTTAGTTTAGTTCATAACTTATCCCGTTAACATTTAACCCAAAACAGTCCTGTTTTTCATACTTCAAACTATGGGTCGAACACCCCCTTAACCAAAATAACATCCAATGTAGAAGAAACCCTATGCCCTTACATGTGTTAGCTAACTCTCACATTTGGACGCAACCATAAAGCTACTTTTAAGTCCTCCATATATATATATATATATATATATATATATATATATATATATATATATATATATATATATATATATATATATATATATATATATATATATATATATATATATATATATATATATATATATATATATATATATATATATATATATATATATATATATATATATATATATATATATATATATATATATATATATATATATATATATATATATATATATATATATATATATATATATATATATATATATATATATATATATAGTTTTACATATCCAGAATTTACTTATTTTGAACATATGAAAAGTTTGTTATGATCATAGGGTCTTAGCCGATTCAAATTTTTATCCCCAATGCAGATCCTTCCTATAATATATAAACTAACTCCCACGTTCGTTTGAAGGTCCAACTATAACCCTAAGTACCCCAAACAACTCAAAACATAAAATGAAAACAGGCTGATCCAAAAACTATTTTGAAACCCGACTGTATACACGCCAGTTAACACATAAACGCGTAAAGGCACGTAATTTGCACAAAATAAAAACTAAGTGACGAACCTCAAAACCGCGGTTGTCACATCACTCCCTCCTAATTGAAATCGTGTTCCGAGATTTACTCCTTAGGATCAGTCACATCATTAGCAAACAATTGAGGTACTTGTTCCTCATGAACTCCTCCCGTTCCCAAGTGAACTCTTGTAAAACCCGCATGCTTTTACCATGAATAGTACCCTTACGATCGTACGTACATGATTAGAACTTTCCTTTTATAGCACGTTTACGTTTCATGAACAAGAATGACAAGTATTACGTACGTGTTATATCATGATAAGTATTTATTACGTATTAAGACACGATAATTATTTCAATAATAATTACAATCACGAACATACGAACATGAAATCATGAACGTAAAATAATCATGAGCGTAGTATTACGTATGTATATATATTTATTACGATCACGAATAAATATATTAAGTCACGAACGATAACTAATTAAATCACGTAAAACACAAACACGAGAACACACTAAATATTAGTCACGAGAAAAGTACGGGTTACCCCCATGTGGGCCCCTACCCGCGGCTACAACAAAGACAAGGGCCAAGCCCATTCAATTTTACTAAACAAGAATTAAGGAGGAAGTTATTTTCATAATAACAAAATTTAGAAAATACAAGAAACCCTAAAATCTTTTTCTTTCTCCTTGTTCTTGGCCGCCGGGTTTAACACACACCAAGGGTGTGTTTGATTGATTTTTGTGTTGATTTATTGCAAGGATTGTTAGTGTGTTCATCATCCTTCGATTCACGTGATCGGTATAAACTCTAAACCTCTTTTCTTTATATGATTTTGATTTATAAATCACATGAAATCATGAATGTTTTTAATAACAAATTAAAAACAAGTAAACATATGTAATTAAACATGAGGGTAAATTAACTAATGGTTAAGGGGTGTTTGTTTGTTGGCCGACGCATGAACCGAGCCCCAAGGGGGTCTCGGCTTGCTTTGATTCACACCAACCGAGACCTCAAGGTCTCGGTGTAGTGGTCTTGTGTCAGGGCAACAAGAACCAAGGGAAACCCTGACCTCGGTCGGGGTATGTTTGTGTCGGGTGGGTCTCGGCTTAAACAAAGAAACCACCACCGGCCTAAGCCGGTGGCTAAATATGGAAAGCAGGGGGAACCGAAGGCCACGACAGCAGGGGGAACACTGGCTAGCCGGTGGGAACCCATGCTAGCCGGCGGCTAGATTGACCAAGGGTGCGTTTGTGACCGGTTCATGGGTCTGGTTCACACATGTTTAGATTAAAACACGTTTCGGTTCATGGGTCACTTTTTACAAGATTAATTATATGTACAAGTTTATATTTTTACAAGAATTAAATTAAATTAATTAAAACATGTACATGATTAATTTAATTTATACATGACTTACGTTATTAATATTATTATTAATACATGAATTTTAACCTAAGTAATATTTACCTTATTTAGACTATGTACTTAATTAATTATTTAAATCATGACTTATAAATAATTAATTTACATAACTTAGGTTATATTATTAATAGATAATAATACATGTTTTAACCTAAGTATTTTTACTTTTATTTAATTAAACCATGTTATATTTAATTAATACTTTAACCTATAGTTTATTTAATTCACATGAAATAATTAATAAACCATACTATTTAATTACATGACTTAGAATATTAATTAGTAAACACTTAGGCTTATATAATTAGCTTAATAATCCATCTTATATCTAATTATGGAAACTTTCTATTTTTAGAAACTTATTTAATTAAGGCACCTGATCAATTTATGGAAACTCTCTATTTTTAGAAACTTATATATTTTAAGCAGTAAATCTATTTTTGGAAACTTTCTATTTTTAGAAACTTTCTATTTTTGGAAACTTTCTATTTTAAGAAACCTGCTATTTTTAGACAAGTATAATAATACATGAAATACTTAAACAGAATAGACAGAATACATGATAAACACAGTATAAAGCTTAAATCAGTAAAACGTGACATGAACACATAAAACAAGCTAAGACATAATATAAAACCAGTTACGTACTCAGTACTCAGATACTTATACACGTATGTATTTATGTAGCATTAGTGATACCGAAGTAGGACTCTCTTCCGTTCGTCTTCTTCGTTCACTGGACACAAGGTACGGATTCTTCGTCCTTTCAGTATGGACATTCTTCCTTATTAGGATTTCCCGTATGCAGCCAACTTTTTTCCCCAGTATATGTTTTATATGTTTTTGAATTGCTTATGTTTAATTAGAATACCTAAAGCTATCTACATGCATGACCAGTTTCACCTAGTTATGGAGGTACCATAACCATAACACTGGAGGCACCAGTGTTATGACTGCACCAGGCGGAGTGATAGCTCGTGGCGTCCCTTTCAGCTTTTGGCCATATTATTATTATCAGGTGGGGCGTATGGGTGCATCCTAGTTTACATGTTTTCAGCATATTATTCAGTGTGAATGTGGTGTGTGCCTTGCATCCTTCACAAGGAGCTGATCCCTCCTACCCAAACCAGTATATTAAATTAGAGGCAGCCCCTTTAATTTGCATGACGAGGTCACCCCTCCAAGTATTCATGCACGTTGATAATTCATGACCTATATTGGCTAATGGTAAACACGTTAAACAGTTTTTACAAGATAAACATAAGGCTTTTCAAACTATAAAACCAGTTTTACTAAGATATAACCACGTTATCCAGGACTTAGTCTTTTTCGCTGCTTCATGCTTACATGTTATATTATTCATGCTTTACTTGTATATCCGTGCACTGAGCTTTATGCTCAGCCGTTTTCCTTTTCATGTTCCTAAAATGGCAGGTACTCAGGGACGCTCGTAGGCTTTAAGCGTACGTGCACATGGATTGGAATCTTTCTACCCTTCTTTACTTTATGCATTTCCTTATACTTTGATACTCATTTCCATGGACATTGTTTAGTCCTTTCATTTACATTACTTATGTTTGTGTGTGATGAGTTCTACTTTGGGATACCGATGTTTGATTCTGGTATTTCCTTTATGGTCATGTGATGTTTTATACATTTATCCTTGTATGCTTTGATGACAGGCCATAAACACGCGTGACATTCCATTTATTATAATAGGGTGTTATAATTATGGTATCAGAGCCAAGGTTTCGACCTGTAGGCTCTCAAAATATGACCTGTGATTAGTGGGTAGTCACTATGGTCTTCCTAGAACTGACAGTCGGTTTTCATGCATTCATCATTTTCATGCATACATATATATGTCATTGTCGCAGGTTTATGACTAAGTAATGGTTGGTACAGGACTGGCCCTATTAAGTCGCATGTGTTTTATCGAAACTTTTAAATTTGGGACCGACCCATTAGCGTCCCCTCGCCATGTCTTTTGTTTTGATTGAACTGACCATAAGCATTCACTCTCGCGCATAAAAAGGTTTTCATAAAACTGCATCATGCATTCATGTACTAGTTTTCCTACATAAAAATTTTCTCATGATTTATTGGTATAATTTTTATTTCATGTATATAGTTTATGTTTTGATCAGTTTAATCATGTATTTTATGTTATACTGTTAGATGGTTCTCACACGCGAGCAGGAACAACTCAATGCAGCAATCCAAGCTACAATGCAAGCTATGCTTCCTCAGCTGAGGAACGAAATCAGGGCTGAGGTTCAGGCTGCCAACAACCAGCAGCATCACCCAGTACCTCCTCCTCCTCCTCCTCCAGCAACATTGGCCACATGGCTAGACAGATTCAATAAGCTCCGCCCTCGAGCTTTCGAGAGAACGGATAGCCCCAGTGAAGCTGAAAGCTGGTTGGCTCATATTGAGAATATCTTCGATGCTTTGGGCTGTGACCCCGTCTTCAAGTCGAGGTTGGCATGCTACCGGTTCGAAGGTGATGTGTTAGCATGGTGGATAGCACTAAAGCAGTCTGAGGGAGGTGATGATTGGGTGGCTGGTATGACTTGGGCTCAGTTTTGGGGTAGGGTAATGGAACAGTTCTTTCCCAAGGCTGAGCAGGACAAGCTGAAGAGAGAGTACCATGGGATCCGACAAAGAGCTGGTGAGAATAGCAACGAGTTCATGCAGCGCTTTCTTCGCTTGGCTGGTTTCCTTGGTGCAGCAGCAGGTACTCCTGAAGAGCAGGCACACCACTTCAGGTGGGCTCTTCGTACATCGGTGGCAAACAACTTGGTTTGTGCTACGTTCAATACGGTAGCACAAGTGGCTGATGCAGCACGTAAGCTAGAGATTCTGCAGGAAAGAGATGAGTTCGGGGAAGCAGAGAGACCCGATAAGAGGTAAACATGCATATTCAAACGGTGGCCAATCCGTATTCTTTCAGTATATGTCAGTATTTCATCCCTTTAAAATGTATCTTCCAGGCAAAAGACTGGGGACCGTGTAGAACAATGATAATCTTTATGAATCAAGAGGGTTGATGTTTTCTCGAGAGAGAAACTTAGAGAGAGAAATGAAAGAAACTTGATGAGTCCTATGATCGTTGGGCTCAATGGTTATGAACCATATATCTAGGTTTGATCATCGTTCATATGATAACATAGCGGAAAAGAACAATGATCATGACAAGGTGTTTAGGCACAAAGAACACATGAATTAAAAACAAATTGGGATGTTCATTATATTAATAACAAACATCCACTAGACGTGTATACATTGAATCCCACGTCTAGTGCGACACACACTTTAGGTTTACATTGTGATTGAATAATATGATTAAAACCTACGTCCTATGTTTTCTTTATATACTAGAAAACATAGCTTACAAAGAAAGCTAAAGTAATAAAAAGACTCCAACGGCTTGTTCTTTTGCAACTTGTACTTTTTAGCCCTTGTCTTCTTATTTTGTTGTGTTTTGACTTATCAACTTAATAATTGGACCCAACAATCTTCCCCTAGTTGATGATGTCAAAACACTCTTCTTAAGCATGAATCCTTTGTATTTAGTACATGATCTCCAAGAAGCTTCCCCTTAAGTATAGCACATATTCTTCCCCTTTTTGACACATCAATAGGGAATATGTGAAAGTATGCAATCTTGTAGATTCTCCAAAAGTAGCTCTATGTAATGATCCTGAAGAAAAATAAATAAAGTAGTCTTGATGTAGAAGTAAAATGCCACAAACCTATGTTCCATGTCTTGTTTATCCATGTGATGAAGAACTTATACCAAATAGAGAAAATATAAGTAGACCTCGATCCCTTGTCAATATTCTCATCCTATGTGAGACACTGAGCACGATAATGTAACTCCTTCAAGTGTTTATGACAAGTCTTCATCACCAACTATGTAAGCACGAACAAGTTACCATTAAAGTCAGTGCTGAGGACCACGACTTTAAGATATGATAGAACACAAACTTACGAAAATTTCCTTCAATCATCAAACTTCCCATAAGAATTCTTCCCCTTAAGCTAACACCTCTTCATGATGAATTTAATGGAATAACATCTTCATACCATATGTAAAAGCATCAAGATGGATAACTCTTTTACAAGGCTATCCCGATTACATAGTTTAAATATCCATCAAATTCCCACGAATAATTCCTAACTCACTTTAAAATCATTAATCCTTTTAAAAATATCCGAGCCATAAATATCATAATGATATTCTGAATTAAACGGAGATTCCATGTACCTTATGTGTGTCTTTCCCTTCTTTTTGTGTGCTTAAAAACGTACCAGTTTTTCTCAAACAGCAGCAAACAGTGTGTTACCCGAGATCATTCTTTGTCCAATATCCTCCATGTGTATTGCCCGATATCAGACAACACGTATCAGCGTTGAAACACATATCTCGGACAACACTGTCAACCTAACAGTGTTGACTTATTCCTTGTCAGCGTCGAAACCCTTCCTGTCAGCGCCCAAACAACAAATGTCAGCGCCAACCGAAAATCCTATCAGCGTTCACGTAAGCTTTGTCAGCGTCCCCTTTTGCTGACGTCACAGCAGCTCATATCAGCTTAGAAAAATAAAAAGAACTTTTAACTTTCCTTTGACAACAAGCTACATATATATACCATCGAAAACTAATCCAGCTATTTCCATTGGACTATTCTTTTGACCCTCGTCCCAAAAAAGAAAATATCTTAATTGATATTCACGTATTTTTGATTGTGTGAATACACTTGTTCCACCAATTAGCAACAAGCTTTCGTGTGAACACAATATAAATAACCAATCAAAATTGAGGGCTTACGGTAATAGTGTGAACTAGCACCCATGGGATCACAAACCTTAGATGCGCATATAACGAATATTAGGGTTTGTTTTAGCTGTGTGAATGCAACCTCTTTTCCTCCAATTAGCATCAAGCAACCGTGTGAACATAGAGATCTTGGCCGTGTGAACATAGCATCCTTAAACATGTCTTCACGTCACCATCTTTCAATCGTGTGAACAAAAGATTTTGGCCAATCGTCTTTGAGACGCCATGTGAACACAACTTGTAACCAATAATCATGCGCATGTTAACAAACAAGAATTGTTAAACCACGATTACTTCTAAGCTGCGATCTGTTTTCATCAAACGTGAGAAGATACTATAACAGCACCTTCAATTCTTGTTGCTGTTATTCCATTTTTTTTAAAACAGCAACCCATCATCAACTTCATACTTTACTGTATTAAACTCAATCTAGGGTTTATATTATTTGAGCATCAAAACCCTAATTAGGGTTTGTGAATAACCTAAGATCGTGTATCTTCACACGTTTTAACAGCCACCAATTTCAATTCTTCCTGCTTTTTAAGTAGATCTAGGGTTTGAAGAACCCTAGTTCATGATTTCATGTGAAAGCAGAAAACTGAAAATTTTCCATCAGCCAACTTCGACGCTTAATAACTTTTGCCTGGGGATAAAACTCGACAATCCCTCCGGTGGATGTTTAGATCTATGTATGTAGAACACATATCTAAAATTTCGTGACGATCCAACGGTTAGATCAAAAGTTATGACCTTCTGAATACTGCTGCGCACACAAAAACGTCCAGAAAAACTCAATACGAATTTTTCTTCTTCACCATACACGAACACCTCGTCGTACCTAGATATCACGAGCCTTAGGCTCTGATACCAATTGATGAGTCCTATGATCGTTGGGCTCAATGGTTATGAACCATATATCTAGGTTTGATCATCGTTCATATGATAACATAGCGGAAAAGAACAATGATCATGACAAGGTGTTTAGGCACAAAGAACACATGAATTAAAAACAAATTGGGATGTTCATTATATTAATAACAAACATCCACTAGACGTGTATACATTGAATCCCACGTCTAGTGCGACACACACTTTAGGTTTACATTGTGATTGAATAATATGATTAAAACCTACGTCCTATGTTTTCTTTATATACTAGAAAACATAGCTTACAAAGAAAGCTAAAGTAATAAAAAGACTCCAACGGCTTGTTCTTTTGCAACTTGTACTTTTTAGCCCTTGTCTTCTTATTTTGTTGTGTTTTGACTTATCAACTTAATAACTGGACCCAACATAAGTTTGGTATTCTTTCGTGAATTTATGTGAGTTAACTATAAGCCTATTCTCCCATCGCTTGCTAATAAATTTATCTGCAATAAATAAGGTTGTACGATTTGAAAAGTTACTTATCTTCTAGCCCAAGATCGTTTAAAAGTTGCTCGGTATGGATTAGAGTTCATAGCCAAGGCATAACTTATTGAAGCGGGATGCGAAGATTGGCGAGTCCGAAAAGGCCCTAACAAGGCATGAGGGCTATATTTTGTTGCTAAAGATCCAAAAGTGATGTGAAGAATCATTTATCAAAAATCAATATGAAGGATCGAGACACACGACGAAAAGCAAATACTCCCAAAAGATCATGGAGAAGTCTATCCGAAAAGGCCCTAACAAGGTATGAGGATAAATAGATCCAAGTCCAAAAAGGAGGCAGATCGTTGTATATCAAAATCCCAAATAAAGATTGGAGAAAAATGAAGAAGTCGTGGTCCAAATATGAAGAATCTCTCAAAATTTCAAGTGAAGGAATTCCTATATGAAGAGAAGACCATTATTTCATGAACGTCTCTCAAGACTTGAAGTATGAAGTCGCTGCCAAATATCGGTCCGAGAAAGGTCTCAAATCGCGAAGCGAGTTATGCCAAGATATGAACTTTATGAGGTCCCGAGAAGCAGTTTTAAAAGATTTTGTCCTTTAGCTAACTATTGATTAAATCGTCCCACTTTATTTTCAGCCTTAATAACTATCAAAATAAGTCAACAATGCATCTTCGTGATCATTCAAGACGACAACAAAATATAAGAGATACACCTAGGAATAAGGGAGTCTAAGTGAATAATTGGCCCACATGAGTTCGTGTTAGTTTGCCAACTTATAATAACAATGATCTCGTTTTTAAGCTTGGTTTGGAGAAAGTGAAAACTTGAGGATGATGATCATTCATGACATTTCCAAAACCCGAAGGTATGTTTTTGATTTCTTTACTTTGAATGTTTATAATTTTCTAACTCTTTAATAAAGGCCAATATGGATTGATTATGATGGAAAATGTAATCGTGCTTTGTAACTGATGCATTGCATGAGGACATTGCAATGGTCAAGTGTAGGGGATTTGATAGGTGTGTAAACACTCATCCTTTTTACCACTTAATTACAATAATAACCGAGCCAAAACGTGTATTTTATGTCATTTATGTCGGAATTATGTGTGGTTTGTGTTTTTGTTGTAATTTAGGACGAAAAGGTGAAAAGTGGAGAAAACACGGGCATTCACGGGCTTTTATCGAAGAAAAAGACGAAAGACGAAGTCAAGAAATCAAGAGTGAAAAAAGAACGGAAGTCCAAGACCAATTCTGAAGATTTATCAAAGAAAAAGTCAAAAGACGGAAGTTTACTAAAAGCCGAAGAACTCAAGTCTAATTTATTGAAGAATTACAAGACGAGTTTGAAGAAATCCCGAGACAAAGTCATTAAAGTCAAAAGATTAAGAAGATTAAGGACTTAATGACGCAATTAAAGAAAGAAGAAAGAGGGGAGGAAGCTTCCTAAGCACCTCCCTAATCTCCTCTATAAATAGATCATTAGGATATTCATTTGTTTCTTGTTGGCTAATAGTGACAATTAGTTCTTCCATTTTAATTACCTCGCAATTTAATTACATGTCATTTACCTTAATTGTCTTGCACTTTAAATACCTTTAATTTTAAGTAAGTTTTCTTTTAATTCTTGTCAATCTTTACTTTTATTGTTCATCTCCTATCTACCTTTCTTTAATCTTTAATCTTTATGTTTATTGTTCATGTTCATGTTCTTGAGTTTTTGTTAAATTGATTAAGTGGGTTTTGATTATTTTGATTAGTATTGTTAGTTTGATTGTTTTGGATTGTTTGATTATGATTAGTAGATGTTTATTGATTAGTTTGATTTAATCTTTTGGTTGATTTGGGTTAGATTGGTTTAGATTCGTGTTTCCTTTTGTTCCTTGTTCTTCGCTTGTCTGCTACTGTTTTCCCAGGTGATATTCCGAATCAAGGACATTCCGAGTGAAGGTATTCTGCTATTTTTTTCCGAAACAAACATCTTCATTCGGAACATTCCGAATCAAAGGCATTCATTCGGAATACTTGTATTCCGAATCAAAGTGTTTATTCGGAACATTCTGAATCAAGGGTTCATTCGGAACATTCCGGATCAAGCCAGAAGTTCCGAATCAGTGGAAGTATTCCGGATCAGCAAGTTCATTCGGAACATCCAAGTTATTCCGAACGAAGAAGTTCATTCAGAAGTATTCCGGATCAGTGGAAGAGGTGGTTCATTCGGAATATATTCCGAACCAAGAGAATATTCTGGATCAGTGACTTTTATTCGGAATAATTTATTATTCCGAGTGAAGGTGCTCATTCGGAACATTCCGAGTGAAGGACAGCATTCCGAGTGAAGGAGAACATTCCGAACGAAAGGAGTTCCTTCGGAATATCAAATATTCCGAACCAAGGCAATATTCTGAATAAAGAGGTTATTCTGGATAAGTGACATATTCCGAGTAAAGGATTTATTCCGGATGAAGGGTTTTGGTAAATATTCTGAGTGAAGAAGAAATTATTCCGGACGAAGGTGACATTCCGAACGAGTGATTTATTCCGAACGAAGGATTATTCCGAATGAGCTGTTTTCAGGTTCTTTTAACTTTCTGTTTTTAATTTTTAATTTTCAAGCTTTATTTTTCCCGCCTTTTTCCTTAGTCGCACTTTAAGATTACTTGTCTTAGATTTATTTTTAGTCTTGCCCTAGTTTAAGTTTTAGTTGCATTTTAAGTTTGCCTTAGATAGATTTAAGTTCGCGTTATTTACTTTTAGTGCTATTTACTTTTCGTCACGCTGTTAATTTCCCGCCATTTATTTTAAATTAGATTTAGATTTATTTTACTTGCCATTTACTTTTAAGTCTTGCACATTTTATTTTAAAACAACCAAAAATATTTGTTTCACCAAAAACAATTGAGTCGTACTTTGAACCGGAAATCAATTCGTTAAGATACCGAGAAACGAACTTTTCAACTAGTAAAATCTCAACATTAGTTTTACTTCTGAATTAAGGGGCATTTGGGGCTGCAGACCATCATCATCATGAACCATATCCATTCATATCTCAGCATATGAGATAGCTTAATTGGACCCCCTATATATGTGTCAGATCTTCCATTTGCAAATAATCAAACTCATATTCAATGATAGTTTCTCATGTTTATGATGGGTGATCAGTTAATATCATTGATCCCAATATTTCAAACCTTTTTCTTTTGTGTTGTATTTTTTCTGATGAAGGCAATCCGACCATACCGACAAATAGCTGCAACCTTTTTTAGCTCCTCCTCTATCCTCCGCTTCTTGATCCGTCTCTCGGCTCCTTTTTAAATTTACTTGGCTGACTAAAAGCTTACTACACCTACTGGTCTATATACCTTTTCAACTAACCATTTGCATCAAAGCAGAAGAAGTAGAATATTCATTGACTATTATGATATAATGAATTGTTATGAACTATCTTAAAAGCCTTTATGAGCAAAGCCGTTTGAATACGCTAAGCTTAAACAGCCCTTAAAAGTAGTTGTTCTAGTATAATCCCATATAGCAACAACAAGGAGTTTAATAAGCAATCTTAAATAGCCCCTACATGTATTAACCAAATAAGCAATCTCAAAGAGCCCATATAAGCAGCTTAAGTAGCAATCCCAAATAGCCCCATACGCAGTTTGAATGAAAAAGTTCTACCTTGGTAACCATTAGTAGTCATGGATGTGCAAGTCGAGCAGAACCTACAAAAATAATCAGTGAGACATTGGCACGTGTGATCTGGTGATCCTATTAGCCACTAAATCGGAATAACTTACAGTAATACCTGATACGTTGCGTCCATCTCAGAGTCTCTCTTTCTCTTTCCTTCCACTTTCCCTGCAACATTAGTATATTATAAGTTTATGATAATTATACTCTGTATTTCTGGAGCACGGTTAGGCTCATATGGTTCAAATTCAGATCCCTTATCAGAAGCTAAAAAAATTTAAAATTTATTGAATTACCTCCTTCCAAGTTCCACAACACTAAATAATCTTCTTCAATTTTGAATCAAAATAAATTCCCTGGTGTCTGTGCGCACTATGGTGGTAAGGGCCTTGCCAGTTGCTAGAATAGCTAAACCAGCACATTTTTTTCCTCACTTCCACTATCACCTCTAAAATAATTAGTTCTGTCAATAATGCTGTAAGAAAATGTTGCTGCAAATCTGTAAATCTGTAAATCTGTCTAGTGAAAACAGGTGGTTCAAATATAACGCTGCTGCAAATCTGTCAATGAAAACAACACGCTGTAAGATATCACAATCTAGTGATAGTTGAACAACCAAAAACCAGTTTGACCAGTTATCCAACCCATGCATCTTACCACCTCTACAAACAGAGCACTTGAAGACTATATTTTTAAGAAAATTAAAGATGCTACAAGTTGGGAAATAAATTACCCTCCATATCTCGCCCGCATGTCCATCACATTTCGTACATTTAATGTCTTCTAGCGGAAAATATTTACATAACTGAATGTTATTTCATTCCAGTATTTTGACTCTGCCTTGTAGATATCATTCCTAGATGATGACGTATAGTCCCCAGCAGGGTCATGAACCCGGCCCATGGGTACTACCCGTATCCGGCCCATCACAGATGGGTGGAATAATGTCATTCAGGCTTATGGGCTTGGATGAACAGTAACCGCACACATGTGTGCGGCCCACGGCTCGGTGCGGCCGACATGGCCGACATAGGGTTAGACAGAATAATATCCTGTCTAGGTATATCTTTATCTCAATGGAAGAGGATATTCACTACCAGAATTAGAAGATAACAATCATTCTAATTCTGGTGGATATCTCTTCCTTGGGGCCGAAGCATCAGTGAAAGCCCATTAGGGTTTCACTGCCTATAAAAGGGACCCTCAAGGGTTCCACAAAGGTATTACGACTTGTACTCTAAACTCACATAAACCCTAAATCGATTACTTACTCTCACGCCGGAGTCTAATCGTGGGAAACATTCCCACGGTAAGCCTAACGCGTGCTGTTTAGTGTGTAGGATCCCAACCAAACGATTCACTTGGTGCAGGAGCCGGAGCCCAGCCAACCCGAATTAAGCCTAATTCGGGTCTAGCAAGGATCAACCAACTTTTGCATCAATAAGTTGGCGCCATCCGTGGGACCCATTACACTAAGCTAGAACAAAACCTCATCTCGAATTTTCAATGACGAAGGGGCATCCGCAAGCTAATCCCAGGAATGCGAATCCTGGGAATCGGAAGTCCCAAGGGGAAGGGATTCTCATCCCCAATCAATCGCCTAGCCGCCTCGCAGGCGGGCCTGGTAACCGTAGCAGTTTTCAGCCTGTGGGGGTGACAAGCACGATCTCTGTGACACCCCCACCCACTTCAACCCTGGATAACCCTGACCCAGGGAGTGCGCCAAACCCTCCTAACAAGGAACCGCGCAGACCCTCGACAGAGGAAGAAGTGGAAGTCCTACCACTAAGCGAGGAGGATCTTACTCGAGTTCTCACGTAGAACTTTGATAGGATTGTCTCGGGAATCGCATCAAGGTTTAATCTGGGGAGGAACCTCCAATCCAGACTCAACTTTGGTGAAACCGGACCAATCACCTCCTCCCAAAATCAGAGGAAAAGGAGAGCCCGGCCTCAGGAACAGGGCACCTTTGAGGAAACCCCTCAACCTCGGAATGTGTTTGAGCGCATAGGAGATCGCCTCATACAGGAACTAACGCAGTCTCGAGAGGGAGAAAGGTCAGATGGCTCACCCGAGCGACCAAATCGAGAGCTGGCCAGAACCGCACGTCGCCTGAGTGCGTGGGATAGGATGAATACTGGGAGAAAAGCTCCTGGTTCGTCCCAAAAAAGTGGTCCCTATTCAAAAGATGGGGCACCATCGCCGTCCCCAGACCCATCCGGGGAGGACTCAGATGACCATCCGCCTAAGCATCGCCGGCCTAGGCGCACCCCACCACCAAACAATGATGATTATTATGGTGGCCCTTACTATCGAGACGCGGAAGCGGAGGATCTTTCGCGTCCATGGTGTGAGCCGTGGGATGACCCTAGGCTCACCCGGCCATGGGCGGACCCCAGGGAGGACCCGTTCACCCTCCGCATACGGAACTATTCTGAGGACACAAAACGTCGCATGCCGGCGTGTATTAAGACCTATGATGGATCCGGTGATCCGGTGGATCACCTTAAAATATTTGACACGCAGGCTAAAATTAAGCGATGGCCCATGCCTATATGGTGCCAAATGTTCAATTCAACCCTGATCGGAAATGCTCGTGACTGGTTTGAGGCACTCCCTCCACGGAGCATTGATAGCTTCACGGAACTACGCACTGCGTTTGAGAACAATTATACTCAGAGGAAGAAGTATAATAGGGACCCGGTCTCATTGGCAACTGTCAAACAACGGCCGGGGGAGTCCACAGAAGCCTTCACTGAACGCTTCAATGATGAGTGCACGCGCACAAGAACAATGCCGGAGCTCCTGAAAATCTCTGATTACATGCACGCCATAACAGACAGAGAATTGATCAGGCGCCTCAATGACAAGCGTCCAGAGAGATATGATGACCTCATGGAAAGGGTCAGAAATTTCATAGAAGGAGAAACAGCTGTGGCCGCGGCCTACCCATCCCGAGGAAATGGGTATCGGTCAAATGACCAGTCCCGGAGACAGTCGGGCGGTCAAGGTAATCAGAACAATAACAAGGGCTCAGACTATAAGAGCCAAAGCAAAGGAGGACGGTCGGATGATAAGTTTACCCCCCTAAAGATGTCCTACCGGGAGATCTTGCTGACAGAAGGGGCGAACTTTCCAAGGCCTCCCCCAATGACCACTCCCCCGGAACGTCGGTAAGGAAGTCGCTTCTGCGAGTTCCATAATGACAAAGGCCACGGCACGGAGGAGTGCATCCAGCTCAAGAAGCACATTGAGTCACTGATCAAATCAGGTAAACTCAAGCACCTAGTTAAGGATTGGAAGGATGGAAAAGACAACAAGAAAAAGTATGATAAGAAGGATCCCCAAAAGGACAAACCTTCGACTATATACATGATCCAATCCAGACAGCGCCGCACGAGGCAGAAAGTTGGCCAAAAATTTTCACGCGGCAGGGAAATCTCGTTCCCTCTCATCACGGCAAGCGATGTGATCGATGCGCCTCTCACTATTGAGATAAGCATTGGAACACACAATGTTCGTCGCATGTATGTGGATGGAGGATCGTCAGCAGAGGTACTGTATGAACACTGTTTCGTGCAGTTATGCCCAGAAATAAGAAGCCAATTAGTACCAGCCACGTCGCCGCTTACTGGCTTTAGTGGAGACACTATTTGGCTGATAGGGCAATTACGTTTGCTTGTAACCATTGGGAATGAGGAACATTCCACTACGGCGTGGATGAACTTCATGGTGATACGCTCACACTCTCCGTACAATGGGATCATAGGCAGGCCGGGCATTTTGGCTATACGGGAGGTACCCTCTACGGCACACGGAATGATCAAATTCCCCGTGGAGGGGGGAATTGTTACCATTTACAACACAATCGTACCGGCATCCGAGTGTCACACCGTGACAACACCGGCTCCACCTGTTCCGCCCAAAGATGGATCACCACCTCCCAATTGGAAGGTGGCCATTCACCCTGACTATCCGGAACAGGAGGTATCCATAGGAGGGGCGCTCTCGGATGGCGGCAAAAGGGCCATGTGCTCTCTTTTAAGTGCAAATCTAGATATATTCGCATGGGAGCCAAAGCATATGACAGGTGTGCCACGTGCGATAGCAGAGCATAAGCTCCAGATCCGCCAAGGGTACCAACCCATCAAGCAAAAGAAGCGGGGCCAGGCGCCTGAGCGCAGCCAAGTAATATTGGAGGAGGTACGGAAACTAGTGGATGCAGACATCATGCGCGAGGTATACTACCATGAGTGGTTGTCCAATCCGGTCATGGTCAAGAAGCATGACAGAAGTTGGCGCATGTGTGTGGATTTTACGGATCTAAACAAGGCCTGCCCACAGGACTGTTACCCATTACCGGAAATCGACTGGAAGGTGGAGTCCCTATGTGGGTATCCTTTTAAATGCTTTTTGGACGCGTATAAAGGGTATCATCAAATCCAGATGGCAGAGGAGGATGCAGAAAAAATGGCGTTCCATACGAGCCAGGGCGTGTATTGCTATACGAAAATGCCGTTTGGACTGAAGAACGCCGGTGCTACATATCAGCGGTTGGTGGATAAAGCTTTTGAATCACAGATAGGCCGCAACTTGGAAGTCTATGTTGATGACTTGGTGATAAAAAGTCACACGGAGGAGGCACTCCTCCGAGATGTCCAAGAGACATTCGACACTCTGAGAAGGATTAACATGAAGTTAAATCCAAAGAAATGTACGTTTGGAGCAACTGAGGGGATGTTCCTCGGATTTTTGATTGATCCAAACGGCATCAAACCTTGCCCAGAAAAGACGTATGCAGTGATACAACTGTCGTCCCCGCAGACACGGAAGGAGGTGCAATCCTTAAATGGGAAGTTAGCCGGACTGAATAGGTTCCTATCTAAATCCGCAGAGAAGTCATTACCTCTATTTAAGACACTCAAGAAGTGCATTAGAAAGGGAGACTTCCGGTGGACGAAGGAAGTCGAGGAAGCCTTCGGCCAACTCAAGCAGCACCTTGCATCTCTTCCTATGCTAGTAGCTCCCCGGCCAAAGGAGGAACTCATTATGTATCTCTCAGCTACTCATGGCGCAATAAGCGCGGGTACTTATGACGGATAGAGATACAGTACAAACTCCGGTCTACTTTATAAGTAGAACACTACAAGGGCCGGAGTTGAATTATTCCTCCATGGAAAAATTGGTATTAGCACTAGTGTTTGCTACAAAGCGGTTGCGCCGATACTTTCAGGCGCACCCGATTGTAGTCATTACGGATCAGCCAATCAAGCAGGTTATCTCTAGACCAGATGTGGCAGGGAGGCTACAGAAATGGAGCATCCTATTGGGAGAGCACAATATATCTTACAGGCCAAGGACGGCTGTTAAAGGCCAGATCCTGGCAGATTTCCTGATCGAGAAGCCGGATGAGGAAGGGCCAATCATCAAGCAAGACGAGATCCCAACAGAACCATGGGTGTTATTCACGGACGGATCTTCGTGTACGGACGGGTCCGGAGCAGGTCTCATCCTCACAAATCCAGAAGGAATGGAATTCACATATGCCCTTCGTTTTGAGTTCACGGCCACCAACAACGAAGCGGAATATGAAGCATTAATTGCGGGTTTAAAAATCGCCGCTAGAATGGGAGTCCGCAACCTTGAGGCCTACGTGGACTCACGGCTTGTAGCGAACCATATTCTAGGTGGGTATGTGGCTAAGGAGGACAACATGGTCAGGTACTTGGAAAAAGTCAAGTCGCTAATCGCGACTTTCAGTAAGTTTTCCGTCAAGCAGGTGCCAAGAGGCGAGAACAAGAAGGCGGACGCTCTTAGCAAGATCGCATCCACAAGCTTCGCTCACTTATCTAAACAAGTCTTGGTGGAAATACTCAAGGAGAAATCTATAACGGAAGGGGAGGTTGCTGCTATAGTTGAAGAGGATGGACCTACATGGATGACCCCAATTATCAACTATTTGACTAGTGAGACCCTTCCAGACGAGGAAAAAGCAGCACGGCGCATAAGAAGGAAGGCGCAGCATTTCGAACTTCGAGAAGGCATCCTTTACAAACGCTCTTTCTTGCAGCCGTGGTTGCGGTGTGTTGGACCACGTCAGGCCGCTTACGTAATCAGTGACATACAAGAAGGGTTGTGCGGCATGCATGCAGGTCCACGATCCGTGGTAGACAGAGCCTTACGAACAGGATATTATTGGCCCACCATGCACAGAGACGCGCGCGACATGATTCGCAAGTGTAGTGAATGCCAAGTGCATAGGCCAGTACCGCGACACCCGCAGTAGGAGCTTACACCTATCACGTCCCCATGGCCATTCTATAAGTGGGGAATTGACATTGCAGGACCATTTCCTGTAGCTGCGGGGGGAGTTAAATTCTTGATTGTTGCAATGGACTACTTCACACGATGGATAGAGGCCAAGGCAGTCAAGTCTATCACAGGCAAGCAAGTTAAGAAGTTTGTTTGGGAACATATTGTGTGCCGTTTTGGTTTACCAGGAGAAATCATCTCGGATAACGGCAAGCAGTTCACGGACAACCCGTTCAAAGATTGGTGTGCATCATTGAACATCAAGCGTCGCTTCGCATCTGTTAAGCATCCGCAGACAAACGGCCTCGTCGAACGAGCTAATAGAACCTTGGGGAATGGCATCAAGGCGCGTCTGGATGAATGAAGTGGTAAATGGGTCAATGAGTTATCACATGTGCTATGGGCGCATAGAACTATGATCAAAACAACCAACAGAGATACTCCATTTGCATTGGCTTACGGCACTGAAGCTGTTATACCAGCAGAAATAGGAATGCCTACCATCCGCACGGCGGAGGTTAATGTCGTCACGAACGATGAACAGCTGCGAATCAACCTGGATCTGTTGGAAGAAAAAAGGGAAATAGCAGCCATCAATGAGGCTAAGTCCAAGGCTAAGATGAAAGATTATTATGACGCCAAGGTCAAGGGTGTTTCCTTTCGACCGGGAGACTACGTCTATCGTGCTAACGAAGCAAGTCGAGCGGAGAACACAGGAAAGTTGGGCCCTAAGTGGGAAGGACCGTATGAAGTTACTGAAGCCTTGGGACGAGGCGCGTACAAGCTACGTGACATGGATGGCCGCGATCTTGGGCGCACATGGAATATTTCCAATCTCAAAAGGTGCTATCTTTGAAAGCTACGGCTTCCGCATGGGAACTTCGCTATGTGCGGTCTTAATAAAGAACCATGCGGTTTTATCTGTTTTGTTTTGTCTTATGTTTGTTTAGATTCCTTTCTTGTTCTTTAGGACTTGTCATTATTGTTCAAACAAAAGTGTAAACGTTCTAATAAAATGTCGTGGTGCCTAGCTAGCTCTACGGCCTGTTTCGTGCAAATCATTTTTTAGATTTTTTGTTAGTCGTATGAATTTTACTTATATCATAATATGTCATGTTTTATTCATATGCATTCTTTCAAATTACTGTTCATGTACTATACGCCTCCAGGCGGGGTAAGAGGATTAAGTGAACCTACTAATTCAACTTGCCGCGTAAGAGGGATGCAACCCCAGCCGCACGGATCATATATCCTTACTAGACACCTTACTCACAAGACGTTGGGGTAAGTTTCATATGTTGTAGCCGCACAGTGCTCCGCATAATAAAGACGCACGTCGCATATCTAGTAAATTATAGACTTGTATGTATTTTCTTTCTTTGTGTGTAAGACGTGATATATCATGCAGTGTTGTGGTACAATATTTAAACACAGTAAAAATACACAAGTTTCCAAAATAGATAACAAAATTGCCGTGGTCACTCACGGACTTATACACAAAAATACAAATGTTGTTAGCCGTGTACATACACGGCCGAATAGGAACAATAAATATTCAAAGGGTTACAAACCAAAGTGTCTGAAAGGAATCATAAAGTAGGAGCATCCTACATGGAGGGGAAAAACTTACCCATTTCTACTTGCTCTTCGACCAGACACGACAACCATTCATCGCTTTCTTTCCGCTTCTGGGCTTGAGCCGCAGTCCTCTCCAGCACCACACTTAAGGGTTCTTCGTCAAGCACGATCCTGGTTACGTCCTCATATATGGGAAGTGTCAGGTGGCGGGGGGATGGAGCGAAGGAAGCATGGGAGGACGCGCTAGGGCTGAGCTTTCCCATGATTTCCATATTTGACGCATCTTTGGTGGCCTCCAGCTCGTCCAGGAATGGATAGTGCAGATCTCGCATCGCGGCCATAGAGGCAGTCATCCTGCTAGCAGCTTCAGGCTTAAAGAAGGCATGGTTGGTGACATCCTCCCCCTTCGTGATCAGCTCAGCGGCCTCAACCATTCCCTCGTGCCGTCCGTGGTCAATACCATCAGACACAAGGCTCGCGAATTGTTGCACAAATTCCGGGGCCTCTAATACCTTCATGACGGCCAGGCGTGCTCCATGCCCGACCATCCACCTACGGCCGGCAATAGCTGTTAGCAGTTGGGGGCATAGCACATTATCACGCTCCGTAGTGAGGGCATCAATCATCAACTCTTTTTGGGCAAACGCCTCTTTCAGCTCTTGGATGACAGCCCTCTCATTGGCAAGTTCCCCTTGTACTTTCTCCATGCTTTGGACGGCCAGGTGCGCGTCTTCTAGTTTCTTGCTCAGCACGTCCACTTGGCTGGAATATGAGTGGGCAGAAGCTTCCGCCGTGGCTACCTATAAGGAAAAAATGTGTTAGCATATATTTCTTTTTTATAACGGGGGCGGTGCGGCATGGATATGTACCTTGGTGGTTGCAGCATCTAGTTGTGACTCAAGATTGGCTACTTGTTGGTCGTATTCATTCGCGCGGGCCGACTATTTTTTAATGGTCGCCTCGGCATTGGCCAGTTGGGATTGGAGGTCGGCAATTTGAGCTTCATTATCTTCAATCATCTTCTCTCTCCGTCCAACTTTCCTCTTGAGAGAGTCAACATGCCCAAGCGCGGCTTCAAACCTAACCCTCATCGAGGTTCCCATCGCCATTTGGTGTACCAGAGTACCATTGTACTCATCCGCCAAGTCTGCATGACTGAGCGAATTTACCTCTCGCACCAAGCTTGGTGGTATGCAATTGTTGAGGTACTCCCGGCACTCATCAGCGTCCCTCAGTCGTGACTCCGAGGTAATATTCCATACAGGATTGAACGGTTGAGGGGCGCCGGACGCGGGAAAATCCTGGGAGGCTGTGGGTGAACCTTCTTCAAATACAGGGCCGGACTTTGTGGGGGCCGTAGGGTCTCTTTCCACTTCTTTCCCTTTCCCCTTATCAACTTGGGTGTCAGAAGGAGGTGCGGCACCAGTCTGGTCATCCCTGTGAAACAAGTATTAGGAAATATCTTAAGTATTGCTTACAAGGAAACTTGTCATTCTTACATATTAGGATGGGGTCTTACATGTCGTTCCTTGCTAATTCGGAGGCGGTTGGGGCAATCTGAGTGACGGGATCGACATGAGCGGCCCGGTTAGCCTCGGAACCCTGGGTAGCACTCCCGACAGATTAATACAAGGGGTGGTCTTATCGAAGTCTCTTGGCAGGAGCGTTGTGTTCACCAATCTCGACTGAAGCAGTTCTCCTCACACGGTTACTTCTTTTTCGGGTACGCCTGGCGACGGGCTGCGTTGTTTCGTCGATCTCCTCCTCGACTTCATCTTCTTCCTCTTCTTCCAGGTTGACTTGTTGTTGTACTTCTTCATCGTCATCGCCCATCAGTCGGCGAATGCTGGAGGTGGTTAATTCAATATTATCCCCCTGCTGCTCCCTATGTGGTGAGGAGGGCCCGACTCCTCCTTCATTCACCCGGTTATCACCATCAACATTGTTTCCATGATCTTCCTCGTCCGAATGAGGATCTGGCACGGCTTCAAGAGCAACCGTCACAGGTCGGGTGTGCTCAAGAAGGGGTTGTTCATTCTCACGGAGAGGACGAAGACCCTCCGGTACATGCTTCGGGTCGCCCTGGCGTAAAAGTCCAAAGAAGTTCATTTATGTTCAGCACAAAACAACACATGTTAGCTATTTATCAAATAATTGTATGCATTTTTTGCGTACGGATGTTAGCCTACCTTCGCCCTGCCTTCTCCAAAAAACGGGATACCTATTGGATGGACCAAAGTAATTGCGGCTAATCCCTAGCAAACATAGGAATGATTCGGGAAGGTTTCTATGGAACCCAGTCCTATTCAGATCTAACTCTTGGGAATGACGGGGGTTTTATGTACTTGTGTGCGGCTTGGGGTCGTGAGGAATCCTAGTTCTAATGATATAATCGCCCGGCCACACCACTGCGTCAATGAAAAAGTAGTGATCATACCAATTTTTCAATGAATCCATTGGTTTGTTGTGCGATTGGGGACTGTTGGAGGCTCGTTTCTTAAAAGATACCCAACCGTTTACTATGTTGGGAACATAAAAGAGCCAGAATAATTCTACGGTTGGGGGGATTCTCCTAGCACGGCAGAGGATCTCGAATTGACTAATCTTACAGGCACCTATGCAGTGGAGCTGACTAATGTGTACATCATAGTATCCTAACAGATCTACGAGAAAGTGGGTGAAGGGGATGCGGTAATTAGCCGCATCAAAGAGGCGAGTATACAGGCCAATCTTACCTGCTGGAGCCTCAGTTATGAGGTCTCCAGCGCCAGGAAGTGAGGGGTGTAGGTTGGTAGGGATGAAATAATTTGTACAAAAGTGGTTTAATTGGTCTTGGGTCATGACATTCAGCACGGATCCAATGGTAGAGCTGTTTCTATGAGCCATTACTAAAAAAAAAGTGTAAGGACGTGGTGTTCTAACCTGCGTGTGAAGGGATCCGTGCGTATTGGGTTCAAGCTAAGAGGAACGCTTTAATGGCGGAAATGGAGGTTATAACTGTGTGTTTCACACAACCGTGGGGGTGGCTTATTTATAGGGTTTCCTCATAGGTCACGACCTGTTGGATGTGTGACACGTGTCTGCCACTATTCTTAATCGTGTGGCTAGGGGGCAAGTGGCAAGTGAAAAGTCAGGAGGGACCCACGGGTCACTTCTGACTCAAACGTTTGCACTGCTCAAGGTTCTGACTGTCTGTACTTTTGTCAGTCAAACAAGTCAGATGAACAGTTATTCATGTCGGGTTATGCGGCTCTTACGTAAGACTTGACATTTAATGTTATATTTAATTTGTCTCGGTCGCTATATGCGGCTGAGATATTGATGCAATCACTTCCTAAGCCAGGTTGCCACGTGCGGCCAATACAAATTCTTGGACAATTTGTCATTCACTATGGTTTCCTTGGTACGTCCGGGGAGCATCTTGGTAGTCTAGAGGTTCCACCTACGGTTGTAACAACTAGACTGGGGGGACATGATGACGTATAGTCCCCAGTAGGGTCATGAACCCGGCCCATGGGTACTACCCGTATCCGGCCCATCACAGATGGGTGGAATAATGTCATTCAGGCTTATGGGCTTGGATGAACAGTAACCGCACACATGTGTGCGGCCCACGGCCCGGTGCGGCCGACATGGCCGACATAGGGTTGGACAGAATAATATCCTGTCTAGGTATATCTTTATCCCAATGGAAGAGGATATTCACTACCAGAATTAGAAGATAACAATCATTCTAATTCTGGTGGATATCTCTTCCTTGGGGCCGAAGCATCAGTGAAAGCCCATTAGGGTTTCACTGCCTATAAAAGGGACCCTCAAGGGTTCCACAAAGGTATTACGACTTGTACTCTAAACTCACATAAACCCTAAATCGATTACTTACTCTCACGCCGGAGTCTAATCATGGGAAACATTCCCACGGTAAGCCTAACGCGTGTTGTTTAGTGTGCAGGATCCCAACCAAACGATTCACTTGGTGCAAGAGCCGGAGCCCAGCCAACCCGAATTAAGCCTAATTCGGGTCTAGCAAGGATCAACCAACTTTTGCATCAACACTAGATAAGAAGGCATCCATCTTAATACTTTGAAGCCTGACTGGTGGATAATGAAGGTGCGCAGGCCATGTTGTGATATTACCTCTATAACCATTCTCAGGTAACCGACTGATGCATGCCTTCAGTAGGACATACCTACACCATTCCAACACTAAAAATTTTAACAGAACATAATTCAGCACCTTTGAACTTTTGGGGTGCAGCGACGGTAGAACACGGTACCTCTATCTAATAAAATAGACAGATTAGCAGCTATCGTAAGGGCTAATTGCATTAAAATTTTTGAAAGGACGAAATTATGCCGCAATGAGGAACCGCTAACACGGCTAGTTTCGCATATCTGAGAACCCTATGAACGCCTGCGGGTTTGCACAGCAGAAAGAAAAGACGCGGACCTGGTTCAGATAAAGTAGGAGAAGATAAACCGCATTCAGTTACCACACTATTTATGAACTATTTATGAACTATTTATGAACTGTGATAGTGATTCAAGGCATATTCATCATCAACCATACCTTGAACACGTTCAACCACTGATCAACCATACCTGGAACATCTTTAAAAGAAAGGGTAATAATTCGACCATCGGTTCAAACCAGCTGAGTGACCGGAGTGAAAACAAATTCAATCAACATTCGAGGGGGTCCATAAATGAATACAATATATAGTTTCTAAACTTTGTATGAATAGCTAAATAGGATCAGTAAAAGAGAACATTGCCATTAACTTAAAATATCATACTTGATTATGTAGGGGAGTAGGGCAGTTTGGTACCAGTCTCCTCATCTAAACAATTTAACAAAATCATTATAATTGCACGGGTGAGTCTTATCAGAGTCTGTTTGTAAACTATATCCTCACAAGGTTGTCATCTTGGCACATTTGCTTATAAATACGCTGATATGAAATGCATAAATCTTAAACGGGCCAAATAATTGCTTTTAACCAAATGGAACACGGGAAACACTGGTTGAAATTTGCTTCAAGTTATATTGCGTTGACTAAAGATTTTTAATAATCGACAGAATTCAACAAATATGAAATCGTCCCAAAGTTTAGGCATAATTTATTTTAAACACATAGGTTCAGTTGCAAAGTTGTTGACTTGCTGACTTTGTTAAACACTCGTACTTAATCATATATTGCCAAGTCGTATCTTGCCAGATAATGTTGTACACTTTTGTTTTATATCATTGACGAAAGATCTTTTGGAACGATTTGGATAGTGAGTGAGAGAGTGTTAACTAATTATTAACATAATAATATAATAATTGGGGCCTAAGATTATTCCCAACCACAAAATCACTTTGTAACGTGTTTTTGAGTGATGTCAACTGGCTCAAATAAACAAAAAAAATATATTCAAACACACATAGGAACCTGGTTTATGATTAAAGTGTAAACAGAGTGAAGTGATGAAATCATATGGCCAAAAAAGAAGTGAGAAACTTATTCTCTTACCTGGTCACCAATTTTTAAGGTTATGACATCCCGCACAACAATGTCAAATATCGAGATCTTGACCCTCCTTCCCCCTCTTAAAACCTAATAGTATCATATTCAGTTGTTAGAAGAAGTAGCAAAGTACAGATGAACTACTAACAAGTTGCTGAAAACCTACCTCCAGTTGTATGTTCTGCTTCTCCTCATTTATGTTATGAAATTGAAGCAACTGTTTATACTCACTAAAAGCTAGAGAACATGAAAAACAAGCTTGATGTTAGAAAAGAGAACATGTGCTTACTACTCGGCCTATATATACATAATCAATTTAGTAAAATTTTGATGAGCTACCTATGACGACTATGACTATTAGAGGACTATGACAACTAAACGCAACCTCAGCTCTTTCCAGTGGTACACTCACATAAAAAGTTACTATCATTTCTATTACGGAAATGAATGGGAGTATTGGGTGAGTACAATAATGCTTATTGGGCCAACCTTATTACATGATTAAGGCATAGATATTTCAGTAATCTATGGAGTATCATTGCTCTTATTTCTGGAATCGTCCTATTTGTTCTTACTGTGATCCAAATTGCACTTCTAAGGCTAACTTTATGACATCATACACACTTGATATTGGGTGTTTGGAATAGCTAATTCACCTTGAGTTTACGGACATATATAGGGAAAAAGCTCAGGTTAATAGACTTAAAGCGTAGAACAATGAGCAGGCTGACTTTTCTAATTTCCAAAAAGGCCCAAAAATTAATTGACTCACCTAATTTCCCATAACTGGTATATTCGCGTGACTACATTTTAGATTAGCAAGAAGAAAGTAAGATACTTGATCCTCCCGTAGTCTGTGTCTCATTGGAGGTATCATTGGCAGATTATCACAGTTCCCATCTGCATTGGATATAAAAAACAATTAATAAAGCTCACAAAAGGAATTACAAAGGAGACTAACAGAAAGTAAATATAAGTCAGTACGGTATTCAACAAAATAGTAGCTTTTGACCTTTGGTTTGTCCGAAATCAAGCCGGATTAGCGAGCTAGTACTGCCTTTATGTTACAAGTTGTGGTATAGCTTTTTATATAGCAAGCTGTGACCGAAACATCATTATATAGGGGCGAGTTTATTTAATACCGATATACTACCCATCAACGCTTCAATGCAATCCACGAACCAGGATATGTTGTAATTTTCAGTAGATATTCCTATAATAAACAAAAAAACGATACATTGATGAGCGGTTATTTATAAAACTTTTAGCATTAATTTCTAAATTCAGATATACTCACTTAAGATCGTTAGCGTTTGAAATCGATCAACCAGTAAAATTAACACTCAGATGTAAGATTAACACGCATATATATTGAACATAGATTTAAAACTAAAACAACCCTAATTAATTAATACAAAACCTTAATTAATCTGATTCGAAGATATTAGTTAACAAAAAAACAATCAAATAGAAAACCCTAATTAGTTAATTAATCGAATTAGTGGGTTGATTGATTTTTGTTTGAAGATTAGGGTTTTGAAAGAGGGACTGTAGTGGAATCATACAAAACTCGTTAAATGATGACGAGTAACCTTGATTGATTTATTCTTTGAAGATCAGGGTTTTAATTACTGCCTTGAAGGATTTATTCTTTGATTTATCCAATGATTGCAACATATCATGGATGTGGAATCGGTGATGATGGAATGGAGATCGTTGTGTGTGTTGTGTGTGTGTGTTTTCCGTGTGTTTTTTCGTGTGTGTGTGATTTCCCCGTCAATTGGCTGTTAAGAAAATAAGAAAAAAATGGTTTTAACCTATTATATATATATATATATATATATATATATATATGTATATATATATATATATATATATATATATATATATATATATATTATATATAGCTGTAGTATCAAAACGAAGTTTTATGTAAATTGCGACCCAGTTTTTTCAAATTGCGATTTTGTAAAGTAATTTTGGTAAGTTTTTTGAGATTTTTTAGCTAACAAACAAATTCTATTGGTTTAGAGTTGCCATGTCACATATGACATGGATTAGGGGTGTGGTATCAAGTCATAGTTATACCTATATATAATATAGAGATATATATACTTTTACCTACCCAGAATTTAATTATTTTGAACATATGAAAAGTTTGTTATGACCATAGGGTCTTAACCCATTCCAAATTCTTATCCCCAATGCATACCCTTCCTATAATATATAAACTAACTTCCACGTTTGTTTGAAGGTCCAACTATAACCCTAAGTACCCCAAACAACTCAAAACATAAAACGAAAACAGGCTGATCCAAAAACTGTTTTGACACCCGACTGATGTAACCTGTTTTTGACCCAATTCCCAATCTACAATTTAGTTCTCGTTTCTTGCATTCAAAATCCAACTCAAATACCTTTACAGGCATACTTGGATCGCATCATAAAAGTATGTAGAACTCTAGATATGATCAAAACAAGTGACCTAAAATTCTGTCCAGTTTTTAAAAACGAATTCAACACAATTAACCTAATTAATTACCATCACCATATATATTTATTAACCCTAATTATTCTAATCATGTTCATATCATTAAATTATAGATTTCATAATTAACCTAACCCTAGATCCATCATTTATTGGTTGTAAAAGAATTAAAAACAATTAATTAAAAAGGGTATTGAAGATTTTACCTTAGAATCTTTGAAAGAAGAAAAATTAATGAAGAACCCTAAAACCATCATTGATGCCGACTTGAAGGTAATATCCAGGGGTTTTATGAAGTGTTTTGGTTAATAAAAAGTCTTTATATAGTTTCCTAACAAGTCTTTGGCCCATTACAAAAGCCCGGTTTCCCTTTTTCCTTTTTTCCATTTTCTTTTTCTTTCTTACGTCCCAAAACCGACTATTATATATATTTTAATAATTTTTTTCTTTTTATTACTTATTAATATATTATTAATAATACCTTAATTTATTTCAGCTCTTAAAGGCTCCGAAACCTCAAAACCGTAAAACTAGTCAATTTTACGCGTATTCCGTAAAAGACGTAAAAATATACAGTTTTATAGAAACTCTTGAAATATGAATTAAACTAAATAACTAAGTCCTAAATGACTTAAAACCATCCCGAAAAATATTCCCGTGACTATTTACCTTATCCAATACCTCAAAATGCTAAACCCTAAATCGTAAAAATACGATTTACTATAATACATATACGTACACATAAAATATTAAAATAACGCCATCTCATTTCATAGTCACTACCTTGTGAGATCATGAACATGAAAAAATCACACATCGTCTCACTCACAAGGTACCCCGTACCTGAAGACGATATCCAAACCACACTCTATACATGCCAATTAACACATAAACACGTAAAGGCACGTATTTTCACAAAATAAAAACTAAATGACGAACCTCAAAACCGCGGTTGTCACACTTGGCATACTCTTATTAACAACCGTCATATCTACTGCAACCACAACACACCTACCAGCAGCCACATCAATCTTTTCAACAACAAACTATGCCACAACAACATTATACTCAACAACTAACTCATCAAGCATTTCCATATCAAGCTCTCACTTATCCAATGGATTATACTCCTCAGCAAGGCTACTTTTCAATGGAAATGCCACAAGCACAATCTTTTTACTCCAATGAACTTCTAGATGTTCAAATACATGTGTTCAAACAAACGGATAATACCATCGATGTTTTGAACCATCTCACGGCTTACTTGTCAAAACTTGTTGCTGCTAGAGGATTTCCACCAACGAACAATCAGATCCGCACATCTTCAAATCCTCGCCAATAAGCTATTATTCAAGACAATCAAGTAACTGTGCAATTTATTAAAGGGAGGCAAAATTCGTTTGGACCAACTATAAGAACCATTAATGCTCAGGCTAGTGGAAGTTTCAATTCAAAAAGTTGTGACGTGCTATAATTGTCGAGGACAAGGTTACATGGCGAGACAATGTACTTAGCCGAAAAGGAGAAGGGATGCATCGTGGTTCCAAGAAAAGATGTTGTTAGTCGATGCTCAAGCCAAGGGAAAGACATTGGAGTCAAAGGAATTAGCATTTCTTGCAGACCCAGAGGCGGTAGAAAATGAAGGCACTCACACGGTCTCTACTTCAAATGCAGCATATCAAGCGGATGATCTTGACGCATATGATTTGGATTGTGATGAGCTTCACTCGGCCCAAGCTTCTCTCGTTTCTAATATCTCTCAATATGGTTCTGATGTCGTCAGTGAGGTACCAACCACAATCAATATCGTTCATGATAATCTCAATCATGTTGGGCATGACAATAACAACCCCGAATAGCATTCGGTAAATAGTAACTCAAATGTTGAAGTATCTAATATAACTCATTTGAGTGAACCTCAACCAAATGCTACGATAAGTATGGTATCTTATGCTCAACAAGATTTTATAATGGTACCTAAACATATTATTGATGACATGAATATTGTTGTCTGACACACCGTAGATATGAATACCACCCTATCCGCTGAGCTTGATTTGTATAAAGAAAAGGTTAAAACTTTTGAAATGGTTCCTCAAGCTGAGAAAATAACTTATTCAGAATTTGACCAATTTCGTTTTCAAAGGCTGGCACATTTAAAAGAAAAAGAAACATTAAGAGCAAATATTTCTAATGAAGTAAAGAAAAAGAGTCGGTTGTCAATAATTTTCAAAAACTTAGATTTCGAAACTCTCGAGTCTAAAAAGGTTGAGACGGATATTAATGCTTCCAAACCTCTTAAAACGGGAGATCAAAATCTTTTACAACAATATTCTTCAGCTAAAATGGTTCATCTTTTAACTTCATCATTTAAAGAACTTGAAATTAAACGTCTACAAGATTTACCACCAAATTTGGGTTATGTTAAACAAGCTCAACAGGAAATTCCTAGTCTTTATGATGCTACCCAACTTGGTAAAATGGTAGA
Organism: Glebionis coronaria; assembly: GCA_025667525.1. Taxonomy (NCBI): domain Eukaryota; kingdom Viridiplantae; phylum Streptophyta; class Magnoliopsida; order Asterales; family Asteraceae; genus Glebionis; species Glebionis coronaria. Next base: position 202,538,673 of record CM046879.1, on the reverse strand, counting down.
TGCTCCATAAGTTCGTGATGATGCAGAGACGATATCACTTGTGGAAGAAAGTCGGTCAAAAATGCTTTCTAAAAATCTTAGACCATTTGATTATGAAAGCATAATAAATTAACTTTTGATTTAAAAAATCCGCTTTAAAACATAAAAGGAAAATTGATTACAAACCAGCATGTGTGTCTCAAAGCTCGTCAAATGATGACCCTCCTAGTACGTCTCCTACACTTGTCGAAAAGGAATTAACTAAGCCAATTCCACCTGTAAATATGGTGTATAGAAGCTTGAATGAGTTGCACCAACACTTTGTCGAATTCGAAGTTTTGAGTGAGTGTTGCGTTTGCCTTCTTTAATTTCTTATGACTCTTTCTAGTTTCAATGGAATACTTTTGTAAAATGGCAATTAAATTAGGAAGCGTAACACGCTCCTCGTCATCATACTCATTTGCATGTTGATCATCCTCAGTCTCATTATTACACATGTCTGATGGATTGGATGTCGTATTACTATCAACCGATTCCTTCATACATGTATCAATAATGAGTGTAGTTTGATCACTATGCTCGTGTGTATTACTATACACATTATATTCTTCATCAGTTTCCTTTGTAATTGGCTGAGTATCAAAGATAGGACCATTGTCATCTTCAGTGACATTGAGGAACTCTTGAATCTTTGCCATGTACGAGTAATGTGCTTCGAGTTCTTGGTCGGAGAGTTCATCATCTGTATCGTAAAGCATTTCTCTTTCCTCAGCTGATAACTTGATCCCTGCATATATTTCTTTCATAGTAGCATCGTTTCCTTATGATAGGCATAATCCTTAACCCTTTTTGGCCGCCTGCATTCCTTTGCCATATGCCCAAATCCTTTGAAGATATAACATTGAATCCCACTTTGGTGATCAACTTGAGTACCAACCGTTTTCCTATTCCGAACAACAGTAGCAATCCTCTGATTATCATACTTTGTAGTTTGTCTATCATACCTTGCAGAACCCTCAACATGTGTTGGATTGCGTCGATCATACCTTGGAGGACTCTCAACACGCCTGTTTCTAGTCTCATACCTTAGAAGACTCTCGACATACTTGTTTCGTGTGTTGGATGAGGTTCAGAGGTTGTTTTTGGTGGGTTCGTATATTTTCTTGTAGGACGTCATTATGAATGCAATTTTATGGTTCAATTCCCTATCCTTTTGAGCATGTTATTCGTCACTATCTTCCTCTGATGATGGCTCAGATGGTGGTGATGGAGCTCTAGCAGGCTCTTTGCCTCTCGATCTTGTTGGAGCATATGAATTAGAAGTAGTGGAATATCTTTGTGATGGTGCTGGGGTTTGGTAAGACTTTGGAGCATGAGTGCGGTATTCTGGGTAGTGTTGAGTAGCAAACACCAAACCAAGTGGATTAGAACTCTTTGTAATTCTTTCCGCACGAATATCATTTGCCTCATTCTGATATTGCTTGAGAATGTCGAATAGCGTGTGATACGATACTTTGTTCAAATCTAGTGATTGTTTTACCAATTTAACAAAACGATACCATTCGGGCTGAAGTTGTTGTAGAAATTGAACATTCACCTGCATTGTAGTAATTTTAACCTGTTTCGGATCATCTCATTCATCATCTTGTAAAATCTGGAGTAGTATGATTTGATCGACTCTCCATCCTTTGAAGTCAATTTTCCAAATAGCCAAAACATATTGGTCTTCACATCTTGATTGTTAAGTGATTCTCCCTTATGTAAACGTTCAATGGCTATCCCCATTTCCTTAGTTGTGTCGCATGCATCAACCGTTGAATAAGTGTCATCATCAATCACACTTAGAATCATATGAAATGCTTCAGCTTCAAAATCAATCGAAGAATGCTTCTCATCCTTGTGTTGGAATAAGTTTCATCTTGTTCATACTCGGGTACTTCTTTAGTAGTTGTTGTAGCTGGTTTAGCAGGAATGATGATTGTAGAGAGGACATAAGACCATCATCGAAAGGCAATGCCTTAGAGCAACACCATTTGGTCTTATATCAATATATTGAAAAAAACGTGATTGCCATTGTGCATGGACCAGGGACAATCATTGGTGGACGTTCTTTGTTATCAGCGACCATTATGTTGTTATTAGTCACACGATATTCTGCTGTAGAATCCATGATGATAGTTTCTGGAATGATGAAGTGGAATCGGATCTTAAGTAGAAACTTTCCGATTAGATTTTGGTTAGAATTCTCAAAATGCCGATATTTTCCACCTAAATAAACTCGAATATCGGGTCGAAAATTTTCGAATAACCAAAATTTGAAATCGAAGCAAAAATAGCCTAAAACTACTATGGAAAAAATTGATATAACTTGACCTAAACATTTGAAATCTTCTTTTTTTTTTAATTTTTGTTTTTGGAAATGATGCTTCATAATCAAAGGTGAGGGTGGTTAAGTCTCAAAAACGATAATACAAAATTTCGGCATAATTCAATTTCGGTATTCTCAAATTTTGGTACTCACTGATTTTGGTATTCTCACATTTCGGTATTCACTAATTTTGGTATTCTTGCATTGCATTTTGGTGTTCACTAAATTTCGGTACTCTTCAAAATCTAATTTTGGTATTTGGCAAAAACGAAATTTCGGTATTCACTGAATTTCGCTATTCTTCAATTTCGGTATATGCAAGTTGAAATTTCGGTACTAACCCAATTACCGAAATGCAAATTTCGGTAAATCAGGGTTTTGAATTTCGGTAAATATCCAATTTCCTAATTTCGGTAAATTAGGGTTTACGAATTTCGGTATTTCGGGACAAAGTGAAAAACACGAAAAAAAGCTATATTGTTGCAAGGTTTTTCGAAAAACAACTTGTACTTTCAGACAATCTACCCCAAAATAAACCTTAAAAATAAAACATTTTAGATATTAGGCCGAAAAATTTTGAACACGAAAAAGTACAAAAAATAAAAATCGGATTAAAAATTAGAGAAAGTAAGAATTTTTTTTGTTTCTAACACACTACACTAAATATATGAAGATACTAGTGTAGTTTAGCTTCGAAAACAAACAAAAAGAAAAAGTTTTGTATGGTTTTATTGTATAAAAACCCACAAAAATCAATAATAACCACAAAACAATCACTAATTCATCCCGTGTCGATTGATACCAAATTTTATCCCAATATAATGATCACTTCACCATGACCTAGATATAGAAATAAGATAGAAAAGTAAAAGAAAAAGAGAAGAAGGTTTAGAGAGAGAAAGTAGAGAGAAGTAGGAGATAATGGTTAGAACTTTGTGAATATAAGATTAAGAGAGAGAAACAAATAATAAACCAACACCCTCCTAACATGCTAGGATGGGAGTATTATAGCCTTGACATGCATGTTGTCATAATAGGCTACGTAGATGGGTCGGGCTTAGCTTTTGGGCTTTAGGTCCTAAACGTGGACTTTATAGCTTAAAGTCAAGCCTATGATTCCCGACTATCCTATTACTTAGTACAATGTTCCTATGACCGATACATAATAAACCTATGACCGACTCATTCTTGTTTGACTCAATATTTTGAGGCTAACACGTTGTGTCAGTAAAATAGACAGTTATAAAACGTATTTCAGAGATGTATTTGACATATGTGGAAGGTACTTGTAGTTAAAATGGGATTTTGTTCCTCCATGAATAGAGTATGATACATATTGGGGCCCTTGTGAGATTGATCGGATGTTTACGTGGCCGCGTCCAAGTTGTAGTAAAAAAGTTTCTTTTTACATTTGGTAATCTTAATTAATCTTTGAAACAAGAAACAAAATCGTTAATATATGAAATGACTTTTGACCCATATTCATGATTAACAACTATCAGAAACAAAAAGGATGCAATAATTCATACCATAAGGCTGACATGTTTACTAAAACCATATTCATTTACTTTTAGGAGCATTGATGATGTTGCTAGACTATTCGTCAACATTGGTTTAATTTTATGCTATGATCATGCACGTGGGAGCTGTTGGGATGTGCGTAAGTCATAGTAATAGTTATACGCCTAAAGTATGTGAGCCTATAGAGTCACAGACTTAAACACTCAGATCATGCTTTATTAAATCTAAGTGACAATATAAATAATCTTAAACAAACCTACAAAGATTAACTAAAAGCAAACTAAGACCTAGTATAAGTCCAAGCAGTCTACATAACTTATACCAAACACCCCCTTATCTAAATGTTAAGCCAATTTGCCACTATGAACATGTAAAATAGGCTATGACTAGGCAATTAAATAGAGAAATAAGCTATGAAAACATAAAACAAGCAAGTAGAAATCAAAAAGCAACAAAAGAAAGCAACAAGCATATGTTAAGGAAAAGTGTTCAAATAAGCTAAAAGGGGTCAAATGAACTTACAAGGGGTTCAAGATGTAAAATGTCTGACCTAACAACCTATAAGATATTTTTTTTACTCTTTTAAGTTTTTTCAACCTACAATAAGTTATTCAGGATTATTAACCACCCAATAAGCCAAGGCTTATTGTAAAGAACTTTTTCTACAAAGCTTCCAGTAAGAACCACAAAGCTTCTTAAAATCTTGTAACCACTTAGAAAAGACAAAAAAGCTTAAAAGATTTCTTATATTAATGATAAGCAAATAATCTAAGAAATAGTAAAACCCGTTTTTGATTTTTTTTTGAATTTTAGAAAAAATAAAACAAAGACAATAAAGGGGTGTTTGTTTTAGCTTATGTAATAGGCTTATATAAGTCATTTATGGCTTATATAAGCCTATGATTAATAAGCTTATAAGCCCATGGTTATATAAGCTTAAATTAACATGAGGATAAAATGGTAAATATGTTATATAAGCACAAACCTTCATAAAAAACCACATTTTTGTGGCTTATCAAAACACTCATATATAAGCTTAAGACCACTTATATAAACTTAACCAAACACTTGGTTTGGGATTATAAGCTTATATAAGCTAATAAGTTTACAAGCCTATTATATAAGCTAAAACAAACCCCCTAAGTAAAGTTCTTTTAAAAGTAAAGTTCTTTTAAAGTAAAGTTGCAAGAAAATAAAGATGCAATGAATTTAAGAAAACATGAAATTAAAGAACTTGTATTAAAATAGAACTCAATGATTTGTTTTACAAAATACTAGAACAAACATGAAAAATACATAATCCTATCTTGTTGTGAGCTAGCACTATGTCTCCTTGGATAATTTATGGCCTTTGGATAGGTGTTGTCACAAAGGTATATCATTATCCCTGAGATTGATCTTCACATGTTTTCTTTGATGTTGAGTTGCCAAACCCATATGGGTTTGTCGTCTTGGATGCTTGTGAGGGTTTAGTAAGTTTAATTGAGTTTTATCCCTATGAATGATATACGTGGTAAATAATACAGAGGTGAAAGGGACGATAAGGTAAGAGTGCGCATTCCTTTTTTTCCATTTGACTTAGTTTGGTCGTGGCTTAATAGGGACGGGTTGGTATATTTGGTATGGGTTTTGGGCTGGTGATTTTTAATTGGCTGGATTAAGTTAAAGTTATATTAACTTTTAACTTTAACAAAGGTTATGTTAAGTGTTTGCATCGCTAGTCCTTAATTGATAAAAGGACTAACGGTGTAAATAGGAAGGGACCAATTTGGTAAAATGAATTAAATTAAGGCTGTTTTGGTTAAGTAAGAATAGTAGAAAGGAAATTTTTGTAATATGGATATTTAGGGAGGCTGTTCTAAGAGACATAGGGTTTCAAAACCCGTTACATGAAATATCGGCTTTGGCTTTATGCACATCTTCATTTCTCGTGTTTGTTTTGTCATTCTTTGGTCGTTTTCTTGTGATTTCTTGATATCCGTATGTACACACACAAAAAACAAAACAAACATATATTGTACATTTGATGATATTTTCTTCGTTTTTAGTCTTATTTATGAGATAAAAAATATGTGTAATTTAGTACACATCATTGTAGCAACTTTTATACATTATTTTGCTAATAAAATGCATTCCCGTAAATATATATAGTATAATTTTAACCGTAAATAGTAATTGTGTTTTCTATAAAAAAAATATATGACTTTAGTAACTAGTTTTAATACCCGTGCACGTACAAGATATAGAAATAAATGATTATTTAAGTAATAATCTTGTTATTGTAATTTTAAGTAGTTTATATATATTTTAAATTTTTTTCCTATATTTGATTATGTTTATTGCTTTGCTCCGTGTAAAATACACAATTGAGTTATTACAGTTCTAGTTTCAAACTTTTTTTACACTCGGCATTTTTATTCGTAGTAGATAGATCTTAATTATTAGTAAAAAATTACATTAACCCGTGCGCTCATGCAATTTAAAATTAAATATTGTGACAATTCATAAATTCATGATTTTGTAACTTGTTATATTTTATATAAAATTATATCAACTTTTTAATAAATTAAATAGTTACAACATTCTTGCACCCACTGTTTTTACATAATTGTTTCATGATGTGTTAATATCGATTGAATTTTGGTCTAGATGTTTGTTGCACGAAAAATTTGTCTTTCTTTTCCTGATATTTTTATTATCTCACTCTAGACATTGTTTGTGTTTGGTAGCACATAATGACATTGCAAATATACGTGTCGTTTTATTATGTACAATCGTCTTTATTTTTATTTTTTATAATTCATGCTTTAAACTTGATAATTATAATCAGGTAGATGTATATATGACTATATGTTGTGTTTTTTAAAATAATACTATGTTTTATTGTTAGAATAATATATATGTTGTATTGTTAAAATATAAAATATAAAGATTATAAAGTTTAAGGGAATATTTGTTTATAATTTTTAAAGTTATTTAAAATATAAAATTTATAAATTACACTTAAGTCCATATAAGTTATTTAAAATACAATCATTAAAGTTTAACTAATTACTTATTTTTTTTAAGTTTTCTTTGTCATATTTTTTACTCATATATTTATTAAAAAAATTTCATTATATTATGGATTATGATTTTGCTTATTTGTCAAAATCAAACATTTTGGTTGATCGGATTTTTTTTCCTTCAACCTTCATTTTTTATAAAAACTCTAAAAAAAATATGTAAATGTTTTAATATACAGTGGAGTAAAAGATTTTTATAATTTTAAGATAACTTAAGTTCATTTGGATATCAAACTTATCTAAGATATGTGGGGACTCATCCACACCCTCCATCTCCCTACTATCTAATGGCTGAGATTAAATCTCTGTTTTACACTTGAGGGTATTTTTATTATTTCACCCATTCACTATATAAGCATTTTTCTCACTTATTTCTCATAAAACACACAACACACACCGACTTTCTATTTCTCTCTCTACCCGATGTATTTTTTCTCTCTAGAATGGATAGATTGGAGCTTATAATCACGAATCCCTCACGAACATCATCATGATTCCATCACGAATCGATTAACTAGATCAATTAATCAACACGAATTCATGATTAGGCACGAATCTATCATCAAGTTTGTATAAAATATATTCTTATATGTATCTTATTTGATTTTGAATAAGCTTATTAATTTATTATCATGTTAATTATAAGCTTTAAGTTAGCTTATTTTGAAAGAATTATTTTGATTGATTGTTCTTACTTATTAGCTAACTTCTTAGGTGATTTATGTGAATAAACTTATTTGTTTGAATAAGCTTTTGAAATATATGAGAGTTATAAATAAGCTTGTGAGTTAGATGATTTGGATTTATTTGTTGAATTATAAGCTAACTTATTAGCTTATTTTAACGAATTATAAGGTTTTATGAATAAGAAAGTTATGAATAAGCTTATATTCGTGTGAATAAGCTGTATTATTAGGATTTTTTATGTAACTGATGTATGCTGAATTAAGCTTGATGTATCATATATGATACCTCATTTATCATATATGATATATGATAGGTGTATCATATATGACACATGGGTATCATATATGATGTTTCTGAATAAGCTTAAGTTAGTGTGAATAAGCTGTATTATTAGGCATTTTAACTATATTGCTGATGTAAGCTTATTAGGTTGGATGTATCATATGGGATACCTCATTTATCATACATGATAGTTATATGATATGTGATATGTGATAGATATATCATATATGATATATGAGGTATCATATATGATGTATCTAACAAGCCATATAAAAAACCAGACATTGATATTGTACATGATTTTTTACACTTTTGACCTATTGTACATGGTGATATTGTCTGCTAGGTAATTCACTTGTTGATAAAATGGTGTCTAATATGTTCTTTCATCTTTTTTTATCAATGTAGACTGTGCGAACACAACACCGAGCAGATATGGATGTGCCAATTACATGGTTGGAGCAAAGCATGAGAACGTGCACACATATATGGTTGAAGATGAAGAAGAATTGATTGAAAATGAAGAATAGTTTTCCAATAAAAAGAATGTTATAGTTTTTGTTATGAATTGATTAGATTCTTTTATTTTTGTATCTTTTATTTTATGAATAAGTGTTTTAATTATGTTTGGTTACATTCTATTTGAACAAGTGTTTAATCATCAATTGTATGCTCTTACAAAACACTTTTTTTATTTTATGAATAAATGTTTAATCATTGATTCAGCAGGCTCTTTGTTTTAGTCATGAAATTAGCAAACCTTTTGTTGAATTTGTCAAAAATATTTGAGTATCATACATGATAATGCATCATCATATATGATACTTATATAAAAATACTCTTTTTATTTTCTAGACAAGTGAATCCAGCAGACTCCTTGTTTTAATTATGAATTCAACACCATCATACTTGATGTTTAAAAAATGATAACATGTTTTCTATTCTAATGATCATCACTAATTTATCAAAACCACTATGACATAATACCAAGAAAGTTAAACCATATTAACAAGAAGTTGTACAAGATACCAATGGTTTACAAAATCGTCCATATACGTCAAAAATTCATTAGGAGATTACAAGAAAAAAAAAACAAAGAATACACTTTAAACATAAAATGAAAATTCATGAGCTTCTTCATTAAGCTTCTTGATCTTTTGGATGCTTGTAATATTCAACATGCCCTGAAAACAACCTTCTCTACAAAAAAACGAAGAATACATAATCATATATGATATATGTTATCATATATGATATTTTAGCTTATATCATATATGATATAGTATATGTCATATATGATACTTCACTAACAGATCATACTAAATCTATTCAGCGAGATTAAGCTATAAAAAAGAAGGATTAATTCAATTTTCAAGCACATAATCATATATGATCTATTTTATCATATATGATATTTTAGCTTATATCATATATGATATAGTATATCATATATGATACTTCACTAACAGGTCATACTAAATACGTTCAGCGAGATTAAGCCATAAAACCTTATAATTCATGAAAATAAGGTAATAAGTTAGCTTATAAATCATCATAATAAAAAGATGATGATAATTTATAAGCTTACTCACATTAATCACCTAATAAGTTACCTTATCATTCGACATGTTAAACTCACGTAACTTATCAAATAAGTTATAAAAGAATAAGATGAATTATAAGCTTATTCACATCGAATAAGCTAAAAAAATGAATCAAAACAGATCGAATGAATTTTACCTTATTTATGAAGGGGATGATCGATTTACGATGGTGAAGATCCATGGATTTGATGTTTGTCATGATAGATTAAAACCTAAATATGTGTAAGTGTGTGTTTTTTTTGTGTTTGTTTTAGAGAGAAGAAGAAAAAGAAAACATCGATCTAGATCTGAGATGTGAAAGTAGTATATGGTGTTAGGTGGGAGAGGTAAAATGACAAAAATACCTCTTCGTTTTTTTAATTAAAAAATAAGAATTAATATGCTTTTGATCAAAATTAGATGGAAGGTATCCAATATAACATTCTTTTTAAGATAAACCGAAAATAATTAAAAATAAATATAGAAAAAGAAAAGAAAACCTAGAAGGGTTGCCGTTGTACTTAAAGGACACTTTCCCAAACAACAAAACAAAAAAGAAGCGGAGAAAAGTCAAAATTAAAAAACAACAAGACATGTAGTAAGGTTTTTAATTCACTGCTTGTATTGTGTTTTTTAAGATCAATTTTCTTTGAATTATTTTCAATTTTAATCGGTTTCATATTCTTTTAATTGATTCATTTGGGTTTTTATTTACAATTTTGATCAAAGAAAGATTATAAATTTCCATCGGTTTTAGGTTTTTATAAACTTGGGATTTGTTATGTTATTATACATAAGATGGAAGGTGATTTGGCCGCTGTTTCTGATTGTCTCACTCGGGGACGTAAGATAAAACTCGATTTGAATGGGTAACATTTCTTACTCATTTCTTTTTAAACACAAATTTGTTAGTTTTCGTAATTCTAACGTGTTTTTTTTCGTTTGTAGAAGGACTACCGGCCCTACGAGGCGCTCTTCAAAGGGACTCTGGACTGCACAGGAGGTATCTTGTTCAATCTCTGCATATTTTCTAGTCTCCATTATTTAGATTGTTATATAAGTTGGTTTTGTTTTCGGTACTAGGTGTTTTTTTTAAGTTAGAAAACATTGGATTCGTACGCTGTTTATGATCAGATAGATTCTAGACAGAGACAGACTAGATTAAATTTCTGATATTTGGTTCCCCTTTATTTGTTTCTGGTTTCGCTTCTGTCTGTTTGTCACAACATTTAGCTATGTTCAACTGTCACAACATATCCGAGTGATGAGGAATAAAACTTTTTTTATGCTAACTTGTTTGTGTTTCACTTGTGACTTCGCGCCGTCTGTTTTATGCCAATGTTACGGACGACATTGCACAAAATACTCTCTTTGCATTACTGTAAAATCTTTTGTTTTTTCTTTTACCAGAAGCATATTTATGCCTTATGGACTCTCCAAGTCTCAGTCAGTTAATTAGATGAACTATTTGTTGGTTACAGGATGAGTTGTTGCAATCAGCTGTGAAAAGGTTCAATGGAAAAAACTGGAAGAAAATTGGTATGTATCTATGATTTCACCAACATACAAGGGTTTTTTCGTCATCAATTTTGTTTTCATTCTCTAGGCTCTGTTAGGGAAAAAATTTCTGGCACTTAAGTATTATATCATATGATAGTGTTTGTTTAAGCTTATTTCTCCGCCTTATGGGCTTATGGAACTTAGAACCTAATATAGTATGATTTGTTCAGCTGAATTGTTCAAGGACCGAACAGACGTTCAGTGCTTACATCGGTGGCAGAAAGTTTTAAACCCAGAACTTGTAAAAGGCCCATGGACAAAAGAGGTGAATAATAATATATTTGCCTATGATGAAACATGTAGCTCCTTATTTTTCCTCACATGATATCCAGCTGTTTTCTCAGCGATTGACCATCCTTTGCAATTTTTCAGGAAGATCAAGAGCTCATACGACTAGCAGACAAATATGGGGCACAGAAATGGTCAACAATTGCACAATACTTACCTGGGCGCATTGGTAAGCAGTGTCGTGAGAGGTAAGATTCACTCCATCCCATGCTTGTAAATTTTGATAGCAAATGTGCGTACTGGATATCCAAATGATAAATTACTATCAACATTCATACAACTGATCGACAATAAAAAATATGTAAACATGAATTTCTTTTTAAGCTTTCAAAATCTATCGTCATCTCCTCTTTGCAACCAACACTTTTTTTTCTTCTCACTTACTACGTATATTGTTTAACTTGAGATGGTAACTTAACTGGAAGGTCAGGAGTTCAAGCAAAAGTTAGGAAATTTTAAAGGCAAATGGCTTGTACACACGTTTCATTCTCTAAGCTTCCTAAACTGAGTAGCCTTATAGTACAGGATTGTTTCATATCAACAGAAAGGGGGTCCTAAGTGGACAACTCTTTGCTTGTCCGTTTGTAGTATCATTGACCATGACAGAATTTTAGCATGACTTTACGGATGCAATTTGGAAGGGACATTGTTAAAGTGGAATTAGGGCACACCTTAAAATATTTCATACAAAAGGATATATTCCATCATCATAACCCAATCAGAAAAGCCAACTCTCTATTTTATTGGTATGTAGAAAGGTTGTATATAAGCCATCATTCATGATAAGCACTACATTCTGAACAACTAAATATTGAAGTTTGCCATAAATAAAATAAATACTGAATGAATGTTAAGTCTTAAAGAAAGCCTCTATTAATATTGCAGTGGGAATGTTTGACAACATTAGTAATTTGGAGAATAACTGAAGCTAGCGAGATTAGTTACCAACATACCTGGAATAAGCAACTAAGCTATCGAAGACCAGAACCTGTTGTTCAAGCAGGAATAATAAATTAAACGCTAAATTATCAACATTTTTAAACCATACGCATTTATCATACTGACAAGTGATAGCCCCCATTACCCTTTTCTTATTCTGTGATATTTTATTGCAAAATTTTGTTTCTTTTTCAAGCATTGGATTTAGTCATTTAGCAGGTAGTAAAGAAATGCACTTATTAGTCTAAACCCGAGGTTGATGGGTTGCAATGAGTTTCTTTGGTTGGATAATTCTGTTTAAGTGGCTGTGTTTGTTCTGGAGGATGGATGACTTCCACACCGTTGGCCTGTCAATGTCAAAAAGCTGAAAAGCTTTATTTACTAGTACTTGATAGCAGTAGGTGACGAGTGAGCGTTTTTCAGTGATATGCACCGTTTCGTTTTGTAGTGATCTGCTGTTAGTATTATAGGGCATTGCCCTTATTTTTCATGTTTACACATGTCATCGTGTATGCAGGTGGCATAACCATCTGAATCCTGTCATAAACAAGGAGGCTTGGACTCAGGAAGAGGAAATCATGTTGATCCACGCACACAAAGAACATGGAAATAAATGGGCAGAGCTAACAAAATTCTTGCCTGGGAGGTATTGCTTACTTTTACTTTGGCTTATGGATTATGTTATATACGCTTAGGTAACCTTGGATCATGACTTGGTCAAATATATGAACAATCTAATTTCTTCAAATATCACAAATAATCATATATCCATTTTCATGTTTGTCGGTCTCAGGACAGACAATGCTATTAAGAACCACTGGAATAGTTCTGTAAGAAAGAAACTCGAGGCCTATGAGGCATCAGGCCTGCTTGAACAGTTTCAAGGATTGCCGTCTGGCATCATTCAGTCAACCCCTACTACTTCATCTAGGACACAACAATGTAGTGAAGATGAATGCAGTCAAGCTTCAACTTCCGTAAGATGCAGTCAAGCTTCAACTTCACAACAATGTAGTGAAGAGGCTATGGTAGCATACACTAAAGATGAAGAAAACCAACAGGCTGGCATGTCAGAAGCATTTGTTGCAGATGATAAGACCCAGTCAGCAGAGCACTTACAAAATGAGAACAATCCTGGCAGTGACTTGGATGGCTTTTCTATATTTCTTGAACAAAACTATTCACATGACCCTGCTGAACCTTGTACAGATAGAGGGCAGCCTTCCTCTGATGAATTTTTTGATCCCTTTTCGTTAGATTCAAGCCAGGATTCAGAATTTATGCAGCTGTTTACTAATCAAGAAGATGATACAGGAGCACAAGATCAAACAGATCCCGTCTTGGATCCTTTGGTGCTCGTATCTCATGATAGTTTTAGTTCAGGACAAGTAAATGGTAGTCTACAACTTGATCAGGAAAACCAAACTCAACAGCAGGAGACGCTACCTCTGTCATATGAACCTCCCGTCTTCCCGAGCACGGACATCCCATTTCTAAGCTGTGATCTAATACAGTCTGATGCTGATTTGCTGCAAGAATATAGTCCTCTTGGTATCCGTCAGCTGATGACGACAGCATCTGTTAAATGTTCTAGTCCATCCGGATTATGGGACTCGCCTTCACGCAAATACAGCCCCCCATCAATATTAAAGAAAAGACATTTTGATTTGCTATCACCCTTATCCCAAAACCCCAATGACAAGAAGCATGGGCATGTCTCATTCCTCAATGATGAGAACAAAGGCGTGCAGCCAGAATCTTTGAGCCAAAATGGACCAGTTAGTAATGATAAAGAAAATTTGAACCCAGCTGCTGACGTTGAAATCGCTCAAAAGGAGGAGAACATAAGTACAACTGTCAATGTAAGTCTTAAACATTGGCGTGTAAACTAAAAAACTTGCTGATATTGTTAATTACTTTATAAGTAAGCTGCTTTATGCTCATTTCTGTAACTTGTGAATAACGGATTGTGAACTGGTATCATTCAGGTCTTACTTGTGCGCTAAAAAGTTATATAGCATGTGATTACTGAGGCTGGTTCTGTAACATGGTTTTATTTAGTAGAAATGGAAATAAAGATAGTCCCTTGCTTGTGGTTTCTGAAAATAAGAGTCTTATGGGCACTGATCAGACTTTGCTAAAATTTACGAAACCTGACCCTACTGAAACCTCTGAAGTTTATCTTCTCTTCTTTACTTGAAATTCACTGTAAACTTGAGACACGGTTTTGATGATTTGTATATTTGTTGTTACTTTCAAGTTCGTTACATTGGCTTTTTCCGTCTTTCTTGTCAGGTGCAACAGCCACATGGAGTCCTTGTTGAACATGCTTCAGTTGAAAACTCTGGAATGTATGATGTGTTTAGAGATATTTTTATATTCTGAACCAATGAAAAATATGTTTCAAAAGTCATTTTACTGATCGTTGTTGTTTTTGTTAGATTTGGGGAAACTCCCTTGAAGAACAGTTGGGAGTCACCTTCTGCATGGAAGTCCCCTTGGTCCCCTTGGGTTCCTGGCCCTCAAATTAACACACATATAACAGTTGAGGTAATAAGTAGTTTTTTGTAGATCAGATTCTCTTGATTTAGAGGTGGCAAAATGACGTGACGGGTTGAAACAGAATACTTTTTCTTCGAGAAGCTTTCAAGTTATTGGTATAAAATCTGATTACACAAGTATTTTATTAGAATATTAGTCTTGGTTGTACAATTTAGTAGGTTGATTTACCCATTTGACGGTTTAGAGACAACATATCCCGAATTGACCCATTTGTAAATAATCGGGTCGAAATTGGACGGTGTACTTTGATTTTTGTCGTTTTTGGCTGAATGTTGTGTGGTGTTTGTAGGATGTGGAGGGTTACTTTACAAGTCCCGGTGAAAGAAGCTATGATGCTCTGGGGCTAATGAAACTGCAAAGTGAACAAAGTGCATCAGCATATGCCAATGCTCGGGAAGTATTGGGAGATGAAACTCCAGATTCCTTAGTAAAGAAGAGACTCTTACACAAAAGTGAAATGAGTCGGCAAGATTCAAATATCTTGGTATGTTCTTTCATCTATGTGTTGCTCTCTCACTCCCTGTTCTCATGTTTGGGGAGAAAAAACGGGGAAAAGGAATATGTTTTTACTATTTGTGTTCAGGAGTTGGAAAGGACTAACAATCTTACAGTCATGTCCTTCCATTCCGTCTTAGTTTTGTCGTTAACAAAGCAAAATAAAAAAAGGGCCATTTTGTCATTAAAAAGAATACAGAGCAGTTTATTTCCTTTTATTTCCAAAGTTATGAGAAGAATAATTAAATGTTCAACAACATGTAATGTTTTAGGTTTACAAATTCTTCCCTTTCTCTTCATTTTCATAATCTCATGAACACAATTTTAGTTTGACATGCATTAAATAGATTCTTTTGCACTCCTAAGGGATGTTGCTTTCTTCCTTCACATTGTAGTTGTGAACAAAAGACGTAGAGTTCTTTTAACTTAGAAAAATCTTTGCAGAGCGAGAGACGGCTTTTGGACTTTAGCGACTGTGTGAGTCCCCAAGAAGGTAGAAGCAAATGCACGGCATTCAAGTGGTGTGAGTTACTCAAGCCCATCTTCTTACCTATTGAAAGGCTGCAGATAGGGGTTGCCGTTTGTTCTACCATTAGGAACTGAGATTATACATCCCGCCTTTGTATTTTCCACCCAGTTTTGTTATCTGAATATTGTTATCATGGGTCCGTGCTTATGCATTTTCTATTTTGTGTGTCATGTCTGTTGAAGATAACCCATTT
This sequence comes from Glebionis coronaria, assembly GCA_025667525.1. NCBI lineage: Eukaryota > Viridiplantae > Streptophyta > Magnoliopsida > Asterales > Asteraceae > Glebionis > Glebionis coronaria. The sequence goes on along the minus strand of CM046879.1, from coordinate 202,522,622 downwards.
CTTAATCGGATGAATATTCATTTATTAATCATCTAAAGTAACATAAATATTTTTGGTTGGTTGTGTGAATATACTCTTTGAATTATGCATTATTAGTGCTGTCGCAACACTGGCATGAGGATGCTCAATCCTAATAATCATGAAAATGAGTGGATGAAGTCGTATGAAGCTACCAACGTTTGCGAAGCTTTACATGATAGGAAACACCCCCCCCCCCCCCCCCCCCCCCCCCCCCCCCCCCCCCGGGTGTGAATATACTCTTTGAATTATGCATTATTAGTGTTGTCGTAACACTGGCATGAGGATGCTCAATCCTATTTTTGGTTGGATGAAGTCTCCATGTTGTGTGTGTTTATGTGTTTTATAAAAAGAAAAAACTTTTTTTTAAAATTTAACATGTTTTAATTATATAAACTTTATAAAAAAATTCCAAAATTTAATATATTGACCTTTTTTTAATTCCTTACAACATATATTAATTTGACAATTTTTGGAGTTAGTTTTAGCTAATGTATTATACCCTATTTACTTCTAATTTTCGCAATGTTTTTTAGTTTATGTAATGGTTTTTTTAGTGTAATACATGTTGTATGGAATAAAATGTTTTTTTTTGAAATAAAATGTTATTTTTATTAAATATAAAATGTTATTTTTATTGAATATAAAATGTTATTTTTATTGAAAATAAAAAAAATAAATTTTGAATTAGGTCGCAGTCGCCGGGTTGTGGCAAATAGGTCGCACTAGGTCGCCGGTTGAAAAAACTAGGTCGCGACCTAGTAGCGTTGTGGGTAGCCTTAGTTTTCCGTTCGAAATAGTATGAATTGGAAATGAAAACGCCAATATTGGTAAGTAACACAATATACCTATATCTTCTAGGAACACAATCGAGATGATCTTAATGAATCCATTATTACATCAAAAAGTAATTGAGATAGATAAAAAAAATACTCAAGTCACTCAAACAATTGTGGTTACAGCAGCATGTATCGCATCTGCAAGGTGAGGGACTGTTCTAGAGCTTAAACCTGCCATGCTAATACGCCTGCAAATATACAAAACCAACCAACTCAGTAGAATGTTCAGTTCGTCTTGATGAAAGTAAATGTATGTTCAGTTTCATCGGTAATGCGTAATATCATCAACTTTTACTATGATCATGTTGCAATCACATAAACTTTGATCATCTCTTCTTTGAACTCACCAAATTGTTATCAACTGAGAAAACCGATAACGGATTTATGTCAAAGTAGATTATTGCTAATGTGTCAAATGGGTACTGAAAATAGAATATAAAAAAAAATGTCAAATAGGTTTAAGAGTTGCCTATTCTTCAAAATTGCGTTATGCACTAATATATTTCATCATTCATTTGTTATATTTGAAAAGTATTTGTAGGTCAAGAGGACACGACCCGTTTTGAATTGTTACATAACGGCATGCCAACAATACTGGTAGAACTCCTTGATACGGTTCACACTTCACAAGGTGTTTGATGAAAAAAAAAATTGGTAAACCGATGGCCGAACTGCTCACTATAGGTGGATATTCATCCAAGAGCAAGCTTTTCAAAGCACTGGATACTGATGAAACAATTTTTTCCGTCTTTTGAAAGAAGTACGGTGTTCTTCCTTTTAAGTTCATTTATAAGCCTTTTTAAGATTATTTTTCTAAGCATATGAAAAAGTAATCCCTGTCGTGTCCATGCTATATTAGAACGATGAATTGGTTATCTAAACAGACTACTAAATACAGATATATAGTTAGTCGTGGGCTTAAAATTTGTTACCCGTCAGATGTCAAATAGATGTGGTATTCTTTTGTCATGAACATGACTTGCTTTGTACTCAGCCCTGTGAAAGTGAACATCCCGATTTGCTTAATAATATGGCTCCAGTCACCAGGTGTCCCTGCCAATAAGAATCAAATATAACACTTATTATATGTTCTAATCCATAAAATCTATATATGGCAAGCACATTTTCGATCTTTTCTGATTTTATCTACCATCAAGGGAATCCCAAAAGATCATTACTAAAGAGTCACATTCAACATCATGTCTAAAGGCCAAGTTTTCTAGTGCAATTAAAAACAGGCCAAGTTGGCAGTCAGGTTTGACTCGTACACACTTTTAGACTACTTTTATTCGTGACTTTGTACCGATCGGTCGATCGGTCGGTAGGGACTGGTATTAAATATAGTATATTGAATTCATGGAAGTACATTTAAAGGTGGGAACTTAGCACAAACAGTTAGCCAGGTGACTTTCAAGTCACAACCCAACTTTCTAACAACCTGCCACTTGTCATTATTTCTTTGGACCTCCATATTTTCATTTCTTTTTTTACTTTTGTATAGTATAAATAAGTTTATGAATAATGTATATTACTCCCTCCGTTCCATATTAATAGTCCAGATTACTATTTTTGAATGTCTCAAATTAATAGTCCAGTCCAAAAATAGATAAGAAATGTAGATTAAGTTTACCATATCGCCCTCACTTGAGGGTATTATTACAAACAATAAAGAAATTGTAAACTAATTGGTTAAGGATGAAATTGTCATTGTGTAAAAAATAAGAGAGAAAAACTAAAAAAGTGATTTTTTTTATTAAATTGCGTGTTTTTTGTCGGACTATTATTATGGGACGAAAGGAGTAATTCTTATTGAAAAAAAAAACAAAGTAGGAGTACGGATTTTTATAGAAATATGTTTGTAAAGTAAATATTTTTTTATACACAATTTTATATCAAATGTTTAAATAATTAAATTTATTTAAACAAATAATATTATATGTTAAGTTGAGTTGGGTTGGGTTGTTGATAAATAGTAAAAAAGTATAGATTGGTTGTATATATTTGTTGTATAGGTGGAAGAAAGAGAGAATAATATTTTAATAAAAGATTGTGTTGGGTTGGGTTGTGATGGGTTGTGAATAAAGATAGTCTTAGACACATTATTAAGAAATGTACAAAGGAATAATATATGAATACAAATACAATAGACGATGGTGACCTAGCTACCCATCTGACTAGATCGCATTTTAACTACCTTTTTTTATTTACCCGTTTGAGAAAACAGGCATCCCAAATCTACTCTTGGTTTCGAAAAGGGTAGAAATTGCAACTTCTAATGATGTGCATAGAAAAAGTTGGGTTCCAAACATGTATTTACTGAATCAACGGATGATTGCGAATAATATCTAGAATCTATGACACAATAGGGAGGAAGAAAACACATGTACAGAACGCTAAGCTCCAAAGATAAACATTAACAGAACAGTACCTCTAGCACACAAAGCATCAAAAAGCTGCTTGCGCATGGTTATTATACGGTCAGCCATTGCCTTCAATTCCAGAGTCCATTCATTGTATAGGTCTCTGCAGGTAGAAGAAAAATCATAGATTTAGGAGACCTTTACTCAGGCATAAACTCAGATACCTAAATTTTGCACATCAAGTGAGATATTCTGTTGGTTCACAGAACCATATCTTTCTGACAACTGGATGTGCTCATCACCTGTCCTTTAGGATGGCAGAAACAATTGAAGCACCATGAATAGGTGGACTTGAGTACATAGGTCGTATAACAAGTTTCAGCTGGCTCTCAACCCGACTTGCCACATCAGCAGTCCTACAAACCTGTTAGGTATGAAATAATACTATTTATGTCTCGAAATTGGTGGATGTAGATTTGTACATAATACTAATACTGGTTTACAAGTATACATGGTGTAATTCCATAGTCTCGTTCCACGATCAATATACTATCACATGTGATAATGGAGAATTGGAAAATATGTAACTGTCTTTAGGACTGAGTGGGTATTGGGAGAAGTTAAAGATAAATAACAGAAATAGAGGGAAAGACCATAGGACAGGTATGTATCTTTTGATTATATTTTTAAAGAAAGCTTCACTTACAATGCTCAATGCGCCAACTCTTTCACCATAAAGACCCATATTCTTTGCATAACTTTGAGCTATAAAACATTCGCCACCATCACCAACAAACATACGAACAGATTGAGCATCTCCATCCAGACTTCCACTTGCAAAACCCTACAAAAGTTTGAATGCAAATATGAAAAATAAGTCTTTAGTATTATGACCTTCTACAAGCAATAGTGTTTGTTATTATCATTCGACTTCAAATGCTACAAGTGATACATAGGCAACCTGATATGCACTATCAAAAAATGGTAAGAGACTTTTGGATCTAATCAATCGCCTTATTTGCTCCCATTGCTCAAGAGTCGGATCAACACCAGTGGGATTATGAGCACAGGCATGTAGAAGCACAATTGCCCCAGATGGAGCAGAACCAAGGTCTTCCAGTAAGCCTGTTAAACACAAACCAAGTGCACCACATAACTGAGAAAAACAAACGAGCATCCATGACTGTAACACAGAACCACCAATGTAGAAAGTGAATATAACCAAGTATATATGACACTGATTATGTAAAATTTATATTCCAAGGAGTAATAAGTTAAAGAACTTAAGCAAATTGCAGGAACCGACAGCACTGACAAGGAAAAATAGCTGTCGAAAGTTAGAGCAAGCTGCAAGCAAGTTATTTACTTGGCAATACTGTTTATAAATAAAATTAATATATCAGAGACGGATGAAAAAAAACATGGATATATCAAGATAAGAAACATGAAGACCATACTAGTAAAGAAATGAAAATGAGGATATAACAGACAGAAGAGTTCCAACATGCAGTAGTTAATAGATGAAAGATGGTTGCAAACCTTGAATGTTGAGTCCACGTGTTAGTGGATCATAATAGCGGTAAGATTTCACAGTCAACCCTGCAAGGTTGAATATTTTTGTATGGTTTCCCCATGTTGGATTTGGAATATATATAGTACGCTGCAGTAGCAAAAGAGGTAGTAAAATTAGTCAAAAGGTAAGTGATTAAAAGAAGATAATACGGAGTATAACACAGATAAAACTATGCTATTTGGGTATAGCACAAGATAAGATTAACAGATAGTAATGTCTTTACTTGGTAGTAGTGTTTAGCAAGAAACTCAGCTCCAACTCGTAATGATCCAGTACCAGACAAACACTGAACTGTTGTAACTAGCTTTTCCTTGATCGCAGGACTGCTCAATGACAGAAATCGCACACAGCATTAATTAGTGACATAAGAAACAAGGAACGTTTAATTTATTCATATAACATTATATTACAGCAAGGAATGTGAATGTGCTTTTAAAAAATACAACTGGGTATTCCTACAAATCAAGTTTCAGTACGTTTAAAGTAAGTTACTTCTGTTATTTTGAATTAAAAAAAGTTAAGCAATTTAGCAAAAGTGGAAGAATACAATATGTCTTCAAACCTATTAAAGCAGCTAATGAGGCGGATTACATTTGATGCATTATTTCTATATTATAGGCATTAAATAATACTCGTAGTAAAATAACACGAGCTAATTCACACACCTGTCAGCTCCAAGTATAAGTTTTGCACTAAATTTGTTGAAATCAGCTAATCCAACAATAGGGAGATATTCCTTGACACGAGACCTGCAAGTAAGTGATTAGTTTTATTACCGTCTTCATGCTCACTGGTGTTGGTTTAATTGGAAATCAAAGTGGAAGTACCTGTCATTAACAAGTAGCTGCTCTGCCCTTCTGACAACATTCAAAACTAGCGGTTTTCCTTCCTGTCATATCAAATAGAGAGTACACACTCACTCAATCACCCATACATATTAATAGAACAGTAGATAAGCACAGGACAATGATCGATAAAACAACAGAAAGCTTCCTTAGGAAAGAGGATAATAATTATAATTTGTTAGAAAGCATGTTTAGAAAGTGATCACCTCTGTACGGTAAGCACCGACACCCAAATTTAGCTTGACAGGGCTTGGATCTTTGTTATATGCTACAGTAACCTGTATCCACCATCATCGTACATTAAGGAAATGAATGAACTAACTAGTAGTATCTAAAAATCAAGACTTTTTCAGCGACGCATCCTCGTTTCAAATTACAGAGGTTTAGGCCAAATAATAGCAACATGAATGTCGCCCTTGGTATTCAGTTATGCATCATAACAAAATCCTAAATATATATTTTCCAAAATACAAATGACACGAAAATGTAACCAACATGCCACATTTTGCTTTGTTGTGTAGTCGTTTTTATTTTTTCTTATTATATACATCATACTCATCATACTTTCGAATTCCATACATCGCATGTACTTTGCGACAATTTTACTCATCTAGGTTGGGGCAAAATGATCATAAGATACGTGCACAAGGAATTCAAAAGTAAAATGTATACAATAGGAAAAAAAAAAGGATGGACTACACAACAAAACAAGTTAGTCACATTTTGGTACCATTTGTCGGACAAAACTTAAAAGTTTTGAGCATGAAGTTATTTTAGGCTTCGTTTGTTTATTTTAGGTTTTATCTCTCCTGTAAACCAAATATGCAGAATAAGAATAGGAGGTGCATATAAAGTAATCTACACGAAACAAACCGTTCGTTTTTTTTATTCAAGTATTTTTTCTGTTTATCTTTTTTACCAAATGTTTGTGTATGTATAGATAATAAGGTTTTTGAATATGTACGTACCCCGAGGATGGGATCTTCGGGAGCACGAGCTATTTGAGTGAAGATGGAATCTCCGACAACCATAGACGACATTAATGATGAAGTTGGGGAACAAGAGACTGTAGCAACACCTTGTTCATTCTCATGGACATTTTTCAAATGTCGTGCTAGAGTACTCAATCTCCGATCAGCTGCTGCCATTTTTGTTTTCAACCTATGTATCACTTTATTATTTCCGATTTAACAAACAAACACGTAACTCAAAGGTTGGTTTTTATACCAGGAAGTTGAGGAGGTGTTCACATCGTGTTGAAATGGAAATTATTTATTTGGATGAGGATGATCATCCATCGGCACGGATATCTAAATCTACACGCTAACCTAACTAGTCATCATCCCTTAAGATAGTTGGCACAGACTTTAAGGAAAGCCTACTATAATACGCACACATGTGTGTCATGGTTTGATTAATTCAATGAAACAAAGGCTTTTACAAAGGTACTATACTTTGATTATATTTATGTTTGACGTATAAATTTATCATAACTTATCGTTCGATGAGTTTATTATTTTATAAAAATAAGTTTTTGAAAATAAATCTTGTTTGATTAAGAAAGCTTGAAAGAGCATGTTTAAAAAATAAATTTTTTGTTGTGAAACTATAAAATAAAAACAATAGACAGGAGAAGAGAATACAGAGAATTGTATTCATTCTATTGATATTTATTTATAAGATAAGGGTAAACCATAATTACTACTTGCGTCATTTGCCTTATTTTAGACATCCACATATTATTTATAACACTCCCTCTTAGATGTCTCTATAGATAATACGCTTTGAGAATGTTGCCTCGTTAAAATCCTTGTCAAAAAAACCCAGTGGGACAAAACCATGACTAAGGAAAAGAGTGCAACGTGTATTATCTCCCTCTGACGACTATATCACTTAAGATCTTTAACTCGCCACATTCGAATGTTGTGAATAAGCTTCTTGAATGTTGAAGTAGGAAGTGCTTTGGTAAATAGATCCACCAAATTGTCGCTTGAACGGACTTGTTAAACCAAAATATCTCCATTATTTTGTAAGTCATGAGTGAAAAGAACTTCAGTAGAATATGTTTTGTCATGTCGCCTTTAATGTAACCTCCTTTTAAGTTGAGAAATGCATGCTGCGTTATCTTCATATTCTCAGCTTGCTACAATTTATTTCTGATTGAATGAAGTTGCTGCAATTATTTGATTTACCGAACACCATGAAATCGCTATTCCTCCACTTGTAAAAACATACCCAGTTTGCGATCGACCATTTTAAGGGTCAGACATATATCCTGCATCTACAAAATCAACTAAACTTGTATTTGATGGGTTAGAGTATAAACCCATATCTCTTGTTAAAAATCTTACTAGATAAAACCCAGTGGGATAAAAATCTAGTGAAGGAAAAATGGTATATTAAATCCTTTATATGCTTAGGGATGTTGCCTCGTTAAAAACCTTGCCAAAAAACCTTGCGGGGAAAAAACCATGGTCAAGGAAAAAAGAGTACAACACATATATTCTCCCCCTGATGATCACATTACTTAAGCTCACCGAGTCACTAAAATACACATTAAGGTGTATTAATAAAATCATATGTATGAACACTATTTACACATATTCTTTGCATAATAATACATCATACATCTCGTTCAAGTTTATCATCAAACTTTGCAAGTTATTCATTTCCAACAAGTATGACCCTTAGCAAAAATTGAATTGTTCATTTTCAAATGACATATCTCAATCGATATTGTGATCATCAACTCTATAAATCAAGAGAGTCTTTCTAACATCATGTGACTTCATATACGAGTGTTGTTTATCCACATAAATATACAACTTTATCTTTAGTTTTCATGATGCATACATATTTTATCATTAAGATGTTCAATTATGGAACTAAGACAAACTTTGTCTTTTGTTTCAAATTTAATTTCTATGCACTTAGTCGTCTTTATAACCATAACTCTTTATTTGGCACAATACTACACACTAAGGCGATTATAACATGCTCAAATCATCATTAGTTCAATACAATCATTATTGTTCTCGAGAATGTTTCTTATATGCCTTAAGCATTAATTATCTCTAGCATGTTCCATGCATATTATATGCAACAATGAAATCTCAACATCACTTGAGCTCTATTCATATATATCTTTAAGACGCATATCCTTTATTATCACATTACCAGACTTATACAGTATTTATTGGATCCACCACATGTGAACATGTATCTACATGATTATTTTCAAGTCTTTGAGAAATATATGTGTGCCATCATTTGTAACTTATGCTTATTTTAATTTCACTTTCTCATAAAGACTAATGCATATCCTATAAGTTTTATAAATGGATTATAAGCTTCAACCATATGTCTCACAAGAGACTTCAATTATTCATTATATTCTTGCGTCATTAATATTTTGGACATTCATCTATCCATGATCCTCACATTCACTTTAGCGCTATATTGTTTATTATCATTATCGTGCACATTATCATACATATCCATCGACGTCGGTTCATTTATTTTCGATTCCACACTTTACTAGACATTGCATTCTATCATTTATTGAGATCTTATAGTGTTTCATGTACCCGGGATTTTCTCAATTACCTTCATGTCTAGTTTCTCTTTAGGAGACTATCATGGGGTCTTTATTACCTCGATTCGACTATCGTAATTTTCTTGCTCCATATTATATATTTAATCGAGGATTTTTATTTGGAACCGAATAGTCTATCACGTCGCAGACGTGCCATAGACTTAATACCAATCATTAGTTTTATTGTTGGGACACACATTTTAATTGGAGCACTAGCAGTGTTTGTGATCTAGTCACTTTGTTTAGGTCACTAACCTTCTCTGGCAATTACTAGATCTGGAATATAAATTGTCCCATGAACTTTATGTTCATATTCATTACTTGTGAGGATCAACTTTTCATTATCATAATTCATTCCAAATTTCTCGTTGCTCATTCTCTCCCTGAATGAATTATCATTCTCAACATCCTATTTTGTGCGTTGTGGTGGACTTACTATGATATATAACGCACATTTCAATATCTCTTATGGGAACTATATGGTTTGTGACCAAAAACCATTATAACAGGAGGATTCATTATTGTTGGCAAGATGCGAATTCATATGTTCATATGTAATAAATTGCCCCATAAACCGAAACTCTTGTTCTCATAATTATAGGCTTTGCAATCAACTGAAGACGTTTATAAACTTTTTAACAAAATAAATTCGCGTATGAACATGGGCTATATAAAGTTCGACACGTATTTCAATAATCGGCCAAACTTGTAAGCATTCACCACTATTCTCAATAATCATATTTGGAAAATCACGCTCACATCGAGCCACTAATCACACCAACTTGAAGTTGCGTATTTGATGATCATTTTGACGATGCATCGATTTATAACTCAAAATGATCCACATGAGACATGTATAGGCCTACATACATGCTCTTTTTATCTTTTCCAAAGGAATGAGTCCTTATTTGTATTTAGTGGTGATGAGTAATGAACTTTCATTGAGAACAAAATAATCAAAATTATCTTTGAAGAAACTCATGGTTCTTCTATAACTTTCGCATCATCATTGACCTGGGATGGTCTAACCGGTCATGCCAATTAATATAATAATCTTGGCTCATAAACTTATTCTTTATGACCACATGTGCTTAAATTGCACCTTATATATGAAAATCTTATACAACGATCATGTATTCACGCACATTTCTTCAATCAAATTGATATAAGCACTTTCACAATTTCCACATACAGTTTATTATAACAAGTATAAAATAAGCAAATAAATCAGACCATATGATAAGTCAAAACGCATGTGAAAAGTAAATTTATAAGTTAACTAAACCATCTTAATCTCATACCGAGAATATAATATCTTTGTTACTCATAAACCACAATGGTACTATTGCAAACTAGTTAACATATCTCAAAGATATACCAAAGTCATTTTCATATTTATAATCTGTGATAAGGCACATACTAATTGCACTTAAACCGTTGATTCAAAAATAATAAATAATCCTATCTTATTCTATTATAAAGAAATCCTTTAAACAATAACAATACTAGAAATTTAAGACATACCAATCTGACCAATACATACAGATGCGTATAAAATACCATTAATGGCAATTAGTTAAATTCTTTCACACACACTAAAACATAAACATAATTTATTTAATTTGATAATCTGAAATTAAGATCCAACACCGTAACAGTTGTGTGTGTGATGGTATGAATCCAACATATTTCGATTGCAGATTATTATTATTATTATTATTATAGGCAGGTTTATTGGTGGCTTTTTGCTGCCCTTACTTCTCTTAATAGGTACACGCGTCTAATTGCATAACATTTACCAAAACGATGCATGTCTTCACATAATTTCAAAACATTCAAAATTTATCTTACAAAAATTGATGACATAAAACTTATATGCAAGTGTTTAACGAATTATTATTCACTTTAGCTAGAATTCCTGATCAAAATATATTCGGCATAATATAATTCTACTTGGGATTTTAGAAGGATTTTCGAGGATAAGGTAAAAGATATTTTAAACGTATATTTTCAAATCAAAACTATATTTTTTGACAACATCACATCAATTTATTTATTTTTAAAATTATTTTGTTTCTCTTATAATAAATGCACAATATTATTATTCACACTTTTTCTTTTTCCAAAAAAAAAACGGATCCTATTATGATAAAAATGCATATTACGTAGTATCATTAGCTTACCGCAATATAGGCACAATATTTGTTAGCTTTGATTACGGAGTACTAGCAAGAAAAAAAATATTGAATCCACAAACAAATATGTTACCGAGCATACATGATGATTCATAGATAATGGTTTCAACATTTAAGAAGCCTAAGATCTTGACATTAAAGAAGCGGTTCAAACTTATATTATTAATAATTAACAAAGAATAAAAGTTACTAACTGTGAACCGCATTAAAAACCTAACAAAATACGATGATACTCAAACATGTAATACAAACAAATCTATAATCAAACACCAAAAGTACATGCACATGCATAGCAAACAAGCCTAAACGGATCTAGATTCGTAGCTTGAAAACCGAAAACATATCCATTCCACATAATAATCAATCGCTAAAGCGACAACTTAATTACATAACCGATCCATATGCATGTACAATATTTGACATCTAATAAGTGACATATAATATTTAATTGGTTTATTGTTCAATCATTCAGTTGTATTACTAGTAATTACTAGTATATGATTAAAAACAAAAATAATTCAGCCCTTTATAGTGAACGTACGCGCAAACCCGACTTCCATGGAAGAATTGTCACACGTGAATTTCAGCTGTAGAGCGTGCTGATAACGTGTTGTAAAACTATAAAGTAAAAACAATAGACAGGAGAAGAGAATGCATAGAATTGTATTCATTCTATTGATATTTTCCAGAGGGTAAATACAATGAGTATTTATAAGATAAGGGTAAACCCTAATTACTACTTGGGTCATGGGCCTTTTTTAGATATCCACATATTATTCATAACACTTTTAAATAAAATGCTAGTTAAACTAATATCTTTTTTTTTGTAAAGCAAAACCTAAAGTATGAGCTTTTTTAAGAGATTCTTTCTTTAATAGGAAATAATCATTTTATTTATTCCCTTGTTTTTAGTTTTTTCCTTAAACATTTCTTTATTTGGTCAAAAATAAAAAAACATTCGTTATTTTATGTTGTTTTTATAAAAGTTATATATAAAAGTATATGTGTCAAAGGTATAACAAAATAAACTTTCGAAAAAGCTGGGTGAATTTGAAAATAAGTTAAGGAGTGAATTGTAAATATGGAGAAAAAATCCCATCATATTTAAAGTTCTAAAAGTCTGAAACAAACCTTTAAAAAACCATCCTCGAATTTGATCTATGGCTCTAAGACACAAATAAAATGAAATTGGATGCCTAACTTTGATCCCGTCTTTTGAAGAATAAGGTATGTAACACGAATTATCCATAATCAAATAATCTTATTGACCGATTTTGAGGTCTTTTATTACAAAATTGGGTATAAACCCTAAATCGACATTTTTTGTGATCCCATGGTGGCTAAATAGCTTAGTAATAGAAAGTCATAATTGATTACATGATTTTATAAATTGGGTTTACACGATTTATTAATTTATATGCTAAAGTTTTGTGGGTTATATGATTTTAATGCTTTATTGATCGTTTAGTGTTTGTATGAGTTTGCGGCTGTTTCAAAATTTTAAGGGTATTCTCAAATCTCCCTAGGTGCATAATCTGATATAATGTTGTTTCGATGTATTTACTTACGAGCGGGCTGATAATACAAAAACTTGCATAAGAGACGAGTTGAAAGTCAGCTAAAGTCTTATTTTATTGCATAATATTTACCTACAAACTTGAAGATTAAATGTTAACCTTTATGGATAATGAATGGGTCGAAAGGTTACACATTAGAAAATTTATTCAAGGAGTAGCATTATGCTTATCCAAGCACCCCTTTAATGTTTTTATGTCACTTGCTGGTCGCAACATATCCATGAAGCCACTTTTAAAATCAACATACTCAAGGGTTATGGTTTGGAAGTTGCAGGTAGAGTGGACCTTGTGACCCCTGTTCTTTGTGATACTCATATCCTTCGTGTGAGGATTGAAAATACACAACACACACATACAAACACGCCCGACTCAACAAATCTTAAAGCTATAAATAAGTTGAAAATGAAGCATAAAGTGCATGATCAGAAGGAACCAAAGACAAACTAAAACACTAAAACCAGAAAAATCAAAATGAATCGAGAATCCTTCATGGTGTTGAAGAATCAAAACCATAGATTATAACTGAAGTATTGTTAAAAATTGGAGAACTATCATGATTAGCCGATGAAACAGCCTGTAAAAGTTGAACATACCCATCACCATATCTGATCCCTTGTCCAGCTCAACCTCACATCCAAAAGTGGCTGAAATTGTAGTGGTGAGATGCAAGCTGTGAACCGAATTTAATCTTGATTCCTTGTGTTGGTCTCCTTGGTTTAGATTTTGATCTGAACATGATTCTCGAATGGCCATGTGAAATTGATGCACAACTCCAATGTAGGTCATGTTGTAAGGGGAACCAGCTATCGTGGAGGTTCAAGTTGCTTTTATAAAAGGCGATGATAATACTATACATTAATGTTGTATTTTACTTTTCTCATGCATACCATGGATCTAATCTCCTTTCGTATATGAATATATTTGTCTATAGCTTGCTGCTAATGGGTAAAGTGGGTCAAAATTAAAACTTTAGCTAACGGAAATGGGTAGACCAATCAGTGTGCATTGTAATAATCTTAACCCAAAAAATATTAATTAAAATGCACAACAGAAGTTTGTGTATAATGAACGGATTTTGCTAGGTTCAATTGTTGTTCTCGGTATCTTAACGAATTGATCTAGGTTCTATGTGTGACTCTATTGTTTTTGGTGAAACAAATATTTTTGGTTGTTTTTTAAATTAAAAGTGCAAAGACGTAAAAGTAAATGACGTTAAAATAAAAAGCGTTAAAATAAATCCAAGTCTAATTAAAAGTAAAGGTTGCAATATTTAAAACTTTAAAAAGTAAATAACGAGAAATTAAGTGACTTAAAATTAAAGCGTGACGAGAATTAAAATTTGACAAAGTATTAAAATGACAACTTAAAAATTAAACAAGACAAATTAGTAAAAAAAATTACCCTAATCGGAATGTATTCCGATCAGATGATGATCGGAATGTAGACTCACCACCTAATCGAAATGTGGGCTTACCTCCTGATCGGAATATAGATCGGAAACACCACGATCGGAATGCTGTCACTCGTTCTGATCGGAATAACCAAACTAACCCAGATCAAAATGTGTAGGACTCAGATCGGAATAATGATCGGAATTGCTAATCGGAATATTGTCACTTACCTCTGATCGGAATACCAAACTTACCTTTGATCGGAATACTCACAAACCCTCCAATCGGAATATCATACACCCTTGATCGGAATAACTGTCACTTACCCTGATCGAAATGTGCTAGACACCCCCAATTGGAATAACACAAACCCTTTTCCGACCAAGCAATGGAGTGCTGGTCGGAATGTGAAACCCTTATCCGATCAGTCAGATCGGAATACAGTAAAAGGAACCGAAAATAAGCTAAACAATTAAGCTATAACTCAAATAAGCACACACCTAAAATCCTAAGCAAACACGTATAAGAAAAAGCTAATAAGCTGAAATTTAAAGACTTTTAAAACACGAAATGAAAAAGGTTCACGAAAAACAAACTTTATATAACAATAACTTTTATAAAAACTTTAGAAACTTAAGGATAAAAACAAATAAGCTATAAGAATCAATAATCCAAAACAATCAAAAGCATAAAAACATAATCTTTAATCAAATAAGCAAGATGATAAACACATAAACATAACGATCAAGCAAAGAAAGAAAGGTAGAATGAGAGATTAAAGACAAGAAAATTAAAGAACACTTACTTGGAATTAAAAGGTATTAAAAGTGCAAGACAAGTATTTAAATTGACATGTATTTAAAGAGCAAGTAATTAAAAGGTGGAAGAACTAGTGTCACTCTAGCCAACAAAAAATGAAAAGATTAATCCTAATGACTATATATAGGGGAGGATTAAGGGGTGCTTAGGAAGCTTCCTCCCCTCCTTCATTTCTTCTTAATTGCATGATTAAGTCCCTCAAGCCTTTAATCTTCATTTAATTGCACCATTAGTCCTTAAGCCTTTTATCTTCATTAAATCTTGGACTTTAATGACTTTTGACTCGGGATTTCTTTGAACTCGTCTTTTAATTCTTCAATAAATTAGACTTGAGTTCTTCGGCTTTAAGTAAACTTCCGTCTTTTGACTTTTTCTTCGATAAATCTTCAGAATTGGTCTTGGACTTCCGTTCTTTTTGCACTCTTGACTTCTTGACTTCGTCTTTCATCTGTTTCTTCAATAAAAGCCCGTGAATGCCCGTGTTTTCTCCACTTTTCACCTTTTCGTCATAAATCACAACAAAAACACAAACCACGCATAATTGTGACATAAATGACATAAAATACATGTTTTGGCTCGGTTATTATTGTAATTAAGTGGTAAAAAGGATGGGTGTTTACACACCTATCAAATCCCCTACACTTGACCATTGCAATGTCCTCATGCAATGCATTAGTTACAAAGCACGTTTACACTTTTCATCATAATCAATCCATAGTGGCCTTTATTAAAGAGACAGAAAACTATAAACATTCGAAGGAAGAAAATCAAAAGCATACCTTGGGTTTTGGAAATGTCATGAATAATCATCATTCTCAAGTTTTCACTTTCTCTAAACCAAGCTTAAAAACGAGATCATTGTTATTATAAGTTAGCAAACTAACACGAACTCATGTGGGCCAATTACTCACTTAGACTCCCTTATTCCTAGGTGTATCTCTTATATTTTATTATTGTCATGAATGATCACAAGGATGCATTGTTGACTTATTTCGATAGTTATTTAGACCAAAAATGAAGTGAACGATTTAATCAATAGTTAGCTAAAGGACAAAATCTTTTAAAACTGCTTCTCGGGACCTCATAAAGTTCATATCTTGGCATAACTCGCTTCGCGATTTGAGACCTTTCTCGGACCGATATTTGGCAGCGACTTCATACTTCAAACCTTGAGAGACGTTCATGAAATAATGGTCTTCTCTTCATAATAGGAATTTCTTCACTTGAAGTTTTGAGAGATTCATACTTGGACCACGACTTCTTCATTTTTCTCCAATCTTTATTTTGGACTTTGATATACAACGATTCGCCTCCTTTTTGGACTTGGCTTTATTTATCCTCATACCTTGTTAGGGCCTTTTCGGATAGACTTCTCCATGACTTTTGGGGAGTTTTTGCTTTTCGTCGTGTGTCTCGATCCTTCATATTGATTTTCGACAAATGATTCTTCACATCACTTGGGATCTTTAGCAACAAAATGTAGCCCTCATGTCTTGTTAGGACCTTTTTGGACTCGCCAATTTTCGCATCCCGCTTCAATAAGTTATGCCTTGGCTATGAACTCTAATCCATACCGAGCAACTTTTAAACGATCTTGGGCTAGAAGCTAAGTAACTTTTCAAATCGTACAACCTTATTTATTGCAGATAAATTTATTAGCAAGCGATGGGAGAATAGGCTTATAATTAACTCACATAAATTAACGAAAGAATACCGAACTTATAATTGGCTCTATCATCTCTCGTTCTCCATAGTTTAAAATCTCAAGGAATGAGACTCGTGGATGCTTAGCCTATTAAATCAAAGTTTTGGGTTTTCGAGTCGCCTATAGGATCTTGCAAATTCTTAGACTTTTTCAAGTTTAGAAATTCGCGTTTTAAAGTTCCCTTGATAAACGACTCTCTAGGATCAATTATAGGAACTTGCGAAAAGTTCTTGTTCTTAACCCGTGAGAGTTAAGACTTTCGCGTTTTATAGCTCCCTATATAAAAGTGTGACAACCCTGGTTTTGAGGTTCGTCACTTAGTTTTATTTTGTGCTAGTTACGTGTCTTTATGTGTTTATGTGCTTATTGGTGTGTATAGATTGTGGTTTGGATATCGTTTCCGGTACGGGGTACCTTGTGAGTGAAACGATGTGTGATGATTTCATGTTCATGAGTTCACATGGTAGTGACTATGAAATGAGATGGTGATATTTAGTGGTTTTACGTATACGTATATGTATTATAGAAAATCGTATTTTTTACGATTTACGGTTTAGCATTTATAGGTCTCGGATGAGGTAATTAGTCATATGGATATTTTTCGGGATGGTTTTAAGTCATTTAGGACTTAGTTATAAATTTTATTTCAAAATTTGAGATTTTTTATAAAAGTGTATATTTTACGTCTTTTACGGTAAAACGCGTAAAAACTGACTAGTTTTACGGTTTTGGGGTTTTGGAGGCTTTAAGAGCTGAAATAAATTAAGGAAAATTAAGGTAATATTATTAATACATATATTAATAATAAAAAAAACGAAAATTAAGGGGGTGTTAGTCGGTTTGGACGCAAGAAAGAAAGGCAAAAAGGAAAAAAAGAGAAAAAGGAAAGTGGGTCGTATTGGGCTAGGATTCTTGAAAAAAAAAACTATATAAGGATTTTAGGTAGATCAAATCCATCATAATCCCTGGAGAAAAAAAAATAAAGGTCGACGGTTTGGGAGTGTTTTTAGGGTTTTCATAGTTTTTTCATCTTCCATTAAATTAAAGGTAAAACCTTTCTAACCCTTTTTAGTTAAATTGTTTCTTTATGTTTTCTTTAATCATCTATGATGGATTTAGGTTAGGGTTAATTTAAAAACAGTAAATTAATATTATATTAATCATTATATGATGATTAAATAAACTAGGGCTTGTATTAATTGGGGTTAGGGTGATTAATTAGTTTAATTTGATTAAACCCGTTTTTAAAAACTGGGCAGAATTTTGAGTCAATTGTTTTGATCATATTGGGAGTTCTACAAACTCTTATTTTACGATCCAAGTATCCCTGAAAAGGTAATTGAAGTGGCTTTCCAATGCAAGAAATGAGAACTAAATTGTAGGTCGGGAAGTGGGTCAAAAATAGGTTACAACAGTCGGAGGTTAAAACAGTTTTGTAATCAGCCTGTTTTCTTTTTAAGTTTTGGGTTGTTTGGGGTACTTAGGGTTGCATTGGGATCTTCTCACGAACATGAGAGATGGTTTATATATTTTAGTAAGTATCTGCACTTGGGCTAAGGTTGTGGTTTAGGGTAAGACCCTCTAATGGTAACAAACGTTTCATACGTTTAAAATCAGTGAATTCTGGATAGGTAGCAATATATATACATATATCGGGACCTTAACTGTAGCTTTAAGGTTAGGGCAAGTGGGAGGTTTTAGCTAACATATGTAAAAGTATGAATATTCCTTTCACAGAAATCATGGGTATGTTTAAGTGGACGTTTGACTTAAAGTTTTGAGACCTAAAAACTGGGACTGTTTTGTGTAAAATATGAGCGGGATAGTTATTAAACTTAATCAAGTTAAGGACTTGTTACGGAAGGGTAATGGGGTGATTAGAGC
The DNA here is from genome assembly GCA_025667525.1 of Glebionis coronaria. Taxonomy (NCBI): domain Eukaryota; kingdom Viridiplantae; phylum Streptophyta; class Magnoliopsida; order Asterales; family Asteraceae; genus Glebionis; species Glebionis coronaria. The sequence goes on along the minus strand of CM046879.1, from coordinate 202,503,821 downwards.
TTATCAATGAGGTATTTATATGGGAATAGTCTAGATGTCCATCATAGGTTTATGAGGCATCTTAGTGATTGGTTCATGTATTGATTGCGTGTTTTTGGTTTGTTAGCTTGTTGCTAGTGCGAGGACTTGTGAAGAAGCACTCAGGTGAGTTCATAGTCCCATTTTGCTACGTTTTTAAATGTTTTTCCAGTATGGGATGGAGATGACACTTGCAATATTCTTTAACATGATTTAGTACTATGTTTTAAAATATGTGGACATAAATGTGATATTATGTGACTTGCGTGCTTATGTGTTCTCATATGTGCTTTGATATTTGTTCTAATATGTGAATCTTGATTGTGTTATGATTGGGATTGGTACATAGATGTATGGGCGTCTATGGGACCAGTTGTGATGTATGTGGAGCGTGGGGCACGATCCGTCCTGAGTTCTTGGTTCTGAGTTTTTGGTTCGTGGGCCACGATCCGTCCTGAGTTCTTGGTTCGGGGGGCACGATCCGTCCTGAGTACTTGTGCATCGTCTCTTCGGAGGCAAGATATCTCGACGGGGATATAGTTCATCTTCCACAGGTGGTGTGGGAAAGATCCGGATAGTGTGGTGTGTGTTCTTGTGTGTGTGACGGGATACTTCTTGACTATTATAGTGTGCTTTGTGAATTGTAGATGTGATTGGTATTTGGCTTGAGTTTTGTTGTAGATGCATGTAGCATGATTATCACATTATGGTCCATTACTATAAATTGTTTTTCTTCAACTTATTTACAGCGGATGTCACGGTTTCTTATGATGTTCTAGATAACTTAAACCTATGTTCTCACCAACTTTATGTTGACAGATTTTAGAGTCATTTTCAGGTGAGGTAGTTGTGCAAGATGATGTTAGAAGTGGCTAGAGTATAGAGGCTGCTAGGATTACATTAGGAGGAATCCCTTTCCTCTTAGATTTTATTTTGTCGTTTGATTTAGTAAATTGTTTAATACCTATATGTTTGATGTGTGTTATTTAAATGTCTTTGGTAAGAGGTAGGCCTGTAACCTACTTACCTAGACGCCTACATTATTTGAGATATTGTCATGACATTGTGTCACCTTTTTATGACATTTCTATTTCATTTATTTAACTCTATAGACACGCTATTGTTGTGATGATATCCATACGTCGCGCCCCATATTCCGCCATGGTGGGGTGTGACAGAATGGTATCAGAGACAATGGTTATAGAGAATTAGGTTGCCTAGTCGTGTAGCCTAGTCTATAGCTTAAGGGTCCCTTCATATAGGCGTCATAGGAGTATGTGTGCATTTTATATTAATTAATGTATTTGGATGTTATTTATTGTGATGTTTTGACTAGTATAAATTGAACCATAGTAAGTTCATACTTAGCTACATGTTATTTTATTTTCGAGTTTTGAATAGTGCGGGTTGAACTATAGCCGTATACGCTAGTCATTGTTGGATTTCGTTTCATTACGTTTTCATGTTCTTTATACCTTTTGAATTTTGTCTACGGTGGTTTAGCTGGATTACGACTTTATGTGTTTCATGCATTAGCTACGTTATTTTGATACATGGAATTTTGGACCTTATACGAGTTGTAGGATTTATGTGATTATTTGAGTTGGCAGACTGATGTGTTATGTGTAGTATTAATTCTTATAAGTGTCATCATAGGAAGGAGTGCATTGGTGAAAGAGGACTTATATAAGTATGGTGGCCAACATAGTTATACAAGTACCACGACATCAATGGATTCCTAAGTATGGTTGCATGAAAGAGGGTTAATACATGCTTGTATAGTATATGTTGGATGGATTTGAGTGTATGTACGCCTATGTCTATATGTAAAATTATTTTCTACTTATCGGTTGTATTCTTAGGATGGTTGCTAGCTCGTTTCTCTTTGAGATGTTCAACTTCTGTAGTAGCGCATTTCTCGAGTCCTCATTTCACGTGTTTGTTTGTACGGTACTTATGGTGTAGAGGCTATTAAGATAGTTCAAGATTTTCTTTGTTTTTACGTTTGGGATAAAGGTATCTTTTGTGTTGAGTCTTGCATGGTAAAAAAAAATTGGAATTTACAAAGAGTTGAAATACTTGTTGGTAGTCGGTGAAAAATAAGGTTAAAGTGTCGGGAACGTGGTTAAAAAAATATATATAGTAATTAAGATCCATTAATGATGTTTAGAGGGTTGGTGTATAAAGGCGTAAAAAAGTCTGATTTTTTAGGGCTGTCTTGTGTTGAATGTTCCAGGCAGTAGGTAGAACCTTTGGTCGAGTTTCTTTTTTTTTAAAATTAAGTTCAGAGATTCTACTTTTCAAAAATGTAAGATTGGTCAAAAATGGAGTTCGGTAAGTTCGTCAAACAATTTTTACAAAAAATAGTGCGCTGTTCAGGAATAAATTTGAATTTCGAGAATTTGAGTCAAAACCTAACCAAACGGATGAGATAGCCAAATATTTTTGATTTGGGAACTCTTTATAATGTATGTAAAAGGACTGGAGTTTTTCAATAAAAGCTATGGTGTTAAGGTCGGGCTTTTGGTGACAAACATTTAGCATTTACAGAAAATCAGTTTTGGTAAAAACGACTTTTGGCGTAGAGACCAAACGGAGGGGTTAAACGTGTAAGTAGAAAGCGAAATTTGTTGTTGGAGTTTTTAGATCATAGGAAAACATAAATTCAGTAGGATGGTAGTCAAGTGTGGTGTTAAGTTCGGTTCATGTGGTCGTAATACGTTTCGGTTGTCGTTGGGTGCTTCTTGTGTCATTGGTCCGTTTCCATGGTTCGTTTGGAGTCGATACATGTTTATGTTTGAGTATATTTTGGAGTCTCATGGTTTTGGTTAATATTTTTTTTAAATTCGTTCATGTAATCTTCCGTTAGTCGTCCATGGGTTTGATCCGTTATCTGAAGTTGGGGGTCCTAAAATTTGTCGTGAACTTATATTCATTGGGAGCGTTGTTGTAGTCATACGGATGATCCAGTTACGTTCTTATGATAGAGATGTGTTGGGATAGAATTTGAGAGTTCTTTAGACCTTAGAACACGTGGTTATATTTTGATGAGTTTTGATTTATGGCATTTATGAGTAAGACTGAAATCGGGGTGACGGTTTTAAACCCGTCGAGTTATGTGACGGCTCCTAACTTAGTTTCAAGACAGTTCTTGTTTGATGAGTTGCGAGATTTAGTTAGGTTGGTTACATAACTTTATGGTTTTAATAAGTTTCCTCGCAGATGGTTAAGGCTCATGTGTTGTTAGTTGAGATTATTTAGTATAAACTGAGTTCACGCTTGAACGTGAAGGTTTTATCAGGGATATGTATCCTCGTTTGTTTGCTGAGAATAAGTTTGATCCTAAGGAGTAAATCTCGGGACGAGATTTCTATTAGGAGGGAGTGATGTGACAACACTAGTTTTGAGGTTCGTCACTTAGTTTTATTTTGTGCTAGTTACGTGTCTTTATGTGTTTATGTGCTTATTGGTGTGTATAGATTGTGGTTTGGATATCCTTTCCGGTACGGGGTACCTTGTGAGTGAAACGATGTCTGATGATTTCATGTTCATGAGTTCACATGGTAGTGACTATGAAATGAGATGGTGATATTTAGTGGTTTTACGTATACGTATATGTATTATAGAAAATCGTATTTTTTATGATTTACGGTCTAACATTTATAGGTCTCGGATGAGGTAATTAGTCATATGGATATTTTTCGGGATTGTTATAAGTCATTTAGAACTTAGTTATATATTTTATTTCAAAATTTGAGATTTTTTATAAAAGTGTATATTTTACGTCTTTTACGGTAAAACGCGTAAAAACTGACTAGTTTTACGGTTTTAGGGTTTTGGAGGCTTTAAGAGCTGAAATAAATTATGGAAAATTAAGGTAATATTATTAATACATATATTAATAATAAAAAGAAAAAAAAAACGAAAATTAAGGGGGTGTTAGTCGGTTTGGACGCAAGGAAGAAAGGAAAAAAGGAAAAAAAGAGAAAAAGGAAAGTGGGTTGTATTGGGCTAGGATTCTTGAAAAAAAAACTATATAAGGATTTTAGGTAGATCAAATCCATCATAATCCCTGGAGAAAAAAAAATAAAGGTCGACGGTTTGGGAGTGTTTTTAGGGTTTTCATTGTTTTTTCATCTTCCATTAAATTAAAGGTAAAACCTTTCTAACCCTTTTTAGTTAAATTGTTTCTTTATGTTTTCTTTAATCATCTATGATGGATTTAGGTTAGGGTTAATTTAAAAACAGTAAATTAATGTTATATTAATCATTATATGATGATTACATAAACTAGGGCTTGTATTAATTGGGGTTAGGGTGATTAATTAGTTTAATTTGATTAAACCCGTTTTTAAAAACTGGGCATAATTTTGAGTCAATTGTTTTGATCATATCGGGAGTTCTACAAACTCTTATTTTACGATCCAAGTATTCCTGAAAAGGTAATTGAAGTGGCTTTCCAATGCAAGAAACGAGAACTAAAATGAAGGTCGGGAAGTGGGTCAAAAATAGGTTACAACAGTCGGAGGTCAAAACAGTTTTGTAATCAGCATGTTTTCTTTTTAAGTTTTGGGTTGTTTGGGGTACTTAGGGTTGCATTGGGATCTTCTCACGAACATGAGAGATGGTTTATATATTGTAGTAAGTATCTGCACTTGGGCTAAGGTTGTGGTTTAGGGTAAGACCCTCTAATGGTAACAAACGTTTCATACGTTTAAAATCAGTGAATTCTGGATAGGTAGCAATATATATACATATATCGGGGCCTTAACTGTAACTTTAAGGTTAGGGCAAGTAGGAGGTTTTAGCTAACATATGTGAAAGTATGAATATTCCTTTTACAGAAATCATGGGTATGTTTAAGTGGACGTTTGACTTAAAGTTTTGGGACCTAAAAACTGGGACTGTTTTGTGTAAAATATGAGCGGGATAGTTATTAAACTTAATCAAGTTAAGGACTTGTTACGGAAGGGTAATGGGGTGATTAGAGCTTATCAATGAGGTATTTATATGGGAATAGTCTAGATGTCCGTCATAGGTTTATGAGGCATCTTAGTGATTGGTTCATGTATTGATTGCGTGTTTTTGGTTTGTTAGCTTGTTGCTAGTGCGAGGACTTGTGAAGAAGCACTCAGGTGAGTTCATAGTCCCATTTTGCTACGTTTTTAAATGTTTTTCCAGTATGTGATGGAGATGACACTTGCAATATTCTTTAACATGATTTAGTACTATGTTTTAAAATGTGTGGACATAAATGTGATATTATGTGACTTGCGTGCTTATGTGTTCTCATATGTGCTTTGATATGTGTTCTAATATGTGAATCTTGATTGTGTTATGATTGGGATTGGTACATAGATGTATGGGCGTCTATGGGACCAATTGTGATGTATGTGGAGCGTGGGGCACGATCCGTCCTGAGTTCTTGGTTCTGAGTTCTTGGTTCTTGGGGCACGATCCGTCCTGAGTTCTTGGTTCGGGGGGCACGATCCGTCCTGAGTATTTGTGCATCGTCTCTTCGGAGGCAAGATATCTCGACGGGGATATAGTTCATCTTCCACAAGTGGTGTGGGAAAGATCCGGATAGGGTGGTGTGTGTTCTTGTGTGTGTGACGGGATACTTATTGACTATTATAGTGTGCTTTGTGAATTGTAGATGTGATTGGTATTTGGCTTGAGTTTTGTTGTGGATGCATGTAGCATGATTATCACATTATGGTCCATTACTATAAATTGTTTTTCTTCAACTTATTTACAGCGGATGTCACGGTTTCTTATGATGTTCTAGATAACTTAAACCTATGTTCTCGCCAACTTTATGTTGACAGATTTTAGAGTCATTTTCAGGTGAGGTAGTTGTGCAAGATGATGTTAGAAGTGGCTAGAGTATAGAGGCTGCTAGGATTGCATTAGGAGGAATCCCTTTCCTCTTAGATTTTATTTTGTCGTTTGATTTAGTAAATTGTTTAATACCTATATGTTTGATGTGTGTTATTTAAATGTCTTTGGTAAGAGGTAGGCCTGTAACCTACTTACCTAGACGCCTACATTATTTGAGATATTGTCATGACATTGTGTCACCTTTTTATGACATTTCTATTTCATTTAGTTAACTCTATAGACATGCTATTGTTGTGATGATATGCATACGTCGCGCCCCATATTCCGCCATGGTGGGGTGTGACAAAAAGCCTAGCAAAACTTGACTTAAACACGTTAAGGATACTAGCTAGAGTAACTTAGATAAGTAAACTCGGGTTGAGTAAAAAGATTCACAACGTTTGAAAATTAAAACCACTTTATTAAACATTTATTCTAATAAGGAAAGAAAATAACTATACAAAGGGACAAACTAATAGGCAAAAATAGATCAAAAAATTTTGAAAAATGTCGAAAAATTGATTTTCCGGTTAAAATGAGGACAGATACAAGGAAAAGACCACTTAACTTCGATAGAAGTCCCCCCTACACTTAACATAAACATTGTCCTCAATGTTTAAGCATGTGGGAGTAAACTCCCCTACACTTAGGACATTGTGCACTTTGTTTAAATCTTGCTAAGGAAAGGACAACTAAAGAGATTCCTATTTTAATATTGGAAAATATAAAATAGTGAATCGAAAAGAGTTTAGGATAGAACCGGGAAGAAGGGAACACGGAATCACGGGTCGTCAAGAATCATCAAGAGTGGATCATTGAGCTCGAATCCCTGATTATAAGAAGAGAGGAGAGGAAATAGCAAACCAACGGGTCTCCCCTACAATTAGGATAAAGAAAGCGAAAAGATAGATACATGGGTTGCCTCCCAAGAAGCGCTTGATTTTTGATTACCGAGTCGTGAGCCTGACTCGACCTTGATCATCATAGGAAGAAGCATGAAACATATCCACCGGGATCAAAGACATAGTTTTCGTCCATCATATAGCACAAGCTTAAGGCGAACAAGGCAAGCCAAAGAAGAATAGGCAAGGTTCCCTTAAGCAGCGATGGAGCACGGTGGCAGCAAGTATGGTGAGGTGCAAGCATGTATTCAATAGTTCCAAAGATTTTTCCTTTTATTTCATCAGGTGGATACTGAGATGGCTGCAGAATATCGATACCGGGGTCGAACACCTTTTCCTTTAAGGGAAAATAGCACTCAGGCTCAGTAGAGTATGAAGAAGAAGCACAACCTCGTCCTCAGAAGGGGGACAAAGAGGTGTTAAATCATATGTGCTGCGGATGTTGGTGTCGACCGGTTTCTTCTCCTTTGAAAGAATGTTCTTCAAATCCAAAGTAGGATCAAGACGATAATCTTCAAAATCATAAGGAGGAGCATCACTCTCATGAGGGAAGTAAGTATTGAGAAAAGCAGAGAAATCTTCCTCAAATGAGTAATCGTCCAAAGTAGGATCGAGTGATGGCGGAGGATCTTCATCATGTGAAGAATCGCTCGAAAGAGTATCAGCCTCATCGAAATCATCATACGTGGGCAGGTCGGGATACTTGGAGGTAAGGTCATCATAATCATCCGAATCTGAGCTAGAATCATCATCATAAGCATCAAAGATCGGTGGAGAATCATAAATGAGAGAAGGTTCCAAATTGGAGAGAGAATCATCCACATCATCTTGAAAAAGTGGATTATCAATGCAAGAATCGAATAGCGGATTGTTGTAGACGACAAAATCATCAAGCACATTAATCATATTCATTGATTCTCTTCCAAAGGATTTGCTTGTAAGCTTCCCCATTTTGAAAACTTGTGAATCATTCCCGACTGGTAAGATTAACTCACCTTCGGCAACATCAACTAGAGCTCGTCCGGTTCTCAAGAATGGCCGACCAAGTATTAAAGGAATACGAGGGTCCATTTCATAATCAACAACGACGAAATCGACCGGGAATGTAAATGTGCCAACTTTGACGAACACATCTTCGGCAATACCAACGGGGTAAGCGAGAGTGCGATTAGAAAGTTCAAGAGTCATCTTCGTTGGAGTGAGGTCGGGTAATGATAGTGTTTTCCAAACACTCAAAGGCATAAGATTAATACTGGCTCCGAGATCAGCAAGGGCAGAAAATTCTTCAGTTTTGTTGAAAACGCAAGGCAACACAAAACGACCGGGATCTCCAAGCTTTTCCGAAAGTTCTTTAAGAATAACTGCAGAAGAGTTTTCATTTAAGCGTGTGTTGGCGAGCTCAATCAACTTTTCCTTCTTGTTAAGCAATTCCTTGAATGCTTTGACAAATTTCGGCATGTGGACAAGTGCTTCGAGAAAGCTAATGTTGAAGTTCATTTGAGAGATCATCTTCACAGAGCTCGACACTTGAGAGTCATCCTTGGTTAGCATTTTGGTCTTGCCTAAACGAGAGGGATAAGGGATAGTGGGTTTGGGTGGTGAATGTGTAGGTGTAGGTAAAGGTTGAGATGTTGAAGGGTCCTTCCTAGGTACATCTTCATGACGAGGCGGAGACGGTAATGGTGCACTAATACTAGGTGTAGGAGGAGTAGGGATAAATGGTGGTGGAGGATGTGTAGATGACGGGGGCGGGATAGGTGGATCAACAATGGTAATTCCACTACGGGTAGTAATAGCACTCACATTTGCTCGCGGATTAGTGACGGTGTTTGAAGGTAGAGAACTCAAAGTAGAAGGTTGAGCTGCGGGCAAGAAACTAGCAAGCATATTCTTCAAGTCATTCGTTTGATTGCTGAAGGAGGATTGAATATTATCTCGAAGCTCGGATCTTATCTCATTTCTTTGCTTTGTGATATCTCCTTTCAGATTGATAATTTGGCTCTAAAGATTCTTGATTTGCTCACCTTGGGTTCTCATGATGGCTTCAACATCGGGGTTAATGGGTGGGGATTGTTGGGCGGGTGGGTGATAAGGATTAGAAGCTCTTGGTGGGATTTGGTTGCTTCTATTGTAGTTGTTGGAGGGGTTTTGGTTTTGAGGAGAAAAACCGGGTGAAAGGTAGTTGTTTGACCGGTAACTCAGCAAATTTCTATCCCCTTGTGGTCGAGCTTGGTAATTTTCCGGTGAATAATTACCATAAACTGCATACATATTTTCCGGATTTCCTTGAGTAGAAGGACAATCGGTGTATGAGTGAGGACCGCCGCATGTTTCACAAGGATTGGCAACCGCTTTTACTTGTTGTTGTTGTTGGTTTGAAGCGAGAAGCAAGATACTTTTGCTCATTTCAGTCATCATGCGGGTGAGTTCGGTCATATCAGGGTTTGTTGAAGTAGAAGAAACATTGACTCTCGGGTTGTTCCTTGAAGAAGCGGAGGAATCCCAGTTTTTGTGGTGAGTAGTCATGTTCTCAATTAACTTTCTACACTCCTCGGGTCTCCTTTTCATGAATGTGCCACCGGCGGCTGCATTAATCGTATCACGATTACGAAAAGTCAATCCGTTGTAGAAAGTATCAATCAATGTGACTGGAAGCATGTTGTGGTTTGGACAACGATCAATCAAGACATTATATCTTTCCCAAGCATCAAAAAGAGATTCATCGGGATCTTGCATGAAACCGCTGATTTGATTGCGAAGGCTCGTGACCATGGATGGTGAAAAGTAGCGCGATAAAAAACGTTGATTCATGTCATCCCAAGTGTGAATAGAATTCTTTGGAAGACGATCAAACCATTTCTCGGCGTGATGTGATAAAGTATGTGGAAAGAGTTGAAGGCGAAGAACATCCATTGTGGCACCGGGCAACTTCATGCTTTGGGTGATTGTAATGAACTTGTCGAGGTGTTTGTTGGCATCATCATCAGGCAATCCACGGAATGGGTTAGTTTGCACTTGCTGAATCATGTGGTGCTTCAACGAAAACTCAGGAGCGTTGATTTGCATCGGCGCAATCGGTCCTCCTCGTCCAAACATGGTAGGTTGACAAAGTTCCTCCATTGTTCGAAGATCGGGCTGTGGAAGAACATTATTGTTATTATTGAGGTGCGGTGGATTATTGTTGTTGTTAACACCTGACATACTTAAATCTTCTTGAGTCTCGGGCTCTTGATAATTAGAAGATCTAGTACGCATACACCTACAAAGACAAAAGAAAACAATACCAAACACAAAGACAATATATATACACAATAAAGATAAAATCTTTTTGGATTTTTGAAATTTTTAATTTTTATGGATTTTTATCAATTTTTAATTTTTATGGTTTTTTGAATTTTTTGTGCAAGAAAATAACGCTCACGAGTGAACGGATCCCAAAAAGCAACGCGTCTCTCACAGAAAACCGTTAATCTTTACGAAAAGAGCCGGCAGCGGCGCCATTTTAATGAACGGATTTTGCTAGGTTCAATTGTTGTTCTCGGTATCTTAACGAATTGATCTAGGTTCTATGTGTGACTCTATTGTTTTTGGTGAAACAAATATTTTTGGTTGTTTTTTAAATTAAAAGTGCAAAGACGTAAAAGTAAATGACGTTAAAATAAAAAGCGTTAAAATAAATCTAAGTCTAATTAAAAGTAAAGGTTGCAATATTTAAAACTTTGAAAAGTAAATAACGAGAAATTAAGTGACTTAAAATTAAAGCATGACGAGAATTAAAATTTGACAAAGTATTAAAATGACAACTTAAAAATTAAACAAGACAAATTAGTTTGATGATCGGAATGTAGACTCACCACCTAATCGGAATGTGGACTTACCTCCTGATCGGAATATAGATCGGAAACACCACGATCGGAATGCTGTCACTCGTTCTGATCGGAATAACCAAACTAACCCAGATCGGAATGTGTAGGACTCAGATCAGAATAATGATTGGAATTGCCAATCGGGATATTGTCACTTACCTTTGATCGGAATACCAAACTTACCTTTGATCGGAATACTCACAAACCCTCCAATCGAAATATCATACACCCTTGATCGGAATAACTGTCACTTACCCTGATCGGAATGTGCTAGACATCCCCAATCGGAATAACACAAACCCTTTTCCGACCAAGCAATGGAGTGCTGGTCAGAATGTGAAACCCTTATCCGATCAGTCAGATCGGAATACAGTAAAAGGAACCGAAAATAAGCTAAACAATTAAGCTATAACTCAAATAAGCACACACCTAAAATCCTAAGCAAACACGTATAAGAAAAAGCTAATAAGCTGAAATTTAAAGACTTTTAAAACACGAAATGAAAAAGGTTCACGAAAAACAAACATTATATAACAATAACTTTTATAAAAACTTTAGAAACTTAAGGATAAAAACAAATAAGCTATAAGAATCAATAATCCAAAACAATCAAAAGCATAAAAACATAATCTTTAATCAAATAAGCAAGATGATAAACACATAAACATAACGATCAAGCAAAGAAAGAAAGGTAGAATGAGAGATTAAAGACAAGAAAATTAAAGAACACTTACTTGGAATTAAAAGGTATTAAAAGTGCAAGACAAGTATTTAAATTGACATGTATTTAAAGAGCAAGTAATTAAAAGGTGGAAGAACTAGTGTCACTCTAGCCAACAAAAAATGAAAAGATTAATCCTAATGACTATATATAGGGGAGGATTAAGGGGTGCTTAGGAAGCTTCCTCCTCTCCTTCATTTCTTCTTAATTGCATGATTAAGTCCCTCAAGCCTTTAATCTTCATTTAATTGCACCATTAGTCCTTAAGCCTTTTATCTTCATTAAATCTTGGACTTTAATGACTTTTGGCTCGGGATTTCTTTGAACTCGTCTTTTAATTCTTCAATAAATTAGACTTGAGTTCTTCGGCTTTAAGTAAACTTCCGTCTTTTGACTTTTTCTTCGATAAATCTTCAGAATTGGTCTTGGACTTCCGTTCTTTTTGCACTCTTGACTTCTTGACTTCGTCTTTCATCTTTTTCTTCAATAAAAGCCCGTGAATGCCCGTGTTTTCTCCACTTTTCACCTTTTCGTCCTAAATCACAACAAAAACACAAACCACGCATAATTCCGACATAAATGACATAAAATACACGTTTTGGCTCGGTTATTATTGTAATTAAGTGGTAAAAAGGATGGGTGTTTACACACCTATCAGTGTATCAGCACACTACCTGTTTTTGACCCATTACCCAACCCACCCTTAATGCTACCTTTAGATTATTTAGAATATAAATGATTTAGTTATATCACAAACTGAAGTAAACATCCATAGTATTGATTAATTATTGCAGGTAGATTGGGGAAAACTTTGAATGGTTAATGCTGAAAACGAGTTTTTGCAATTAGACTAAAAGAATCTGACAACCGACATTTTGTAGTACTTTATGGTAGGTTAGTGTGTATATAAGTCTATTGTTCCCAAACTAATTATTTTATGATTTTGCATTTTGTCTTTTCAGGTGTATATCATTGACTATCAATTTCAGGTGTTGGATATGAATATTGTTTTTTCCATTCCTGTATCATCGACATGCAAATTCAGACCTCCATGACACCATGACGTTCTCTTATGATGTCGATAATGAAGGTTTATTAGTATCATAACAATTATATAAAACCCTAAACGAGATCAAAGCACATATAGCGGAAGCGATTTAAAAAGATCATAATTAATAACACAATTATAATTAATCGAATTAGGGTTACATACCTTTATGCTAAAGCAATTCCACAAGACGAAGAACAAATCACCGATTCGGGTTAACCGTATATACCAAGATATAGTCTAAAGTAAGACTATATTACGTTCTTGTACACACGTAATACAACGAGCTAACCGTGATTCTAGCACGTGAAAACCGAGCTACAACGCTTGTAATTAATCTACCCAACAACCCTAGAGAGGGGCTAGGACTAGATTAAGTATACAATCGATCAACCAAGAAAACCAACCAAACACCCCTTTGAGGTGTGTCTTGCGATCGATCCAAAAGAGAAGGAAGGAAGAAAGATTTATGTTGTGTGAATAATGAGAAGTTAGGAGGTGTATTTATAGGCCTAAACCCTTATAGCCCAAGATAAATAAAAGGCAACAAATTCCCCCCCCCCCCCCCCCTTGGAGCCCATAATCGGCCGCCTATAACACCCCTTAGGGGTGTTCCGGAATCTTCTAAACTTCTTTCCTTTTGTTTATATAAACTATATATTTATTTAACGCTCGTTATAACTTAACTATTAATTATTTAACGATTGTTAAAGTTATATAGTTACTTGCTCGGTTAAATTAATAAACACATAAATATATTTATTAAATAAATTAATAAATACGATAAATATATTTATTAAATAAATTAATAAATACGATAAATATTTTTATTAATTATATTAACTCTTTACGCATTGTGTGCAATCCCGTAATCTTGAGTTTGATCCTATCACACGACTATTAAATATAAGTCCATAAACTTACAGCTCCCACTTGGACATATTTTGAATATCGTGATCACATTTACTAGCGTCTAGTTACACTAGCAATGCCTCTAGTACAACTTGAGTAAGGTCTCCTGGACAAAACCTTTTAACGATTCTGCATCGTTATTATTATCCTTTTATTTCTAATACAACGTTAATAAGGATATGGATCTGAGTCATTCCTTTCATTAACCATTCTGTTTCTCGTTCATAAATTCAGCAAGATTACCAAAACAAATTTGGGTGTGGCCACACAAACATCTTACTAATCCCACGAGGGGCCCAGCTGTATTAAACTCCAAAACAAAATTGGAGGAAATAAATCCTATATTGACTACGAGCAAAACTTATGAATTTTGCAACGCTTTCGAAAATAATCCTTATAGGTACTGAAATGTGTATAGTTAAGTTCGTTTTTCTCAGTTCTTAACAAATTGAAAGTCCTAACAATATCGGGTTTTTAACTGTTTTTGGTTGTTAATATTTTTTGGATATTCTATTGCTAATTCAAACAATGCCTTGCAAAAATGAAAAATAACGTCTACTTATATGTAAAACATAGTGTAAATACCAAGTATTTATTCAATTAAAATTCAAAATGTAAATCCTTTAAACTATAAGGACTAGAAATGTAAATTCTATGAAATTTAAATGCTAAAAATATAAACTTGAAAAGTATGAGGACTAAATGTTCAAAATCAGTAAACTAGGAGGACTGAAAATGCAAACTATCAAAACAAGTAACCAATTTCCCAACAAACTCCAAACTTCCTAACTGAATTTTAACAACCCTGAAAGTTTAGGGACTGAACTTTTGAAAACCCTAAAAAGATGTAAGTTTCGCCAAATTTTCAAACATATTAATTCATTAGGGACCAAAGTGCAATTTTTGGGAGTTTTTAATCAAAAACGGGTTACAACTTCAAATAAGCTCGTTTGAGCTTATGTTTAAACCAAATTCAACCAAACCACTTGCAAACGTCTTAAAATTGAAAATGAACTAGACCTATCCAAGGATTTAAGCTGAAACTTCCTAAAAAGCTGATAAGCCTATTTCAATAAGCACAAAATAAGCTACAAAGAAATCTAGACTTACACAACTAGATTTTAGTGATGAAACTGATTAATAAGCTCAAAATAAGAATGGGAAATCAAGTCTCATAAGAAATCATCAAGTAATAAGCTCAGAATCCTAAAATAAGCAAAATTAGTGCTTATGTTGACTTTTGTTGACCAAGATTTTTCAATAAGCTCAAAATCTCAAAAATCAACCATGAGTACTTACTGAATGAATTTGTGAAAGAAAATAGACCAATTTATGAAGTGGAATAAGAGATATGAAAAATCAGTTTTCCATTTACAGTAACTTGAGTTTGCTTATTGGTTCAAACTTTTGCTTATTTCTACTTGAAAACTGAATACTGTACACTTTCCTTATAGAATCTGAAACTTCATATTATGAGTGATATCTGAGACTTGGTTTGATTGAATTTCATCAACTAACAAATGAATGGTAAGCAAATCAAAATTACAACTTTTTGAAACAAGAACTGACTGAAACTGACCCACACTTTTAGACTGCCGTTTGCCTCTTTGACCTGAAGTTTGACTTAAAAATGACTGAAAACCACTTTTTATCACTAGTTAACTGGAAATGAACTCAAGTTTACCAATTATCAATACTTGAAAACTACTTTTAATCTAATGCCAAACACCACTTTTACTGATTTTTATGAACTTTTTGTGAATGATTATTAAGCAAAGACTAAACTGAATGAAAAGCTTTAGCACACTAAGTTTGTCAGCCAAAATGAAGTATGTGAGGACAAGTAACAAGCAATGAACACCACTAGAACTCAAAGTGATAAGCTAAGCTAAGGTTACTGAAATAAGCTAAAAACAGGATAAGTACAAAGCTAATAAGCAGGTTTAATCTACACTTAAGCTAACAAAACACTAGAATCAGATCAGAAACAGATCAAAACACATTTTATCATTCAAACAAGCAAGTTTTATCTAAGAATTGAGCATGCATCAACTATTTAGAGGAATTTAAATGCAGGAAGTCAAAACCATAAGCATAGGCCTCCTTTGGGGAGTAGAGGAGCGCTGAGCTCTCTATTCTAGTGCTAACCACCACCTTAGCACTAGAAAACACTATCACAAATCAAATCAACAGCTACAATCAACAGGAATCATCATAACTGGCTGAATTCATCAAAATCTGCTAAATCTGGAAATGGATGATCAAAACAGCTACAATCTTCAAACTGAGTCAGTTATGATCAGATTATGATCATAACAAACTAATAACAGCAACAAGAGTATCAAGGTAGCAGGAGATGAACAGTAAGTAGGTTAAGAACTTTTGGAGGGAAAATGGAATTTGAATTTTATTGCATAAGGAAAGTTGTTACAAGGGTAGTTAAGCTGTTACAACTACTATAACAGACTCAAGAGTGTGTCAAGCTCTTGAGTTGTTAAGCTAAACTAGAAATGAATTGAGAGGAAAATTAAAGTGTGTGAAATTTCACACTTTCTACAACTCTGAAAATGAAAGCTAAACATGGTATTTATAGGCTTCAGGAGAAAAGCAGTTGGGGTTGGTGACGTGTTGGAACCAATCCCAGGCTTCCACGTGTCACAAATCTGCATAATGAATTTTGTTGATGAAGAACAGATTTGGGGGTTTTGACTTGAGTTGATTTCATATTAATTGGTTGTGACCAATAGATTCGTCCTTCAAAAATAAGCAAGTTTGATGTTTAATTCATCTTCTGAAATCCACTCTAGCTCAAAATCGTCCCTGGCAATGCGTTGTGATAAGAGGACACGTGTCAAAATATTACTGGCTCTCAGCATAAGTTGCGGATCATTATCCACATTGGATATATTGAATATTGCATGGCATAATCCCATTGGCTGAAAACTCGAAAGTGGGAATTACTGTGCTGATTCGGTTAATAAATGCTAAGTAGAGTTAGTGGCCAGCTGTCAAGTGAGCTGGTGATCCGTGTGATTAATTACTTGGCTTCCCATTGGCTGAAAGTTATTCACATGGATTGATCACAATTAACTTTCTAGAAATGGCATAAATGATCCCTTTACTTTGACAGATTGTATATGTGAGCTAGCAACTTCATTTCTTTGGCAAATTTGGTCCTTCAAACTTCATTCTTGAACAAATTTGATCCTTTGACTGGGTTGACTTGAGAGTTGACCAGATTTGACTATGATCTTGACTTTTACAAAATTACACTTTTGGTCCTTCATCTTTGGCAGATTGTCAAGATAGGTCCTTTGCGTTCAAAGTCTTGTCACTTTTGATCCTTCTTTGTCTTTTTCATCAAATTAAGCTTGATTTTCCTTTGTTTGCTTGAAAATGTATCCTTCTTACCTGTTTGAGCACAAACACAAAACATACCACATAATTCCGCTTTATAGCATAAAGTTTAGGTATTTTAATTGTGTTTTAGGGTGATTTGTTGATAAACTGATATGAGTTTTTGCTCATATCAAATCCCTACACTTGAACATTGTCATGTCCTCATGCAATACTATATATTTTAAAGCACAAATTTACATTCTCCTTATAATTAATCCACCTTGGCCATTATGGAATGCATCTACACTACTCTAAACTAAATGATGCATGATTTTGATTTTTAACAATGCAATGAACAAAATACAATTCTATCTATTTCTTTTTGGTTTTTTCTTGAAATGGTTTTGATGGAAATAACTCATAAAGAATTCAATGACTTTGATTAGGGCTTGGGTACCATGGACATTTATCACCCTCAAGTTTCACTTTCCCCATACCAAGCTTAAAAATGGGATAATTGTATTCACAAGTAAAAAGTGCATCAACTTATTCATGACAATTAAATGTAGAACCGGTTATTATTTGAGCAAATTGCTTGAAGGCAAATTTGTCATTTATTTAAGTGTGAAGTATAAGAAGTGTAAAATCCAAAAATAAGGAAGCACGGTTTTAATCCTAAGTAATCCTCTCATCCATTACTTGAAAAACCGCTCATAATTAATATAAGTCCATTTCAAGAGTAATAAGTCATTCGCCTTATGTGTAAAATCCTCATGTCATGCTTTCATAAGTAGCTACACACTCGCTAAGGAAAGAAAAATAAAACTCACGCAATAATTTACATCCGCCATCTTTTTGAGACTTTGGATCTTCAACCCCGCAACCCGTCAAGGTAATATTGGATTGGAGCAATCTATTGAATCCCCACAACCCGTTAAGGTAATATTGGAACTCAATAGTCACTATAATTAACACCACACTGCCCCTCTTGGGAGTCTTGTATATATATATTTTTTCTTTTCTTTCTTTTTCTCTTTTTTTTTCTAGCCACTCATTTTTTATAAGTCGCTCTTATTTTTCTTTATTCCTCACAAAGAAAGTTTAAAAGAATAAAAGGAAAAACACCCGCTAAAT
Source organism: Glebionis coronaria (assembly GCA_025667525.1). NCBI lineage: Eukaryota > Viridiplantae > Streptophyta > Magnoliopsida > Asterales > Asteraceae > Glebionis > Glebionis coronaria. The sequence continues at coordinate 202,486,001 of CM046879.1, read as the reverse complement.
ATTGAGCATGACATAAGTCTAGTACACATAAAACGTTCTAACTTAGAATCTTAAGACGTACTTATATCAACCATGAATGATTAGACAAAAATGCATAAGAGATTACAAACCAATTAAAACCGTTCTTGATTATTTATTAACAAATATATACATGCGAAGAAAATAGAGGTAAAGAAGAGAAGGTTTTAGCCACAAGTAATTATCATGAAGTTTATCTAGCCCTTTTATACTTGCTTCAACTCTATCATTTCCCATTCTCCACAAATTTAAAATCTCAAATAATGAGATTAGTGGATGCTTAGCCTAATAGACCAAGAAAGGACTACATGGTTAAGGATACTAGCTAGAGAGTGCTAAGATAAGCAAACTTGGGTTGAGTCAAAATATCCATGGCGGGCCTAATATGTCAAAGAAATCTAAATTTGTTAAACCATGTTTTTATTATATTTTTTTTTCTTTTATATATTTTTGATGAAGAAGAAATATATACAATGCAAATGTGATATGCAAATGAAAAATGATTAATGCAAAAATTATTAATGCATATTTTTGGTGGCCAAAGTAGATCAAAAATTTGAAAAGTGTTTGAAAAATTAATTTTCCATGTTATCATGAAAGACAAAGACAAGTTCTAGGTAAGGTCACTTCGATAGAAGACCCCCCTACACTTAAGCTAAACATTGTTCTCAATGTTTAAGAGCATGGAAGTATAAAAACTTCCCCTACACTTATGACAATGAATAGACTTTGCTTAACCCAAGTTAAGGAGAGGACAACTATTAGTGAATTCATGTTTAAGCACAAGGTGTCAATGAAAGATCACAATAGTAACGAAGTGAACCGGATACAAGGGCCTCCTCCATAAGCTCCAAAGCATGAAATGAGTGAGCAACCCTACAAACAATCATGAAGACAAAAGAAGGCCTCCCCTACACTTATCTCCAAGTCTATACCTTTATTACTAACCTACAACACTCTAAACCTAGTTATACGATGCTTGAGTTAATGAGTCTCTAGCTCGACTCGTCCCTCAATGAATTAATTCATGGGGAAAATGGGGATCTCTTGGACCATTTCAACAGAAATGTCCTCCCCAAAATAATGTTTCACACGGTGACCATTCACTTTAAAATTTAGACCATCGGGTTGTGACAACTCAATAGTTCTATATGGAAACACTTAAGCAATAGTGAATGGACCGGACCATCTCGACTTAAGCTTGCCCGCAAAAAGTTTCAACCTTGAGTTAAAGAGGAGAACCGGCTCTCCAACTTTGAACTCACGGTTCTTGATCTTAGCATCATGCAATTTCTTAGTCTTTTCCTTGTAAAGCAAAGAATTTTCATAGGCATTGGCTCTCAATTCATCCATCTCATTAAGTTGATCTTTCCTATGTGAACCGGCTTGGTTTAAATCAAAGTTAGCCCACTTGAGAGCCCAAGATGCCTTGTGTTCTAACTCGAATGGGAGGTGGCACGCTTTTCCATAGACAAGCCTATAAGGAGTACAACCAATTGGTGTTTTAAAGGCCGTCCTAAAAGCCTACAAAGCATCATCAAGCTTATCCGACTAAGAAGCTCGATGTTCTCCCACCGTTCTCTCTAAAATTCTCTTTAAACCACGATTTGTGACCTCGGTTTGACCATTGGTTTGAGGGTGATACGCGGTAGAAAGTCTATGATTAACTCCATATTTCTTCATAACTCTTGTGAATTGATCATTACAAAAGTGCGTACCACGATCACTTATGATGGCCCGAGGTACACCAAATCTAGCAAACAATTGCTTTAAAAACTTCACAACAACTCTAGCATCATTGGTAGGTAAGGCTTTAGCCTCCACCCATTTGGACACATAATCCACCGCCACAAGTATATACTTGTTTCCCTTAGAGGATGGAAACGGTCCCATGAAATCAATGCCCCACACATCAAATATCTCACACTCTTGGATAAAATTTTGTGGCATCTCATCACATTGCATAATTTTTCCTTGTCTTTGGCACACATCACAAAATTTCACCATTTCATGGGCATCTTTGTAAATGGAAGGCCAATAGTAACCCGAATCAAAGACTTTCTTGGCGGTATAGTTGGGCCCAAAATGTCCACCCGTAGGTCCTTTATGACACGCTTCTAAGATCTTAAATGCCTCGGGCCCATCTACACACCGTCTAATGATTTGGTCCGCACATTGCCTAAAATGATAAGGATCATCCCAAAAGTAGTACTTAACTTCCTTAAGAAATTTCTTCTTTTGTTGATAAGTAAGACCCTCAATAAGCACATTTCCCACAAGATAGTTTGCTATATCTGCAAACCAAGGAGTGGCATCCTCTTGGGAAGAGATAGACATGAGCTCCTCTAATGGAAAGGATTCATTGATTTCTTGATGTGGAAAATCTCCTTGAAAAGGATGCTCAAGTCTACTCAAGTGATCCGCTGCTAAATTTTCGGCCCCTTTTTTATCACGAATTTCTATCTTAAACTCTTGAAGCAACAAAACCCATCTCAAAAGCCTAGGCTTAGCATCTTGTTTTGTTATAAGATACTTGAGAGCGGAATGATCCGTATACACTATGGTTTTGGAGAGCACAAGGTATGGTCTAAATTTCTCAAAAGCATAGACTATAGCAAGCAACTCTTTTTCCGTGGTAGTGTAATGAAGTTGTGCACCGGTCATGGTTTTACTCGCATAGTGTATAGGTTGAAAATGCTTATTAACTCTTTGTCCTAAGACGGCCCCTACCGCATAATCACTAGCGTCACACATAAGCTCAAAAGGTAATTCCCAATTTGGAGAAACCAAAACGGGAGCCTTAGTCAATTTCTCCTGAAGAGTCTCAAAAGAGTCCAAACAATGTTGGTTAAAAATGAAAGGAGCCTCTTTTTTTAAGAGGTGAGTCATCGGTCTAGCTATCTTAGAAAAATCTTGTATAAAGCGCCTATAAAATCCCGCATGACCTAAGAAACTCCTCACACCTTTAACCGAGGTGGGTGGGGGAAGCTTAGAAATCACATCAATTTTAGCTCGATCCACTTCTAATCTATTGTTGGATATTTTGTGTCCTAAAACAATTCCCTCTTTCACCATAAAGTGACATTTCTCCCAATTAAGCACTAAACGTGTTTCCTCACAACGCTTAAGCATTCTCTCTAGATTGGTGACACATGAGGTAAATGAATTTCCAAAGACGAAAAAATCATCCATAAAAACCTCCATAGTTTGCTCTATCATGTCATGGAAAATCGCCATCATGCACCTTTGAAACGTCCCCGGTGCATTACATAAGCCAAAAGGCATCCTCTTGTAAGAAAATGTACCGTAGGGACAAGTGAATGTGGTCTTTTCTTGATCCTTAGGGTCAATGGGTATTTGGAAATAACCCGAAAAGCCATCAAGAAAGCAATAGTACTCATTTCCCGCTAAGCGTTCAAGCATTTGATCCATAAAAGATAATGGGAAATGGTTTTTCCTAGTAGCCTCATTGAGTTTTCTATAATCGATACAAACTCTCCAACCGGTGACAAGTCTCGTAGGAATAAGCTCATTGTTCTCATTAGGCACTACGGTGATTCCACCCTTTTTTGGAACACAATGTACCGGGCTAACCCTTAGAGAGTCGGAAATGGGGTAAATCATACCCGCATCTAGGAGTTTAATCACTTCCTTCTTAATGACCTCATGGATTTTTGGGTTAACTCTTCGTTGACTTTGAATGGCGGGTTTGTAGTTATCCTCCATAAGGATTTTATGTGTACAAAAATGTGGATCAATTCCCCTTATGTCGGATATTTTCCATGCTAAGGCTTTCTTGTGTTTCTTAAGGACTTCAATAAGTTGCTCCTTCTCATCCTCTTTCAACTCTTTAGCAATTATCACAGGTAGTTGGTCTTTTCCTTCTAAGAAAGCATACTCTAAGTGGGATGGAAGGTCCTTAAGTTCAATTGGAGGTGGACTCTCTATGGAAGGTTTTACTATGGAAGGGTCCTCATTGGTAACTTCTTGTGGAATAAGAGAAGGAATAGGGTCCTCATTGAGCAACTTTTGGATAGTAAGAATATCTTCTTCCCAATTAATGGGAGAATCATCATCACCAAGAAAGTTTGACTCAAATTCCTCCAAGAGGAAATCACTCTCTCCAAAAGGTATTAAAGAGGGAGCAATTGAGGCCACGGTTTCAACATGGGGTATCTCATTACTAGTACTCTTACAAGCATCATGAAAGTGTTCATCACACACCTCATCTAGCACATCAACTATGTTAATAGTCTCACAAGGTCTAGACTCCTTAACCTCTTTCCTATCACAAACTTTCCCTAACTTAAACACCACTCTCTCATCCTCTACTCTCATAATTAGTTCTCTTTCCGCCACATCTATCAAAGTACGACCCGTTCTCAAAAACGGTCTACCAACAATCAAAGGAACTCTAGGATCCATGTCATAATCAACCACTACAAAGTCGGCCGGAAATGTAAACTTATCCACACCTACAAACACATCCTCCGCTATACCTACGGGATAAGATATGGTTCGGTTGGCTAATTCAAGGGTCATCCTAGTGGGAGTGAGCTCGGGAAGAGAGAGTTTTTTCCAAACCGATAAAGGCATGAGGTTAATGCTTGCCCCTAAATCCGCCAAAGCCATGCAATTTTCAACACCGGGAAAATTACAAGGTATCAAGAAGCGCCCCGGATCTCCAAGTTTTGTTGGTATGGTTTTAAGTAGCACGGCGGAACAATTTTCATTAAGGGATGTGTTGGGCAAATCAACCAATTTTTCTTTGTTTGAGAGTAAATCCTTGAACATCTTAGCAAACTTTGGCATATAAGCAAGAGCTTCCGCAAAGGATATATTGATGTTGAGTTGCTTGAACATCCTTAAGAAATTTGAGACTTGGATGTCATCCTTGTTCTTTAACTTGTCCTTTTTCAACCTTGAAGGATATGGAAGAGTAGGTTTTGGTGTAGGTGGAATAGGTGTTGTAGTGGAAGATTTGTCTTTGTTAGCTTCTTCATTGGGAAGTGTGGAAGGTAGAGGAGAAGTATGAATGGGTTGAGAAGGTGTGTTTGATTGAATGGGAGCATTTTGAGGTGGTGAAGTGGAGGTAAAAGGCTTGTCACAAGTAGGAACAAAAGTGGGTTGAACAATATGAGGTTTAAGAGGTGAAGGATCCTTTGTTATCTTTCCACTTCTTGTTGTAATAGCATTGACATTTGCCCTTGGATTTGTTTGTGTGTTGGAAGGTAAAGCCCCTTGTGGTCTTTGATTATACATAATTTGGTTTTGAAGAAGAGCAAATTTCTTGTTATTTTCCTCTTGAGCATCTTTCATTTGTTTCTCATAAGAAGTAAGCTTTTGAAGGATCAAATACATGGGGTTAGGTTGCACATTCCCTTGATAAAAACCTTGTTGTGGAAAAGGTGGAGGTGGTGCATTAAATCCTTGGTTTGGTGGATAAAAGTTATTTCCTTGAGGTTGAAAATGATTGGGTGCCTTGTAGTTATTCCTTTGGTAAGGTGGTCTTTGCCCTTGATTCCTTTGTAAAACTTAAGGAGGATTTTGTTGAATTTGGGTGGGTGGTTGGGGTGGGAATCCCGGTGGAGTAAGGTAATTTTGGGACTTGTAAGAAAGGTTATTTGGATTGATATTTGGCTTGAAGTGTTCACGATGTTCCTCTTGGTAAGCATAGCATTCCCCTTGATAAACTTGCACCTTATCACATTTTTCATAAGAATGGGGGCCTCCACAAGTTACACAAGAAAGAGTAATGGCATTCACATCATTTAAAGAATTGTTCAATGAAATGCCCTTAATGGCTTGAATCATCTCTTGTTGACCTTTACTCATTTGTTGAAGGATCTCTTGTTGATATTTGAGGAATTGGTTATCACAAGGTGTTTGAGAAGTGTTTTGGATAACATGAACCCTTTCTTCAAATTGAGTGTTTGTTTGAACCATTGCTTTAGTCTCAATGATGTCCAAGGCCTCTTGAATGGATTTAAGAAGAACATTTCCTCCCGCGGAAGCATTGAGTGAATCTTGTTGATGAGGTTTAAGGCCATCATAGAAAGTATTGATTTGGTGAACTTCATCCAATCCATGGTTAGGGCATCGCCTCAATAACTCTCTATACTCCTCCCAAGCATCACTAAAGGATTGACTAGGTTTTTGTTGAAAGCCTATAATTAAGTTCCTCAAAGCCGTGGTCTTAGATGGAGGAAAGAACTTGTTCAAAAACTTAGTGGTGAAACCATCCCATGTGGTGATACTATCGGGTGGTTGGGTGTCTAACCAATGCTTAGCGGCTCCCTCTAGTGAAAATGGCACTAATATCAACTTGATAGCATCATGTGGAACTCCATTGTACTTAAGGGTATTGCAAAGAGCAAGGAATCTCTTAAGGTGATCATGAGGATTATCATTCTTGTGACCATAGAAAGGTGTTTGTGAAATCAAGGTAATCATAGCCGTTTTTAACTCAAATGTATTTGCGGGAATGTCGGGAATCCTAATAGCACTAGCATATCCATGAACATTGGTTTGCAAACGTTCCATCAAAGAACGATTATCAACAGCCATGGCTTCTTGTTGTGGATGAATCAAAGCACGATTCTCGTGATCGGCTTGATGGACGGTGGTGGTCTTACTCTTTCTCTTTTTCTTCCTTTTCGGAGGAAGAGGTTGTACACCAATCGGTATTTGTGCACGCCCGCGAGTGAGCATGCAACTCAATACGAGGAATGAGAGAGAAGCTCTCGTGTGACTTTGAAGAGAAAAGGATTATCCTCTTCGAGTTTCAATATGAAATATCCACAAGAAAATAATATATGTATGTACTACTTGGGTGCAAGACCTCCAATGAAGCCTTCCTTCTTAGAATACTCACAAGTGAACGGGGGGTTAGGTGGCGCGAAGCACTTAAGTACCTATTGACCCTTAGATGGCATTTTATAGCACATCGCCTTTCTATTCAATCAATTGTTCGTATTCTTCGAATTGTTGCTTATTGAGAGCATTTATCTATTCTTTCTTTATTTTATTTGATCGATACACGTGTCTAGGACCGGAACGCCCCTCAACACGGTGTATTACCTTGGCAATACTTATGGAGAATATGTAGATTGGTTGTTCTTATACGTATACGTATTTACTTATAATAATATATGGAAAATATTTTTGTATGTATGAGTTTTTAAGAGAAAATACTATATATACATAAAAACCGAGAGAATCCAATAATATATATATTTTTGGGTGCAATCTCTTAGGAAAAAGATTGCTTTTTGGATTTTTTAATTTGTTTGGTCAATTCTTTAGGAAAAGAACTGTTTTGTTAATTTTTTAGTTTTTATATATTTTTATATTTTTGATTTTTTTTATTTGTTTTTGATTTATGATACGTAAAAATAACGTTCACAAGGTGAACGGATCCCAAAAACCAATGAAAACCGTCAATCGATAGTCTCTCGTAAAGTCAAAGAACCGACAGCGGCGCCATTTGAAATGTGTATAGTTAAGTTCGTTTTTCTCAGTTCTTAACAAATTGAAAGTCCTAACAATATCGTGTTTTTAACTGTTTTTGGTTGTTAATATTTTTTGGATATTCTATTGCTAATTCAAACAATGCCTTGCAAAAATGAAAAATAACGTCTACTTATATGTAAAACATAGTGCAAATACCAAGTATTTATTCAATTAAAATTCAAAATGTAAATTCTTTAAGCTATAAGGACTAGAAATGTAAATTCTATGAAATTTAAATGCTAAAAATATAAACTTGAAAAGTATGAGGACTAAATGTTCAAAATCAGTAAACTAGGAGGACTGAAAATGCAAACTATCAAAACAAGTAACCAATTTCCCAACAAACTCCAAACTTCCTAACTGAATTTTAACAACCCTGAAAGTTTAGGGACTGAACTTTTGAAAACCCTAAAAAGATGTAAGTTTAGCCAAATTTTCAAACAGATTAATTCATTAGGGACCAAAGTGCAATTTTTGGGAGTTTTTAATCAAAAACGGGTTACAACTTCAAATAAGCTCGTTTGAGCTTATTTTTCAACCAAATTCAACCAAACCACTTGCAAACGTCTTAAAATTGAAAATGAACTAGACCTATCCAAGGATTTAAGCTGAAACTTCCTAAAAAGCTGATAAGCCTATTTCAATAAGCACAAAATAAGCTACAAAGAAATCTAGACTTACACAACTAGATTTTAGTGATGAAACTGATTAATAAGCTCAAAATAAGAATGGGAAATCAAGTCTCATAAGAAATCATCAAGTAATAAGCTCAGAATCCTAAAATAAGCAAAATTAGTGCTTATGTTGACTTTTGTTGACCAAGATTTTTCAATAAGCTCAAAATCTCAAAAATCAACCAGGAGTACTTACTGAATGAATTTGTGAAAGAAAATAGACCAATTTATGAAGTGGAATAAGAGATATGAAAAATCATTTTTCCATTTACAGTAACTTGAGTTTGCTTATTGGTTCAAACTTTTGCTTATTTCTACTTGAAAACTAAATACTGTACACTTTCCTTATAGAATCTGAAACTTCATATTATGAGTGATATTTGAGACTTGGTTTGATTGAATTTCATCAACTAACAAATGAATGGTAAGCAAATCAAAATCACAACTTTTTGAAACAAGAACTGACTGAAACTGACCCACACTTTTAAACTGCCATTTGCCTCTTTGACCTGAAGTTTGACTTAAAAATGACTGAAAACCACTTTTTATCACTAGTTAACTGGAAATGAACTCAAGTTTACCAATTATCAATACTTGAAAACTACTTTTAATCTAATGCCAAACACCACTTTTACTGATTTTTATGAACTTTTTATGAATGATTATTAAGCAAAGACTAAACTGAATGAAAAGCTTTAGCACACTAAGTTTGTCAGCCAAAATGAAGTATGTGAGGACAAGTAACAAGCAATGAACACCACTAGAACTCAAAGTGATAAGCTAAGCTAAGGTTACTGAAATAAGCTGAAAACAGGATAAGTACAAAGCTAATAAGCAGGTTTAATCTACACTTAAGCTAACAAAACACTAGAATCAGATCAGAAACAGATCAAAACACATTTTATCATTCAAACAAGCAAGTTTTATCTAAGAATTGAGCAGGCATCAACTGTTTAGAGGAATTTAAATGCAGGAAGTCAAAACTATAAGCATAGGCCTCCTTTGGGGAGTAGAGGAGCGCTGAGCTCTCTATTCTAGTGCTAACCACCACCTTAGCACTAGAAAACACTATCACAAATCAAATCAACAGCTACAATCAACAAGAATCATCATAACTGGCTGAATTCATCAAAATCTGGAAATAGATGATCAAAACAGCTACAATCTTCAAACTGAGTCAGTTATGATCAGATTATGATCATAACAAACTAATAACAGCAACAAGAGTATCAAGGTAGCAGGAGATGAACAGTAAGTAGGTTAAGAACTTTTAGAGGGAAAATGGAATTTGAATTTTATTGCATAAGGAAAGTTGTTACAAGGGTAGTTAAGCTGTTACAACTACTATAACAGACTCAAGAGTGTGTCAAGCTCTTGAGTTGTTAAGCTAAACTAGAAATGAATTGAGAGGAAAATTAAAGTGTGTGAAATTTCACACTTTCTACAACTCTGAAAATGAAAGCTAAACATGGTATTTATAGGCTTCAGGAGAAAAGCAGTTGGGGTTGGTGACGTGTTGGAACCAATCCCAGGCTTCTACGTGTCACAAAACTGCATAATGAATTTTGTTGATGAAGAACAGATATGGGGGTTTTGACTTGAGTTGATTTCATATTAATTGGTTGTGACCAATGGATTCGTCCTTCAAAAATAAGCAAGTTTGATGTTTAATTCATCTTCTGAAATCCACTCTAGCTCAAAATCGTCCCTGGCAATGCGTTGTGATGAAGAGGACACGTGTCAAAATATTACTGGCTCTCAGCATAAGTTGCGGATCATTATCCACATTGGATATATTGAATATTGCATGGCATAATCCCATTGGCTGAAAACTCGAAAGTGGGAATTACTGTGCTGATTCGGTTAATAAATGCTAAGTAGAGTTAGTGGCCAGCTGTCAAGTGAGCTGGTGATCCGTGTGATTAATTACTTGGCTTCCCATTGGCTGAAAGTTATTCACATGGATTGATCACAATTAACTTTCTAGAAATGGCAGAAATGATCCCTTTACTTTGACAGATTGTATATTTGAGCTAGCAATTTCATTTCTTTGGCAAATTTGGTCCTTCAAACTTCATTCTTGAACAAATTTGATCCTTTGACTGGGTCGACTTAAGAGTTGACCAGATTTGACTATGATCTTGACTTTTACAAAATTACACTTTTGGTCCTTCATCTTTGGCAGATTGTCAAGATAGGTCCTTTGTCTTCAAAGTCTTGTCACTTTTGATCCTTCTTTGTCTTTTTCATCAAATTAAGCTTGATTTTCCTTTGTTTGCTTGAAAATGTATCATTCTTACCTATTTGAGCACAAACACAAAACATACCACATAATTCCGCTTTATAGCACAAAGTTTAGGTATTTTAATTTTGTTTTAGGGTGATTTGTTGATAAATTGATATGAGTTTTTGCTCATATCAGGTACCAGTTATGTTTATCGTTAGATTATTTCATAGAGATTCACTAGATTCATAATAGTTTCCTGGTATCTCAAGTAAGGATAACTGTTTATGTTTTACTTAATGACAAAGATCCATAAAGTAATAACATATAGTTGGGATAAGTCCTATATTCGATTCATCGAATATCATCCAAAATCGATCAATATACTTTCAAGTATACTTTATCACTATTTTGATTTGTCTTAGTTTAATAATATTCCCATATTATTAATCGACAATGGACATTTAGCATAGCTTTTATTCATGGATTAAAACATGTAAAATAGGACACACTTATTAAATAATAAAGTTAAACGAAACCCAATCTTTATTTCATTATATAATAATGTCATAACATCCTTTATCCAAATACTAATCACAGATTTATTACATGAGTTCGCTAGCTAGTTGCAGCCCAATCGCCTTGGCATGCTTAACTACATTTGGTCTAGGCAATGCCTTAGTCAAAGGATCTGCTACATTATCATCTGTGTGAAATTTTATCAATTTGATTTCCCGAGCTTCAACTTGTTCTCGGACGTAGTGATGTCTACGCATAAAGTGTCTGGCGCCTTTCATGACTACAGGGTAATTGGAAAATATTATTGCGGCAGCATTGTCACAATACATATCGATAAGGTTTTTATTGCAAGCATCATCCCAAGATCTCCAATAAGACTTCCTAATCCAAACCACATTTAGTTATTTGTATGGATACCCTTTGAATACCTAAACATTTCTTTTCGTATTCCTCAAATACTGTAGAAAATGTTTAACAACAACCCAGTGGAGCTACCCTGGATTCTGTTGCAATCTACTGACCAAGTTCTGAGCAACCGCCACATCAAGCCTTGTGCATCTAACAACATACATTATAGATCCTACAGCCGAAGTATAAGGCACCTTCAGCATGTATGCCTCCTCTTCAGGAGTTGATGCATCCATCTCATGACTCAGATTATGCTTATCTTCCATAGGTTGAAAAACTTTTCTTGGAATTATGCATATTATACTTCTTCAAAATCTTATCTATATAAGCATCTTGACATAGACCAATTAACCGTCTTTTCCTATCCCGATAGATCTTAATTCCCAGAATGTATGCAGCTTCTCCTAAATCCTTCATAGAAAAACATTTAACAAGATAATCCTTAACAACTTTAAGTCTTGGAATGTTACTTCCCATGATTAATATTTCATCAACATATAGGTCTAGGAATACTACATCACTCCCACTAGCTTTGCGATATACACATGGCTTATCACGATTATGAACAAATCCAAACTTTTTTGATTTCTTCATCAAATCTTTTATTCCATTGACGTGATGCTTGCTTCAAACCATAAATGGACCTTAGAGTGTTTACACACATGTCCTGGATTCTCAGGATCAACATACCCTTCTGGTTGCTGCATATAGATGTCTTCATCTTAGCGACCGTTCAAGAAGACAGTTTTAACATCCATTTGCCATATCTCATAGTCATAGTATGCTGCTATAGCTATGAAAATCCTAATAGCTCTTAAGTCTGCTATAGGAGAAAATGTCTCCTCGTAGTCTACGCCAAAAGTTTGAGTAAAACCTTTAGCTACTAAACGAGCTTTATAGGATTGTACTTTTCCGTCCATGTCGGTTTTCTTCTTGTATATCCACTTATGTCTCACTACTTTAGCATTCGGTGGTGGTTCTACAAGAATCCAAAAATCATTTACTTTCATGGATTTCATTTCCTCATTGCCTGTACGTAATTCTATACAAGTCTTAGGAAAGACAAGTATAAAGCAGGCAAGTATTAAACTCCACGGTTTAGGAAAACTGATAAATCGAATAAGTGCGAGTTCGTTCTCGGCGGAGGTGTATGTGTATTAGGCCAATTTTATAAAAACAATGTTTGGATTAATGTCGTTTTTGGGTTTAAAGAGAGAAAATTTAAAGACGAGCTACACTACGATTAAACTACGACGTATGACGTAAAACGCGAACTTAAATACGTAAAACGCGCCGAAATTAAAAATTTAAGCTAAAAATTAATTAAAAATTAAAACTAAGTTTAAAATAATATAAATAAGAATAAAATTTCAATAAATAAGTTTTAAAACCTTTTATTAATTAAATATTCAATTTTAAATGCTAATTAAAGCCCTAAAATTAAATATAATTAACAAAAAGCCCAAATATTATTTTTCCCCAGCAGTGGGAAAGATTACACTAGCAGTGGGAACTTTTTCCCACTGCTCCAACACAGAAACTTGATTTTGGTCGATTTGAGCTTGTTTTCTTGGTGGATTTTGGAACAAAGGGCACCCCTACACTCAATGGAGTGTAGGGAGTCAGGATAAACAAAAAACACACAAGATCAAACACAAAACAAGCAACTAACTAAGCACATACAGTCACTGATATAAACTATGGGGTCTGATATGGTGTTTGCTGCTCTAGTTGGCAAATGAGTGAGTATCAACAGCCAAATACTAACAATCAAACAAGTCAAACCTTAAATAAACTACTATTAATCCTAGGTTACCACGTATACTCACTGATTACAAGATTTCATAACACAAATCACTAAAACCAACTAGTTAAACCCTACTGATTGTTTATGCTACCTTATACCAAGAACTTTAACAAGCAAAACCTAAATTACCTCTAACATTCTAAGCACTAGGTTCAATATTACCTACCACTACCTGTTTTAAGTATGTTTAAGCTCATATCAACCTATCTTGTGTCACTCAAGATTTTTAATACTAAAAGCCAAACACCCCTTTAAAACTGATTAACAAAGATTTAACAAAGACTATGTTTGGAAATCAAAACCAAAGCATTTTAATCTAACATAAACTAACATAAAACGTTCAGAAAACACAAATCAAACACAAACTTGAAACAAATATACAGTCAAACTCAAATACCTTAAAAATCACAAATTAAAGCAAAAGGTGGAGGGTTTAAGCCCTTACCTAGGGTAACTTACATCCAAGCCACCCTATGGCCAGCTGAGGCCATCTCCAAGTTAGCTAAAAGGTGTGAGCTTATGGCTTTGGGAGGCTGCTAATGTAGAGATGATGATGGTATTGGACTACAAAAGTCCAAATACCCAATATGCCTTCAAATGAAAGAAACAAAAGAGGATGTGGTACCTGCTAAGAGTAACAAATAAAAGAGCCCACAAAAGCTAGTCACAAGCTATTTGTCAGATAGCTTGTGGCTAGAGCTTTTGGAACAGTGAAACAAACAAAGAAATAGAAGATTTGTGAAACCTTTTGAAAAACGAATTTTTTTGAAAATAACTTGAAAAACACTTGAGCACAAAGTAACAAGAACTCTTGTTCTTGCTGATACTTGGGTTGTTAAACCAAGTATACTCAATCAACAGGAATCCTTGGGTCTCAAGAACCTTGCTTGCCAAAACTTTTTGAACAACCAAATTTTTTGATAAAAGTTACTCTAATTTTTTAGAAAATTAAAGGAGTTACACTAAAACAAGAACAATAGCTATGGAACTCAGTAATATCTCAAATGCAAATTTTATAAATTACTTTAAATATTCTATAAATAAAAGATTACAAAATGAGATAAAAACTGGAACAATGAATACAACCACATACGACATGTATCTATACAAGTGAAAGGAAATTTCTAGAACTACAAACCCTAATAAACAAAATTCCTAGAATGCCCATGGATAATTCTCAAAATATGCTTGTTTGACTTGGTCTTCTTGGCAACATGTGATTACCAGCTGTTTGAATGCCGTCTGAGCTCTTCATTTAGTCTTTGGGATGAAGTAAACACTTTTCCACCAAGGATCTTGTCGGTTTTGGGGTTTGGGGGAAAGGGACGTGAGCAGTGGTGGTCGGGTGTGGGGTCACTAGTGAGCTAGTGAGTGTTTTAGGGTGTGGGTTTGGTTTAGCATGGGGTTAATTATGAATCTGTAAAACATGGGTGAAAAACCCTTTGGTTTGGGGTGGTAATTGATTTAGGGTTTATGGGATAAAAGGGATGGGTAAACAACGTGGTTAGATGTTGATTAGGGGAAAAAGAGTTTAAATTTTGTGTTTCCCACAAATTTCGTAATAAACAGATTAACAAAAAATGGTGGGGTGGATTTATGACATGGAAGAATGGAGAAGTATGATTGAAAGTGGGGGTTTAGTGGGCGACATGGCGGTTTGTGGTTGGGTGGTGTATCTTTTGTTGTCTGGCCATGTTTAGTCCCTTATCTCCTATTTGTGTGTCAATTCAAGTTTTCAACATGTTCTTCCCATTTCCTTTGTTAACAATGTTTGTGTTTTCTACTTTGGCCACAAAAACTTTGATGAACTTGTTTCAAGGACCATAATTGCAAATTGACCATTCTCCAAGGGCTTTTCTTGTATAATCTCATCATTTTAGGGACCCAAATGTAATATTGAGTTTTGCAAGGGTTTAAAATGACAAGTCTTCTAAAGTTGAGGGACCAATCTTGAAAAATCTTCAAACTTTAAGGGTATTTTTGGAAATTCATTTCTCGCATCTGGTTCTTTGTGCGGCTTCGTTTCCCGTGTTCATTTTTGCTTGATTTCTTTGATCTTTTGTTGATTTCATGATATCCGTACCTAAAATACACAATGAACAAACACAAGCATATTTTGGGGTATTTTAATGATATTTTAAGCGTTTTAAGCCCAATTTGAACGATGAGACTATGTATAATGGCAGTCTCATCACTCCCCCATACTAAACCATTGCCGTGTCCCCACGCAATGCTAGAATTAAGTATCATAACACTTCCAAAATTCATTTTTAGGTGACATTTATTGAAAACATAAACTTAGATAAACTACTACATGCATTTTAGACATAATGTATTGTTTTCATCACGATTAAGTGACTTTTAGGGTCAAAGAATAAGAACACGTGAATGCCTCATAGAGATAATTTCGTCGTCCTCGATTTTCACCCAATTCCATGCTAAGGGTGTAACAAGATCATTGTCATTATAAGTTAGCAAAACAATCATTACTCATGAGCGTTAATTGCATACTTAGACTCCCTTATTCCTAATTGGTGTCTCTTATATTTTATTTTTGTCTTAATGATCACGAGGATACATTTTTGAATTATTTTGATCTTTAATTAAGGCCGAAAATAAAGTAGGACGATTTAATTGATAGTTAGCTAAAGGACACGATCTTTTAAAACGGCTTCTCGTAATCTCCTTAAGTTCATATCTTCGCATAACTCGTTTCACGATTTGAGAACTTTCTCGGACCGATATTTGGCATGTACGTCATACTTTGAATCTTGGAAGACGTTCTTGAAATAATGGTATTTTCTTCATATATGGAATTTCTTCAAACTTTGACCACGACTTCATCATTTTTCTTCAATATTTATTTGGGATTTTGATATACAACGATCCGCCTCCTTTTCGACTTGGATATATTTATCCTCATACCTTGTTAGGGTCTTTTTGGATAGACTTATCCATGATCTTTAGGGGAGTATATTGCTTCTTGTCGTGTGTTTTGATCCTTTATATTGATTAGGGAAAAATGATACTTCACATCATTTTGGATCTTTAGCAACGAAATGGAGTCCTCATGCCTTGTTAGGACCTTTTTGGAACTTTTCCAATCTTCGCATCCCGCTTCAATTAGTTATTCCTTGGCTATGAACTCTATTCGAACACGAGCAACTTTTAAACGATCTTGGGCTAGAAGCTAAGTAACCTTTTAAATCGTACGACCTTACTTATTGCATTTATTTAAACAAAAGCGTTGGGAGAAAAAGCTAATAATTACTACACATGAGATCGTGAAAGATTATGTAGAAACTAGAAGGGGGGGGGGTTGAATAGTTTCTAGTTCATTTTTAAAACATTTCGTTAAACTCATTGTGCGCGGTTCTATAAACATACCCGCGGTTCTTTATCACTAAAGAACCGCCGGTCCATTTAAGGAACCGCCGACAGTGAATGTAACGGATTGATACATGTTAAACTTAAACAATCATTTGTATCAAATTCCTTATCAAGCTTGACTAGATATGAGATGTTTAGACTAAAGTATGAACACTTCACCATAATCTAAGCATAAAGCACACACGTACTAAGCCTTAGCTTTTCCGTAACTTAGATGTTTAGATTATGTGATGCACACAAAGACACACAACACAAGTATATTATGCAACTATGAAAGTAAAGACATAAACGTAAAGGAAAGTACCGACACGATGATTTATAGTGGTTCGGTCATGAAGCTCCTCTTCGCCCTACTCCACTCCTCGAGTACACCTTACTCGAGAGTTACTTCACTAGTTAATACAAGAGATTTTGTATGTAAAAAGATTCGTTGTTCCAGTCTTTTCGAATTGATTATGTGACAACCCAAACCCGAGGTCATTTATTTAATATTATATAATATTATTTTTACGAATAATTTTGAAATTTTTGATGAGTTGAATGAAATGACGATTGATGGTTTAATTTAAAACTGACGTTGGAGGTCTTATTTTTACCTTTTTACTAATAGCGAGGATTATTAGTGACCACGATATCGACGGATGCCCGAGATTTTATGTTTTATCAATTGTTGTCTCCATGTTTATATTTTTGACGTTTTTATTTTAAGTTCGTATTAAGTCGAGTCGAGAGTCGATACTATTATTTTTGAGGTATGTTTTAAATTTTTAAAAGTATCCTTATGAAACCCGAGCCCCGTAAATATTTTAAAAATTGACTAATAGTTATTTCCCGCTTTAGCTAACTATTTACATTTTTAGCCACAACTATTGCTAATGTGCAACTTTGGTCCCTACCCCACTATATATAAACTAAAAACAAATACACACACATCATTTTCCACTCACAAAAGTCTTCCACTTCTCTCTCTTTCTCTCCATTTTGCCGAAACACACCCACCATCACCAAATCCATACAAACTTCAAATTATCTCAAGTTTGAGGTTGAATCCAACAAAACCAAGCTTAGACCCAATCTTATATTTGATCAAGGATCATTTTGGTATAAGAAATCCGTACATGCAAGCAACTTTTTTTTTCTTGATGTTGGTAGGTAGGAGCTATGATCATGCATGACATTTTCATGATGATCCATGATAACTCTTGCTAAAGATCTTGTTAAAACTTTATTTTGATCTTAAGATTTTTATTTTGATTATGATTTTGATGTTATGGTTGATGTATGATGATATTAGGGTATAGTAATGATCATTTTTATGGTTGGTTTTTATCAAAAAGTTGATTTTGTACAAGATTTTTATAGTCATTTTATAACAGTAAGTAAAGTGAAAAATCCGAATTTTTATGTTTTGAAAATGGATTAACTTATAGCCTAGGGTTGTAGATAATTTTCTTAGCTTCGATTTGATATAAGGTAGAGCTTCTAGCTCCAAACGAGCGCGAAGTTATGATGTTTTGAATGATCGTGTACCGGGAGACGAGTATCGGCACTACAAGTAGTTGTTGTCGATATTTGGATCGAATCTCGGGGACTCTAAATGGATGTTTTGAAAAATTTAACCTACTGATAATGAGGTGTTATTTTATAGGTTGAGTTTACATTAAAACTCGAGTGTCGGTTTTGTAAACGGAGTCGTTTAAATAAGTTAAAACGGTTGTATGAAAAATTAACGTAAATCAGTCCGGATTTTATAGTTTGAAAATGAGTTGGATAAAGTACTTTAAAAGTAATTTCATTTTATAAACTCGTAAGAGGACTTTCTATATATAGTAAGTTAGTTTATCGAGTCGTTTCATAAACGGTTGACAAGTTTAAAAGGGGTAAATAAGCTAGTACATGTAGTATGTACCAGCGGACTTTGTAAAAAGTGTAAAATGGTTAAATAAATGTGTATAAAGTATAATGAAGTTATTTATATCGTTTTCTCTCGAGTTTATCGTGAATTTATGAGTTTGAGTTTGATGTTATTATGTATGATTAAATTTTTGAGTTTATTATTGATGAACGCGCCTTATTTGATAGGTTGCGGTTTTTGTGTTTATCGGGCATCAACTATCGTCGAAGATCGTCTTACTACTGCTATTACTCCAGGTGAGTCTATAGCCTCGCTTTTGTAATTGTTTTGAATGATTTTAAAACCCGCGAGGGGGATACATGCTATTTGAAAGTAAAATGAACACAAGTCATGATTGATTGTTTGGACCCGAATGTTTCCTTTGTTGCCTTTGTTGATTTGAATTGTATAAGTACCTAATTTGCAAAAGACCCTAAATTCATGAGCCGTTAACTATCTTCTGACTTGATGTTGCGAGTTGGGAATAGCCGCTTATTCTAATAATAGTACTATTGGGCTGACGACCCTATCTGAGACCAGGGCTTTACGCTGAGTAACCCGCTGGGAAGGATAATTTTACGAGAATAAGAATTGGTATCCTTGCAAATGATACCCTAGTAGGGGCACTGTAATTTCATCTAGTCATGCCGGCTTTAGGCGTGGGTGACTAAGTTAAGGGGTCAGTGTCATGAGCTTAATACAATTCAGTAGCTGTTGTTATATACCAGAATGCCTGACTAATAGATTGTGTGTACAACAATTCTATTAAATGATCTTGATTGATTTTTCTCTTGTGTTCAATGTTGATTTGTAAAACCTATAGACTCGCTCAACCGTTGTGTTGATTATTTTAAGCATGTATTTCAGGTATTGAAGATGATGAATTGCGGAGCTTGCTGGAGAAGGATTGCAGGATTGCTTTTGTGGTGATTGGTCTAAAACGGATTTCTTTCCCTTTTGTCATAAAAATAATAATGTACAGTCGAGTACTTGGGTAAAATGTTTGTGAATTTGATAAAGTCTTTGGGGGACCTAAATATTACTCTGATATTTCTAAAATCGTTTTACTTGGGATTGAAAGTTTTAGACAGTGGTTAAATTATATTCTTTTATATTTCAAATTTATCATTTTGAGTTTGTTCAAAATGCCTTGTGTAATAATGTTTGTATTTAGCACCCAAATGTGTATTTCCGCTGCGCAATGTAATTTGGGGGTGTTAAAGATTGGTAATCAGAGCTTTTTAGTTATAGCGAATTAGGTCGATTTTTGAGAAATGTCCTAAACTATAACTTTGGTGTCGAAAATATTTTACAAAAAAGCATCGCAACTTCTCCGCAAGGCTCCGATAAGATTATTTATTTTGTATTGTTTTATAGTTGATGTATCCCTTAAAATTGAATTGATTTTAGAGTATTTATTAAGTAAATACTATGATGATATTTGATGATGTATTAATGATATATTGATGTTGTTGAAAGTACGTTGAGTACTTGTTATCGTAATTTTCTTTATGTAATGAATATGTATAAAATTTTAAATAATGACCTTATATACTGCCGATTGTCTAGGAAAGTGGACCAGATGTTGAACGATTTTACAACTGATTTCTTGCGACTTATATCGGGTATGAGGAAGTTTGATTAGTTGATGTATGATAGATATGTGGTTGAAATTGGTGTGATTAGAGGGTTGATATGAAAGAAAGGTGGTTTTAAAAGATTGTATTTGGTATGTGGAGAATTGAGTTTGTTAGGACTTAGAAGATGGATGAGATTGCTAGTCTTGGGTCGATTGTGATAAGTCTGTGTGTTTAAAATGAATGGTTTAAAGAGAAGTAGGTAAGTTTTGAAAGGATGAGTGAGTGGAGTCTCAGGTAAGATTGATTCTAAGTATTGCTTGGAAGCTTAGGAATGTTGAAAGTCGTATTGAGACTTGCATTGATTGATCTGCCGTGTATGAGTGAGTAATTGGATTTTGAGAGTGAGCTGCCATCAGGTTATGGATTTGACCTTGAGGTGTGAAAAGGGAAATAGACGAGTGTGATGAAGCTGACAACAATGTTAAGGAGGATGAGGAGCTGCTGTCTAAGGAACTAATCGCGTAATGGATTTCTTTGTATCTTATTTTCTTTTGTGATCGGACTTATTTAAACCTTGTGTCGTAGCATTGTGATGGAACTTATTATCTTTTAAGTTGTTCGGTAGATGATTGTAGTGACAGACAGTGCCACTATCCTGTTGAATCCTCAACGCAATCTAAATTACCCTCATGATCTATGATGTGCCTTTGTTAACTATTTTGAGTTTTGGTTGATGAACCATTGTAGTTTGTGTTGTTCGTGCATGTAGTATCCATGAGACATCCTGATAAAGAATTCCTTCTTTTATCTTGATATGTATACTTAACATGTTTCTTTCCTCCGTGATAATGGAAGAAGGAGTAGGGGAATCATATTTCTGTCATTAGTAGATCGCTACGTGACTAAGTTTCTTAAAATATGTTGCCAAAACTAACAACTGCTACTGTGAACACTTTGAACGAACATGTTATTGCTAGAGCACTTGAAGTTGACAGTGCTGCCAGGAATTGAAAGATGTTGGGGTTAATTGTGTTGTAGATGATGATGCTGCTAAGAATAATGATGATGCTGCTAAGATTAATGATGATGCTGCTAAGAATAATGATGATGTTGCTGAAAATAATGGCAATGTTGCTAACAATAATGAGGATGCTGCTGATCCAGATAATAGTGTTGCTGCTATTCTACAAGTTCGAAAGAATATATATATATATATATATATATATATATATATATATATATATATATATATATATATATATATATATATATATATATGTTAGTTTTCAGAAGTGTGGTTCTGCGCTGTTTGGTGGTATTAGTAGTGCATTGGAATTGCATAGTTGGATTGATAAGATAGAAAGTACTTTGAGATTATTGGGTGTTCAGAAACTAATAAGATGAAATTTGCTGCCGCTATATTTCAGGATGGTACACTAAGATGGTGGAATACCAAGAGACTACTTTAGGATTGGTTGTGACGAATAGTAAGGCATGGACCGTGATGAAAGGACTATTGACTGCTAGGTTTTGTCCTAAGAAGGAACTAGGACAGTAGGAATCCGAATTGAGATAATTAGTGCTAAGGGACGATGATATTACTGCTTGCTGGGAAATTTTCTGAGCTATAATTGCTATGTCCTGATACTTTTGTGAATGACCATAAAACAATGAAGCAGTACATTACAGGATTGTCTAGTAATACCAAGAGTGAGATTATTTCTTCTTAACCTGAATCTTTAGATGAAGCTGTTCAGAGGATGTTTGATTTAATGGACGTGAAAGTGCAAGATAGGAAAGATAGCATTGTTGAAATAATAAGAGATAGTGGGAATCTGCTCAGTCTAACCCGAATCAAGGTCAGAATTGTAAGGATTACAGTAAGAACAATAACCAAAGACAGAACTGAAATTAGTATTTAAACCATGGAAGGAATGATGGGATTCGTGCTGCCACTGTGTCTAGAAGTGACAAGATAAATCTCGAGTGTGTTTGCTGTACTCTATACCATGTAAATAATTTTACACAAATGCGACTAGAGTTAGGAAAACCTGGTCATAAAGCTGCTAAGTGCAGAACAAGAGGATTAGTCAATGGAATTAGTATCCCTGGAGTAGTGATATGTTTTAGCCGTGGTGAGAAAGAATACAAACAAAGGAATTGTCCAAAGAAAGGAAATTGACAAGATAGGAATGCTGCCGCTCCGGTTTACGTTTGAGTGATGCTGATAAACCTTAAGGTCTAGATGTTGTAAATGGTATATTCTTACTTGAGATTCTTTATGTCAGTATGTTGTTTGGTTTCAGATCGGTTAGAAACTGTAGAAATGTAAAGATTCAGTTGTTTTATCAACGGGGAGTCAATAAGAATGACAATTAACTATGATGTGGAGTTAACTGATGGAAAGGTTGCTAGTGTTAGTTTTACACTGAGAGTGTGTTCCTTGAATTTAGGAAAGTAGGTGTTTAGTATCGACTTGATGCTCAAAGAGTTGGAATCTTTGGATGTGGATTATTGGTATGAATTGATTAGTGGTGCGAAGTGCTGATGCTTGAGATTGGACTAATCTTCATTATAAATTGATAGCTGCTGGTTTAGATTTTGCTGCAAAGCTGAATGTTGACTATGAGGGGCGATGAGTGAATTTTTCCGTTTGAGAAGTATCTTGTTTGGAAACAAGGAAGTATGTGGAAGAGGCATATGATGTATTCCTAGCTCAGGTAATTAGTGATAGGGTAGTTAAGGAGAAGTTTAAAGATCTGTAATGATTTGAGAGTATTCTAAGGTTTTCCTAAAGTTTTGCAGTGTTGCTGCCGCCTTGTGAAATGGAGTTCATGTCGATTGAGTGTTGTAAGCAATAGGTATAGTGCTTCTGCGTTTCGTTGTGTAGTGCTTCTGCGTTTCGTTGTGTAGTGCTTCTGCGTTTTGTTGAGTAGTAATTGTATGCCTTATCATTTGGCACCGTCAGAGTGGAATGAGTTATCTGGTCAACTGTGAGAAGTGATGGATAAGGGTTGTATTATATTAAGTTTCGTTACAGTGATGATCGCTTGTGTTGTTTGTCAAGAAAGATGGAATGTTTCAGATGTGTATTGATTATCGAGAGCTTAACAAATTGACAACCAAGAATCGCTATCCATTACCGAGGATTGATGATTCGTTGATCCTTACATTTTGTCTGGATCTAGTGTGTACTCAAAGATCGCTTTGAGTTCTATTTATCATTAACTGAGAATTAGAGAAGGAAGATGTTCCTATAGTTGTTTTTCGTACTTGATGTGGGTAATTTAAGTTCAAGTGGTGTTTTTGGAATTGAAAAACGTGTCTGGCGTATTAATGGACTGGGTGAATCTTGTGTGAAAGATGTGCTAGGAGGAGTATTCATTATACCTATTGAAGATATTCTATTTTATTCCAAGAGGAAAGGGAGAACATAAGTAGCATATGAGGATAATTTTTGGGATGGTTGGAAGAAGAGAAACTGTATGTAAAGTTTTCAAGGTGTGAATGTTGGTCGAAATATTTGCGTTTTCTAAGAAAGTTTATTGACAAAAAGGTATTCGTGAAGATCTTGCCAAGATTTAAACGATTAAGGATTGGTCGGTACCAACGACGCCGACGGAAATCTGTTAAGTCCTTGGTTTAAGCTGGGAATAATCGGAGGTTTATCGAAAGGTTTTCACTGATTGTTAAACCATTGATTAAGCTGACTAAGAAGAATTGGGTGTGTGAGTCCGACTTATACATCTAAATTGTAAGTTTCGAGATCTGATCCTTATCAGATGAGGAAGCTGTATTCTGAACACTGAAGGGTAAGTTGTGTTCTGCACTGATGTTGTCATTTTTGAAAGGGTTTGAAGTATTTATAGTTTGTAGTTTGCTGTGATGCGTCTCATAAGGGTTATGTAGTTGTGGTGTTTGTTTGGAGATGGTAGAAATATTACTTGTATGGAATCAAGTGTGTAGTGATAAAGGATCATAGAAGTTGCTCCATAATTAACTTCTTGGGATGACAAAGGAAATGAGTAGAGGATTACCAGTTATATATTTCGAGTATTTGAGTATGTTGGTGGTTATGACTGTGAGTGATTATGACTACGAGATTCGCTGCCATCCGGAAAAGGCGAATGTGGTAGCTAATGCACTTATCAGGGATAAAAAGAGGAAAAATCTTTTAGGATTTGAGTTTTGGTAATGACAAGAAGTGTGGGCTTGATAACAAGGATATGAAATTTTAAGTTAGTGGTCTGATTTGAGAAAGAGGTCAAGATAAGTGATTTCAACATTTTGTCAAACTTATAGAAAGGATTTCATTGTAAGGTCAAGAGAGACATGATATATTGAGCACTCCTAACATATCTAAGTTGAGAGAGTGAGACTTAGTGATGAAGGAATCTCACAAGTCAAGTAATCGATACTTTTTGGTTTGGGAAAAGATGAAAGTTGAGTTGAGTACTGTGTGTTATACAAAGACTGATGGACAGAGTGAAAGGATGATTTAAACATTAAACGGTATAATTGTGCGTGTGTGATTTGTTGGAAATTCGTTTTACGTATATAGAAAGTCTCGGTCACTCCAACAATGTAGTTATAGGCTCGTAGTAATGTTAAGTTTCATATATTAAATAGCCTGACCCATGAGCATGTTCATGGGCCGGAAGCCCAAGTCCATTAAGGACTTGGGGTATTTAAACCTCTTTCCACCATGGAAAGAGGTGTTGGTTGTTCATTTTCTACATTTCAATATACAAGTTTCTTTCACTTCTCTCTCTAACTTTCTCTCTCTAGAAAAACATCAACCCTCTTGATTCATAAATATTATCAATATTCTTCAACTGGTATCAGAGCATGGGATGAAATAAAGGTTGGTTTTGTGTTGTTCTTGTTCACTTTTGTGTGTTCATGTGTTCTTGATTGATCTTTACCCAAGTATCAATTTTTTTTTCGTGTTTTTGACTCTCCAAGTGATCCATATATCTTCTAAATACTTTTGGTAGTGTTTTGGGTGTTTTGGGTTGGTTCAAATCACGTTTTTCTTGTCGAAAATCTCATCTTTTTACCTCAAAATTTCGTAACAGTACCGTTATTCCGATCAGAGCAATCGGAAAAGGGTTTAGGGATTCCGATCAGTCACATCGGAAAAGGGTTTACACATTCCTATCAGTACTCCGATCAGGGGTGTCTTTCTACATTCCGATTAGGGGTATCTTTCTACATTCCGACAGGAGGTTATTTAAGTATTCCGATTAGGGGTGTCTTTCAACATTCCGACCAGGTTTCCTAAATCATTCCGATTGGATAATATTCCGACCAAGGTTCCGATATCATTCCGATTGGTTCATATTCCGACTAGGTTTCCGATAGCATTCCGATTGAGACGACATTCTGACCAGGTTCCGATATCATTCCGATTGGTTCATATTCCGACTAGGTTTCCGATAGCATTCCGATTGGAGGACATTCCGACCAGGTTTCTGATATCATTCCGATTTGACAACATTCCGATCAGGTTTTCAGATAACATTCCGACAGGATTGGTTATTTTTAGCATTTCGACGGATTAACTTTGAGACTTACGACACTTTGAGATTTTTACATTGAGATTAAGAAGTTTGGGTATTGAGATAGTATTTTCACAACTTAGAGGATTTTGTTTCAAGTTTCTAATCTTTCACAAAAACACACAACATCTTTGTTTCAACAACATTAAAACACTTAACCTTATTTCATTGTTCGATCATCTTTGATAATCTTTTTTCAAGGGATCACAAAATGAATCCGAGTTTATTAATGGCTCAAATGACATCACTTACGGATATTTCCGTCATTACGGGAATGGATAATCGCCCTCCAATGCTCATTAAAGAAGTCTTTGAAGCATGGCAAGGCCGTATGATGTCATACATTAAGGGAAACCGACATATGGGAGGCTTATGGTCAAGTCAATTCTAAATGGTCCACTTGATTATGGTACCATCGTTGTTAACAATGAGACTCGACCACGGGAGTTTGAAGAACTTACACCAGCTCAACAACTTATTGCCGATGCAGACGAAAAGGCTCTTCAAACCATTCTCCAAGCCCTTCTACATGACATTTATTGAATGGTAAGTCAATATACGGTTGCAAAGGATTTATGGGAACACCTAAAGGTTTTGCTACAAGGTACGTCTCTTACTAAACATGAACGGGAATGTCAGTTGTATGATCTGTTTGATAGGTTCACGTACAGTCCAGGGGAAACGCTTCACGACTACTACTTCAGATTCACTACTCTAATGAATGATTTGAATGTATACAATCTCGTGATTGCTCCATTCCAGCTTAACACCAAGTTTTTGAATACTTTACCTCAAGCTGAATGGGGTGAGTATATTACCGATGTTAAGTTAACCAGGGATTTGCATAAGTGCAATTTGGATCAACTCTATGCTTTTCTTCAGCAGCATGAGAAACACGTGATCATGCACCGTTCACCTCGAGGTATGTACCCTGATTCTCTAGCATTGATGGCTAATCAACCAAGCTTGTCATATAACAACACTCCTTATATCATGGGACACCAAGCTTATCATCCATCACCGTACCTGACTCCAAGCTTCCCCCAATATTCGATTCTACCTCAACCACCCACCTCACATCAGCAACAATATCGGTTTAATGCACCTTCGTCTCAGAGAGAACCACAAGCATCACAATATGCCTCACAACCTCACCCATATTCACCAGCAAGCATTGCACCTTATGCTCAGTCATCATACCCTTCCTATCAAGAAAATGCAGCATATCCATCAAGCTATTCTGACCACATGAGTATTCCTCCTAGTGCTTATGCCGCTCAACAAGACCAAGCATTGTATTGTGATAATGATGAAGTTCCCATTCCTGAATTCAAACAAGGAACTGACCCAGTTGAAGTGTTAGCCACTATGTCTGCTTATCTCACAAGGACATTGAGCAAACGAGGATTTAGAGGACCAGCTCCTACTAACAATCAACTGAGGAATTCATCCAATTCTCGACAACAAGCTACCATTGAGAATGGCAGGGTAATGGTTCAACCTATACAACCTAATCAGGGGAGACCCACTACATCAACCAATACACGCATGGTCAATCCTACTCCAATGGTCAAAACTCCTCCACGGGCTAATTCTACAAGTAAGTTGAGAATGATTACATGCTATAACTGTAAGGAAGAGGGTCACATATCTAGGGATTGCACAAAACCCAAGAGGAGAAGGGATGGTCAATGGTTTGCATAGAAGATTTATTTGGTAAACGCTCAGGCACAAGGACAAGAACTTGATGAAGAGGAGCTTGCATTTCTTGCTGATCCATGGATTGTGGAATAAGAAGTTGTCACTACACAGAATGCAACATACCAAGCAGATGATCTGGATGCTTATGATTAAGACTGTGATGATCTTCAATCTGCTCAGGCAGCTCTTATGGCAACTATCTCTAGCTTTGGGCCAGATAAAATATCTGAGGTACCTACTAATACCACTGATACTAGTATTCAACCACATCAAGTTGGGCAAGAGGGTGCTGATCCGAATGAGTCTTCGGTGGTGAGTCTTTCAAAAGAGGAGACAATCAATGATAGCAATATCAATGCAAGTCCCCAGACTTTGAGTGGATCACAACCGGGAGTCATTTCGCATACGCATACTCCTGCTCAACAAGATTTGGTCATGGTTCCTACAAAATTACTTAGCCAAATGAATACTGCACTATTAGAAACCCTAGCTAAGAATAAGAATTTGTCTGCTGAGCTTGCCTTGTGCAACGAAAAAGTTCAAACTTTGGAATTAGTTCCTTCGTCCAATGTTCTAACCAATCTCGAATATGATCATTTTCGAAACAAAAAAATGGGTCATTTGCAAGAAATTGAAACCTTAAGAGCAGATCTTTCCAACGAACTTAAAGAAAAAGAGTTAGTGGTCACTAATTTTCATAAACTTCAAACGGATTTTGAATTACTCGAGTCTAAAAAGAATGAAATGGAAATTAATGCGGCTAATAAGATTAGAAGTTTAGATTATTTGCTTTTAAGACAATACGCTGCCTCTCAACTAGTGCACTTATTTGACGCTTCGTTTAGATAATTTAACTTATCGCGTCAAAAAGGCCTTCCCCCTAACCCACGGTATGCAAAACAAGATTTTATCCATAGTCCAAGACTTTATAATGCAACCCAATTAGGATTGGTCTTAGATCCGATTGTTATTTTCGAGGATCGCACAAATAAGGATCTAGTTGATGAGAATCGGTCATATAACTTTGCAAAATATCCCCAGTGTGATTATTTTAAAATGAATCAGGAGCTTGCAAAAACGGACTTTAGAATTCGCTTCCATATGGATAAAGATCTTATCACAGCACCAACCTACATGTTAAATGAAGAAAACCCTAGTACACTTCCTACACTTGTCAAAATGGAAGGACCTAAGGAAATTCCAAAGGATCTTCCACCTGTTAGCACTGTATGGATAAACTTGCAAGAGATTAATCAATACTTTGCTAGTTTTGACAAGGTCATCCGGGAATGTATGACTTCAAATGGCTCAAACGCCGGAGATGGGCTTTCGAACACATGAACGAGGTGTTTAAGAATGAGATCAATCCGTTTGTCGAAAGACTAAAAGGAAGTTTTGCATCTCTTTCGGAAAATCTCGAGTTTGAAATTAAAGAAGTTCAAAAATTGTTTTATGAAATGGACACCGCTTACGAACTACAATTAATTGAAAAGGAAAAGATTTTATCCGAGTATGACCGATTCGTGTCCCAAGTAATTTCGTGTGATGTGCTTACTACTGTGAATGTTAATTATTCGAATGAGCTTACATCCGCTATGAATAACTGTGATGCTGTGAATATATGTGATGATGTGCATGATCTCTCTATAAATGTTGCTGATACTATAAATGAGGTAGATAATCATTCTTGTCACGAGTCTAACGCTGAATTTTTAAAGCTTCAAGATTCTTACAATTTACTTACAAAACGCTTTAATCAACTTGAACAACATTGTATATCTTTAGAATTAAAACAGCAAACTCAAAATGAGGATCTTTTGATAACAAATGGTTGTGAAAACAGTGTTGAGACGAGTGACAAGATGATTGAGATAGTTAAGGCATTAGAGGAAGAGATTATGAGATTAAAGAGAGATGTGTCATCAAATGAAACACTAAAATTAGAACTAGAGGTTGCAGAGTCTAAAAACCAGGACTTAGAAATTAGACTTTCGTCTATTCTAGAGGAGATGGATCGGGCAAGACAGGGACTATCTGTTCTTTATGGTTCAATAGAAGAACGCTTAGCTTTTAATGCAGCACAACAACAATCTTATGTTGAACAACTGAACCAAAAGTGTGAGGAAATCTCTGACTTAAATATCCAACTCATTGACAAAAACATGGTCTTGGCTGAGTTAAAGGAGACACTTCTTCTCACCCGACAAGAAGTTGTTAATAACTTAGCTACCAACTCTACACCGTCCTCTAGTGCTCCATCAACCAATTCAGTAGTGATTTATAAGAACCCGCGCCATAAGCAAAATCCGCTTACTTACGATGACTATATGAGCAATGCAATTAAGCACGTGGATCTTGTTAGGGATATTTTAGATGATTTGTATGCGTTAGATCCCTCAAGCAGTTACTATTATTCAGCTCATGAATATATTAAGCGTGTTCAATATTGCTTAGCATACTTGCAATACATAGGAAAACCGGGTTCTGCACTACTTACTAATAATCGACCCATTGCTGTCACTCCACTCAATAAAACCCCAGGAGCAAAACCGTTATTGGCACCATCAACTAAGGCACCATTAAAATCTGTTGCTAATGTTCCCACTTTGCCTTCTACAGGATTAAAAGAGTCTACTAGGGCTAAAGGATCGCCACTCAAGAAAGATAAGATCAAACCCTCCACTAGTAGTACCATCAAGAAGAAAGTAGAAGCTCACCCTAGGAATGTTATTTCAGATTTAAATAAAAAGAATCATGTTGCTAAGATTAAAAGCTTTGCGCCTGTGCAGAAGTCTAAACCATTTGTGAATTCTAATTTGAAATGTTGGAATTGTAATGAATGCATGTTTTCCCAACGTCATGATTTGTGTCTTATTGATCATGTGAATGAAATGAATGCCATTAGGAATGATGTTGAATGGAAGCCAACTGGGAGAACTCGTACCCAAGTTGGATGGCAATGGCGTCCCACTGGTAGGACCTTTACATTAGATGGACAAATGTGCCCTTTAACTAGGAATGCATCCATTGAGGTTAGGTCTCAGCGTCCTTTAGTTAGGCACACTAGCACTAAAGTATGGAAACCGCACCCTTTAATTAGGTCAGTCCCCACTATAGTGCCTATCAGTGAAGAAATACCTCAGAATTTAAGCCAACTTGAATCTACACCACCAACTAGGAAGAAGGCTAGGAAATCTAAGAAACCTAAAGTTAGCAAATCTAAGATCATTAAATCTGTACCTGCTAATAACAAGGAACATTCAGATTCCGAAACCTATACATTGTCCTCGTCTGGTGATATTTTCAGGTGGTCCAAATCATCCTCTGGTATTTGGACTCCGGTTGCTCAAAGCATATGACCGGAGATCGCTCGATGCTTCGAAATTTCGTCAGCAAGTTTCTTGGAAGGGTAAAATTCGGTAATGATCATATTGCAAAGATAATGGGGTATGGTGAATATCAGATTGGAAATGTCACGATTTTAAGGGTATACTATGTAGAAGGTCTTGGTCATAACTTATTTTCAGTAGGACAGTTCTGTGATTCCAACCTAGAGGTTGCTTTTCGACAACACACTTGTTTCATCCGTAACTTGGAAGGAAAAGACTTGTTGAAAGGGTCTCGTGGTGCAAATCTTTATACTTTGTCCCTACAAGACATGATGGCCGCCTCTCTAGTATGTCTTCTCTCCAAAGCATCTAAGACCAAGTCATGGTTATGGCATCGCAAATTATCTCATCTCAACTTTGATGCTATTAATCATTTGGCTAAAAACGAATTAGTTCGTGGTCTTCCAAAACTCAAATTTCACAAGGACCATTTATGTTCCGCGTGTTCAAGGGGGAGAAGTACCAAGAAATCATACAAGCCCAAAGCTGAAGACACCAATCAAGAAAAACTTCATCTTTTGCATATGGATCTTTGTGGGCCAATGCGAAATGAAAGTATGAGCGGTAAGAAATTCATCCTTGTTATTGTGGATGATTGCTCTAGGTTTACATGGGTTAGATTTCTACGTACAAAGGATGAAGCACCGAAGGCTATCATTACTTTTCTGAAATTCATTCAGGCACGTTTAAATACTACTGTCCGCCGTATTCGTACAGATAATGGAACAGAGTTCGTTAACCAGGCTCTTCGTGATTACTATGAAGAAGTTGGTAACTCACATGAAACATCCGCTGCACGTACTCCACAACAAAACGGTGTCATTGAAAGACGGAATCGTACGCTTATGGAAGCTGCTAGGACTATGCTGATTTATGCGAACGCTCCATTATTCTTGTGGGCAGAAGCTGTATCTACTGCATGTTTCACCCAAAACCGCTCTATCATTCGGAAACGCCATGGAAAAACACCTTACGAGCTTCTACATAATCGTAAACCCGATGTTTCATTCTTTCATGTGTTTGGTGCTCTTTGCTATCCAAACATTAATAGTGAGAACTTGGGCAAACTTCAACCGAAAGCCGATATAGGTATTTTCATTGGTTACTCACCCTCCAAGAAAGCATACCAAATTTACAACCGTCGTCTTGGTAAGATAGTAGAAACTATGGACGCAGATTTCGATGAGCTGACAGCGATGGCTTTTGAGCAACGTAGCTCTGAACCCGCGCTTCACGAGATGGGAACCGGTGCTATTAGTTCCGGATTAGTTCCCAATAATCCTACTTCTACATCATTTATACCACCTACAAGGCCCGAGTGGGATAAACTATTTCAACCGTTGTTTGATGAATTCTTTGATCCCCCAAGTGATGAAGTTCCAACACCTGTAGTGATAGCTCCAATCCCTGAAGTTGTTGCTCAAGCTAATGAAGCTTTATCAAATGCATCTTCAATTAACATTGAACAGGATGCACCTCTACCAAGTAATTCTCAAACTACACCTGAATCGTCACCCTTACTTGTGCCTAATGATGTTGAAGAGGATTCTATTAATCACGATTTGGAATATGCTCACCAACAAGAGCTTCCTTTCTTTGGTATACCGATACCTGAAAAACCATCAGCCGCGTCTACCTCAGAAGAAGCTCCTACAATTTTTCACTCCAGACCACCACAGATTGAAAATCACAGCACCAAATGGACAAAAGATCACCCAATTAGGAATATTATTGGAGGTCTCGATCGACCAGTCTCTACACGCCATCAATTACAAGAGAGTGCACTCTATTGCTATTTTGATGCATTTCTCTCCGAAGTTGAACCTAAAAACTGGCAACATGCGATGACTCAATCATCTTGGATTGAAGCCATGCAAGAGGAACTAAATGAATTCCAAAGACTTAAAGTATGGGAATTAGTTCCTCTCCCTGACAAGGTTAACATCCTTACTTTGTTGTGGGTTTATAAGGTTAAACTCGATGAGATGGGTGGAGTCTTGAAGAATAAGGCTAGATTAGTTGCTAGAGGATACAAA
The DNA here is from genome assembly GCA_025667525.1 of Glebionis coronaria. Lineage (NCBI taxonomy): Eukaryota > Viridiplantae > Streptophyta > Magnoliopsida > Asterales > Asteraceae > Glebionis > Glebionis coronaria. The sequence goes on along the minus strand of CM046879.1, from coordinate 202,453,288 downwards.
CAAGCCTTGGGTATCGACTTTGAAGAATCTTTTGCTCCTGTTGCAAGATTGGAGGCTATTAGACTATTCCTTGCGTATGCTGCTCATATGAACATGATTGTCTATCAAATGGATGTGAAGACGACATTTTTGAATGGTGAACTAAGGGAAGAAGTCTATGTTAGTCAGCCGGATGGGTTCGTTAGCACGGAGTTTCCTAATCATGTGTACAAGCTTAAGAAGGCTCTCTATGGGTTGAAACAAGCTTCACGCGCGTGGTAGATCTCCTTTCAACATATCTCATTTCGGAAGGCTTCTCCAAAGGCAAGGTGGACCCCACTCTATTCATTCTCAAGGAGGACAACGACATGATACTGGTACAAATTTATGTTGATGATATAATATTTGCTGCCTCTAACATAGAATTATCAAAACGCTTTGAGAAGATAATGTCCACACGCTTTCAGATGTCAATGATGGGAAAAATTTCATTTTTCTTAGGATTACAAATTTCTCAGAATCCCAGATGCATCTTTATTAATCAATCCAAATATGCTCTAGAATCTTTAAAGAAATATAACTCTGAAAATTGTGACCCCGTGGACACTCCAATGGTGGAGAAATCCAAGTTAGATGAAGATAGGAATGGGATTATTGTCGATCCGAAACTCTACCGTGGAATGATCGGCACCCTTATCTATCTGACTGCTAGCAGGCCTGATTTGCAATTTTCCTTATGCATGTGTGCCCGGTATCAGGCTCGGCCTACCGAAAAGCACCTACATGTTGTTAAAAGGATCTTTCGGTATCTCAAAGGAACACTTCATCGTGGTCTATGGTATCCGAAAGATTCCTCTATTGCTTTAATATCATACGCAGATGCCGATCATGCTGGGTGTCAAGACACGAGGCGTAGCACTTCTGGGTCTGTGCAACTCCTTGGAGATAGATTGATTAGTTGGTCTTCAAAAAGGCAGAAAAGTGCTACAATTTCAAGCACGGAGGCTGAATACATTGCCATGTCTGGTTGTTGTGCTCAAGTCCTTTGGATGAGATCACAACTAACTGACTACGGTCTTGGATTTAACAAAATCCCGATGTATTGTGACAAAAAGAGCGCCATTGCCCTTTGCTGCAACTACGTTCAACACTCCCGGGCAAAGCACATCGACATTCGCTACCATTTCATTAAAGAGTAGGTGGAGAACGGAGTGATCGAGCTGTATTTTTTCACCACTGAGTATCAGCTGGCAGATATGTTCACCAAAGCCTTAGATCGAGGACGAATCGAGTTTTTGATCGACAAGCTTGGTATGAAATCTTTCTCTCCAGCGACTCTCAAAGAGTTGGCAGAAGAATCAACAGAATAGTGGTGGTAAACTTTTCATGCGTATCCTTTGTTCGTGATCATGTATAGTATTGTATATATATAAACCACAAAAAGAAAAATACAAAAATATAAAACCAAGAAAAACCATAAAAAATATAAAACCAAGAAAAACCATAAAAAATATAAAACCAAGAAAACCCAAAAATATTTTCTTTTTAAATCGGGCATGTCTTTTAGTACGATAATATTTACGGCCTTAGAAATGTCGATCAAAATTGACACGACGCCATAAATAGAGTCCGTATAAAAGTTGTACATTTTTAAAACATTCCCATTATGGCTTGTAGTTATTTCTGACTGCAACCCGCTTTTCGCATTAAAGTCACGTATTTCTTATGAAAACGTTGGCTCACAACGGGAATTAATTTTCTCGGGCAAGGTTTACTTGAAAACCTTGTAGGGGACTAAGTTTACTTTATAACTTGGTCTAACACAAATTAGTGTACGTTTCAGTGCACTTATTTTGTTAAAATAAGAGAAATCTTATTGCCCCTAGAATCGTTTCAGAAAATCATTAAACAGAAAAGGTCTTCATATGATAATTGTCCCATTAAATGCAATGACTATAGCTCTTTAAATAGAAAACGGGTCACCAATTAAGGGGGAGCAAATATCATATCATTTTGAACATGATCTGGTCTTAATATTATCTTGTCTGTCATATTATCTTATATGCATTATGTGAAATGTGTGCCTTGTATGGAGTTTGTTTTGAGTTGGCATTAGGTTTTATTGGCGTGTCTCATTAGTCGGGATATTGTGTTATTAACTAGTTTTAATAACTAGTTTTTCTTACATAAGTCAAAACTGGGAGGACCAGATTGCAATTTGTGCAAAGATTGGTTAGAAAGTTTGACCTTAGTCAAAAGCTTCCACTCCCATCTGTTTTGTTTATCCCGTATAACACACACTCCATACTCTTTTTTCTGCCGCCATTATCCATCTCCAAGACTTTGCATCATCTCATTTCTTGTGCGTTTTTGCTGTGATTTCTTCTAGGTAAACTTCGAAAACATGTGCTAAATCTCTTGCCTATGATTTCTGTGCTTATAATCTTATGTTCTTCTCGGGTAGTATCTTTTGATTTAGGGATTCGGTATCTAAATGTGAATAAACATCAGGTTTCAAAGAGGGGATTTAATCTTTATCACATATTATAAAATGGTTTTGCACTAATTTGATTAAAACAACCTAAAAACCATAGAAATCGTTAAGTTTAGATCCACCTCGTTAAAACCGCCCAGATTCCGATGAAGAAAGGTTCTAGATTCCGATTGGTCATTCCGATCGGTCATTCCGATCGGACATTCATATTGGATATTCCGATTGGACCTTTTTTAAATTAGATCATTCCGATCGGTTATTCCGATTGGATATTCAGATTGGACATTCCGATTAGACTTTCAAATTAGGACATTCAGATTGGATATTCCGATTAGACCTTTTTTAAATTAGATCATTCCGATCGGTCATTCCGATTGGATATTCAGATTGGACATTCCGATTAGACTTTCAAATTAGGTCATTCCGATTGGATATTCAGATTGGACATTCCGATTAGACTTTTTATTTGGTCATTCCGATCGGTCATTTCGATCGGTCATTCCGATCGGTAGTTTAGATTGAACATTCCGATTGACTGTCCAATAAGGCATTCTGATTAATATTCCAATTAGATCATTCCGATTGGGCCATAAGCTTTCCGATTACAGTATTCCGATTGGGTCATTCAGATTGGCAAATTATCATTCCGATGATGTCTATGACATTCCGATTATGTCATTCCGATAAGATCATTCCAATTGGGATATTGTCATTCGATTGGGCATTCCGATTTGGGACTATGAGATTAGAGATTCTTCCATTTAGACTTTCTGATTAGGTATTTTCCAAAGGGTTTTCCGATAAAGATTAGTGCCTTGTGTTTCTAGATTGTTCCCTAGATAAGTGGTCTTATAGTATTTACGAAAAGATTGTTGTTGTATCATCACCTTAAGTTAGCATGCCTTTACGCTATGCAATTGCCTTAGACTATCTAATGATTTCGACCTAGATTGCATTATTTCCTTATTAGGCTTTAAGTAAATTAGGGCCACTTTCACGAAACCAAGTTTTATTGAAATTAATTAATTTTATCTCTTAAGAATACTTGAAAGGTTTCTTATTACAGAAGTTCCTCTTATCTAATAAGTTGACTCCTCTGTAAACAAAAGAGATACAAATTACTTATTCAATGTCTTGTGTTTTGTTTCCAGGCCATGGTAGACAAAGTTTCATCGTTGTCTTGCCCTCTGTTCAAGCCTACTATAGTTTGGGTTGAGGAAAATCCTACAATTCCTGATGTAGTGATTGAAACTAAACTAAAACCCACTGAAGTTTTGGTTGAATCTAAACCAAGACCTACTGAGGTGTTCGTAGAAATGAAACCTAGACCTACTGAGGTTCTGGTTATGACAACCAAGATATCCAAATATTTTAAGAATTAATGCTAGGTTGTTATCCATTTAGAATAAAACGTCTTTGGCATGTCTGTGTGTTGTTGTATATAAGGACCTAGTCCATCTGAACCATGTTTGTATGTTGCTTCTCTATAATATGTGGTAATAGTTGTTATGCTTTATTCCCTATGCTTCAACTTGGCATAGACTTAAGATATGTATATTTTGTGTATATCATTTGTGCTTATGTCATCAAAGCAGGAACCATGTCTATCACCAGAGAACAACAACAACAATCAGACCTCGCATTAGTACCACTTAGTGTATGACTACCACTTGCAGAGAACAACTTTCGTCTGAGAGAGGATTTTGATCCAAAAATAGCAGCTTTCAAAGTTGCAACGAACATTCTTGACATGTCACCCATTAAAGATGCACTTAGAGCTACTGCATCAGTTCCCGAGATATACATTCATGAATTTTGGGCCACAGCATCGATTACCGCAGCAAAGGAAGCATCTAAAATATCGATCACTTTCAAAATCAACAAGCAAAATTTTACTCTTGATTTAAATAAATTTAGGAAATTGTTCAAGTTTCCCAAATTAGCAAAAGGAGAAAAGTTTGTGCCTAATCCAAAAACTAATGAAGTGCTTCGAGTAATTAGAGCTCTAAACTATGAGGGTAACATTCAAAATCTATCTCAGTTCTCCACTACACGCATTGGTCAACCATGGAAAACACTCGTTACCATCATCACCAGGTGCCTCACTTCAAAGGCTCGTGGTTTTGATCAACTGAGACCACCTTAGGCTCATATACTTTGGGGCCTATACACTGCATCTAAAGTAGACTATGCTCTACTTCTTTGGGAAGAAGTGTGTTACCAATTCACCAGTACAAAGAAGAAATCACTGCATCTTCCGTTTCCAAGGTTCACAAAACTTATCATCAACCATTTCATGAAGAGTGTTCCATCCATTGACAAGCGTGGAAACTTCTTCTACCATACATCAGATGATGACCATGTGTTGGATCAGATAGGTGACGAGAAACATTCCACTAAGTACTCACTGCTTCCAGCTTTAGTGCCTGACACAATGATCAATGACGGGATCAAGGACAGTGAACCTTACAAACAAATGCTCCTGGACATTGAAACACAATTTAAAAAAGCAAACGCAGATTCATCCGAAAAGCAAAAGGGTAAAAGGAAAAAGACTGTTGTCAAACGCCAAAAGACTTCCTCACCCCAAACCAAAGGTAAAGCTAAAGGGAAAGAGCAACTACGTGATGAAGATGCAGATGAACAAGATCCTTTAGTACAAATGTCTGAAGAAAAACAGATGCGGATAGCACGAAAGTTAAGTAGGATGGAGGCACAGAAAACCGGTAGTGGTTCTAGATCAAAAACTCCTGCCGAGTTAGCACTGGAAGCTTTTGGAGATCCAGACGATTCAAACGATGAAGAAGAACAAGATCTCAGACTAGAGGAAGAAATCACAGACCCAACAAATCAAGATGATGACAACGTAGATGATTATATCAACTATGATTATGAAGATCAAAATTTAGAAGGTGGAGAAGATATGGAAACAATTCTGTACAAGGACGTCAACCTTAGCAAACCACTTCCACCTCCTTCATCAATGATAGCAGCAGACGATGCTCATCTGACGTTGTTTCCTATCCAACAACACATACCCCCTCCACCACCAGTCTTCAGCACTGTTGTTACAACCGTCCCGCCGATTGAACCTATAATCGAGACCATTCAACCTGTACCAACCACCACCCACGTAATTACACCCACGCCGTCACCGGTCATCAATCAACCTGTATCAACCACCATCCATGTAATCACACCTACGCCGCCACCGGTCACCCATCAACCTGTACTAACCACCACCGAAGTGATTACAACGACGCCTCCACCGATTGTCGATCCTCCTGTACCAACAACTGCCCCAGTGATTGTACCAACATCGCCATCTATCCTCGAACAACTTGTACCAACCACCATCCAATCCACAACCTCGTTAGCAATTGCAGTAACTCCTCCACCAACAACAACAGCAGTACAACTATCATCCACTTCCACTCCATTTCTCACAATCAATGATCCACTCATTCAACATCTCCAAAAACAACTGGAATCACAGTCAAAACATATTGCGTCACTGGAGAAAAGGATAACTCCTAGTAAGTCACGTGAAGAAAGAGCACACAAACGTGATGACTCCAAACTTCAAGAAACATTCGTAAATGTCATAAGACTTCAAAAGCAACACAAAGAGTTTCTTGCTGAAAAGGACGCACGTGACAAAGAAAATGCTGCATTTCTCAATTCCATCAATGATTCCATGACTAACATCATTCAGCGTGAAGTTAGGTTATGTGTACATCAGGAGCTTCCAGCATTATTCACAAATGGCCTTACTAACTTACAGTTAATGCAGACTTTGGAGACTCGGTTAACCAACATTGAGTCACCAATAACAAAAGCTCAACACGAATTACAAAGAGCTCTTAGTAAGGTCATAATGGAAGCTTCCAGCACATCACTAGTAGAAGACACTGAAGCTCCCCAATCTTCCAAGAAACAGAAACGTCAGGAGTCTGACAATGACGATGACACAGAAAATGAGAAAGAAGAGGAAAAGAATGAGGAGGAGAAAGAACATTCTGATAAGAATGAAGAAGAAGAAGAAGAGGACGAGGACGAGGACGAGGATGAGGATGATGACGAGGATGAGGACGAGGATGAGGATGATGACGAGGACGAAGATGAGGAGGATAAGGATGAGGATGAGGATGACGGGGAAGACGAGGATGACGATAGTGATGCGGATGACGGTAATGGGAATAGTAAGGATAAGGAGAAAGGGGATGGTGATAAAAATGAAGGTAATGGTACCAATGGAGAAGAATCTGAAGAATCCAAGGATGGTGATGAGGAAGAGGAAGAAAGTGATGCACATTCAAAAGAAAAAGTTGGCGATAAACAAGCTGAGAGTGAAAACATTACCACTGACGCGCATGGTGAAACCACTGACACCACCACAGGTAAGTCATCTGAACTGGTTCTTCCTAGTGTATCACAAGAAGATCCTGTACTGCCACTGGTACAAGACGAACCAATGATTGAAGACGAACCATCACCGTCTGTGGAACATCACTCTCCACCGCCTACTCTTGTTCAGCATCACACAGAAACAGCCACATGTACGTCTTATGTACCGGTTCCTACTAATGTCTCATCAACAACACTTGTAGAACACGAACCTATGCAAGAAGACGACCCGATACCATCTGTGATACATACCTCTCCACCTCAGCACTACATTGATATGGATATTTACGAATTAAATCAACCAGATCCTGAGTTTGCTGATACGTTCACTGCTGATGAGACGGTTCTAGTGCAGCCATGGCTTACACAGGCAGCAACCGCATGTACAGTTTCTGACAGTGAAAAGGCGGATATCACACAATTCCTCAATAATCCTATCGACTTCTCTGGATTTTTGATGGATAAATATGGAGTGCCTAGCATTGATACAAATATTCTTCAAACAACGATAAAAGACAAGAACTTCTGGGCTTCCATGAAGATTGCCGAAACTGAGGGAGAATATCATTTCAATGAGCTCATGAAAGCAATCAAGTCAACAGCATCAGGTGAACAAGTTCCAATCCTTCTTCCACTAACACCCTCAGTTATTGCAGCAGCCAAGAATTTGCCAATGCAATACTTCACCAACCGTGATCTTGACTATTTAGAAAACGAAGCGGACAAGTATGCTACATCCTTAACAATGGGCAAAGCAGTAAATTTGGAAGATATCCCTTGGATTGATGATAAAGTTTCAGACCTATGGAGCAAAAAGCTTGTCAAAGAATATGATCAATATGCGAAATTAGGCATCTCACATTGGCGGGGCAACAAGAAGTCGGCTTACTACTTCTACAATCACACCAAGAAAGGTACACCTATACTTGCAACCCGTCGAATCACAAGCATACAAGGAGTTAGCTTTCACCATATATTCGGATATTCGTATTTGAAAGATATCAGGTTCAAGCGAGAAGACGGTAAGACTTATAGTGTTAGTGAAGGGGATCTTCAATTCTTACGTCTTGAGGATATTGAAGATTTTCTACTCCTCTTGGCTCAAGGCATGGTTCCTCACTTAGACCCCGATGAAGTCATAGCCCTAAGCTCCAACATTCGCCAATTCACTCGTAGAATTGTGATCAAGCAAAGGGTTGAAGATTTACAACTCGGGGTAGAGAGTTATCAATCCAGGCTAAATCTACAACGACCTCACACAACACCAATGAGTCGTTTTCACCAAGATAAGGAACCATACATGGGAACACTTAAACCAGAGATGGGCATATTTTACCTGAATGAAGCAGAGGTCATGCAATACATGCGACTCTCAGAACTATACAAGTTCAGCGATGGCACTCTCAAGCATGTACGTGACAAGCTGTTGATGCTCAACTCAGGACAAGGTCTTCCAGAGGTAAAGTACCAATGGGTAGGCCGATTTAAGAAGAGTGCCAACCACACCATCCAGATGATTGAGGAAAAGTTAAGGCATCGCCAGTTGATCCGTAGTATTGAACGATTCGTGGGGGCAGACCATATGGAGCACATCACAGGCTCGTGGACCGATCCATCTAATGGTTCGTACTATTTCAGGTCTACTCCATATTGGTAAATTTGTGAATATGTTAATATTGTAAATATTGTGCTTTTGTGGCTTGTTGTAGTGTGAAAGTATGAAAATGTTTCAAGAATTTCTCACGAGATTCTAAATCTTTCAAAATCTATCATACTTAAGCACTACAACTAACCTTCATTAATTTGAGGAGGAGCATTATTATGTTCTTTGGCCAACATCTAGTTTCATTTTATTACCCAAAGACCGGTTAATCCATTAATATCCAAAATATTGATGGTTAACATTTTGGAAAGGGGAGAAAATGGGATTAAGGAGACTTAATGATATTTGGCTAAAACAATGAAAAAGACTTAAAAGATAAACCAACTTAACATGTGTAATGCACAAGTTAAGGGGGAGCGTTTTTGATGATCAAAACACTTAAGGCACAAAAACTTTCATTACAATATCACAAGTGTTTTAAGTGATTTTCAAGGATTTTTCATGGTGACTATATCAACCCAAAACACACTTAACTCACGACGGATGTGGTGACAAAAGGGTGGTAGGTATAGGTATTAGTCCAATGATTCATCAGAACCGATGGAATGTTCCCAAGGACAACTCCCTAGATAGAACTAGAAGTCCTAGGAAAGATGGAGAATGAATGTGAACGTAGCTGAATGCCGACCAAGTACTTAAGCTAGCACTGGAACAATCACAACAAGGTGCTAGTGATGACGTATTGGTAAGCATTGAAGGGGTTGAAGAATGAAAAAGAATTGTAAAGATAAAGGGTGTAAAGAGAGAAGCCCTCCTTACAACTTTAGGCAGAAACCGGGTCAATACATATGCTATTAAGATCATTAGTTAATGATTCTCGATATTGAAGAAAGCCATCATGGACCCAGTGATGTAATGCACAACCCTCCCCAGCTAACTCAAATATCTCTCAAAAGGTATTTGTTTTAATCACACGGAGATCAACATGTTATATATTGGTTTATTCACTCCGAATAGACTGATATTGAATAGGTGGCACTCCTCTCCAGCCATCGATCACTAAATCAAAACGCACTATCGAGTCTAGAGCCACGAGATCATCAAAAGTCTTATTAGGACACTTTCCATTTATTCCTTGCTTCTTCACACCCTGTGAAAAGTAAGAGATCTTTTATGAGTCCTACACAATATTCTTGTAATATTGCCAGAACATCCGAGTAATACGCAAGTATTACAGTGAAGATGGAAATCCTGCTTGAGCCAACATCAAACAAGCTTATGGTAGGTGACACGTGTGGTTCTTTAAGAACTAATCTTGTGACAACTGGAAAGAAACAGTAGTTTAATTCTTAATTGAACTTAAATTCTTTCCAGGCCTCTACGCATTATCATATGATCTTGTCAGAACACTCAGAGTGACACTCTTTAGTGTTCACAGTGACGAGTGGAAATACTTCTAGTGTTAACATCAAATAGCACTTGGTAGGTGACAAGCAAGATTCAATTTGAATCAAGTTTGTGACAACTGGAAAGCAACGATGGTGAATATCTTAATTGAAATTTACTTGTTCCAGGTTTTATGATTTGACGGCTTCAATCATAAGGATTTTTAATCCAAATGATTCACTCTTTATGTTCGCAGTCAGCTTTGGACGGTCGAATAAAGAGAACGGGTTTACCTGTGAAATCCTGTCAGGAAGTTACTTAATTGAAACTATCCGTCACGGGTACGATATCTAATATCGTCCAACGGTCTTCACCGACCGGAGGTAAAATGCTACCGAATTAGAATAAAATGTCAAAGCCATTTTATTCGTGTCTTATTATGTTGCTGACGTTGGCGTTGCTGTGTACCTGATGAAGACGGTGGTGTTGCTGTGTACCTGTTGAAGACGGTGGCGTTGCGGTGTACCTGTTGAAGACGTCCTCACATGCTTATTCCTTCTGCATCAAATTCAAGAAAGTATGACCTAAAAGTCTTCCGCTATATCGACTCTGAAACTTTCAAGAATTCAACAAAGGATAAGTGTGTGGGACATGAAGTCACAAAGAGGCGAAAATCACAAGAAAATAAAGACTGCACGTGAAAGGCCAAAAGAACGTGTTCCAAGCAAAAGGCTGATATCATTCAACACATATTCACAAAAGAAAGAAAAAGAAAGAAAAGAAGACTACGAGCTCATGAACTAGATCTAACATGCTAGATTAGGACTTTGTAAATTTGGAGTGACCTTCCTTTAGGGGGAGATTGTTGGAAATACGTTTTACGTATATAGAAAGTCTCGGTCACTCCAACAATGTAGTTATAGGCTCGTAGTAATTTTAAGTTTCATATATTAAATAGCCCGACCCATGAGCATGTTCATGGGCCGGAAGCCCAAGTCCATTAAGGACTTGGGGTATTTAAACCTCTTTCCACCATGGAAAGAGGTGTTGGTTGTTCATTTTCTACATTTCAATATACAAGTTTCTTTCACTTCTCTCTCTAACATTCTCTCTCTAGAAAAACATCAACCCTCTTGATTCATAAAGATTATCAATATTCTTCATGATTGACTTAGAAATTGTTGGAATTTTTATATGAAGATGATTGTCATGCTAGTAATAAGGCTGTGCTATTGATGGTACATAAAGAACTTCAATTTGTGAAGGTTAAAGATAGTGAGTTATGGACATAAGATTAGTTTTTCGGTGTATTGCAGAAATGTAGGTGGAATTGAATGACTGAACTAGAAGTGATATTGGCAATATTGATAAGACTGTATGGGTTAAGGACCGTTTATTAGTAACAAGGAGTTGTCAGAAGAGTTATGTTGGCAATCGAAGGAAGTCGATGGAGTTTGAAATTAGGAAACGTGGTTATGCATAAGGTGTCGTTATGACGGGTGAAATTTGTTTTCAGAACAACAACAAGGAAAGAATTCAACTTTGAAGATAAGTTGCTTTTCAACGAAAGAACTGTGAAGAGTTCTTATGAGGTCGAAATATAGTAAATATTATACTGTAAGGATACAAGAATTCCAGAAGTGGAATTTGAAATTGTGAAAGAAGCATGAGGATTTCTTTAAGGAAAAGAGTTCTCTTTTGTTCTAGAGGAATGGGATGTGAGTCTGAAGAGGGGCCGAGAACCAGGACGTCGCTCTCTTTTAGGAGGGTAGGATGTGACAACCCAAACCCGAGGTCATTTATTTAATATTATACAAGAAAAGCCCTTGGAGAATGGGATTTTGATATACAACGATCCGCCTCCTTTTTGACTTGGATATATTTATCCTCATACCTTGTTAAGGTCTTTTTGGATAGAATTATCCATGATCTTTAGGGGAGTATATTGCTTCTTGTCGTGTGTTTTGATCCTTTATATTGATTTGGGAATAATGATACTTCACATCATTTTGGATCTTTAGCAACGAAATGGAGTCCTCATGCCTTGTTAGGACCTTTTTGGAACTTTGCCAATCTTCGCATCCCGCTTCAATAAGTTATTCCTTGGCTATGAACTCTATTCGAACACGAGCAACTTTTAAACGATCTTGGGCTAGAAGCTAAGTAACCTTTTAAATCGTACGACCTTACTTATTGCATTTATTTAAACAAAAGCGTTGGGAGAAAAAGCTAATAATTACTACACATAAGATCGTGAAAGATTATGTAGAAACTAGAAGGGGGGGTTGAATAGTTTTTAGTTCATTTTCAAAACATTTCGTTAAACTCACTGTGCGCGGTTCTATAAACATACCCGCGGTTCTTTATCACTAAAGAACCGCCGGTCCATTTAAGGAACCGCCGATAGTGAATGTAACGGATTGATACATGTTAAACTTAAACAATCATTTGTATCAAATTCCTTATCAAGCTTGACTAGATATGAGATGTTTAGACTAAAGTATGAACACTTCACCATAATCTAAGCATAAAGCACACACGTACTAAGCCTTAGCTTTTCCGCAACTTAGATGTTTAGATTATGTGATGCACACAAAGACACACAACACAAGTATATTATGCAACTATGAAAGTAAAGACATAAACGTAAAGGAAAGTACCGACACGATGATTTATAGTGGTTCGGTCATGAAGCTCCTCTTCTCCCTACTCCACTCCTCGAGTACACCTTACTCGAGAGTTACTTCACTAGTTAATACAAGAGATTTGTATGTAAAAAGATTCGTTGTTCCAGTCTTTTCGAATTGATTATGTGACAACCCAAACCCGAGGTCATTTATTTAATATTATATAATATTATTTTTACGAATAATTTTGAAATTTTTGATGAGTTGAATGAAATGACGATTGATGGTTTTATTTAAAACCGACGTTGGAGGTCTTATTTTTACCTTTTTACTAATAGCGAGGATTATTAATGACCACGATATCAACGGATGCCCGAGATTTTATGTTTTATCAATTGTTGTCTTGATGTTTATATTTTTGACGTTTTTATTTTAAGTTCGTATTAAGTCGAGTCGAGAGTCGATATTATTATTTTTGAGGTATGTTTTAAAATTTTAAAAGTATCCTTATGAAACCTGATCCCCGTAAATATTTTAAAAATTGACTAATAGTTATTTCCTGCTTTTTAGCTAACTATTTATATTTTTAGCCACAACTATTGCTAAATTGCAACTTTGGTCCCTACCCCACTATATATATAAACTAAAAACAAATACACACACATCATTTTCCACTCACAAAAATCTTCCACTTCTCTCTCTTTCTCTCCATTTTGCCGAAACACACCCACCATCACCAAATCCATACAAACTTCAAATTATCTCAAGTTTGAGGTTGAATCCAACAAAACCAAGCTTATACCCAATCTTATATTTGATCAAAGATCATTTTGGTGTAAGAAATCCTTACAAGCAAGCAACTTTTTTTTCTTGATGTTGGTAGGTAGGAGCTATGATCATGCATGGCATTTTCATGATGATCCATGGTAATTCTTGCTAAAGATCTTGTTAAAATTTCATTTTGATCTTAAGATTTTTATTTTGATTATGATTTTGATGTTATGGTTGATGTATGATGATATTAGGGTATAGTAATGATCATTTTCATGGTTGGTTTTTATCAAAAAGTTGATTTTGTACAAGATTTTTATAGTCATTTTATAACAGTAAGTAAAGTGAAAAATCCGAATTTTTATGTTTTGAAAATGGCTTAACTTATAGCCAAGGGTTGTAGATAATTTTCTTAGCTTCGATTTGATATAAGGTAGAGCTTCTAGCTCCAAACGAGCGTGAAGTTATGATGTTTTGAATGATCGTGTACCGGGAGACGAGTATCGGCACTACAAGTAGTTGTTGTCGATATTTGGATCGAATCTCGGGGACTCTAAATGGATGTTTTGAAAAATGTAACCTACTGATAATGAGGTGTTATAGGTTGAGTTTACTTTAAAACCCGAGTGTCGGTTTTATAAACGGAGTCGTTTAAATAAGTTAAAACGGTTGTATGAAAAATTAACGTAAATCTGTCCGGATTTTATAGTTTGAAAATGAGTTGGATAAAGTACTTTAAAAGTAATTTCATTTGATAAACTTGTAAGAGGAATTTCTATATATAGTAAGTTAGTTTATCGAGTCGTTTCATAAACGGTTGACAAGTTTAAAAGGGGTAAATAAGCTAGTACATGTAGTATGTACCGGCGGACTTTGTAAAAAGTGTAAAATGGTTAAATAAATGTGTAGTAAAGTATAATGAAGTTATTTATATCGTTTTCTCTCGAGTTTATCGTGACTTTATGAGTTTGAATTTGATGTTATTATGTATGATTAAATTTTCGAGTTTATTATTGATGAACGCGCCTTATTTGATAGGTTGCGGTTTTTGTGTTTATCGGGCATCAACTATCGTCGAAGATCATCTTACTACTGCTATTACTCCAGGTGAGTCTATAGCCTCGCTTTTGTAATTGTTTTGAATGATTTTAAAACCCGCGAGAGGGATACATGCTATTTGAAAGTAAAATGAACACAAGTCATGATTGATTGTTTGGACCCGAATGTTTCCTTTGTTGCCTTTTTTGATTTGAATTGTATAAGTACCTAATTTGCAAAAGACCCTAAATTCATGAGCCGTTAACTATCTTCTGACTTGATGTTGTGAGTTGGGAATAGCCGCTTATTCTAATAATAGTACTATTGGGCTGACGACCCTATCTGAGACCAGGGCTTTACGCTGAGTAACCCGCTGGGAATGATAATTTTACGAGAATAAGAATTGGTATCCTTGCAAATGATACCCTAGTAGGGGCACTGTAATTTCATCTAGTCATGCCGGCTTTGGGCGTGGGTGACTAAGTTAAGGGGTCGGTGTCATGAGCTTAATACAATTCAGTAGCTGTTGTTATATACCAGAATGCCTGACTAATAGATTGTATGTACAACAATTCTATTAAATGATCTTGATTGATTTTTCTCTTGTGTTCAATGTTGATTTGTAAAACCTATAGACTCGCTCAACCGTTGTGTTGATGATTTTAAGCATGTATTTCAGGTATTGAAGATGATGAATTGCGGAGCTTGCTGGAGAAGGATTGCGGGATTGCTTTTGTGGTGATTGGTCTAAAACGGATTTCTTTCCCTTTTGTCATAAAAATAATAATGTACAGTCGAGTACTTGGGTAAAATGTTTGTGAATTTGATAAAGTCTTTGGGGGACCTAAATATTACTCTGATATTTCTAAAATTGTTTTACTTGGGATTGAAAGTTTTAGACAGTGGTTAAATTATATTCTTTTATATTTCAAATTTATCATTTTGAGTTTGTTCAAAATTTCTTGTGTAATAATGTTTGTATTTAGCCCCCAAATGTGTATTTCCGCCGCGCAATGTAATTTGGGGGTGTTATAGATTACCAGTTGAAAGTGCGACTCAGTCGTTCTTGGTGGAAAAATAAAGTGGAGTGATTATCTATTTTAAACTCAAAGTAAAAATGAAAATGTAAATGTCGTTTAGTAAAAATAGAAGCTTTAAAAGTTAAACTAAAAATTAAGGCTTAAAAATAATGAAGAAAAATTAAAACTTAAGAAGTAAATTTGAAAATTAAAACTTTGTAAAAATAAAAACTTTAATAAAAATAATTTGAAAAATAAACTAAGTGAAAATGGCGGGAAAAAGTAAGGTTTGAAAATAAAAACTGAACATAATTCTGAATGTTGATTCTTGATATAGTTCGGAATAACCAATCTCCCATCTAACTCGGAATGACTTGGTGTTTGACCTAATTCGGGAAGAAGAATTCTGACATAACTCGGAATCTAGATTTTGTACACAGTTCGGAATGCTCTCTCTTGAACCTAATTCAGAATGCCCACTCTGATGTAATTTGGAATGAAGATTTGGACGCAGTTCGGAATGTGCAAGTTATGAGTTAGTTCGGAATACCAAAAATCTGATGTAATTTGGAATGAAGTAAATCCAACCTAATTCGGGATCCAAAAATGCATAACCTAACTCGGAATATGGAACCTTGACGTAACTCGGGATATGGGAACACAAAGTAATTCGAAATCCAAAACCTTAAGTAGTTCGGAATGTACAAGTTTTGATGTAACTCGGAATAACCTAGAACTTGACCTAATTCGGAAAAAGAGAATTGAATGTAATTCGGGAAAATGGAAACTTGATGTAGTTCGGAAAAAACGGGTTTTTAAAAAATCCGAACGAAACTAAAATAAACAAAAACACAATAAGCACTTACCAAAACTTTTACAAAATCAATTTCTAGAAAAAGCTAATAAGACACAATTAAAAAACTTTCAAAAACACTAAATAAGAAAAAATTTAAAATCAACTTTTTTATAAAAATATTAAACTATCAAAATCAACTTATTTTAAAAACTAATAAACATAAAAATTAAGCAATAAGAACCTTAATCTCAAAGCTCTAAACACACCAACTCAATAAGCACAATAAAATAAGCAAAACAATCACATCATCAACAAAATTAAACCAACTACATGATTAATTAAGCAAAATAATAGATTATTAAGAAAGGTAGAATGAGAATTATGAAATAAACTTGATTATATTAAATATTAATATCAAAGATTACAAGATTAAGATGAAGGTTTGAAAAGCTTGAAAGAAAACTAGAGAGAAGAAAATTAAAACACACTTAAAAATAAAACTAGAAAAATTAACTAACTAACTAACACCCTCCTAATGACACATTAGGAGGGTATATATAGGAGGTGGGGAGGCTAAGTGTTGATGCTTCCTTCTTTCTTCCTTCACGTCTCGACTTGATTTAAATTCTTTGTCTTTCTCGACGTCGTCTCGGGATTTGTCGATATAAATTGAACTCGTCTTATAATTTTCTTCTTTAATTAGACTTGGTTCTTCGACTTCATTAAACTTCCGTCTTTAGACTTTTTCTTCGATAAATCTTCAGAACAGGCCTTGGACTTCCGTTCTTTTTGCACTCTTGATCTTTTGACTTCGTCTTTTCTCGTTTTCTTCGATAAAAGCCCGTGATAGCCCGTGTTTTCTCCCTTTTTCATATTTTTATCCTGAAACACAATAAAAACACAAACCACGCATAATTCCGACTTTTACGACATAAAATACACGTTTTGGTCTTGTTATTATTGGAAATAAGCGGTAAAAGGATAAGTGTTTTCACACTTACTAAGTCTCCTACACTTGACCATACTGCCCTCATGCAATGCATTAATTTCAAAGATTATATTTCTCATCATAATTAACCCACCTTGTCCTTTATTAAATACTAAACATTAAGGAAATTAAAAAGATAGAAATATATACAAAACAAGTTAAGAAATCAAAGACTTACATTGGGGTTTTGGTGTCATGAATGATTATCATCCTCAAGTTTCACGTTCCCCACACCAAGCTTATAAACGAGATCATTGTTATTATAAGTTAGCAAACTAACACAAACTCATGTTGCCCAGTTATTCACTTAGACTCCCTTATTCCTGAGTGTATCTCTTATATTTTATGATTGTCTTGAATGATCACAAGGATGCATTGTTTGACTTATTTCGATAGTTTTTAGACTGAAAATAAAGTAGGACGATTTAATCAATAGTTAGCTAACTTCTCGGGACCTTTTAAAGTTCATATCTTGGCATAACTCATGATAGTGGTAGTAATATACGTCTTTTAGGAAAAAGAGCGTAAACGTGATAAGTATTAAGTGTTCGTTTAGGAAAACGAAAGCACTTATGACCCTTTGTGTGGGATCGTTCTCAAGGAGGCTTGGCGTGTGTGTTAAGAGATGATTAATTTGTGATTATATTGATGAGAAAAGAGAAAGAAAAAGACGAATTACGCTAAAAATTACCCTACGACGTAAAAAACGTAAAATCGTAAAATTTGACGAAAAATGAAAGTGTCCTAAAAATTACCAAAAAATTACCTAAAATCAAGAAAAATGTAACTAAGACAAAATTGCAAACAAAAATTTCCAAAACCTTTGTAATAATTTTATATTAATTTTTAAAGTTAGTTAAAAACCCTAAAATTAAATAAAATAAAAAATAAGTTAATTTGAAAACTTTAATCGATGTAAACCTGAAATTACTTAATTAAAACCTAAAAATGATTTTTCCAAAATTTTAAAATACTTTTCTCTATTTTTTAATTTCTTTCTAAGATTAAAACTAAAAATAATTATAAAAAATTAATTAATGACGTGAAAAATAAACTTTTTATAATAAAAGTCTTAAATTAAGTCTAGAATGCAGGAAAAATAAAAAACAGTAACAAACCTAAATAAATAAGCTGAAATTAGCTTATTTAAGCTGATATTTAAATAAGGTCAAAGTTAAAACCCCCTTAAATAATAAACCAAGCAAAGGTTAACCAGTCAAAGACCCTAGGGCAACTGGTTAACGCGTTGGTGTGTGAGAGGAGTGGCGCAGGTTCGAGTCCTGGCCACGTCCTTTTTGTAAAAACTTTTTTTTTCTTTTATAAAACTTAAAACTAGTAACTATCTAATGACAAAAACACAAACAGAATAAAAAATAAGCAAGATTTGAGCCAAATTAAACCTAAAACGTGACTGAAAAATGAAATAAAGCTATTGTAACAATAAAACCCAACCCAATCTTGTCCGGTATCTAATAATACTAAGAAAAAACTAAAAAAATTGATCGTTCTCTGACAAAGCAGAGAACTTAACTGATGAACTTGGTGTCCTGATTTAGCTTAGGAAAGCCTTGTTGATAGGTTGTTTTGGCAAGATAAGGCACCCCACAAGTCAGTTGACTTGTGGGAGTCACAATTAACACAAAAGCAATAGATCAAAGTACAAATCACACAAGATTATGCAAAAATAAGTCATGGTTAAAGTTAAGATGGCAAGCAATGTTTTTGCTGATACAAAGTGCACTTAAATCAATTTCAATTCACCCAACTTAACTCAAATAACCACAAAACTGCCACTTTCAATTATGTAATCCTAAGTTAACTGAAAATCTAACAATTTTCAAGATTTGGTTTCACAACTTGCTAGAACAAAGCAGTTTAGGGGCCTACTGATTTTTGGCTGTTTTTACCCAATAAATAGCATGCAAACTTGCTATCTAACATACCCAACTCAAAACAACATACTAATAACATCTACCACAACCATTTAGAATGTATTCAAGCTAATTATCATAAATCTAGTGTTACCCAATCCCTTATATCAGTACTACCAAACACCCCTTAACAAATAAGCATACAGATTTAACAAAGATTTTTATGTAAACTCAACTCAAAATATTAAACTAGAACATGAATCATGCAATAATTCTAAGATAAACAGAAAGACAACAAATAATACCAGTCAAGACACCTAAACATTTATCAACTTCAACCAATTTTCAGAAACTTTGGTTTAAATGGAAACAAACAAGGAACTTACCTCCAAGGTGTACATCCACACCTTGGAGTGTGTGAGCTTAAGTGCAAAGGAGTGCACTAGCTTCCAATACTTCTCTGCTAAGATTTAACAAACATCAGCAGTATTTCATAAGGATAATTTCCAACCAATTTCCACTTTTTTTTCACTCCCTTATTAATATCAGAAGGACTTATGTAGAAATCCTTTGACAGCTTAACTAAATGTGAGAGAGTAATGGATTCCTTCCAATGCCAACACAAAAAGGATATCAAGTTTAAAAACTTTCTTCTAAGGTTTATCACAGAAAACCAAAGAAGATGATACCACCAACTCTTTTCCACCCAAGTATTATACGTCCACTGACCCTTGATATCACTCAATATCAGGGGTCTATGGTCACCTATAATCCTTAAATGAGAAGCTGTTTGGGGCTTTATCAACCTTCTTTTCTTACTGAGTAAACTCAAAGCTCAACAAAGACTTGTAAAAAAGAAAGAAAAGAAAAACGTTTTCAGAAACTCACTCTTGATTTCAAACAATGGTTCACAAGTAACTAAACAATAAAAGTAAATGGCACTTGTTTTTCTCGTCACAAACATCACCAACTATTTTCATTCATTGGAAAAAAGGGATTTACAATGTTTTGACCAAGGAGAACAAAAACAAGAACAAGAGGAGACTCACATGTTGAGTTCTCTCTTTATAGAGCTAGTAGAATGTCCGAGAATACTGAAATAAACAAATACTAAACATGAAACCCTAATGAGATGAAAATCCAAAAATGCTCTCTTGAAGTCTTGACCATGTGATGAATTCAGTGACATGTGATGTTTCTTGGCTTGTTGTGGGATGACAGGTATACCAAGATGCTTTTGGAACGTTGGATGCCAAGAAAAGTCCATATAGCCGTAGATGAGTTTGTACTCATTTGTTTTCTTATGCAGGGGAGGGTCAGGGGTGTCACATGAGTGAGATTGAAAGGTTTTTGGTTTGTGGGTTTTGATTAGAAGGTTGTTAATTGCTAATCTGCACACTTTGGGTGAAAAACCCTTTAGATTAACGTAGATTGAAACTGGGGGATTTTAGGGTTTATGTGGGAAGAACATGGGATTAGGGGGTGTTTTAATCTGTTAAAGATTTATTAAGTTAAAAAAATATGTTTGCCACTAATTTTTAACTTAATAAATATGGTTTTAAAAAATATGGGTTAGTGGGAAATGACGTAGAGAGGGAGAGTGAGGTGGTGAGTGTTTATTGGTTGGAGGGTGACGTGTCAGCTGCTGGTTGGTGGTGATGGATTTGGCTGTTGATTGTGGTAAAAATACGGCTCTTGTTTAGGAAAACAAAAGAACGTATATGAGCGGTAAGTATTAACGAGTGATTTAGGAAAACCACAAGTTATGACCCTTAATCACTTAAAATGAGAGAAAGTTCGTTTCCCAAGGAGGTATATGTGTGTGTTCTAACTTGTATTTATTTGAGATTAATATTGAGAAGAATGGGGATGAGAAGATGAAAAGACGGTTACGTTAAAATTAAACTACAACGAAAAAGATGTAAAGTCGTGAAAAACTACCCAAATTAAAAATTTTACACTAAGACCAAAAACAAAATCAATAATTAAAAAGACTAAAAAGAAGTCCAAAATAATATAAATAAAGACAAAAATCCAACAAAGATATTTTGAAACCTTTTATTAATTAAATATTTAATTTTAAATGCTAATTAAAGCCCTAAAATTAAATATAACTAATTTAAATGTCTAAAATATGATTTTATTGAATAATTACTTAACTTATATTATTAGAAGACTAAAAAGTAATTTTCCAAAAATTAAAACCTATTAAAACTATTTTTAAAACTCTAAAAATGATTAAAAATGATTAAAACCTAATTAAACTTAAAATAATTATAAAAATAAATCTAAAAGCTATAAAAATATTCTAAAAATGGAAATAGTCCTAATTAATGATAAGGAACCTAGGAAAAATGGAAAAGAAATAAAAATAAAACTTTGAAATTTAATTAATAAAATAATATTAAAATATTCCTAAAAATAAAAAGTTTATAAAATTAATTCTAAAAAATTTCTAAAAACTTAAAATATTCTAACTAAGAGAAAAACACAAATTAAAGTTCCTAAACCTTTTTTAATAATTTTATAAAAATGTTTAAAGTTTATAAAAAACCTTCAAATAATATAAAATTAAAAATTAAAGTTTATAAAACCAAAACCTAATGTAAACCTCAAAATATTATTTTAAAAACTAAAAATTATTTTTCCTAAAAATTAAAAATCTTTTTTCTATTTTTTAATGAATTAATAAAAAACGTCTATTAAATAAATGCTAGAAAATAATAAAATAAAAGGAAAATTCTAAAACCAATCTAGAAAAATCACAAACTCTATTAAGGTCCTAGGAAAAATGAAAATAAGCAAAAACGCTTAACAAATAAGCTGAAAATATGGTAAATAAGCTACGGCTTATATTTAAGCTAGAAATGAAAAACGTATTAAATAACTAATGAAAACAAACATAAACGTAAAAAGGCATCTAGATTAGCGGTAGAGCTCCTACTCCTCCTTTCGAGAGGTCTGGGGTTCGAGTCCAGCTACGGGTGACCTTTTTACTTTATTTTTCTTTTTTTTTATTTTTTTCTTTCCAAACCAATTTGTGACCTTGTGAACCTTCAAAACTTAATCCAAATTACCTTTTAACTCTGATTTAAGCACAAGGAAGATCAAAATGTTGCCAGGTTCCAAATTTTGAACACAAGCTTATGCTTGTTTCTGAGTTTCCTTCACAACTGAAATACCACGAAGAGGAGCTTGGCTGTGTGTTTATTTGGTATTGCTTATGGACAAATGGGGCACCCTTGTGCTCCAAAGAGCACAAGGAGTCAATACAAGCAAGGATAAACACTTAGCACCAAGAATGTTCACAAATCAAATGCACACAAGAGCACTTAAGGTTTCTGTGACAGCTAAACTAGGTCTGAGGACTTATGAGCAGTTTACTTGCACCCTAGCCATCTTCAAATGCAAAAATTTGGCACACAATCTCACAAAATGGTGCATAAGCAATCTGCAAACTTATAATAATCTAAACCCTAACAGTATGCAAGAATCAAGCTTCCAAAACCATGATAATCAAGCACAAATAGACTTATGCAGATTTTTAAACACACTTTTTCCTTTTAAACCACACAAACTTGTTCAATACTTGACCAAATATGTTTACCAACTAACTAGCAACTAAATGCAACCCATTTGAAACTTCCTAACACGTTTTCAAAGCAAATTCTCAGATCATTGTCCTGCTAAAACATAGATCCAAACACCCCTTAAAAACTTTTGAAAACGTTTTAAACAAACCAAAACTCTATAGAACCTATTCAAACTGATCCAAATCAAGTCTAGCATGCATTCAAACACAAAAGCTCTTAATTCCAACAGCTTAAACACACTTATGCCACCAAATCAAACAATATCACATGAAACTCCTATTTTCTGAAATTTTTCAAAGGTAAAAGAACTTTTACCTTAGGGCTTTACATCCAAAGCCCTAGTGGTAGCATAACCACCTCCTTATGCACCCGGGTGCATGCAGATCAATAATCAACCAGATCCACCACCTGCTTAAGAAAAATCAAACAAGAACAGTATATTATGCAATATATGTAATCTGTTTCACTTTTTCTTTCTTTCTTAAACTCTTCCAAACTTTTTAAAACTTCTTAACACGTTTTCTAAACACTAAATTACCAAACTAATGAACCTCTTAAACACCAAATCCTTAAACAGATTCTTACCAAGAATCTGAAATTTCAGAAAACCTTAAATAATTTTGGACCTCAAAATTACTTAACCAAAATACAAATGGAACTCAGAATCAAGCTTCACACAATACACAACTTTTAAAAACAATAAAAAGGCATTACACTTGATTAAATCAAAAACCAAACTTTTATTTTCTTAAAAAGGGATTACAAGTGAGAGCTTGAAAACTGGAACAAGGGACATCCACAGGTTGGAGTCTCCTTATATACTACTCATAGAACATACTAGAAGGCTAAAATTAAAACCCTAATCACTAGAAAATCCCAAATATGCCCTTAGACGTGTTTGAGTGGTGAGCTGTTAAATTTGATCCTGGACATTTGTTTTTGCGTTGTGAGTAAGCTATACATCATGGCCTTTGATTGTGGACATGTCACATGCCTTGGGGACTAAGGTGTAAGCTGATTGGTGGAATGGGGAATTAGGGGTAGGGTCCACAGTGGTGAGATTGGGGTTTTTAGGTGTGGGATGGGTTTGTGTGTGTGGGAATCAAGTGTGTGCAAGTTTAATTGAAATTTACCCAAGTTTAAGTTGGGGTAAATTCTGGGTGGTGAAAAAGATGCACAGTACTTTCCTTTGATCCGATTTTGGGGGAAAAGGTGTGTTAGGCGCCTTTTTTTTGAGTTTAAACGTTTCATGTTGACACCTTTGGTCCTTGTGTTTTGAAGTTTTTGGTAAACAAAGGTTTTCAGCCTAAAAACTTATTTTCCTTTGTTAATATCTTTCCCTTTTTGTCACTTTTGGCACAAACCTTTTGGAAAAAGGTTTCAAAGGTAATTTTTGACATTTTTGAATATTTCAAGGGCTGTTTTTGGGCATTGTTGATCTTCCAAGGTCTTCTTTGTATATTTGACTTCATGAGGGACCATAATTGACAAATTGATTTTGTTGAGGGACCAATCTTGTCATTTCTTCAAAGTTGAAGGACCTTTTTGCAATTTTGACAAACTTAAGGGACCAAACTTGTAATTATTAATATACAAGGGTTTTAAGTGTCATTTCTTCATTAATGGAGGATCAATCTTGTTTGTCTTCAAGTCTTCAAGGGTATTTGATGAAAATTCCATGATTAGGGCCCGGTTCATTGTACGGCTTCGTTTCTCGTGTCCGTTTTTCCATATATCTTGTGATCTTTTGTCTTTTTCACGATATCCATACCTAAAATACACAAGTAAACAAACACAAGCATATATGTGGTATTTTATGACATTTTATTGCATTAAAAGCCCGAAAAGAACGATGAGATCATGTATAAATGCCATCTCATCAGCTGTCTGCCACAAATGGTCCCTATACTCCCACAACTTTGTCACATAAACTTTAAACAGCCCAAATACTATATCCCTTTGTTATGAAAGTTTGGTTTTTTATGATTTTTCCCCAAAAACTTTACAAAGGTTTAACCAAGGACTTATTTTGCCAATTCATGATATTTGAAGGACTGATTTTGGCATTTTCTTCATTCTTCAAGGTCTTGAATTGTTTGTTGACTTCTTGGAGGACTAAAATTGACAAGCCATGATTTATGAGGGACTATTTTTGCCAATTCTTCAAAGTTAAGGGCCCTTTTTGTAAATTTGACAAACTTTAAGGACCAATCTTGTAATTATGAATATACAAGGGTTTAAAGTGTCAATTCTTCAATATTGGAGGACCCTTCTTGCAATATCTTCAAATCTTCAAGGGTATTTCTTGGAAAATCTTCATTAGGGCTTGGTTCATTGTGCGGCTTCATTTCTCGTGTTCGTTTTTGCATGATTCTTGTGATCTTTTGTCATTTTCTCAATATCCGTACCTAAAATACACAAGTAACAAACACAAGCATATATTTGGCCATTTTCATGATATTTTATGCATTTAAAGCCCTTTTTGGACGATGAGACTATGTATAAAAGCAGTCTCATCAACTCGCTTTACGATTTGAGACCTTTCTCGGACCGATATTTGGCAGCGACTTCATACTTCGAATCTTTAGCATAGTAACTTATCATTAACTCTATCATTTCTATTCCTAATTTAAGAGACTTAGCCTAATATAAAGTTAAGGAATCGAAGCTAAGTGCTCAACACGCACGGTCGAGTCAAAAATTACTCTTATTCTCGCCATCGGAAAACCTACATTCGTGTCTTCAAACACTTATAAAACATGAGAAATTTTTTAAAATTTGGCCATATTTAGCCTTATTTTGCAACAAAACGATAAAAAAATGATAAACTTTGGAAAGCGTGAAGGTTTGGCAAGACAAGTATCTATTCACCCCCCATACTAAAGTTAAACATTGTCCTCAATGTTTCGAGTCTAGGGGTGCAAACACCCCCATACTAGAGACGTAGTTGAATGCTTAATCTAGCATGGAAAGGGTGTAACCGTTAAATTTAAAGACGTTTATAAAGTGTGCTAAAAACCTAAGGTTAGAACATCAAAGGATATATCATGGATATTGAGAAAGTCTTCAAAGCAAACGATCGAGTGCTCCCATAAAACGAACACGAAAGGCTCCAATCGTAAAGATAATGATCATCTAAAGTCCACAATTCACAAATAACCACGGAACAAAGGTTGGAAGGGCACAAATCCCCACACGTTACTACAATAGAAAGCGATAATATATACATAGGATAAGCATGGGACTCCCCCACGAGGCACCTCGTTTTTGATTACCGAGTCATGAGCTCGACTTGATCTCCTCAATACTAATTATCAATGGGGAAGGTGATTTGGTCGAGGTAGTTCAAGGATGGAACTTCCTCGCCAAAGTAGTGCTTCAACCTATGTCCATTCACCTTGAAACTAGGGCCATCATTTTGAGCTAGCTCGATGGTCCCATATGGAAAAACTTGAGTCACGGTGAATGGACCTGACTAACGAGATTTCAACTTACCAGAAAAGATTTTCAAACGAGAGTTAAAAAGAAAAACTTGATCCCCAATGTTAAAAACCCGGTTTTTTTAATCATGAAACTTTTTAGTATTTTCTTTATAAATCAATGAATTTTCATAAGCAATGTCCCTTAATTCATCCAATTCATTTAATTGCATTTTCCGGTGTTTTCTCGCGGTCTCCATATCATCATTACAATGCTTAAGGGCCCAATAAGCTTTGTGTTCGAGTTCAATTGGCAAGTGACAATTCTTCCCATACACAAGCTTATAGGGAGTGCACCCAATGGGTGTCTTATGAGCGGTCCTAAAGGCCCATAAAGCATCGTCCAACTTACTCGACCAAGATTGCCGACTTTCCCCAATAGATCTCTTCAAGATCCTCTTCAACGCTCATTTTGAAACCTCGACTTGCCCACTCGTTTGTGGGTGATAAGCCATAGAAAGACGATGTGTAACCCCATATTTCCTTAGGACCCTTTCGAATTGGTCGTTACAAAATTGGGTTCCACGATTGCTTATGATCGCACGAGGGGTTCCAAACCGAGAAAACAAGCTTTTCAAAAACTTGACTACCACACAAGCATCATTGGTGGGCAAAGCCTTAGCTTCCACCCACTTAGATAGGTAGTCAACGACTACAAGGATGTACTTATTACCATGAGATGATGGGAACGGCCCCATAAAGTCAATGCCCCAAACATCAAAGATCTCACACACTTGGATGATATTTTGTGGCATTTCATCTTTTTGTGAGGCTTTTCCTTGTCGTTGGCATGAGTGATAGGTGTGTAAAGACCCATCCTTTTTACCACTTAACTACAATAATAACCGAGCCAAAACGTGTATTTTATGACGTAAATGTCGAAATTATGCGTGGTTTGTGTTTTTGTTGTGATTTAGGACGAAAATGTGAAAAGGGGAGAAAACACGGGCATTCACGGGCTTTTATCGAAGAAAAAGACAAAAGACGAAGTCAAGAAATCAAGAGTGCAAAAAGAACGGAAGTTCAAGACCAATTCTGAAGATTTACCGAAGAAAAAGTCAAAAGACGGAAGTTTACTAAAAGCCGAAGAACTCAAGTCTAATTTATTAAAGAAATTACAAGACGAGAGTAGAAATCCCGAGACAAAGTCGTTAAAGTCAAAGAATTAAGAAGATTAAGGACTTAATGACAATTAAAGAAAGAAGAAAGAAGGGAAGAAGCTTCCTCTAAGCACCTCCCTAATCCTCCTATAAATAGGCCTTAGTTCATTTCATTTCATTTTGTTGGCTAAGTGTGACAATTAGCTCTTCTATTTTAATTACTTGTTCTTTAATTACATGTCATTTAATTAATAGTCTTGCACCTTAAATACCTTTAATTTCAAGTAAGTTTCCTTTTAATTATTGTTAATCTTTACTTTTATTGTTCATCTCCTATCTACATTTCTTGGTTAATCTTTAATCTATATGCTTTATAGTTTATGTTCATGTTCTTAAGTTTTTATTAAATTGATTAAGTGGGTTTTGATTATTATTGGTAGTGATTTTGATTTGGTTTGATTGATATTCATTAGTTGATCACTTTTGGTTAGCCTTGTTTAATCTTTCGGTTGATTTAGATTAGATTTGTTTAGATTCGTGTTATTTTTGGTTCCGTGTTATTCGTTTCTGTTATTTCAGCAGGTTGTTCCGAATCAAAGCCAGGTATTCCGGATAAAGGAGTTTTGTTGGATATTCCGAATAAAGCCTAATATTCCGGATCAGTGAATATTCCGAACCAACTTGATATTCTGGATCAGTGCCGTATTCCGAACCAACTTGATATTCTGGATCAGTGCCACATTCCGAACCAAAGAAATATTCCGGACAAAGGGTCTTCATTCGGAATAACTTGTATTCCGGATCAAGTCGTTTATTCTGAATAATTAATATTCCGAATCAAGGGTTCATTCGGAACATTCCGAACGAAAGGATTGAGGAATTATTCCGAGTGAAGCAGTATTTCGAATCAAGGGAGTTAATTCGGAATATTCCGAATCAAGCTATGTATTCCGAGTTAAGGTTGTTCATTCGAAACATCTAATATTCCGGATCAAGGAGTTCATTCAGAACATCAAATATTCCGGATCAGCAAAATATTCCGAACCAAGCTTCATATACCGAACCAAGTGAACATTCCGGATCAAGGCTTATATTCCGAGTGAAGGATTTATTCCGGATAAGTGACATATTCCGAATAAAGAATTTATTCCGGATCAAGGTTTTATTCCGGGTGAACATTTTATTCCGGATCAAGGGTTTTGGTAAATATTCCGAGTGCAAAAGAATTATTCCGAATGAAGGTGACATTCCGAACGAATGATTATTCCGAACGAAGGTTTATTTCGAAAGAGCTGTTTTCAGGTTATTTTAAGTTTCTGTTTTTAATTTTTAATTTTCAAACTTTATTTTTCCCGCCTTTTCCTTAGTTGCACTTTAAGTTTACTTGCCTTAGATTTATTTTAAGCCTTGCCTTAGTTTAAGTTTTAGTTGCGTTTTAAGTTTGCCTTTAGTTTAGTTTTAAGTTTGCGTTATTTACGTTAAGTGCTTTATTTACTTTTCGTCACGCTTTTAAATTCTTGTCATTTATTTTCACTTAGATTTAGATTTATTTACCTGCTATTTACATTAAAGTTTTGCACTTTTTAATTACTACAACGACAAAACTATTTGTTTGCACCAAAGACAGCTGAGTCGCACATAAATCTATTTTTCAATTCGATTAGACTGGAACAACGAATATTTTTATACTAGGTAAAAGCCTTGTATTAAATGGCGCCGCTGCTGGCTCTTTTCGTGAAGATTAACGGTTTTCTGTGAGAGACGCATTGCTTTTTGGGATCCGTTCATTCGTGAGCGTTATTTTCTTGCTTAAAATTTAAAAAAAAAATCCATAAAGATTAAAATTTTTTCAAAAAACCATAAAAATTAAAAATTTTCAAAAATCCAAAAAGATTTTATTTTCTTTATAGTGTATATATATTCTCTTTGTGTTTGGTATTGTTTTCTTTTGCTTTCGCAGGTGTATGCGTACTAGATCTTATACTTATCAAGAGCCCGAGACTCCTGAAGATTTAGCTATGGCAGGTGTGCACAACAACAATAATCCACCGCACCTCAATAATAACAACAATGTTCTTCCACAGCCCGATCTTCGGACAATGTTGGAGCTTTGTCAACCCACCATGTTTGGACGAGGAGGACCGATTGCGCCGATGCAAATCACGGCTCCAGAGTTTTCGTTGAAGCATCACATGATTCAACAAGTGCAAACTAATCCATTCCGCGGAATACCTGATGATGATGCCAACAACACCTCGACAAATTCATTACTATTACTCAAAGCATGAAGTTGCCCGGTGCCACAATGGATGTTCTTCGCCTTCAACTCTTTCCACATACTTTATCACACCACGGCAAGAAATGGTTTGATCGTCTCCCGAATAATTCAATTCATACTTGGGATGACATGACTCAACGCTTTTTGTCGCGCTACTTTCCACCATCCATGGTCACGAGCCTTCGAAATCAAATCAACGGTTTCATGCAAGAACCTGATGAATCTCTCTTTGATGCTTGGGAAAGATATAATGTTTTGATCGATCGTTGTCCAAACCACAACATGCTCCCTGTGACCTTAATTGATACTTTCTACAACGGTTTGACTTTTCGTGATCGTGATACGATTAATGCAGACGCCGGTGGCACATTTATGAAAAGAAGACCCGAGGACTGTAGAGAGCTTATTGAGAACATGACTACTCATCACAAAAAATGGGATTCCTCCGCTTCTTCAAGGAACAACCCGAGAGTCAATGTTTCTTCTACTTCAGCAAACCCCGATATGACCGAATTCACCCGCATGATGGCCGAAATGAACAAAAATATCTTGCTCATCGCTTCAAACCAACAACAACAAGTTAAAGCGGTAGCCCATCCTTGTGAGACATGCGGCGGTCCTCACCCATACACTGATTGTCCTTCTACTCAAGGAAATCCGGAAAATGTGTATGCGGCTTATGGTAAATAGTCACCTGAAAATTACCAAGTCCGACCTCAAGGGGATCGAAATTTGCTAAGTTACCGGTCAAACAACTACCTTTCACCCGGTTTTTCTCCTCAAAACCAAAACCCCAACAACAACTACACTAGAAGCAACCAAATCCCACCTAGAGCTTCTAATCCTTATCACCCAACCGCTCAATAAGCCCCACCCATTAATAAAGATGTTGAAGCCTTAATGAGAACCCAATGAGAGCAAATTAAGAATCTACAAAGCCAAATTATCAATTTGAAAGGGGATATCACCAAGAAAGGGAATGACATCAGATTCGAGCTTCGAAATGATATTCAATCCTCCTTCAGCAATCAAACGAATGATTTGAAGAATATGCTGGCTAGTTTCTTACCAACCACTCAACCCTCTACTTCGGGATCTCTACCTTCAAACACCGTCACCAATCCGAGAGCGAATGTGAGTGCTATTACTACCCGTAGTGGAGTTACTTTAGTAGGACCACCTATCCCGCCCCCATCATCTACACCTCCTCCACCACCATTTATCCCTACTACTCCTACACCTAGTATTAGTACACCATTACCGTCTCCGCCTCGTCGTGACGAAGTACCCAAGAAGAACCCTTCAACATCTCAACCTTCACCAACTCAACCTTCACCTTCTACACCTCCACCACCCAACCCCAGCATTCCTTACCCTTCTCGACTCAACAAGGCTAGAATTTTGACTAAGAATGACCTTCAAGTCGCTAACTTTTTGGAAAAGATAGCCGGAATGAAAATCACCTTTACCCTTGTTGAAGCTCTAGCACAAATGCCTAAATTTGTTAAGATGTTTAAGGAATTGCTTAGCAAGAAGGAGAAGATGGCCGAGTTTGTTAATACTCGATTGAATGAAAATTGTT
This sequence comes from Glebionis coronaria, assembly GCA_025667525.1. Classification (NCBI taxonomy): domain Eukaryota; kingdom Viridiplantae; phylum Streptophyta; class Magnoliopsida; order Asterales; family Asteraceae; genus Glebionis; species Glebionis coronaria. Next base: position 202,422,277 of record CM046879.1, on the reverse strand, counting down.
ATGTCGTCCTTCTTAAAGAACTTCCGGAAAAACCTGGAGATCCCGATCGTTTTGTGCTCCCTTTTACTTTTAACCAAACCGACAAATTTACTGCCTTAGCCGATCTCGGGGCAAGTATAAATTTGATGCCGTTAAGTGTTTGGAAAAAGTTATCATTGCCCGACCTTACACCCACCAAAATGACTCTTGAGCTAGCCAATCGCACTCTCGCTTACCCCGTTAGTATTGCCGAAGATGTGTTCATTAAAGTTGGCACATTCACTTTTCCGGTCGACTTCGTCGTTGTTGATTATGAAATGGACCCTCATATTCCGTTAATACTTGGACGCCCATTTTTGAGAACCGGTAGAGCTTTAACTGATGTGGATAAATGTGAGCTCATCTTAAGAGTCGGGGATGATGCACAAGTTTTTGAAATGGGGAAGCTTACAAGCAAATCATATGGAAGAGAATCAGCGTATATGATTAATGTTCTTGATGATTTTGTCGTCTACAACAATCCTCTATTCGATTCTTGCAATGATAATCCATTGTTTCACGATGATGTGGATGATTCTCTCTCCAATTTGGAACCTTCACCCATATATGATTCTCCATCGATCTTTGATGCTTATGATGATGATTCTTGCTCAGATGCGGATAATTATGATGATTTTACTTCCGAGTATCCCGACATGCCCACTTATGATGATTTTGATGAGGCCGATACTCTTTCGAGTGATTCTTCACATGATGAAGATCCTTCACCTACATCACTTGATCCTACTTTCGATGACTACTCATTTGAGGAAGACTTCTCTACTTTTCTCAATACTTACTTCCCTCATGAGAGTGATGCCCCTCCTTTATAATTTGATGATTATGGTCTTCATCCTACTTCGGATTTGAAGAAAATTCTTTCAAAGGAGAAGCAACCGGACGACACCAACATCTGCAGCACGTATGTTTTAACACCTCTTTGTCCACCTTCTGAGGACGAGGTTGTGCATTTTCTTCGCGGATCTTCTTCAAATTCTGTTGAGCCTGAGTGCTATTTTCCCTTAAAGGAAAAGGTGTTCGACCCCTGTATCGATATTCTTCAGCCATCTCAGTATCCGTCTGATGAAATAAAAGGAAAAATCTTTGGAACTTATGAAGATATGCTTGCACCTCATCACCCTTGCTCCCACCGTGCTCCATCTTTGCTTAAGGGAACCTTGCCTACTCTTCTTTGGCTTGCCTTGTTCGCCTTAAGCTTGTGCTATTTGATGGACGAAAACTATGTATTTGATCCCGGTGGATATGTTTCATGCTTCTTCCTATGCTAATCAAGGTCGAGTCAGGCTCACGACTCGGTGAACAAAAATCAAGCGCTTCTTGGGAGGCAACCCATGCATCTATCTTTTAGCTATCTTTATCCTAAGTGTAGGGGAGACCCGTTGGTGTTTGCTATTTCCTCTCTTCTCATATTCAGGGATTCGAGCGCTCAATGATCCACTCTTGATGATTTTTGAAGACCCGTGATTCCGTGTTTCCGTCTTCCCGGTTCTATCCTAAACTCTTTTCGATTCACTATTTTATATTTCTCAATATTAAAATAGGAATCTCGTTAGTTGTCTTTTTCTTAGCAAGATTTAAATAACGTGCACAATTTCCTAAGTGTTGGGGAGACTTTTCCCACATGCTTAAACATTGAGGACAATGTTTATATCAAGTGTAGGGGGGACTTCTATCGAAGTTAAGTGGGCTTTTCCTTGTATTTGTCCTCATTTTAACCGGAAAAACCAATTTTTCGACACTTTTTAAATTTTTTTTTATCTATTTTGGCCTATTAGATTTTCCCTTTGTATAGTTATTTTCTTTCTTTACTAGAATAAATTTTAAGTAAAATGGTTTTAATTTTTAAACGTTGTGAATCTTTTGACTCCACCCGAGTTTACTTATCTAAGTTTACTCTTGCTAGTATCCTTAACGTGTTTAAGTCAAGTTTTGCTAGGCTTTTATATATAGGGAGCTTTAAAACGCGAAAGTCTTAACTCTCACGGGTTAAGAACAAGAACTTTTCACAAGTTCCTATAATTGATCCTAGAGAGTCGTTTATCAAGGGAACTTTAAAATGCGATTTATAAACTTGAAAACCCAAAGCTGTGATTTAATTGGCTAAGCATCCACGAGTCTCATTCTTTGAGATTTTAAACTGTGGAGAACGAGAGATGATAGAGTCAATTATAAGTTTGGTATTCTTTCGTGAATTTATGTGAGTTGATTAAAGCCTATTCTCCCATCGCTTGTTAATAAATTTATCTACAATAAATAAGGTTGTACTATTTGAAAAGTTACTTAGCTTCTAGCCCAAGATCGTTTAAAAGTTGCTCGGTAATGATTAGAGTTCATATCCAAGGCATAACTTATTGAAGCGGGATGCGAAGATTGGCGAGTTCAAAAAGGTCCTAACAAGGCATGAGGGCTACATTTTGTTGCTAAAGATCCAAAGTGATGTGAAGAATCATTTATCAAAAATCAATATGAAGGATCGAGACACACGACGAAAAGCAAGTACTCCCCAAATGATCATGGAGAAGTCTATCCGAAAAGACCCTAGCAAGGTATGAGGATAAATAGATCCAAGTACTAAAAGGAGGCGGATCGTTGTATATCAAAGTCCAAAATAAAGATTGGAGAAAAATGAAGAAGCCGTGGTCCAAGTATGAAGAATCTCTCAAAACTTCAAGTGAAGAAATTCCTATTATGAAGAGAAGACCATTATTTCATGAACGTCTCTCAAGGTTTGAAGTATGAAGTCGCTGCCAAATATCGGTCCGAGAAAGGTCTCAAATCGTGAAGCGAGTTATGCCAAGATATGAACTTTATGAGGTCCCGAGAAGCAGTTTTAAAAGATTTTATCCTTTAGCTAACTATTGATTAAATCGTCCCACTTTATTTTCAGCCTAAAATAACTATCAAAATAAGTCAACAATGCATCCTCGTGATTATTCAAGACAATAATAAAATATAAGAGATACACCTAGGAATAAGGGAGTCTAAGTAAATAATTGGCCCACATGAGTTCGTGTTAGTTTGCTAACTTATAATAACAATGATCTCGTTTTTAAGCTTGGTTTGGAGAATGTGAAAACTTGAGGATGATGATTATTCATGACATTTCCAAAACCCTAAGGTAAGTTTTTGATTTCTTTACTTGTTTTGTTATTTTCTATCTCTTTAATAAAGGCTAATGTGGATTGATTGTGATGAAATGTGTAATCGTGCTTTGTAACTAATGCATTGCATGAGGACATTGCAATGGTCAAGTGTAGGGGATTTGATAGGTGTGTAAACACCCATCCTTTTTACCACTTAACTACAATATTAACCAAGCCAAAACGTGTATTTTATGTCGTAAATGTCGGAATTATGCGTGGTTTTTGTTTTTGTTGTGATTTAGGACGAAAATGTGAAAAGGGGAGAAAACACGGTCATTCACGGGCTTTTATCAAAGAAAAAGACAAAAGACAAAGTCAAGAAATCAAGAGTGCGAAAAGAACGGAAGTCCAATGATAGGTGTGTAAACACCCATCCTTTTTACCACTTAATTACAATAATAACCGAGCCAAAACGTGTATTTTATGTCTTTTATTTCGGAATTATGCGTGGTTTGTATTTTTGTTGTGATTTAGGACGAAAAGGTGAAAAGTGGAGAAAACACGGGCATTCACGGGCTTTTATTGAAGAAAAAGATGAAAGATGAAGTCGAGAAGTCAAGAGTGCAAAAAGAACGGAAGTCCAAGACCAATTCTGAAGATTTATCGAAGAAAAAGTCGAAAGACGGAAGTTTACTTAAAGCCGAAGAACTCAAGTCTATTTTATTGAAGAATTAAAAGACGAGTTCAAAGAAATCCCGAGCCAAAAGTCATTAAAAGTCCAAGATTAAAGAAGATAAGAAGAAAAGGACTAATGGTGCAATTAACAAAGAGATTAAGAAGGAAGGGCCTAATGATGCAATTTAGAGAAAATGAAGGAGGGGAGGAAGCTTCCTAATCCTCCCCTATATATAGATTAGATGTTAATCACTTTTTCTTTGTTGGCTAATAGTGACAATTAGTTCTTCCATTTATTTACCTTGCACCTTTAAATTCATGTCAATTTAAATACTTGTCAAATTTAATTACCTTGTCTTGCACCTTAAATTCCTTTAATTTCAAGTAAGTTTCCATTTAATTCTTGTCAATCTTTACTTTATCTTGTTAATCTCCTATCTACCTTTCTTAATCTTTGATTTTTATGTTTATGTTTATGTTCATGTTCATGTTTTTATTTTGATCAAAGTGGGTTTTTGATTATTGTGGTTAGTTTTGTTAGTTTTATTGATTTGGATTGTTTGTTTATGATTATTGGATGTTTTGTGATTAGTTTAGTTTAATCCTGTGTTTGATTTTGGTTAAATCTGTGATTAGATTAGCGTGTTACTGTGTTACCTTGTTCTTTGGGTTGTTTTCTGTATCTGATCTTTCCCAGGTAAAGTTCCGAGTGAAGAAGTTCCGAGCCAAGGGGTTTATTCGGAAGATTTAATTGTTCCGGATCAATACTCTCGTTCGGAACATTCAAAGTTCCGAACCAATCTTGTTCATACGGAAGATTTCCGAATCAAGACTTCCGAACCAAAGTTCCGATTCAATTGTTCAGTCGGAAGTTTTCCGAATAGTTCATACGGAAGTTTTCCGAACAAACACTTCCGGATCAACAAGTTCCGAACCAAGGATTCTTGATTCATTCGGAAGAGTTCCGAATAAAAACTTCCGGATCAAGGAGTTCCGACTCAAGAGTGGTTCATTCGGAACTCAAGAACTTCCGAACCAAGGGGTAACTAGAAACTTCCGAATCAAGCCAACTCATTCGGAAGAGTTCCGAATCAACATCTTCGGAACCAAGACTTCCGAATCAAGGGTTTGAATCAGCAGAAGTTCCGAACGAAGGATTGTTTTGGATAAGTGACATATTCAGAATAATTTGTTCAGGATCAAGGATTTTGGCAATATTCCGAGCAAAGAAAAATCATTCCGAACGAAGGTGACATTCCGGATGAGTGATTGTTCCGAACGAAGGATTATTCCGAATGAGCTGTATTCAGGTTCTTTTTAGTCTCAGTTTTTGATCTTTAATTTCAAGCTTTATTTTTCCCGCCTTTTTCCTAGTCGCACTTTAAGATTCTTTGCCTTAGATTTATTTTAGCCTTGCCTTAGTTTAAGTTTTAGTTGCATTTTAAGTTTGCCTTATATAGTTTTAAGTTTGCGTTATTTACGTTTAGTGCCTTTTAATTTCTCGTCACGTTTTAAATACTTTCCCTTTTATTTTAATTAGACTTAGATTTAAATTACCTGCCTTTTACTTTAATTGTTTTGCACCTTTATTTAAAAACAACCAAAAATAGTTGTTTCACAAAAAAAAATAGAGTCATACTTTAAGCCGGAAATCAATTCGTTAAGATACCGAGAACTTAACTTTCTTACCATACAAAATCTCTTCATTATCCAAGACCAATTCTGAAGATTTATCAAAGAAAAAGTTAAAAGACGGAAGTTTACTTAAAGCCGAAAAACTCAAGTCTTATTTATGAAGAAATTTCAAGACGAGTTTAAAGAAATCCCGAGACAAATTCGTTAAAGTCGAAGAATTAAGAAGACAAGGACTAAATGGCAATTAAAGAAAGAAGAAAGAGGGGAGGAAGCTTCCACTAAGCACCTCCCTAATCTCCTATAAATAGATGTCATTTCCTTTCATTCATTTTGTTGGCTAGTTTGATAAACTATGCTCTTCCATTTTCATTTACTTGCACTTTAATTACATGTCATTTACCTTAATTGTCAAATTTAAATACATTGTCTTGCACCTTAAATTCATTTAATTTCAAGTAAGTTTCCTTTTAATTATTGTTAATCTTTACTTTTATTGTTTGATCTCCTATCTACCTTTCTTGTTTGATTCTAATCTTTATGTTTATTTTTCATGTTTATGTTCTTTAGTTTTTATTAATTTGATTAAGTGGGTTTTGATTATTTTGATTATTATTGTTAGTGTTATTGATTTGGATTGATTAGTATTTGTTATTAGATCATTTGTGATTAGTCTTGTTTAATCTTTTGGTTTGATTTGATTGATCTAGATTAGATTCGTGTTATTTTTGTTTCTCCTTGTTCTTCGCGATTCCTGTTTGTTTCCAGGATATTCCGAACCAAGCTAAGTTATTCCAGATGAAGGGTGTGATGTGATTATTCTAAGTAAAGAACTTGATATTCCAAATAAGTGACATATTCTGGATCAAGCTGTTATTCCAAATCAGAGCAACATTCCGAATCAAGGGTTTCTAGCTAATATTCCGAACCAGTGGAACTCATTCGGAACATTCCGGATCAGGGAACTCATTCGGAACATTCCGGATCAGGAAAATCATTCGGAACATTCCGGATCAAAGGAATATTCGGAACTCCTTCGGAACATTCCAAATCAAGGAGCTCATTCGGAACATTCCGGATAAAGGTGTTTATTCGGAATAATTTATATTCCGGATCAAGGCAATATTCCGAATAAAGAGTTTATTCCGGATAAGTGACATATTCCGAATAAAGGATTTATTCCGGATGAAGGTTTTGTTTGAATATTCTGGATGAGCCATTTATTCCGCATGAAGCAATATTCCGAGTGAAGAAGAATCATTCCGAACGAAGGTGACATTCCGGATGAGTGATTATTCCGAACGAAGGATTATTCCGAATGAGCTGTTTTCAGGTTCTTTTTAGTTTCAGTTTTTAAGTTTTAATTTTTAAGATTTACTTTTCCCGCCTTTTTACTTAGTCACACTTTAAGTTTACTTGCCTTAGATTCATTTTAAACTTGCCTTAGTATAAGTTTTAGTTGCGTTTTAAGTTTGCCTTTAGGATAGTTTTAAGTTTGCGTTATTTGCTTTTAGTGCCCATTTACTTTTTGTCACGCTTTTAATTTCTCGTCATTTATTTTAAATTAGATTTAGATTTATTTTACCTGCTCTTTACTTTAAAGTTTTTGAACTTTTAATATACTACAACGACACAACATTTGTTTCCACCAAAGACAGCTGAGTCGCACTTGAAACCAGTAATCAATTCGATTAGACATTCGACAAAGAACTTTTTAACTGAGTAAAACCCAGTTATCAAATATTCCGAGACAAAGTCGTTAAAGTCAAAGAAAAGAGCTAGTATACAAAGTCGTTAACTTTTTAACTTTTTAAGTGAGTTTAAAGAAATCCCGAGACAAAGTCGTTAAAGTCAAAGAATTAAGAAGATTAAGGACTTAATGACAATTAAAGAAAGAAGAAAGAGGGGAGGAAGCTTCCTCTAAGCACCTCCCTAATCCTCCTATAAATAGGCCTTAGTTCATTTCATTTCATTTTGTTGGCTAAGTGTGACAATTAGCTCTTCCATTTTAATTACTTGTTCTTTAATTACATGTCATTTAATTAATTGTCTTGCACCTTAAACACCTTTAATTTCAAGTAAGTTTCATTTTAATTATTGTTAATCTTTAATTTTATTGTTCATCTCCTATCTACCTTTCTTGGTTAATCTTTAATCTATATGCTTTATTGTTTATGTTCATGTTCTTATGTTTTTATTAAATTGATTAAGTGAGTTTTGATTATTTTGATTATTATTGCTAGTGATTTTGATTTGGTTTGATTGGTATTCATTAGTTGATCACTTTTGGTTAGCCTTGTTTAATCTTTTGGTTGATTTAGATTAGATTTGTTTAGATTCGTGTTATTTTTGGTTCCGTGTTCTTCGTTTATGTTATTTTAGCAGGTTGTTCCGAATCAAATCCAAGTATTCCGGATAAAGGAGTTCTGTTGGATATTCCGAATAAAGCCTAATATTCCGGATCAGTGAATATTCCGAACCAACTTGATATTCCGGATCAGTGCCATATTCCGAACCAACTTGATATTCCGGATCAGTGCCACATTCCGAACCAAAGAAATATTCCCGATAAAGGGTCTTCATTCGGAATAACTTGTATTCCGGATCAAGTCGTTTATTCGGAATAATTAATATTCCGAATCAAGGGTTCATTCGGAACATTCCGAACGAAAGGATTGAGGAATTATTCCGAGTGAAGCAGTATTTCGAATCAAGGGAGTTGATTCGGAATATTCCGAATCAAGCTGTGTATTCCGAGTCAAGGTTGTTCATTCAGAACATCTAATATTCCGGATCAAGGAGTTCATCCGGAAAATCAAATATTCCGGGTCAAGACTTTATTCCGGATCAGCAAAATATTCCGAACCAAGCTTCATATTCCGAACCAAGTGAACATTCCGGATCAAGGCTTATATTCCGAGTGAAGGATTTATTCCGGATAAGTGACATATTCCGAATAAAGAATTTATTCCGGATCAAGGTTTTATTCCGGGTGAACATTTTATTCCGGATCAAGGGTTTTGGTAAATATTCCGAGTGAAGAAGAATTATTCCGAACGAAGGTGACATTCCGAACGAATGATTATTTCGAACGAAGGTTTATTCCGAATGAGCTGTTTTCAGGTTATTTTAAGTTTCTGTTTTTAATTTTTAATTTTCGAACTTTATTTTTCCCGCCTTTTTCTTAGTTGCACTTTAAGTTTACTTGCCTTAGATTTATTTTAAGCCTTGCCTTAGTTTAAGTTTTAGTTGCGTTTTAAGTTTACCTTTAGTTTAGTTTTAAGTTTGCGTTATTTACGTTAAGTGCTTTATTTACTTTTCGTCACGCTTTTAAATTCTTGTCATTTATTTTCACTTAGATTTAGATTTATTTACCCGCTATTTACATTAAAGTTTTGCACTTTTTAATTACTACAACGACCAAACTATTTGTTTGCACCAAAGACAGCTGAGTCGCACATTAATCCATTTTTCAATTCGATTAGACTGGAACAACGAATATTTTTATACTAGGTAAAGCCTTGTATTAAATGGCGCCGCTGCCGGCTCTTTTCGTGAAGATTAACGGTTTTCTGTGAGAGACGCGTTGCTTTTTGGGATCCGTTCATTCGTGAGCGTTATTTTCTTGCTTAAAATTTCAAAAAAAATCCATAAAGATTAAAATTTTTTCAAAAAACCATAAAAATTAAAAATTTTCAAAAATCCAAAAAGATTTTATTTTCTTTATAGTGTATATATATTCTCTTTGTGTTTGGTATTGTTTTCTTTTGCTTTCGCAGGTGTATGCGTACTAGATCTTCTAATTATCAAGAGCCCGAGACTCGAGAAGATTTAGATATGGCAGGTGTGAACAACAACAATAATCCACCGCACCTCAACAATAACAACAACAATGTTCTTCCACAACCCGATCTTCGGACAATGGAGGAGCTTTGTCAACCCACCATGTTTGGACGAGGATGACCGATTGCGCCGATGCAAATCACGGCTCCGGAGTTTTCGTTGAAGCATCACATGATCCAGCAAGTGCAAACAAATCCATTCCGCGGAATACTTGATGATGATGCCAACAAACACCTCGAAAAATTCATTACTATTACACAAAGCATGAAGTTGCCCGGTGCCACAATGGATGTTCTTCGCCTTCAACTCTTTCCACATACTTTATCACACCACGCCGAGAAATGGTTTGATCGTCTCCCGAAGAATTCCATTCATACTTGGGATGACATGACTCAACGCTTTTTGTCGCGCTACTTTCCACCATCCATGGTCACGAGCCTTCGAAATCAAATCAACGGTTTCATGCAAGAACCCGATGAATCTCTCTTTGATGCTTGGGAAAGATATAATGTTTTGATCAATCGTTGTCCAAACCACAACATGCTCCCTGTGACCTTAATTGATACTTTCTACAATGGTTTGACTTTTCGTGACCGTGATACGATTAATGCAGTCGCCGGTGGCACATTTATGAAAAGAAGACCCGAGGAGTGTAGAGAGCTTATTGAGAACATGACTACTCATCACAAAAATTGGGATTCCTCCCATTCTTCAAGGAACAACCCGAGAGTCAATGTTTCTTCTACTGCAGCAAACCCCGACATGACCGAATTCACCCGCATGATGGCCGAAATGAACAAAAATATCTTGCTCATCGCTACAAACCAACAACAACAAGTTAAAGTGGTAGCCAATCCTTGTGAGACATGCGGCGGTCCTCACTCATACACTGATTGTCCTTCTACTCAAGGAAATCTGGAAAACGCGTATGCGGCTTATGGTAATTATTCACCGGAAAATTACCAAGCCCGACCTCAAGGGGATCGAAATTTGCTAAGTTACCGGTCCAAAAACTACCTTTCACCCGGTTTTTCTCCTCAAAACCAAAACCCCAACAACAATTACACTAGAAGCAACCAAATCCTACCAAGAGCTTCTAATCCTTATCACCCACCCGCTCAACAAGCCCCACCCATTAACTAAGATGTTGAAGCCTTAATGAGAACCCAAGGAGAGCAAATTAAGAATCTACAAAGCCAAATTATCAATTTGAAAGGGGATATCACCAAGCAAGGGAATGACATCAGATCCGATCTTCGAAATGATATTCAATCCTCCTTCAGCAATCAAACGAATGATTTGAAGAATATGCTGGCTAGTTTCTTACCAACCACTCAACCCTCTACTTCGAGTTCTCTACCTTCAAACACCGTCACCAATCCGAGAGCGAATGTGAGTGCTATTACTACCCGTAGTGGAGTTACTTTAGTAGGACCACTTATCCCGCCCCCATCATCTACACCTCCTCCACCACCATTTATTCCTACTACTCCTACACCTAGTATTAGTACACCATGACCGTCTCCGCCTCGTCGTGACGAAGTACCCAAGAAGAACCCTTCAACATCTCAACCTTCACCAACTCAACCTTCACCTTCTACACCTCCACCACCCAACCCCAGCATTCCTTACCCTTCTCGACTCAACAAGGCTAGAATTTTGACTAAGAATGACCTTCAAGTCGCTAACTTTTTGGAAAAGATAGCCGGAATGAAAATCACCTTTACCCTTGTTGAAGCTCTTGCTCAAATGCCACAATTTGTTAAGATGTTTAAGGAATTGCTTAGCAAGAAGGAGAAGATGGCCGAGTTTGTTAATACTCGATTAAATGAAAATTGTTCTGCCGTCCTTCTTAAAGAACTTTCGGAGAAACTTGGAGATCCCGGTCATTTTGTGCTACCTTGTACTTTTAACCAAACCGACAAATTTACTGCCTTAGCCGATCTCGGGGCAAGTATAAATTTGATGCCTTTAAGCGTTTGGAAAAAGTTATCATTGCCCGACCTTACACCCACCAAAATGACTCTTGAGCTCGCCAATCGCACTCTCGCTTACCCCGTTGGTATTGCCGAAGATGTGTTCATTAAAGTTGGCACATTCACTTTTCCGGTCGACTTTGTCGTTGTTGATTATGAAATGGACCCTCGTATTCCGTTAATACTTGGACGCCCATTTTTGAGAACCGGTCGAGCTTTAATAGATGTGGATAAATGTGAGCTCATCTTAAGAGTCGGGGATGATGCACAAGTTTTTGAAATGGGGAAGCTTACAAGCAAATCCTATGGAAGAGAATCAACAAATATGATTAATGTGCTTGATGATTTTGTCGTCTACAACAATCCTCTATTCGATTCTTGCAATGATAATCCACTGTTTCACGATGATGTGGATGATTCTCTCTCCAATTTGGAACCTTCACCCATATATGATTCTCCACCGATCTTTGATGCTTATGATGATGATTCTAGCTCAGATGCGGATGATTATGATGATTTTACTTCCGAGTATCCCGACATGCCCACTTATGATGATTTTGATGAGGCCGATACTCTTTTGAGTGATTCTTCACATGATGAAGATCCTCCGCCATCCATGCTTAATCCTACTTTGGATGACTACTCATTTGAGGAAGACTTCTCTACTTTTCTCAATACTTACTTCCCTCATGAGAATGATGCTCCTCCTTTAGACTTTGATGATTACGGTCTTCATCCTACTTCGGGTTTGAAGAAAATTCTTTCAAATGAGAAGCAACCGGACGACACCAACATCCGTATCACGTATGTTTTAACACCTCTTTGTCCACCTTCTGAGGACGAGGTTGTGCATTCTCTTCGCGGATCTTCTTCAAATTCTGCTGAGCCTGAGTGCTATTTTCCCTTAAAGGAAAAGGTGTTCGACCCTGGTATCGATATTCTTCAGCCATCTCAGTATCCGTCTGATGAAATAAAAGGAAAAATCTTTGGAACTTATGAAGATATGCTTGCACCTCATCACCCTTGCTCCCACCGTGCTCCATCTTTGCTTAAGGGAACCTTGCCTACTCTTCTTTGGCTTGCCTTGTTCGCCTTAAGCTTGTGCTATTTGATGGACGAAAACTATGTATTTGATCCCGGTGGATAAGTTTCATGCTTCTTCCTATGCTAATCAAGGTCAAGTCAGGCTCACGACTCGGTGAACAAAAATCAAGCGCTTCTTGGGAGGCAACCCATGTATCTATCTTTTAGCTATCTTTATCCTAAGTGTAGGGGAGACCCGTTGGTGTTTGCTCTTTCCTCTCTTCATTCTAGCTTTCAAAGATCCACTCTTGATGATTTTTGACGACCCGTGATTCCGTGTTTCCGTCTTCCCGGTTCTATCCTAAACTCTTTTCGATTCACTATTTTATATTTTCCCAATATTAAAATAGGAATCTCGTTAGTTTCTTTTCCTTAGCAAGATTTAAACAAAGTGCACAATGTCCTAAGTGTAGGGGATTTTACTCCCACATGCTTAAATATTGAGGACAATGTTTATATCAAGTGTAGGGGGGACTTCTATCGAAGTTAAGTGGCCTTTTCCTTGTATTTGTCCTCATTTTAACCGGAAAATCAATTTTTCGACATTTTTCAAATTTTTTGATCTATTTTGGCCTATTAGTTTTTTCTTTCTTTGCTAGAATAAATTTTAAATAAAGTGGTTTTAATTTTTAAACGTTGTGAATCTTTTGACTCAACCTGAGTTTACTTATCTAAAGTTTACTCTAGCTAGTATCCTTAACGTGTTTAATTCGAGTTTTGCTAGGCTTTTATATAGGGAGCTATAAAACGCGAAAGTCTTAACTCTCACGGGTTAAGAACACGAACTTTTCGCAAGTTCCTATAATTGATCCTAGAGAGTCGTTTATCAAGGGAACTTTAAAATGCGATTTATAAACTTGAAAAAGTCTAAGAATTTGCAAGATCCTATAGATGACTCGAAAACCCAAAACTTTGATTTAATAGGCTAAGCATCCACGAGTCTCATTCCTTGAGATTTTAAACTGTGGAGAACGAGAGATGATAGAGTCAATTATAAGTTTGATATTCTTTCGTGAATTTGTGTGAGTTGATTATAAGCCTATTCTCCCATCGCTTGTTAATAAATTTATCTGCAATAATAAGGTTGTACGATTTGAAAAGTTACTTAGCTTCTAGCCCAAGATCGTTTAAAAGTTGCTCGATAATGATTAGAGTTCATAGCCAAGGCATAACTTATTGAAGCGGGATGCGAAGATTGGCGAGGCCGAAAAGGCCCTAACAAGGCATGAGGGCTACATTTTGTTGCTAAAGATCCAAAGTGATGTGAAGAATCATTTATCAAAGATCAATATGAAGGATCGAGACACACGACGAAAAGCAAGTACTCTCGTAAATATCATGGAGAAGTCTATCCAAAAAGGTCCTAACAAGGTATGAGGATAAATAGATCCAAGTCCTAAAAGGAGGCGGATCGTTGTATATCAAAGTCCAAAATAAAGATTGGAGAAAAATGAAGAATTCGTGGTCCAAGTATGAAGAAATCTCTCAAAACTTCAAGTGAAGAAATTCCTATTATGAAGAGAAGACCATTATTTCATGAACGTCTCTCAAGATTTGAAGTATGAAGTCGCTGCCAAATATTGGTCCGAGAAAGGTCTCAAATCGCGAAGCGAGTTATGCCAAGATATGAACTTTATGAGGTCCCGAGAAGCAGTTTTAAAAGATTTTGTCCTTTAGCTAACTATTGATTAAATCGTCCCACTTTATTTTCATCCTTAATAACTATCGAAATAAGTCAACAATGCATCCTCGTGATCATTCAAGACAACAATAAAATATAAGAGATACACCTAGGAATAAGGGAGTCTGAGTAAATAATTGGCCCACATGAGTTCGTGTTAGTTTGCTAACTTATAATAACAATGATCTCGTTTTTAAGCTTGGTTTGGAGAACGTGAAAACTTGAGGATGATGATCATTCATGACATTTCCAAAACCCTAAGGTATGTTTTTGATTTCTTTACTTGTTTTGTTACTTTCTATCTCTTTCATAACGGCCAATGTGGATTGATTGTGATGAAAAGTGTAATCGTGCTTTGTAACTAATGCATTGCATGAGGACATTGCAATGGTCAAGTGTAGGGGATTTGATAGGTGTGTAAACACCCATCCTTTTTACCACTTAACTAAAATAATAATCGAGCCAAAACGTGTATTTTACGTCGTAAATGTCAGAATTATGCGTGGTTTGTGTTTTTGTTGTGATTTAGGACGAAAATGTGAAAAGGGGAGAAAACACGGGCATTCACGGGCTTTTATCGAAGAAAAAGACAAAAGACGAAGTCAAGAAATCAAGAGTGCAAAAAGAACGGAAGTCCAAGACCAATTCTGAAGATTTACCGAAGAAAAAGTCAAAAGACGGAAGTTTACTAAAAGCCGAAGAACTCAAGTCTAATTTATTGAAGAAATTACAAGACATGAGTAGAAATCCCGAGACAAAGTCGTTAAAGTCAAAGAATTAAGAAGATTAAGGACTTAATGACAATTAAAGAAAGAAGAAAGAGGGGAGGAAGCTTCCTTCAAGCACCTCCCTAATCCTCCTATAAATAGGCCTTAGTTCATTTCATTTCATTTTGTTGGCTAAGTGTGACAATTAGCTCTTCCATTTTAATTACTTGTTCTTTAATTACATGTCATTTAATTAATTGTCTTGCACCTTAAATACCTTTAATTTCAAGTAAGTTTCCTTTTAATTATTCTTAATCTCTACTTTTATTGTTCATCTCCTATCTACCTTTCTTGGTTAATCTTTAATCTATATGCTTTATTGTTTATGTTCATGTTCTTAAGTTTTTATTAAATTGATTAAGTGGGTTTTGATTATTTTGATTATTATTGGTAGTGATTTTGATTTGGTTTGATTGGTATTCATTAGTTGATCACTTTTGGTTAGCCTTGTTTAATCTTTTGGTTGATTTAGATTAGATTTGTTTAGATTCGTGTTATTTTTGGTTCCGTGTTCTTCGTTTCTGTTATTTCAGCAGGTTGTTCCGAATCAAAGCTAGGTATTCCGGATAAAGGAGTTCTGTTGGATATTCCGAATAAAGCCTAATCTTCCGGATCAGTGAATATTCCGAACCAACTTGATATTCCGGATTAGTGCCATATTCCGAACCAACTTGATATTCAGGATCGGTGCCACATTCCGAACCAAAGAAATATTCCGGATAAAGGGTCTTCATTCGGAATAACTTGTATTCCGGATCAAGTCGTTTATTCGGAATAATTAATATTCCGAATCAAGGGTTCATTCGGAACATTCCGAACGAAAGGATTGAGGAATTATTCTGAGTGAAGCAGTATTTCGAATCAAGGGAGTTGATTCGGAATATTCCGAATCAAGCTGTGTATTCCGAGTCAAGGTTGTTCATTCGGAACATCTAATATTCCGGATCAAGGAGTTCATTCGGAACATCAAATATTCCGGATCAAGACTTTATTCCGGATCAGCAAAATATTCCGAACCAAGCTTCATATTCCGAACCAAGTGAACATTCCAGATCAAGGCTTATATTCCGAGTGAAGGATTTATTCCGGATAAGTGACATATTCCGAATAAAGAATTTATTCCGGATCAAGGTTTTATTCCGGGTGAACATTTTATTCCGGATCAAGGGTTTTGGTAAATATTCCGAGTGAAGAAGAATTATTCCGAACGAAGTTGACATTCCGAACGAATGATTATTCCGAACGAAGGTTTATTCCGAATGAGCTGTTTTCAGGTTATTATAAGTTTCTGTTTTTAATTTTTAATTTTCAAACTTTATTTTTCCCGCCTTTTCCTTAGTTGCACTTTAAGTTTACTTGCCTTAGATTTATTTTAAGCCTTGCCTTAGTTTAAGTTTTAGTTGCGTTTTAAGTTTACCTTTAGTTTAGTTTTAAGTTTGCGTTATTTACGTTAAGTGCTTTATTTACTTTTCGTCACGCTTTTAAATTCTTGTCATTTATTTTCACTTAGATTTAGATTTATTTACCCGCTATTTACATTAAAGTTTTGCACTTTTTAATTACTACAACGCCCAAACTATTTGTTTGCACCAAAGACAGCTGAGCCGCACATTAATCCATTTTTCAATTCGATTAGACTGGAACAACCAATATTTTTATACTAGGTAAAAGCCTTGTATTAATGAGTCTCACTACTTCACAAGCTCATGTGCATCTCGGTAAATAGTAGGCCAAAAGAAACCGACATCAAAAACCTTCTTAGCCGTGAGATTAGCACCGTGGTGACCACCCGTGGGTCCCTCGTGACCAGCTCTAAGGATGTTAGAAGCTTCGGTACCAAAGACACATCGTCAAATAATTTGATCCACACAAGTTCGAAACAAGTAAGGGTCGTTCCAAAAATAGAACTTGACGTCACGAAAGAATTTTCGTTTTTCTTGAGTCGTCATACCCTTGATGATGAAGTTGCCCGCATGGTAATTTGCGATGTCCGCAAACCGTGGGGTGGAAGAATCAAGCTTAGAATTCACTACACCAAGTGTCTCGAGCGGAAATGTTTCGGTAATTTTCTTGGGCTCGTAAACACTTTGGTGACGATCTTCCAAACGAGAAAGATGATCGGCCGCTAGATTCTCGGCTCCTTTTTTGTCAACGATTTTGTGATCAAATTCTTGAAGGAGGAGAATCCAACAAAGTAATCTCGGCTTTGCATCTTGTTTAGCCATAAGATACTTGATAGCCGAATGATCTGTATACACTATGCATTTAGTCAAGACGAGATAAGGTCGGAATTTCTCAAATGCATACACCACGACAAGGAATTCCTTCTCCATTGTAGTGTATTTAAGTTGAGCCTCGGTCATCGTCTTGCTAGCATAGTGAATAGGCAAGAAGTGTTTTTCATGACGTTGCCCCAATACGGCCCCAATAGCATAGTCACTAGCATCACACATGAGCTCAAAGGGGAGGTTCCAATTGGGAGCAACAAGAATGGGAGCTTCGGTAAGTTTCCTCTTAAGGATTTCAAAGGCTCGTACACAATCTTCGTCAAGGACAAACCGTGCATCTTTTTCAAGGAGATGTGTAATAGGTCGAGCGATCTTCGAAAAATCCTTGATGAATCGACGATAGAAGCCCGCGTGGCCTAGGAAACTCCTATCTCCCTTGAAGGTTTTGGGATGAGGTAATTTGGCGATGACGTCTACCTTAGCTTGATCTACCTCAATCCCCGCTTTCGAAACCTTGTGCCCTAAGACGATTCAACTTTTAACCATAAAATGACATTTTTCCCAATTAAGCACAAGGTTGGTTTCCTCACAACGCTTCAACATTCTCTCAAGATTCGACAAACGCGAAGTGAACGAACTACGAAACACGGAAAAGTCATCCATGAAGACTTCCATCGTCTTCTCGATCATATCATGAAAAATAGCCATCATGTACCTTTGAAAGGTTCCCGGTGCATTGCAAAGTCCGAATGGAATTCTACGATAGGCAAACGTTCCATATGGACACGTAAACGTAGTTTTTTCTTGATCACGTGGATTGATGGGAATTTGGAAGTAACCAGAAAAACCATCTAAAAAGCAATAGAAATCGTTTCCCGCAAGACGCTCCAACATTTGGTCCATGAAGGGCAAGGTAAAATGATCTTTTCGAGTGGCGTCATTCAACTTACGATAGTCAATTCACACTCTCCATCCAGTCACGAGTCTAGTTGGAATTAACTCGTTGGCATCGTTTGGCACAACGGTCATTCCTCCCTTTTTAGGGACACAATGGATAGGACTCACCCAAGGGCTATTGAAAATAGGGTAAATCATTCCCGCGTCAAGGAGTTTAATGACTTCCTTTTTGATGACGTCATGAATTTTGGGGTTCATCCTCCTTTGACATTGGATTGCGGGTTTGTAATCCTCCTCCATTAAGATTTTGTGGGTACAAAATTTGGGATCGATTCCCTTAATGTCGGATAACTTCCACGCAATTGCCCCATTGTGATCCTTTAAAACATCGACAAGTGCGGTTTTTTCATCATCCGAAAGATCTTTTGCAATAATAACCGGCAACTTGTCGTCCTCCTCCAAAAATACATATTCAAGGTGAGGAGGTAAATCTTTCAACTCGAGGATAGGTGGTTCCTCAATTGAAGATTTGGGCTCGATACTCATAACCTCCTCGGGTGGAGGAAATGGGAAATCGTTAAGAAAATCCTTGATAATCGAGAAGTCCTCATCATTGTCGAGGTCTTCGTCACAAGTACGTGGAACATCGAATTATTCCAACATAAAACCACCACCTTCAATGGAATGAAGGTTGGTGTCGAGTTATCAAGAATGGGATCTAACATAGTGGGATTGCCACTATTTTCATCATCACCAAAACCTACAACTTCTTGTGAAAATTTCTCGCAAACAACGTCAATCATATCAACGAGGTTTATGGTTGCAACAGAATAAACATGAGAAATTTGAGAATTTTGAGTTGCGTTTATAACAAGTTCCTCGTCGTTGAAACGTAAAGTGATCTTTCTAGCATGCACATCGATTAAAGCCATAGACGTTTCTAAAAACGAACGACCTAAAATGAGAGGAACTTGAGGATCCGTGGGAATACGACAACGATAAAGTCTACCGGATAATAGAACTTTCCCACTTTCACAAAAACGTCTTCCGCCAATCCACATGCGGGAATCGTGGAATGGTCAGCCAACTTGATAGACATTAGTGAAGGAGTAAGATTAGGAGGATTGAGCGACTTGAAGATTGCAAGAGGCATCAAGTTAATACTAGCACCAAGATCGGCCAAGGCATAACATTCTTCCATATCTTGGATTGCACAAGGAATCATGAATTTACCAGGATCACCGACTTTTTGAGGTATGCGGTTAAGATAAACCGATGAAGAACTAGACAATTGTTGCAATTTCTCCTTGTTGTTCAACATACTCTTGAAGTTAGCGGCAAATCGAGGCATCATGACCAAGGCATCGGCAAAAATCACATTAAAATGATCGTCACGAAACATTTTCATAAAAAGCTCAAATTGATAATTATCGCGCTCTTGACGTTTCTCCTTTCTAAGTCTCGATGGATAGGGCAAAGGTGGTGTGGGTTGAGTTATAGGCATAGCCTTTGGAATCTCGGGTTCCAAATGTGGTAATGGGTCAACCGTAGGTGTGGCATGAGCGGTACTTCGTGGGATTAGGACATGCTCCTTTTCGACCACCACCTCGGGTTCTTCCTCAATTGCATCCTCCGTAGGAGCAATTGGTTGAGGAGTCGGTTCCTTAAGTGTCTTACCACTTCGTGTTGTAATCACTTTCATCTCTCCCTTCAGGTTTGATATGGTGTTACTAGGTAGACTACCCGAAGTAGAGGCTTTGTTCCCCATGACCGCTTCCAAAATTGCATTTAGCTTACATCTTGACTAGCGGCTTTTTGGTCTAACCTTTGTTCAAGCCTAGAATTACTTCGCTCAATTTTATTGTTTTGACCTCTAATTTGATTAGAAAAATCGTTTTTCAACTCATTTTTCATATTGGTATTTTCCTTAGCTAAATTAGCTAACTCCTTTGCGTTTTTAGCCGTTTCCCTAGCTTGACTAGCCAATTGCTCTTGATTGTTTTCCAAAATCTTATCATTTGTCGTAGCGTAATTCAGAAGTCATTGGAAGCTCTTTAGTGTAAGCATTTTGAAGACCTTGAATGAGAAGCTGCTTGGGGCTTTATAAACCTTCTTTTCTTACGAAGTAAACTCAAAGCTCAACAAAGACTTGTAAAAAAGAAAGAAAAGAAAAACGTTTTCAGAAACTCACTCTTGATTTCAAACAATGGTTCACAAGTAACTAAACATTAAAAGTAAATGGCACTTGTTTTTCTCGTCACAAACATTCACCAACTATTTTCATTCATTGGAAAAAAGGGATTTACAATGTTTTGACCAAGGAGAACAAAAACAAGAACAAGAGGAGACTCACATGTTGAGTTCTCTCTTTATAGAGCTAGTAGAATGTCCTAGAATACCGAAATAAACAAATACTAAACATGAAACCCTAATGAGATGAAAATCCGAAAATGCCCTCTTGAAGTCTTGATCATGTGATGAATTCAGTGACATGTGATGTTTCTTGGCTTGTTGTGGGATGACAGGTATACCAAGATGCTTTTGGAACGTTGGATGCTAAGAAAAGTCCATATAGCCGTAGATGAGTTTGTACTCGTTTGTTTTCTTGTGCAAGGGAGGGTCAGGGGTGTCACATGAGTGAGAGTGAAAGGTTTTTGGTTTGTGGGCTTTGATTAGAAGGTTGTTAATTGCTAATCTGCACACTTTGGGTGAAAAACCCTTTAGATTAAGGTAGATTGAAACTGGGGGATTTTAGGGTTTATGTGGGAAAAACATGGGATTAGGGGGTGTTTTAATATGTTAAAGAGTTATTAAGTTTAAAAAATATGTTTGCCACCAATTTTTAACTTAATAAATCCGGTTTAAAAAAATATGGGTTAGTGGGAAATGACGTGGAGAGGGAGAGTGAGGTGGTGAGTGTTTATTTGTTGGAGGGTGACGTGTCAGCTGCTGGTTGGTGGTGATGGCTTTGGCTGTCTGCCACAAATGGTCCCTATACTCCCACAACTTTGTCACATAAACTTTAAACAGCCCAAATACTATATCCCTTTTTTATGAAAGTTTGGTTTTTTATGATTTTGCCCCAAAAACTTTACAAAGGTTTAACCAAGGACTTGTTTTGCCAAATCATGATATTTGAAGGACTGATTTTGGCATTTTCTTCATTCTTCAAGGTCTTGACTTGTTTGTTGACTTCTTGGAGGACTAAAATTGACAAGCCATGATTTATGAGGGACTATTTTTGCCAATTCTTCAAAGTTAAGGGCCATTTTGTAAAGTTGACAAACTTTAAGGACCGATCTTGTAATTATGAATATACAAGGGTTTAAAGTGTCAATTCTTCAATATTGGAGGACCCTTCTTGCAATATCTTCAAATCTTCAAGGGTATTTCTTAGAAAATCTTCATTAGGCTTGGTTCATTGTGCGGCTTCATTTCCCGTGTTCGTTTTTGCATGATTCTTGTGATCTTTTGTCATTTTCTCAATATCCGTACCTAAAATACACAAGTAACAAACACAAGCATATATTTGGCCATTTTCATGATATTTTATGCATTTAAAGCCCTTTTTGGACGATGAGACTATGTATAAAAGCAGTCTCATAAACTCGCTTCACGATTTGAGACCTTTCTCGGACCGATATTTGGCAGCGACTTCATACTTCGAATCTTGAGAGTTGTTCTTGAAATTATGGTCTTCTCTTCATAATAGGAATTTTTTTCACTTGAAGTTTTTGAGAGATTCTTCATACTTGGACCACGACTTCTTCATTTTTCTCCAATCTTTATTTTGGACTTTGATATACAATGATCCGCCTCCTTTTAGGACTTGGATCTATTTATCCTCATACCTTGTTAGGGTCTTCTCGCATAGACTTCTCCATGATCTTTAGGGGAGTATTTGCTTTTCTTCGTGTGTCTCGATCCTTCATATTGGTTTTTGATAAATGATTCTTCACATCACTTGGGATCTTTAGCAACAAAATGTTGCCCTCATGCCTTGTTAGGGCCTTTTCGGACTCGCCAATCTTCGCATCCCGCTTCAATAAGTTATGCCTTGGCTATGAACTCTAATTAATACCAAGAAACTTTTAAACGATCTTGTGCTAGAAGCTAAGTAACTTTTCAAATCGTACAACCTTATTTATTGCAAATATATTAATTAACAAGCGATGGGAGAAAAAGCTCATAATCAACTCACATAAATTCATGAAAGAATACTAAACTTATAATTGACTCTATCATCTCTCGTTCTCTGCAATTTAAAATCTCAAGGAATGAGACTCGTGGATGCTTAGCCAATTAAATCAAAGTTCTGGGTTTTCAATTCATCTATTGGATCTTGCAACTTCTTAGACTTTTTCAAGTTTAAAATTCTCATTTTAAAGTTCCCTTGATAAATGACTTTCTAGGATCAATTATAGGAATGAAATGTGTATAGTTGAAGTTCGTTTTTCTCAGTTCTTAACAAATTGAAAGTCCTAACAAGATCGAGTTTTTAATTGTTTTTGGTTGGTAAAGTATTTGGATATTCTATAGCTAATTCAAACAAAGTCTTGCTAAAATGAAAAATACAGTCTACTTATACGTAAAACAAAGTGCACAAACCAAGTTTTTATTCAAGTAAAATGCTAAAATTTAAATTCTACAAACTATAAGGACTGAAAATGTAAATTCAATGAAAATTAAATGCTAAAAATACAAAGTCAACAAGTCTAGGGACTATATATGTAAAATCAGTAAACTAAATGGGCTCAAAGTGAAAACTTATCAAACAAGTAACCAAATTCCAACTAACTTGAAAACTAACTAACCACTTTTTAACAACTCTGAAAATACAAGGACTTAATCTTTGCAAACCCTAATTAGTTGAAAGTTTAGCTATAATTAGAAACTGTTTAAAACTAAAAGGACTAAAAGGCAATTTTCAAAAGTTTTTAACCAAAAACGGGTTAAGTGACAAAATAAGCTCGTTTGAGCTCGTTTCTTAACCAAATAAGCTCAAACCAATTTCAAACGTCTTAAAATTGAAATTAAGCTAGACATGTCTGAGGAATTAAGCTTAAACTATCTAGAACTCTTATAAGCAAATCCAAATAAGCTCAAAATAAGCTAACTGATAAGCTAAACATGCACTACTAGATTTTATTAAAGAAACTTGTTAAACATCTCAAAAGAAGAACGGGAAATCTAGTTTCAAGGAAAATGATCCAGTAATAAGCTCTAAATTTGAAAATAAGCTAAAATGAGCTTATTTTGACTTTTGTTGACCAAATTTTTCAAAAAGCTCAAATTCTCAAAACCTATCAAGGAACACTTTCTAAATTGATTTGTGAAAGAAAATTAATTAGTTTATGAAGTGGAAATGGAGATATGAGAAATCAGTCCATGTTTTTATCATAGGGAATTGAAAATGCTCAAGTGCTTAATAAAGTGCTTATTTCTCACTCAAAACTAGATACTGTATAATTTCCTTCTACACACTAAAACTTCATATATTGAGTGATGATTAAAAGCTGGTTTGAAAGAATTTCATCAAGAAACAAAAATTTGCCAAGCAATTGAAATAATGAACTTTCTGAAAACTTACTTAACAAAAACTGACCCAAACCTTTTTGTGTACCAATTACCTTTTTGACTAATGAAATGACTAGAAAATGACTGAAAGCTTTATGCTATGACTAGATGACTTAAAATGAACCAGAATTTGCCAATTACTAACACTTAACAAACAACTTGTAGGCTAATCCCAAACATCACTTATCTGATCAATATCAAACTTTTATGAAGAGATTTTAAGCAATTGGTTCAACTAAGTGAAAAGTAATATCAGAACAAGTTTAATAGATAGATTGAAGTGCAAAGTAACCACAATCAAACAGTACAACAAGCTAAAACTCAATAAGACTAGTTAAGCTAATGTGACTGATTAAGCTTAAAACAAGACAAGTAAAAGGCTAATAAGCAAGTTTTAAGCTACAAATAAGCTACTCAAACACTGAAATCAGATCAACTACTAGCTAAACACCTTTTATCATGCAGTCAAATAGGAATTAGCTAGGTATTAAGCATGCAACCAACACTTGAGTGGAACAAAAACTCAAAACATGAAACCTTTTAGCTTAGGCCTCCATTGGGGAGTAGAGAAGCGCTGAGCTTTCTAAGCTAGTGCTAACCACCACCTTAGCACTAGAAACAACCAAACATCTACAAATCATCAGCTACAATCACCATAATCTCCATTAATGAACCAGAAAAGCTTCAAATCTACTCAAACTTGGACTAGAATGAACTGAACAGGATCAACAGCTACAATCTTCTCAATCAGCTAATCATGATCTAATGGTGATCATAACTAGCTAATAACAGCAACAAAGTAACAAGATGCAGGGTATGAACAGTAGAATAGCAGTGAAGAATTTGGAGGGAAAATTGAACTTTTATTGATTATGGATGAAAAGTGGTTACAAGATTAGTTACAACTAGCTAACAGACTCTCAAAAGGTTGTCAAGCTTTTGAGAGTTGTTAACTACAACTATGAACTGAATTAAGAAAGAGAGCTAAAATTCTAGTGTGTGTGTTTTCACACTAGCTACATTACAAGAAATGAATGCTAATCTAGGGTATTTGTAGAATGCAGATGTGAAGTAGTTGGGGATTGTGACGTGTCATAACCAATCAAAAGCTTCCACGTGGACAATTCTGCTTAATTGAATTTGCAGGTGAAGAACACTTTTTGGGGATTTTTGATTGAGATGTTGTCATGTTAATTGAGTTGTATGGTTGTATTCTTCTCTAAAAAACGATCACTTTTCATGTTTATATCATCTTCTGAAACGCATCCTAGCTCAAACCCGTTCCTGGCAAATTTCGTTGAAGAAGATGACACGTGTCCAGTTGTGGTTGGTCTTCAATAGCTCACACGGATGGTTATCCAATTTGGATAAAACTGATTATTGCATGGCGTAATATCATTGGTTGAGAAAGTGTGAGTGCGCAGCACTGTTAAGATTTAGTTATTTATTGCTGGCGGTGCTAGTGGCCAGGTGGCACTTGAGTTGGCAATCCATGTTTATTGTTTCCTTGCTTCCCATTGGCTGATATTAATTCACATGGATCAAGCACATATAATTTCCAACAAATGGCAGAATTAACCCCTCAACTTTGGCAGTTTGAACTTTTGAGCTATAATCTTTATTTCTTTGACAATTTCAGTCCTTCAACTTGCATTTTAAAACATTTAAGCCCTTTGACTTGGTTAACTTGAGAGTTGACCATGTTTGACTTTGATCTTGACTTTGACAAATTTACACTTTTGGTCCTTCATCTTTGGCAGATTGTCAAGATAGGTCCTTTGTCTTCAAAGTCTTGTCACTTTTGATCCTTCTTTGTCTTTTTCATCCAATTAAGCTTGATTTTTCCTTTGTTTGCTTGAAATTGTATCCTTCTTACCTATTTGCACACAAACACAAAACATACCACATAATTCCGCTTTATAGCACAAAGTTTAGGTATTTTTCTTGTGTTTTAGGGTGATTTGTTGATAAATTGATATGAGTTTTTGCTCATATCAAATCCCCTACACTTGAACATTGTCATGTCCTCATGCAATGCTATATTTTTAAAGCACAAATTTACATTTTCCTCATAATTAATCCACCTTGGCCATTATGGAATGCATCTATACTACTCTACACTATATGATGCATGATTATGATTTTTAACAATGCAATGAACAAAAATGTAATTCTATCTATATCTTTTTGGTTTTTCTTGAAATTGTTTTGATGGAAATAACTCATAAAGAAATCAATGACTTGGATTAGGGCTTGGGTACCATGGACATTTATCACCCTCAAGTTTCACTTTCCCCATACCAAGCTTAAAAATAGGATCATTGTATTCACAAGTAAAAAGTGCATCAACTTTTTCATGACAACTAAATGTGGAACCGGTTATTATTTGAGCAAATTGGTTGTGGGCAAATTTGTCATTTATTTCAAGTGTGAAGTATAAGAAATGAAAAATCCAAAAATAAGGAAGCACGGTTTTAATCCTAAGTAATCCTCTCATCCATTACTTGAAAAACCGCTCACAATTAATAAAAGTCCGTTTCAAGAGTAATAAGTCATTCGCCTTATGTGTAAAATCCTCATGTCATGCTTTCATAAGTAGCTACACACTCGCTAAGGAAAGAAAAATAAAACTCACGAAATAATTTACATCCGCCATCTTTTTGAGACTTTGGATCTTCAACCCCGCAACCCGTCAAGGTAATATTGGATTGGAGCAATCTATTGAATCCCCGCAACCCGTCAAGGTAATATTGGAACTCAATAGTCACTATAATTAACACCACACTGCCCCTCTTGGGAGTCTTGTATATATATTTTTTTCTTTTTCTTTTTCTTTCTTTTTTTTTCTAGCCACTCATTTTTTTGTAAGCCGCTCTTATTTTTCTTTATTCCTCACAAAGAAATTTGAAAAAGAATAAAAGGAAAAACACCCGCTAAGTATTGAGAATGGCATAAGTCTAGTACACATAAAACGTTCTAACTAAGAATCTTAAGACGTACTTATATCAACCATGAATGATTAGACAAAAATACATAAGAGATTACAAACCAATTAAAATCGTTCTTGATTATTTATTAACATATATACATGCGAAGAAAATAGAGGTTAAGAAGAGAAGGGTTTAGCCACAAGTAATTATCATGAAGTTTATCTAGCCCTTTTATACTTGCTTCAACTCTATCATTTCCCATTCTCCACAAATTTAAAATCTCAAATAATGAGATTGGTGGATGCTTAGCCTAATAGACCAATAAAGGACTACATGGTTAAGGATACTAGCTAGAGAGTGCTTTGATAAGCAAACTCGGGTTGAGTCAAAATATCCATGGCGGGCCTAATATGTCAAAGAAGTCTAAATTTGTTAAACCATGTTTTTATTATATATTTTTTTCTTTTTATATCTTTTTGATGAAAAATAAAAGAAAAGATATATACAATGCAAATTATGCAAATGAAAAATAATTGATGCAAAAATTATGAATGCATATTTTTGGTGGCAAAGTAAGTCAAAAATTTGAAAAATGTTTGAAAAATTAATTTTCCAAGTTATCATGAAGGACAATGACAAGTTCTAGGTAAGGTCACTTCGATAGAAGACCCCCTACACTTAAGCTAAACATTTTCCTCAATTTTTAAGAGCATGGAAGTATAAAAACTTCCCCTACACTTATGACAATGAATAGACTTTGCTTAACCCAAGTTAAGGAAAGGGCAACTATTGGTGAATTCATGTTTAAGCACAAGGTGTCAATGAAAGATCACAATAGTAACGAAGTGAACCGGATACAAGGGCCTCCTCCATAAGCTCCAAAGCATGAAATGAGTGAGCAACCCTATAAACAACATGAAGACAAAAGAAGGTCTCCCCTACACTTATCTCCAATTCTATACCCTTATTGCTAACCTACAACACTCTAAACCAAGTTATACGATGCTTGAGTTAATGAGTCTCTAGCTCGACTCGTCCCACACGTGTAAAAGTGTCTAAAACCTATCATGGAGAAGAAATTTTTTTGCCCTTTTGAAGAAAAATCTCCATGATAAGGTAAAACAAGTTTTCATTTATCAAAACTCCATAAATATCCCCCAGGATCAAATACATAATTACCATCCCACTTATAACACAAATCCACAAATAACTTCCCAAGCAATGGTGAAAAGAGTGAGGTGTTGTTCTCCAAAATGGTGGCCCATATGTTCTTCACAAGGTGATAGGGTAAAACTCTCAAATCTTTCACAAGTTTTCCTTTTGTTGCATCAGGTGGATACTGAGATGGTTTAGCAAGCTCTATTCCAGGATCAAAAATCCGTTCCTTGATGGGAAAACAATAAGTGTTGGTTGCCTTAGAAGATTCTCCTTTGTAGTTCACATGGTGAGAGAAAGGTTGTGGAGGTATGGGTAACAACAAGCTCTTGGAAGGAACCATCATGACGTGTTTTCCTTTATCACTTGAAAGGGTTGAAATGGACAAGGAAGTAGGTAAAGGATCTTCATGCAATAGAGATTCTAGATATAGGATGTCCCCATCCTCATCAAGATAACAAGAGTGTACTCAAAAAATATATCCTCTGCTAAAAACTCATCACTCTCATCCATGATAGAATCCATCTCATCACCATAAACATTAAAGATTGGTGTATCAAAAATTGGTGATTCCTCAAAACCCAAGGAAGTGTGATCATCAACAAATGGAGAGTCACAAGTTGAAATCTCATCATCACTAGAGTCATCATATGTTGGTGAATCACAAAGAAAATATTTTGCATCACTAAAGTCCTCATGAATATCTTCATCAGTGTGGAAAAGTGGATTGTCATATGAGGTTTCAAAGAGAGGATTGGAATAGATCACAAAATCACCAAAACTAAGCTCTTGAGATTCATGAAAATCCAAGGATGAAGTAATGGAAGCAATGGTCTCAACATGAGGTAAATCATAATCTCCACTTGAGCAAGCGTCATAAAAATATTCATCACATACTTCATCAAGGATATCATCATGAGTTTCCTCCTCATTCACAACATCAATATGTTTTACCGCTTCGGGCTCATTAGACTTCTTAGACAACTTCCCCATGTTAAACACAACTCTCTCATCTCCTACCCCCATTGTAAGTTCACCTTCCGGCACATCTATTAAAGTTCGACCCGTTCTCAAAAATGGCCTACCAACAATCAAAGGTACTCTAGGATCCATATCATAATCAACCACCACAAAATCCGCGGGAAAAGTAAATCTATCAACCCCAACAAAAACATCCTCCGCAATTCCCACCGGATATGCTATAGTACGGTTGGCCAACTCAAGAGTCATCTTAGTAGGAGTGAGCTCGGGAAGTGAAAGTTTCTTCCAAACCGATAATGGCATAAGATTTATGCTTGCTCCTAAATCCGCTAAAGCCATACAATTTTCCACCCCCGGGAAATTGCACGGAATCAAAAACCTCCCCGGATCTCCAAGCTTAGTAGGCAACTTCTTAAGCAAAACCGCGGAGCAATTTTCATTCAAGGAAGCATTAGGCAAATCCACCAATCTCTCCTTGTTAGAAAGTAAGTCCTTAATCATCTTAGCAAACTTAGGCATATTCGCTAAAGCTTCCGCAAAGGAGATATTGATGTTAAGTTGCTTGAACATCCTCAAAAAGTTTGAAACTTGGATATCATCCTTGTTCTTAAGCTTTTCCTTTCTCAATCATGATGGGTAAGGGAGACTTGGTTTTGGTTGTGGTTGAGTGGTTGTTGAAGGATTTTTCTTGTTGGCCTCTTCATGGTGAGGTGTGGAAGGTAAAGGAGTAGTAGGTGTAGGATGATGAGGTGTAGGTGTTGGGTTAGTGGAGCTTGAAGGTGGTGAAGAAGATGTAGAAGGTACATCACAAGGTGGAACCGTAGTAGGCTTAACCATTGAAGGTGTAGGAGGTGAAGGTTCTTGAGTTGTCTTTCCACTTCTTGTTGTGATAGCTATAACATTGGCCCTTGGATTTGTTTGTGTGTTAGAAGGTAAAGCTCCTTGTGGTCTTTGATTATAAAGCATCATAAACTTCTTATTTGATTCTTCATGCATTTCTCTCATTCTTTTCTCATTGGCTTCATGCATTTCTCTCATTCTTTTCTCATTAGCTTGGAACCTCCTTTCATTCTCTTGATTCATTTTGTGAAGAAGCTCAATTGTGTTATAATCTTGTGGCACATTTCCTTGAAAACCTTGGGGTTGGAAAGGTGGAGGTTGATTATAAAACCCTTGATTGTTACCTTGAAAGGTATTTCCTTGATTGTTAAAGGTATTTGGTGGTCTATAGTTATTCCCTTGGTAAGGTGGTCTTTGACCTTGATTCCTTTGTAACACTTGAGGAGGATTTTGTTGAATTTGGGTGGGTGGTTGGGGTGGGAATCCCGGTGGAGTAAGGTAATTTTGGGACTTGTAAGAAAGGTTACTAGGATTGATATTTGGCTTGAAGTGTTCACGATGTTCCTCTTGGTAAGCATAACATTCCCCTTGATAACCTTGCACCTTATCACATTGTTCATAGGAATGGGGACCTCCACAAGTC
This sequence comes from Glebionis coronaria, assembly GCA_025667525.1. NCBI lineage: Eukaryota > Viridiplantae > Streptophyta > Magnoliopsida > Asterales > Asteraceae > Glebionis > Glebionis coronaria. The sequence continues at coordinate 202,392,247 of CM046879.1, read as the reverse complement.
ACACAAGAAAGAGTAATGGCATGCACATCATTTGAGGAATGATTGCCCATAGAAAGCTTCATCAAGTCATTCATCATTGTTTCTTGCATCTTTTGATAATTTTGCATGAATGTTTGACTTTCCTTTTGAGCTTGAGTAAATGCTTGCATGCATGAAATGAGTTGAGTCTCCAATGGGTTAGAACTTCCTTCTTGAATGACATGGACTCTTTCATCAAATTGTGTGTTTGTTTGAACCATTGCTTTGGTCTCAATGATATCCCAAGCCTCTTGAATGGAGTTAAGAATAATATTCCCTCCCGCGGAAGCATTGAGTGAGTCTTGGTGATGAGGTTTAAGGCCATTGTAGAAAGTATTGATTTGGTGAACTTCATCCAATCCATGGTTAGGGCATCTCCTCAATAACTCTTTAAACTCCTCCCAAGCATCACTAAAGGTTTGACTAGGTTTTTGTTGAAAGCCTATAATTAAGTTCCTCAAAGCCGTGGTCTTAGATGGGGGAAAGAACTTGTTCAAAAACTTAGTTGTGAAACCATCCCATGTGGTGATACTATCGGGTGGTTGTGTGTCTAACCAATGCTTAGCGGGACCCTCTAGTGAAAATTGCACCAATATCAACTTAATAGCATCATGGGGAACTTCATTGTACTTAATGGTATTGCAAAGAGCAAGGAATCTCTTAAGGTGATCATGAGGATTATCATTCTTGTTACCATAGAAAGGTGTGTCTGAAACTAAGTTAATCATAGCCGTTTTTAGCTCAAATGAATTTGCGGGAATGTCAGGAATCTTGATAGCATCGGCATATCTGTTAACATTGGATTGCAAACGTTCCATCAAAGAACGAGTATCAACTCTAGCCATGGCTTCTTGTTGTGGATGAATCAAAGCACGATTCTCGTGATCGGCTTGATGGACGGTGGTGTTCCTACTCTTTCTCTTTTTCTTCCTTTTCGGAGGAAGGGGTTTTACACCAATCGGTATTTGTGCACGCCCGCGAGTGAGCATGCAACTCAATACGAGGAATGAGAGAGAAGCTCTCGTGTGACTTTGAAGAGAAAAGGATTATCCCCTTCGAGTTTCAATATGAAATATCCACAAGAAAATAATAATATACGTATGTACTACTTGGGTGCAAGACCCCCAATGAAGCCTTCCTTCTTAGAATACTCACAAGTGAACGGGGGGTTAGGTGGCGCGAAGCACTTAAGTACCCATTGACCCTTAGATGGCATTTTATTGCACATCGCCTTTCTATTCACTTAATTGTTTGTATTCTTCGAATTGTTGCTTATTGGAAGTATTTATCTATTCTTGCTTTATTTTGTTTGATCGATACACGTGTCAAGGACCGGAACGCCCCTCAACACGGTGTATTGCCTTGGAAATACTTATAGAGAATATGTGAATTGGTTGTTCTTATACGTATACGTATTTACTTATAATAATATATGGAAAATATTTTTGTATTTATGAGTTTTTAAGAGAAAATACTATATGTACATAATAACCAAGAGAATCCAATAATATATATTTTTGGGTGCAATCTCTTAGGAAAAAGATTGCTTTTCGGATTTTTTAATTTGTTTGGTCAATTCTTTAGGAAAAGAATTGTTTTGTTAATTTTTAGTTTTTATATATTTTTTATATTTTTGATTTTTTTATTTGTTTTTTATTTATGATACGTAAAAATAACGTTCACTAGGTGAACGGATCCCAAAAGCCAATGAAAACCGTCAATCTATAGTCTCTCGTAAAGTCAAAGAACCGGCAGCGGCGCCATTTGAAATGTGTATAGTTGAAGTTCGTTTTTCTCAGTTTTTAACAAATTGAAAGTCCTAACAAGATCGAGTTTTTAATTGTTTTTGGTTGGTAAAGTATTTGGATATTCTATAGCTAATTCAAACAAAGTCTTGCTAAAATGAGAAATACAGTCTACTTATACGTAAAACAAAGTGCACAAACCAAGTTTTTATTCAAGTAAAATGCTAAAATTTAAATTCTACAAACTATAAGGACTGAAAATGTAAATTCAATGAATATTAAATGCTAAAAATACAAAGTCAACAAGTCTAGGGACTATATATGTAAAATCAGTAAACTAAATGGACTCAAAGTGAAAACTTATCAAACAAGTAACCAAATTCCAACTAACTTGAAAACTAACTAACCACTTTTTAACAACTCTGAAAATACAAGGACTTAATCTTTGCAAACCCTAATTAGTTGAAAGTTTAGCTAGAGTTAGAAACTATTTAAAACTAAAAGGACTAAAAGGCAATTTTCAAAAGTTTTTAACCAAAAACGGGTTAAGTGACAAAATAAGCTCGTTTGAGCTCGTTTCTTAACCAAATAAGCTCAAACCAATTTCAAACGTCTTAAAACTGAAATTAAGCTAGACCTGTCTGAGGAATTAAGCTGAAACTATCTAGAACTCTTATAAGCAAATCCAAATAAGCTCAAAATAAGCTAACTGATAAGCTAAACATGCACTACTAGATTTTATTAAAGAAACTTGTTAAACAGCTCAAAATAAGAACGGGAAATCTAGTTTCAAGGAAAATGATCCAGTAATAAGCTCTAAATTTGAAAATAAGTTAAAATGAGCTTATTTTGACTTTTGTTGACCAGATTTTTCAAAAAGCTCAAATTCTCAAAACCTATCAAGGAACACTTTCTAAATTGATTTGTGAAATAAAATTAATCAGTTTATGAAGTGGAAATGGAGATATGAGAAATCAGTCCATGTTTTTATCACAGGGAATTGAAAATGCTCAAGTGCTTAATAAAGTGCTTATTTCTCACTCAAAACTAGATACTGTATAACTTCCTTCTACACACTAAAACTTCATATATGAGTGATGATTAAAAGCTGGTTTGAAAGAATTTCATCAAGAAACAAAAATTTGCCAAGCAATTGAAATCATGAACTTTCTGAAAACTTACTTAACAAAAACTGACCCAAACCTTTTTGTGCACCAATTGCCTTTTTGACTAATGAAATGACTAGAAAATGACTGAAAGCTTTATGCTATGACTAGATGACTTAAAATGAACCAGAATTTGCCAATTACTAACACTTAACAAACAACTTGTAAGGTAATCCCAAACACCACTTATCTGATCAATATCAAACTTTTATGAAGAGATTTTAAGCAATTGGTTCAACTAAGTGAAAAGTAATATCAGAACAAGTTTAATAGCTAGATTGAAGTGCAAAGTAACCACAATCAAACAGTACAACAAGCTAAAACTCAATATGACTAGTTAAGCTAATGTGACTGATTAAGCTGAAAAACAAGACAAGTAAAAGGCTAATAAACAAGTTTTAAGCTACAAATAAGCTACTCAAACACTGAAATCAGATCAACTACTAGCTAAACAACTTTTATCATGCAGTCAAATAGGAATTAGCTAGGTATTAAGCATGCAACCAACACTTGAGTGGAACAAAAACTCAAAACATGAAACCTTTTAGCTTAGGCCTCCATTGGGGAGTAGAGAAGCGCTGAGCTTTCTAAGCTAGTGCTAACCTCCACCTTAGCACTAGAAACAACCAAACATCTACAAATCATCAGCTACAATCACCATAATCTCCATTAATGAACCAGAAAAGCTTCAAATCTACTCAAACTTGGACTAGAATGAACTGAACAGGATCAACAGCTACAATCTTCTCAATCAGCTAAACATGATCTAATGGTGATCATAACTAACTAATAACAGCAACAAAGTAACAAGATGCAGGGTATGAACATTAGAATACCAGTGAAGAATTTGGAGGGAAAATTGAACTTTTATTAATTATGGATGAAAAGTGGTTACAAGATTAGTTACAACTACCTAACAGACTCTCAAAAGGTTGTCAAGCTTTTGAGAGTTGTTAACTACAACTATGAACTAAATTAAGAAAGAGAGCTAAAATTCTAGTGTGTGTGTTTTCACACGATCTACATTACAAGAAATGAAGGCTAATCTAGGATATTTATAGAATGCAGATGTGAAGTAGTTGGGGATTGTGACGTGTCAGAACCAATCAAAAGCTTCCACGTGGACAATTCTGCTTAATTGAATTTGCAGGTGAAGAACACTTTTTGGGGATTTTTGATTGAGATGTTGTCATGTTAATTGAGTTGTATGGTTGTATTCCTCTCTAAAAAAACGATCACTTTTCATGTTTATATCATCTTTTGAAACGCATCCTAGCTCAAACCCGTTCCTGGCAAATTTCGTTGAAGAAGATGACACGTGTCCAGTCGTGGTTGGTCTTCAATAGCTCACACGGATTGTTATCCAATTTGGATAAAACTGATTATTGCATGGCGTAATATCATTGGTTGAGAAAGTGTGAGTGCGCAACACTGTTAAGATTTAGTTATTTATTGCTGGCGACGCTAGTGGCCAGGTGGCACTTGAGTTGGCAATCCATGTTTATTGTTTCCTTGCTTCCCATTGGCTGATATTAATTCACACGGATCAAGCACATATAACTTCCAACAAATGGCAGAATTAACCCCTCAACTTTGGCAGTTTGAACTTTTGAGCTATAATCTTTATTTCTTTGACAATTTCAGTCCTTCAACTTGCATTTTAAAACATTTAAGCCCTTTGACTTGGTTAACTTGAGAGTTGACCATGTTTGACTTTGATCTTGACTTTGACAAATTTACACTTTTGGTCCTTCATCTTTGGCAGATTGTCAAGATAGGTCCTTTGTCTTCAAAGTCTTGTCACTTTTGATCCTTCTTTGTCTTTTTCATCCAATTAAGCTTGATTTTTCCTTTGTTTGCTTGAAATTGTATCCTTCTTACCTATTTGCACACAAACACAAAACATACCACATAATTCCGCTTTATAGCACAAAGTTTAGGTATTTTTCTTGTGTTTTAGGGTGATTTGTTGATAAATTGATATGAGTTTTTGCTCATATCAAGGAACTTGCGAAAAGTTCTTGTTCTTAACACGTGAGAGTTAAGACTTTCGCGTTTTAAAGTTCCCTATATAAAAGCCTAGCAAAACTTGACTTAAACACGTTAAGGATACTAGCTAGAGTAAACTTGGATAAGTAAACTCGGGTTGAGTCAAAAGATTCACAACGCTTGAAAATTAAAACCACTTTATTAAAAATTTATTTTAGCTAAGAAAGAAAATAACTATAACAAAGGAAAAACTACTAGGCCAAAATAGATTAAAATTTTTGAAAAAATGTCGAAAAATCAAATTTTCCGGTTAAAATGAGGACAAATTAATGGAAAAGCCCACTTACTTCGATAGAAATCCCCCCTACACTTGATATAAACATTGTCCTCAATGTTTAAGCAAGTGGGAGTAAACTCCCCTACACTTAGGACATTGTGCACGTTGTTTAAATCTTGCTAAGGAAGAGACAACTATACTGATTTCAATGTGAACATATAAGATATGAAATATTGAATCACGACAGTTTAGGATAGAACCGGGAAGACGGGTACACGGGATCACAGTTCGTCAAATGTCATCAAAAGTACTCTTTGAAGCTTTAATCCCTGCACATCATAAGAAACAAGACAACAAACACCTACGGGGCTCCCCTACACTTATTATGAAAACGGTAAAGGATAGATCAACGGGTTGCCTCCCAAGGAGCGCTTGTTTTTGTTAACCGAGTCACGAGCCTGACTCGACCCAGAACTAATTCAAGGGAAACGTGGTGAGGGATGGAATCATCTCATGAGAGATGTCCTCACCAAAGTAAAACTTCACACGCTGGCCATTCACTTTAAAATTAGGGCCATTTGGTTGAGAAAGCTCAATGGTGCCGTAAGGGAAGACTTTGGCGACGGTGAATGGACCAGACCAACGGCTCTTTAGCTTGCCCGAGAAAATCTTCAACCGAGAGTTAGAGTAAAACTTGATCACCAACGTGAAACTCTCGGTTCTTAATCCTTGCATCATGAATGATCTTGGTTTTCTCCTTGTAGATCAATGAATTCTCATAAGCTTCATTCCTCAATTTATTTAGCTTGTTGAGTTGAATCTTCCAAAGATCACCGGCTTTGTTGATATCAATATTGGCCCACTTCAAGGCCCAATACGCCTTATGCTCCAACTCAATAAGGAGGTAGCATGCCTTCCTGTACACAAGACGATATGGAGTGCAACCAATAGGTGTCTTATATGCGGTACGGAACGTCCACAAAGCATCATCTAACTTATCCGCCCACTAGGCACGATGCTCTCCCACAGTATGCTCTAATATTCTCTTCAATCCACGGTTAGAAATCTCGGCTTGACCATTTGTTTGGGGATGATAAGCGGTGGAAAGACGGTGATTGACACCATACTTAGCCATGACTCGAGCAAATTGATCATTGCAAAAATGAGTCCCGCGGTCACTGATGATAGCACGAGGAGCACCAAATCGAGCAAAAAATTGCTTCAGAAAGTTTACAACCACCCTCGCATCGTTCGTAGGGAGAGCCTTTGCTTCAACCCATTTAGATACGTAGTCAACGGCTACGAGGATGTACTTGTTCCCTTTGGATGATGGAAATGGCCCCATAAAGTCGATACCCCATACGTCAAAGATTTCACACTCTTGGATGAAATTTTGAGGCATCTCATCTTTATGTGTGATCTTGCTTGTCTTTGGCAAGCATCACAATGTTTAACCATTTTATGAGCGTCATGATAAATGGAGGGCCAATAGAATCCAGAGTCGAAAACTTTCTTCGCGGTGTAATTAGGACCAAAGTGACCACCGGTGGGTCCTTTATGGCAAGCTTCAAGGATTAGTAACACTGTCGGTCCATCAACACACCAACGAATGACAAGATCCGCACATTGTTTGAAAAGGTAAGGGTCGTCCCAAAAATAGTGTTCAATGTCTTTGAAGAACTTTTTCTTTTGTTGGGAAGTTAACCCTTCCTTGAGAATTCCACCCGCCAAATAGTTTGCAATGTCCGTAAACCATGGGGTTTCATCAAGATTGGAGTTAATAGACATTAAGGCCTCAAGGGGAAAAGAGTCATTAATCTCTTGATTTGGGAGTTCCCCTTGATAAGGATCCTCGATTCTACTAAGATGATCTGCGGCAAGGTTTTCCGCTCCCTTTTTTATCACGAATTTCGATTTTACATTCTTGTAGGAGCAAAACCCAACGAAGAAGACTTGGCTTGGAATCTTGTTTAGTTAACAAGTACTTCAACGCGGAATGATCTGTATACACAATGGTGGTGGAAAGGACAAGATAGGGGCGGAACTTCTCAAAAGCATACACTACAGCTAAAAGCTCTTTTTCGGTAGTGGTATAATGCAATTGAGCCCCCGTCAATGTCTTGCTAGCATAATGGATTGGTTGGAAGTGTTTGTTCACTCTTTGGCCCAAAACCGCTCCAATAGCAAAATCGCTAGCATCACACATCAATTCAAAAGGTAACTCCCAATTAGGGGTAACCAAGACCGGTGCCTTAGTTAATTTATCCTTAAGAAGATTGAAAGATTCAATACACTCTTTAGAAAAGATAAAGGGAGTATCTTTTTCCAAGAGGTGGGTCATCGGACGAGCAATCTTAGAAAAATCTTGAATGAAACGACGATAGAAGCCTGCATGACCAAGGAAACTTCTCACACCCTTCACGGTTGAAGGTGGAGGTAATTTAGCAATCAGTTCAACTTTAGCACGGTCAACTTCAAGACCGGCTTTGGAGATCTTATGACCAAGAACAATACATTCTTTTACCATGAAATGGCATTGTTCCCAATTAAGAATGAGGCGAGTGTCTTCACATCGTTTGGGCATATGTTCTAAATTGGCAAGGCAAGTAGAGAAAGAATCACCATAGACCGAGAAATCATCATAAAAGACTTCCATAGTTTCTTTAACCATGTCATGGAAGATAGCCATCATACACCTTTGGAAAGTCCCAGGAGCATTACATAAGCCGAAAGGCATTCTTTTGTAAGCAAATGTTCCATAAGGACAAGTGAATTTGGTTTTCTCTTGGTCTTTAGGATCGATGGGAATTTGAAAATACCCGGAGAAACCGTCTAAGAAGAATTAATAGTCATTACCCGCTAAACGCTCGAGCATTTGGTCCATGAAAGGAAGAGGAAAATTATCCTTGCGAGTGGTATCATTGAGCTTGCGATAGTCTATGCAAACTCGCCAACCCGTGACAAGTCGAGTAGGGATCAACTCGTTGTTTTCATTGGGAACAACGGTTATTCCGCCTTTCTTAGGCACACAATGGACGGGACTAACCCATGGCGAATCTGAAATAGGGTAAATCATTCCGGCATCTAGAAGTTTGATAACCTCTTTCTTGATGACGTCATGAATTTTTGGATTAACCCTTGTTTGGCTTTGGATTGTGGGTTTAAAGTCATCTTCCATGAGAATTTTATGAGTAAAAAAGTTCGGATCAATTCCGCGGATATCAAAAATTTTCCAAACAACTATTTTCTTATGATTCTTCAGCACATCGATAAGTCGAGATTTTTCTTCTTCTTTCAAGTCCTTTGCGATGATGACAGGTAACTTCTTATTGTCTTCAAGGAAAACGTATTCGAGATGAGACGGTAAATCCTTAAGCTCTAAATCCAGAGGATTGTTGATGGAAGGCGTTTTTAAATTCGGATCATCGATAGAGATTTCCTTAGGAGACAGTGGAGAAATATGGTCCTCATTGAGAAGTTTCTCAAGGTACGAATGTCTTCTTCCCAATTGGTGGGAGAATCGTCATATTGTAAGTCTACATCCCTAAAGTTGCTTCAAATTCTTTCAAAAGGTAATCATTTCCTCCAAATGGAGTCAATGATGGAGCAATAGAGGTAACGGTCTCAACAATGGATAGAGAAGAAGAATCACTTTCACAAGCGTCTTTGAAATGCTCTTCACAAGCCTCATCAAGTACGTCAATGAAATTAACGCTCTCGTATTCAGAAGGTTGCTTAGAAAGTTTACCCATGTTGAAGACGATTTTATCATCACCAACTCTCATGATTAATTCGCTCGCGGCTACATCAATGAGAGTGCGACCGATCCTCAAGAATGGACGTCCAACGATTAATGGAACACGGGGGTCCATTTCGTAGTCGACAACAACGAAATCGGCGGGGAAAGTGAATTTGTCAACTCCAACGAACACATCCTCGGCTATCCCCACCGGATAAGCAACCGATCGGTTAGCTAATTCCAATGTCATACGAGTGGGGACTAGCTCGGGTAAAGATAATTGCTTCCACACGGACAATGGCATAAGATTGATAATCGCACCGAGATCCGCCAAAGCCATACAATTCTCTACACCCGAAAAATTACAAGGAATAAGGAATCGACCGGGATCTCCTAACTTAACCGGAAGTTTTCTCAAAAGAACGGCAGAACAATTCTCATTTAATTGGGTATTCGATGTCGAGCAATTTTTCCTTATCACTTATAAGATCCTTAAACATCTTAGCATATTTAGGCATGTGAGCGAGAGCCTCAGCAAAGGAGACGTTGAAATTCAATTGTTTAAACATTTTAAGAAAGTTAGAAACCTGAATATCATCCTTGTTCTTCAACTTCTCTTTCCTCAACCTTGAGGGATAAGGTATATTGGGTTGAGATGAAGGCTTTGTAATGGAATTCTCACTCACATCCTTGGGTGGTGGAGGGGTAGAAGTAGAAGGTGGAGGAACCGGTTTTGGAACCGAAGGTGTGGTATAAACTTGAGGCATCGGTGGAACATAAGGTGTAGACGAAGGCATAACGGGTGGTATATGACAAGTAGAAGGTGAAGAATGGGAGGTAGAAGTAGAAGGAATCTCGGGTCCTTGGTTAGTTGGGGAAGAAGAAGGTTCTACGATGGTCTTACCGCTCCTAGTAGTGATGGCATTAACGTTGGCCCTAGGATTGGTCACGGTGTTAGAAGGGAGAGCACCTTGGGGTGGGCCTTGGGGATTAATGGCTTGATACATTTGCATATTTTTCTTAACACTCAATTCTTGCATAGCATACATGATTTTCTCATGTTCACTCAACTTATCACTCAACTTTTGAAGAACCACTTCCATTGAAGGTGTATTCGTGTTTTGCCCTTGATTTTGAAAACCTTGGTTTGGATATTGTTGTTGATAAGCGTTGTTATTATTAAAACCTTGGTTAAAGTTGTTATTTTGAAACCCTTGGTTTTGCCCATTAAAAGCCCCTTGATTTTGACCATGAAAATCCCCTTGATTTGAGTTATAATTCCTTTGATTATTAGAAGAACCCCCTTGGTAGTTACTTCTTTGGCCTTGGTTCCTTGGTGGGTATTGTGTGTTGTTTAATTGAGGTGGTGGTGGTCTATTATGGGATTGAAAACCGGGGGAGTCAAATAATTAGTAGATCTATAAGAAATATTGTTAGCCTCCACATTAGGCTTAAGACGCACCCTCTCATTGGTGTTATAGGCATACACTTCTTGGGGAGAGGGGTCATAGACCTTATCACAATTGTAGTAAGAGTGTGGTACACCACAAGTCTCACAAGACTCACCAAGGGTATTAATTTGAGAATTGTTGTTTTTGGCATTGTTAGCGGTTTGTAGAGCAAGTGCTTCAACAATCGAAGTAAGCTTATCAATTCTCTTGTCGGCGTCACTAGTACTAGCACTAGCCACATTAGCCCGAACACTCTTAGTTTGCACTCTATACTTATTCTCAATAATATCCCACACGGCATTAGAAGACTTAACCAAAATTTTACCCCCCGAGGCACTATTTAGTGAATCTTGGTCATTCATGCTTAAACCATTGTAAAAAGTACTAATTTGATGCACTTTTGTAAAACCATGTTGTGGACACTTTCTTAAAAGTTCCTTAAAACGGTCCCAAGATTCACTAAATGTCTCACCGTACTTTTGTTCAAAGTTAATGATTTCATTCCGCAAAGCGGTAGTACGTGAGGGTGGGAAAAAGTAGTTGATGAGTTTGGTTTCTAAATCCGACCACGTAAGAATACTTTGTGGCGGTTCCTTTGCAAGCCAATGCCGGGCTTGTCCCTCTAAGGAGAAAAGAAAAAGTTGCAAGCGAATTACCTCTTGCGAAGCCCCATTATATTTGACCGTATTAGTGAGTTGAAGGAACATTTTGATATGGTCATGAGGATCATCAAGTGTACGCCCCAAGAATGCTTGAGCAGAGACCATTTGAATGAAGCCGGATTTGAGCTCAAAATTGTTGGCTCCAATCTCGGTTAAGACAATAGCATCGGTTTTCCCTCTACTTGCGCTTGCAAAAGCTCGATCATTGGTCGATTGTCCATGGCGACAATAGGTTGAGTTTCGGCTTCGGCTTGAGTTGCTTTCTTCTTACGAGCACGGGTACGCATACACACCTACAAAAGGAAAAGAAAGATAGACAAGAAATATTTTTGGTTTTTTATGTTTTTCTATTTTTTTTGGATTTTTGAACATTTTATATTTTTTAGGATTTTTGAAAATTTTTAAGCAAGAAAAATAACGTTAAAAAATGAACGAATCCCAAAATCCAACGCGTCTCTCACTAAAAACCGTTAATCTTTACGTAAAGAGCCGGCAACGGCGCCATTTAATACAAGAGATTTTGTATGTAAAAAGATTCGTTGTTCCAATCTTTTCGAATTGATTACCAGTTTAAAGTGTGACTCAGTCGTTCTTGGTGGAAAAATAAAGTGGAGTGATTATCTATTTTAAACTAAAAGTAAAAATGAAATTGTAAATGTCGTTTAGTAAAAATGGAAGCTTTAAAAGTTAAACTAAAAATTAAGGCTTACAAATAAATGAAGAAAAATTAAAACTTAAGAAGTAAATTTGAAAATTAAAACTTTGTAAAAATGAAAACTTTAATAAAAATAATTTGAAAAATAAACTAAGTGAAAATGGCGGGAATAATTAAGGTTTGAAAATAAAAACTGAACATAATTCTGAATGCTGATTCTTGATATAGTTCCGAATAACCAATCTCCCACCTAACTCAGAATGACTTGGTGTTTGACCTAATTCGGGAAGAAGAATTATGACATAACTCGGAATATAGATTTTGTACACAGTTCGGAATGCTCTCTCTTGGACCTAATTCGGAATGCCCACTCTAATGTAATTCGGAATGAAGATTTGGACGTAGTTCGGAATGTGCAAGTTATGACTTAGTTCGGAATACCAAAAATCTGATGTAATTCGGAATGAAGTAAATCCAACCTAATTCGGGATCCAAAAATGCATAACCTAACTCAGAATATGGAAACTTGACGTAAGTCGGAATATGGGAACACAAGTAATTCGGAATCCAAAACCTTAAGTAGTTCGGAATGTACAAGTTTTGATGTAACTCGGAATAACCTGGAACTTGATCTAATTCGGAAAAAGAGAATTGAATGTAATTCGGGAAAATGGAAACTTGATGTAGTTCGGAATAAAAGGGTTTTTAAAAAATCCGAACTAAACTAAAATAAGCAAAAACACAATAAGCACTTACCAAAACTTTTACCAAATCAATTTCTAGAAAAAGCTAATAAGACACAATTCAAAAACTTTCAAAAACACTAAATAAGCAAAAATTTAAAATCAACTTTTTTATAAAAATATTAAACTATCAAAATCAACTTATTTTAAAAACTAATAAACATAAAAATTAAGCAATAAGCACCTTAATCTCAAAGCTCTAAACACACCAACTCAATAAGCACAATCAAATAAGCAAAACAATCACATCATCAACAAAATTAAACCAACTACATGATTAATTAAGCAAAATAATAGATTATTAAGAAAGGTAGAATGAGAATTATGAAATAAAATTGATTATATTAAAGATTAATATCAAAGATTACAAGATTAAGATGAAGGTTTGAAAAGCTTGAAAGAAAACTAGAGAGAAGAAAATTAAAACACACTTAAAAATAAAACTAGAAAAATGAACTAACTAACTAACACCCTCTTAATGACACATTAGGAGGGTATATATAGGAGGTGGGGAGGCTAAGTGTTGATGCTTCCTTCTTTCTTCCTTCACGTCTCAACTCGATTTAAATTCTTTGTCTTTCTCGACATCGTCTCGGGATTTGTCGATATAAATTGAACTCGTCTTATAATTTTCTTCTTTAATTAGACTTGGTTCTTCGACTTCATTAAACTTCCATCTTTAGACTTTTTCTTCGATAAATCTTCAGAATAGGCCTTGGACTTCCGTTCTTTTTGCACTCTTGATCTTTTGACTTCGTCTTTTCTCATTTTCTTCGATAAAAGCCCGTGATAGCCTGTGTTTTCTCCCTTTTTCATATTTTTATCCTGAAACACAATAAAAACACAAACCACGCATAATTCCGACTTTTACGACATAAAATACACGTTTTGGTCTTGTTATTATTGGAAATAAGCGGTAGAAGGACAAGTGTTTTCACACTTATTACTAGTCAACAAACTCCTTAAGGTGGAGAAACCATACACAATGTCGCTTATCCAATTTCTGACTCTAAGCTAAAAGTCGAGTCCTAATCTTAGGCAGGACCAATCTACACAACGACGCCCACTTCACCATTTTACGACACAAGGCTAGATGTCGAGTCCTAATCTTAGGTAGGACCAATCTACATAACTTCCAAATTGACACACCAATTTGGATCTACACAACTAAACAACTCTTCACACCTACACAACTACACCACTCTTCACAACTCTTCACACCTACACAACTACACCACTCTTCACAACTACACAACTCTTCACCCTAGTTATGTTTTATGGCCCAACAACAAACCTTGTGTTTTATGGCCTAAACACATAAACCATATAGATCTAAGCACACAACACTTAGATCTATGACTCTAACACTATATCTAAGTATTAACAAACTTGGATCTACATAACTAACACCTAATCCAAGGATACCCATCTCTTGGATCTACTACCCTTACAAACAAATCCAAGTGAACCCAACACTTGGATCTTCTACATATACATAGTAGGAAAACAATAACTTGATCTAGAAGGAGAGATATTCATCATGTTGTGAACCCAACACTTCATGATACTGAAAGTTATCTTCTCTTTGCACTTGAGAGGATGAGAGGATTGAAGGAGAGAATCACATCTTAAACAATTTTAATCTAAGCTAACTAATCAAGGAGTTTGAAGATATTTTTGAAGAAACTGTGCAAAAAGGGTTGAAAGAAAAGCTGGAAATGATCCACTATTTATAGGACACAATGCAACAGCTATAAAGACCCGCGGTTCCTTATCAATAAGGAACTGTGGGTTCCTTTAAGGAACTTTCAACTTGGAGTCCGTGCATTTTTGTCCTTTAGTGGGGATATGCCATCTGGGGTAGTTTATACCCTCAAAGGATATTCCTTTGGCATATGGAATATGCCAAATTCAAATTAAAGAATATTCTTTGGAATATACCTTAGGGAACATTCTTTGGAATATTCCAAATTCAAATTCCCATTTTCTTTTTATTAAAACATTTTCTTAAAAATAAAGTTAATTAAAATCTTTTGTCACATTTGATTAAATGTGAATTTTAAGAAAATATTAATCCTTGATCACTTAGTTAGGTTAATGACATGTTTATTAATAACTTGAGTGATTCATGCCGAATGTGATCTTGGAGGTGTCGAGAGAAGTATACAAATGTATTCTTGAGTGATTACGAGAACCTTAACATTTTACATAATGTATTGCGAGTTATACATTTGTCATCAACAAAACACAAAGAGATTATATCGATAAAACATCGTAATGTTTGCACTAACAATCTCCCCCTTTTTGATGATGACAAACAAGTAAACCGCAACGCATATTAAAATGTATAAGTTACTTGTTTACACTTACTTCTCCCCCTTTTGTCGAATCAAAAAGGTAGTCAACGTCTTTGAAGAAGAGAAGAATCAACGTCGAGAGAGCACATATCCAAAGTGGTAATCATCGATAACACGTCATTTGAAGAAGAGAAGAATTGACGTCACGAGAGCTTGCATCCGAAAGGTAGTCTTTATTTGCAGAAGAAGAGGATCGACTTCGATAGAACATGCATCCAAAAAGATAATCATCCATTGTGGTTGTCGGTTGAGAAGCGAGAATCCAAACCGTAGACCCATAATCTAAAGATATTGAGCTTGCTTCATCCTAGTGAAGTCTTCAATCAACATAGGTTAACCAACTCCATGCATAATAAAATGCTTATCCTCGAGATTCCAAAATTCATTACTTGCAAGAAGTTCGATGAATGAAATTTAAGTGAGTCAACGATCGCAAATGTAATGACTAGAAATCTTGCAAATGCTCCCCCTTGATATGAGATCCCCCTTGCTTGAGGCACTAATGAAGCAAGGATAGTGACAAGCTACAAAGAAGGGTTAGAAAAGTCCTACAAAACAAAGTTAGTGGACAAGAGCATATATGTATAGCAATGTCACCTAAGCGGAATTAGCTTTAAACATCTAGAGTACAAAGAAATAGACTCAAGAGAAAGCTAAAACAATCTTAACTTTTAGAAGTGTCAATAAAAATATGATAAGTTAAGAAAAATAAGAGGGCTATTAGATAAAAAAGAGAACCCAACTTATTTTGGTGACACAAAAAAAAATATAAAAGAGAGAAAAGAAATGTCTAATTTGTTAGGACCATTGTAATAGTTAAATGTAATAGGTAGACTAGGAGGTATGTAGTTCCTCCTGGTCCTAGTAGTAGTAGGAGCAAGTCCTGCTCCCGGTCCTAGTCGAAGTCAAACTTTATTATTTACTTAATATTCTGTTAGGATATGCATGAGATATGTTAGGAAAGGATATGCATATCAGTTTTACACGTTTTCTTTAATGTTGTATTAGGGTTTCCTTGTAGTATAAAAGGAACCTTAGGCAGAAGGGTTAGACACATCTTCACAAAACGTAGTTCTAGTCATTATCAACATTAGAAATCCTTAGAAAGGATCAAGTCTTTATAGTTACTCTGTTCTTCTTTATTATATTTGTATTCTACATTCATATTGTGTATAGAGTCTCTTTGTGATTTGACTTGTGATTACAGAAGTCATTCACCGGTCCTGACAGGCTGCAAGATCTACATCAAGTAGACCCAACAAGTGGTATCAGAGCCTGGGAGGGTCTCTATACAAGAAGAATCAAGTTTTCTTATTACTGACATTTTTTTATCATGTCTGCCTTAACTTCTACTCAAATAGGAGAAGACATCACTCCTAAAATTGTGCAACCTCAGCAGATCCTTGCTACAGTCTCAAACACGAATGGTAAATTCCCTCTTCTGAAAAAGGGTGAATATGAAAACTGGGCAATGAAGATGGAATGGTGGATCACCAATACTGATCAAGATCTTTGGAAGATCATTCTGAATGGTAACAGCAGAAAGCTTACTGGAAGAGACAAGAATGGTAATATTACTCTTCTTGACCCTAAGTCTCATGAAGAAATCATAGCTATTCAGAAGGAGGTCAAAGCAAAGACGATTTTGCTTCAATCTCTTCCTGAAGATAACATGGGTGACTTCTACCATTTGGATGATGCCAGAGAGATCTGGAATGGCATAAAAGCAAGGTTCGGTGGGAATGAGGAGTCAAAGAAAATGCGAAGATCCATGCTAAGAGATGAATTCACAGAATTCAAAATCTCAGAAACTGAAGGTCTACATCAAGGGTATGATAGGTTCCAGAAGATATTGAGCCAGTTGAATCAACTTCGGTCAAAGCCTGATGATGGTGATATTAATGCAAGGTTTCTTAAAGCCTTACCCTACTCATGGAATCAGGTGGTGATCTCTCTCAAAGCCAAAGGTGGGCTTGACTATCTCAACTTTGATGATCTGTTTCATAGGCTCAGAACTTTCGAACCTCATGTGAGAGGATTTTCGAGTGACTCTTTTCCCACTCCTGCTAATTCTGCCTTTGTGAGTTCGATGGCATCTAGTCCCATGTCATATGCAAGTAGCCCAAGCAATACTGTCTCCTCTCAGCATACTGTTCAGCATACTTCTGCTCCTGATCCTACTGCCAAGTCTGGTAGTATGGTAGAAGCCGTTCTTCATTCTTTTGTGGCTGATGTTAATGCTGAACAACAACTTGCTTTTGATGACTTCAAACAGGTTGATAAGCTTGACCTGGATGAAATGGATCTTAAATGGCAGATGGCCATGCTCACTCTTAGGGTTCACAAGTTTGAGAAGAAAGCTGGACGGAAATTTAATTACAACCCTCGGGAGCCAGCAAGATTCGACAGAAGCAAGATTCGATGCTATAACTGCCAGCAACAAGGTCACTTTGCAAGGGAGTGCCCTAGCAAGAGTGATCAGGAGAAGAGCAGGTACTCCGCTTTCAAGGTTCAGGAGATAAAAGATGACAAGAAGGCATTGGTATCTGTTGACTCTATGGTCAACTGGAATGATCATCAGGCTTCTACTCTGGAATCAGCTGAGTCCTCAACTGACGTGTTTGCAATGATTGTTGGGAATCTCTCTGATGCAGAAGAAGCAGACGAGTTTGCCCTTATGGGCATCTCACCTCAGGTACAACATTGTCCTCTTGGTTGTCATGATAAATAGTCAGAATTGTTATCCCAATTTAATGAAGTAAATGATCAAAATGATAAGTATTTTTTAGAGGTTCAAGCCTATAAGGCTTCATTAAACACATTGGAACAACAAAAGAGGTGGTTACAAGATACTCAACGTGCGAATGAGGATAAAATCAGGATACTAAGCATCGATTTAGAAAACACGACAAATATGCTTAAATATACAGAAACAATAAGAGATGCTAGTATCAAAGAAAAAGAGGAGATGCAAGGAAAATTAGATGCTACAATGCTAAGATTTGAAAAATGGCAAAAGGCACCTAAAAATCTTTCAAAATTAATTGATAGTAGAATGTCTGGTAGAAATAAAAGAGGCTTAGGATTTGAAAAATATATTGATTCAGAAGATGTATTTGATTTATCTTTTTCAAGTGTCTTTGATGCCGACAAAGAGGATGAGGGAAAACCTAGTTACAATAGGTTTAAACCAGCAGCAGAAATGCATGCTGTCCCTCCTCCTCTTACTGGAACTTTTATGCCCACTTCATGGCATAATGACTTGGATGGATCACAGATGCTTGAGTCCCCAACAAGTTCTACTAATACTAATGACTTTGTCTCATGTACTTTCAGTGACAAAGCCAGTGACTCTGCATCTAGTGGTTCAAGTGAAGAGTCAAAACCTACAAGTTCCAAGTTGAATGATCATGCTGCTACTGGGAAGTGTGAAGAAAGAGTTGTTGTTTTGTCAAGTGTGTCTGGTCCTAGTTTATTGAGTCCTAGGAAGAATGTTTCTCCTAGAATTGTGTGTAATAAAGTAGGCAGTATGAAACAATCTCATTCTAATAAAAGGTCTTTCAAAACATGTTTTGTTTGTGGCAGTGCCTTTCATTTAATTAAAGATTGTGATTATTATGACACACTTGCTTCTGTTAATCATGCTTTTCCTGCTCCTGGTCCACCAGGAGCTGCCCCATATGCTTCTATAAGACTTAATCCTAGTGCTCAATCGTTTTCTTCTTCTAGAAGGTCCTCTCCTTTAGTTCCTGATCATTGGAAAAACATTGGATTACAAACCACTAGTAATTACTTTAAAAATTTTAATCCAGTTTATCCACATAATATGGACCACACGTATTTTGGTTTGGGAAGTTTGGGAACTGCTGTTAAGCCCTCAGCAGGTTGTCCTTGGTCAAATAACAATACCCATATGATGCATTGGCAACCAAGGAACAACGGTGGATCTCATCAATCTTTTTGGAGCTCTACTAAAGATCCACAAGGCAGGCTCAAACCTGAAAAGGTTTGGGTCCCCTTAAGACACTAACATTTGCATTTTTATTAACTTGTTGTTATAGGTTACTCCATACCAAGATCCTAGTCTAGGCATTGTTGATAGTGGTTGCTCCAGGAGCATGACAGGAAATAAAAGTCTTCTCTCTAACTTTGTACCATTTCATGGAGGCAAGGTCTATTTTGGTGGGGGTGAAGGCAGGATCACAGGCAAAGGAACGCTAAAGACTCCTAATCTAAATTTTGAGCAGGTCTACTATGTGGAAGCACTTCAGCACTTCAACTTGATATCGGTCTCTCAGATTTGTGACAAGAAGCAGTTTGTTCTCTTCACCGATACTGATGCACTTGTGCTTTCCAAAGACTTTCAGCTTCCGGATGACTCACAAGTTCTACTCAGAATCCCGAGAAGACACAATCTCTATAGCATCAAGTTGACTGAAGTCAATCCTTCTGGTCAACTAGCGTGTCTGGTTGCTAAGGCCTCAGAAGATGAAGCCACTCAATGGCATAGAAGGATGGGCCATGTGAACTTCAAGACCATTCACAAACTTGAAAATCTGAACCTGGTCTCTGGTTTACCTCCCAAGTCGTTTAGAAATGATATAAATTGTATTGCTTGCAGCAAAGGTAAACAACACAAAGCATCCTTCAAGGCCATTACTGCTCTTAGTCTTATTACTGAGCCATTGCAGCTACTACACATGGACTTATTTGGTCCTACTTCCATTAGAAGCATTGACCACAAGCAATTCTGTCTGGTGGTAACTGATGGTTATAGCAGTTTTTCGTGGGTGTACTTCATGGCTGCCAAGAGTGAGACCTACTCAATTCTTAGAGATTTCCTTACCCTGATAGAGAACCAGTTGTCCAAGAAAGTTAAAGGTATTCGTTACGAAAATGGAACCGAGTTTAAAAATAAAGACCTCATCGCACTTTGTAATGCTAAGGGCATCAGAAGAGATTATAGTGCAGCGAGGACTCCTCAACAGAATGGTGTGGCAGAAAGAAACAACAGGACACTAATAGAAGCAGCAAGAACTATGCTTGCCGATTCCAAGCTTCCAACCATGTTCTGGACAGAAGCTGTTAATACTGCAAGTTATGTTTTGAATAGGGTTTCTATTACCAATCCTCACAAGAAGACTCCTTATGAGCTTCTCACGGGAAAAGTTCCAAATATTGCTCATTTGAAGCCTTTTGGGTGTCCAGTCACCATTCTGAATACTAGTGATTATTTGGGGAAGTTTGATGGCAAGGCATATGAAGGATACATTGTGGGATATTCAGCTCACTCTCGGGCTTATCGTGTCTACAATCTCCAAGCCAAGCGGATCATTGAAACTATAAATCTCAGGTATTTTGAAGAGAAGTCAAACTTCCAAGGCAAGGGTCCTGAATGGTATTTTGATCTTGATTATCTTAGTGATTCGTTAGGATATTTTCGCTTCAAAACTAGCCATGATGCAGGCCCACAAGTGTTTGCAACTTCTAGTATTGGTGTTCCTACTAATCTTTCTGATTCAGATGATGAGGATGACATTTTTGTGGTTCCATCCTATTCCACCACAGTTTCTCCTACTCCTCCTAGTGATGCAACTCCATTGGATGTACAGGATTCCCAAGTAGCTCTTGACACTCTTCTCAAACAACAACAAGAAGCTACTAAAGCAGCTTCTCAAGGTGGTTTTGAGTTTCCCTTGGTTGAGCCTACTGACAAAGCTGCTCCTGGTACTCCAGCTTCTGTTCCTAGTGCTAGCTTATCACCTACTGGTACTCCGGCTAGTGAGTCTGCTTCCAATACTCGTTTCTCCGGTCCTTCTGATTTGGGGAACCATCAAAAGAAGTCTTCTACCAAGCTGGATGACATTCATAAACAACCAGTAGATGGGATCTTCCACAATGCTTCATATGATGCTGACTTTGTTGGTGATCTCAATAACTTGGCACCAGAAGTGGAGGTCTCTTCCAATCCAGTTTTGCAATCACACAAAGATCATCCTACCACTCAAATCATTGGAGATCCTGGTTCTACTGTCAAGACACGTAGAATGCAGCAGAAGGCCTCGTCTGATCATCATGCTCTTGTGAGCTATATTGAAGATCAAAAGCGTAATAATCATACGGACTTTCAGCACTGTTTGTTTGCTTGTTTTCTTTCTCAGGTGGAACCTCGGTCCGTTTCTCATGCACTTGAGGATCAAAGTTGGGTGGAGGCTATGCAGGAGGAAATGCAGCAATTCTTGTTTCAGAATGTTTGGGTTCTGGTTGACTTACCAGATGGAAAGACAGCTATCAATACCAAATGGATTCTCAAGAACAAGAAGGATGCACAGGGAATTGTCGTAAGTAATAAAGCTAGGCTTGTCGCACAAGGCCACACTCAAATTGAGGGCATTGACTACACTGAATTTTTTGCTCCGGTTGCAAGGATCGAGGCCATTCGTCTGTTTTTGGCTTTTGCTTCTTATGTGGGCTTTACGGTGTTTCAGATGGACGTCAAGAGTGCATTTCTCTATGGCAAAATTGACGAGGAGGTGTATGTTACTCAACCTAAGGGCTTTGTAGATCCACTTCATCCCAAGAAAGTTTACAAGGTGGTCAAGGCTCTTTATGGACTACATCAGGCTCCTAGAGCTTGGTATGAGCGTCTTTCAACTTTCTTGTTAAAGAATGGCTATAGAAGGGGTACTATTGACAAAACACTATTTCTTCGGAGGAACACCAAGGACATTATCCTTGTTCAGGTTTATGTGGACGACATTATCTTTGGTTCTACTAGGAAGGAGTGGTGTGATGAGTTTGAACACTTGATGAAAAGCGAATTTCAGATGAGTGCGATGGGAGAACTTTCTTTCTTCCTTGGTCTTCAGGTCAAGCAACAATCGGATGGGATTTTCATCAGTCAAGATAAATATGTTCATGAGATTCTTCAGAAGTTTGACATGGATCCTCTTAGACCAGCAGCAACTCCTTATGAGGTTGCTAAAATCAAACTTAAGAATGAGCCAGACCCCCCGGTCAATGTTCACATGTACAGGTCTATGATTGGCTCCCTCATGTATTTGACTGCATCACGTCCGGATATCATGTTTGTAGTAAGTGCTTGTTCTAGACACCAGGTGACTCCAACGGTTTCGAACTTAAATGCAGTGAAGAAGATTTTCAAGTATATCAAGGCTCAACCTAAACTGGGCTTATGGTATCCTAGAGAATCACCTTTTGTTCTAGAAGCATATAGTGATAGTGACTATGCTGGTGCTAATAATGACAGAAAGTCTACTACTGGTGGTTGTTAATTTTTGGGTCGTCGACTTATTTCATGGCAATGCAAGAAACAGACAATAGTAGCTACTTCTTCAACAGAAGCTGAATACGTTGCTGCTGCTAGTTGTTGTGGACAAGTTTTGTGGATCCAAAATCAGATGTTGGATTATGGTTTAAATTTTATGAACACCAAAATTTTTATTGACAATCAAAGCACTATTTGCATTGTGAAGAATCCTGTTTTTCATCAGCGAACGAAGCATATTGAAATTCGGCATCATTTTATATGGGATGCCAATGAGAAGAAGCTGATTCAGGTTCTTAAGGTTCATACGGATGATAATGTTGCTGATTTTCTGACTAAAGCATTTGATGGTCCTCGGTTTAACCACTTGGTGGTTCATATTGGGATGGTCAATCCTTGAGGTCTAGGATTGAGGGGAGGCTAAGCCTAAGGGGAGGCTTTGTGTACATATTCGTAGGACAAACTAACGTATTGATAGATTTTAACAACATATTTTATTGGTTCTGGTAGTGTGTGGTACTTCTGGTGGATGATTTTGCTCACTTCTAATGGATATGGTCTTACATGACTAGCTTCTGGTCCTCATTGGTCAGCTTCTAGTCATAATTGGTGGCTTCTGG
This sequence comes from Glebionis coronaria, assembly GCA_025667525.1. Classification (NCBI taxonomy): domain Eukaryota; kingdom Viridiplantae; phylum Streptophyta; class Magnoliopsida; order Asterales; family Asteraceae; genus Glebionis; species Glebionis coronaria. Next base: position 202,369,537 of record CM046879.1, on the reverse strand, counting down.
TGGTTCAAAATCCTTCCTTGTCAAGTGGTGATTGGCTCCTGGTGCTGGTCTGGGACACTGTTCATTCCTTTTGTCCTTTGTTAATCACGTTTTGCTCCTGGTCTGACCATTGTGTGCTTTGACTTTTGGTCAACGCGAACAATCCTGGTATTTACCTTTTTAATTCACTATGGTAAATTGGGAGGTAGTTATTATGTTAAAAAGGGCAAGTGGTTACTATGCAATTATGTATAAATTTGAAAGGACAACCCCCCATTAATAGGGATCAATGAACAGTTACCATTTTCCTTATTTATGGTCAAATTACACCCTTGACTCCATTATTCCAATCAACACACACACAAAACCGCTCCTACTATCTCCACCCTAATCACAATCCTTCTTCCATCAATTAATCAAGATCCATGGCTGCTCTTGCTTACCAACCTGCTCACAACCGAGTTTCTTATCTGGGTGATGGTCCACATCGTGAACATTTTGCTGACATTCTAGATTTTATTGAAGCTTCCAACCTAAGGTTTGCGTTTACTGTATGTCCCACTATTTATGATAGTGTTATTCGTCAATTTTGGGCGTCTGCTCGACTTGTGAATGTGGCTGGTCGTCCACGTGCACTCCATGCTACCATAGATGGACGTGCATACGTGGTGACTGAGGCTTCTATTCGCTCTTCTCTCCATCTTCAGGATGAGGGTGGTGTTGAATCCATCCCCAATTCGGAGGTATTAGAGAGGATGGCTGCTTTAGGATACGAACATGGGGGGAAGTTTAACTTCCAGAAAAATAGGTTTTCCCCCCAATGGAAGCTTCTGGTCCACTTTCTAATCCATTGTACGAGTCCCAAGTCTGGGAGTTGGGATGCTTTCCCTACTCCCTTGGCTACTGGTCTTATTTGCTTAGCCCAGGGTAGAGTTTTTAACTTTTCTCATTATTTATTTGAGGGGATGGTTAGTAATCTATCTAATGCTGGTTCTAGAAAGAAGTTTCTTATGTACCCTAGGTTTATACAACAAATACTGGTTTGCATTCCTTGTGATGGGACTGAGCATGTTCCGTCTAAGCTTACTGCAAAAGTGTATTACAATATGGTCAATGGGTTTACTGGGGAGTGGAGGCCCCTGACTGAGGCCATGTTAGGACTGGCTCAGGGTCCTATGGGTGAGGAGGAGGAGGCTCCTGAGTTTGTTGTGATTGATGATGACCCTATGGAGGAGGAGGCTCCTACTGGTGGTCCTTCTCATGTGGTTGAGGAGGAGCTGGTTGAGGAGGTGGTGGTTGAAAAACCATCCCCCTCCGAGGCTGGTCCTTCTTCAGCACCACACAAGTCTCCATTTGTGGAGACTCCACCTCCAACTCCTGCTCCACACTCGGCTGATAACCCTTTTGGTACTAGTACTCCACAGGTTGACCCATATGTTGCTTCGGGCTCCAATGACGCTTTCCCTGACCCAAGTTCTCTTGGTGGGCAGGCGGAGGAGCCTACTACACTTATGTCTTTACTTGATCTTATGCGCAGGTATCATGAGAGGATGGTTTCATTGGAAGCTGATTTGAACCAACACAGGAAACTTACTCGGGAGTTTGTTCTTCCTTTGGCTGATCGCATCAAAGCTTTGGAAACTCAACAACGGCGCCGAAAGAAGCATGTGATCCATTCAGATTCTGATGAGGAGGGTACGGAGCATGTTGAGGATGGTTTGACATTATTGGCGAAGGCTGCCTTGGCTGATAAAGTGTATGATGATTTGCCGGTTCCTCCGACATCCTCCAGTGTTCCTTCTCCTGGTGCTATTCCCACTCCTATGGATGGTGATTCTGGTCCTGCTGCTGGTTCCAATGCTGGTCCCTCCCATGATTCGAAGGGCAAGGCCCCAATGACTGATGCTCTATCACCATCTCGCAAGCGTACCCGCCGACAACTTGAAGAGGAAATGCTAGGTGAGGAGGCTGCTCTTCGGATTCAAGCCGAGATTGATGAAGCTGATAGGGCTGCTGAAGAAGAGCTTCGAAAGCGGAGGCGTGAACAAATTCAGCACGATACAATGCATTGGAGTGATAGTGATTGGATGCAAGTTTTGACTATTCTCACCAGGGATTATGCTCAGTTTACAGATCTTTTGGGTGACGATGTTGATGAGCACAACTGTATTCCGAGAGCCATGGTATTGATGCGCAAGCACCAGTTGGCTCTTGCTGCACAACTTAGGGAAAAGAGAAAGAACAGACCTTTATCTAGGACTGAGGAGCGCAAGCAGATGCAACATTATGTGAAATATCAGTCTGCTGCTCATTTTAATGCTCCTTGGAAGTGGGACCGGGTTCGGGCTTTAACTTTTGATGAGCTCAAGGAACTTTATGAGCGTATGGTTAAGCGACAAAGTCAACCTATTCCAGAAAGATTTATTTACAATCCTCGTGGTGTGACTTCTTCTTCGCCTGCTGCTTCTACTGGTCCTTCATCTGCTCCTACTCCTGGTTCTGCTGCTAGTCCATCCGGTTATGTTGCTACTTCCGTTGGTACCTCTACTTCTCCTTTGGTTGCTCCTTTGGGTTCTACTGCTGGTCATGCTACCACCACCTTTGCTGCTACCACCACCACTCATGCTTCTACCACCACACCTGTTACCACCACCACCACACATGTTCCAACCACCACCTTTGCTACCACCACCACTACTGCTGCTACACCTGATCTGCCATCTCCATCACCACCGGTTACTGGAACTCAACCAATTCCTACTTCTGCTGCAGCTCCTATTGATCCATTGGGTGGGCAAACTCATGAGTCTACTTCTCCTGCTCCCACTGCTGCTGCTAAGGTTACGGTACAGGTTGAACCCACACCTAGTGATTCCACACCTAGACGTTCGCTTCGCCAGAAACAAGCTCGATGTGTTCGCCGTGGTAAGACAGTCCCTTATGAGAAGCGTGATCCTGAGAATTTGATTGATGCGGCTTTTGACAGTGATTCTGACTTACCTTTGGGAAATAGGACCATTACTGATTACACGGTTGAGCGTTCCACAACTCTTCCTGGTGTGGTATCCCATAGAATTACTTTGAGTGATGGGTCTGTGCGCTTGGCTTCGGGTTTGCAGGGTGCGTTATCGTGGGCTGACCGTATGGATCTTATGGCGTTATATGGATTAGTGGATTCTAGCATGCCTTTTGACCCCATGGCTGTGTCTTCATGGCCTGGTCCGCGTATCTGGGCTGATCTTAAGCTGATGTTGGATGCCCCTCCTAATGCTCCTGTTTCGGGCATATGGAAGGATCAGATGCAATGGGTGATTCAGCGCTGGAAGTTATATGCAGGATGTGGTGTGCATATGGTGGAATTAGAATCTGGTCATATGGTTTTTATGCTGACTGATGTGGATTATCCTTTGACAATTTCTTCGATGGAGGCGATGTTGGCTACTCATTTGCAAATTTCCACTGCTCCATCAGGGAACGAGTCCTCTATGGCCACGGCGTTGGTGGAAGGTATTCAAGCGCGTTTGCTAGCAGATAAGAAGGCTGCTTCTGGTTTGTGATGTGATTGGGTTGTAAGTGTTTATGTTTAGTATTTTTGTTCATTTGTTCATATTATCATTCTTTTCACCAGTATGTAAAGTTATTGGTGAATTTCATTCTTTTTAGTTAAAATTAAAAATAAAAAAAATAAAAAAAACTTTTTATATAATATCTGCTTATACTTTTAACACATATTGGATTTTATACTTGTGAATATGATACCCCTTGCTGCTTCATACTATGGGTTCTGGTTACTGAGTTGTGCTTGTACTGGTTCTTGGTTTCACTTGGTGTTGGACTTGGTCCTCACAACAAATGGTTCTCAACTTACCATGTCTAATCGACAAGAAAAAGTTGATTCACCTTGAGGGTACGGCTCCTGGTGCGATTCTCAAATCCGTTGATGGTTGCCAGGTTACCCAAAATTGGATGGTTTTCACTTGCCATAGTCTTAGACTGAAAAGTGGCTAATCCAAGGGGGTACGGCTCTTGGTAAAGATCTTATCAAATCCGTTGATAGCTGAAATAGCTTGCTTAAAGCTATAGGGTTTTCAACTCACCGATGCTTTATTGCTGAGAGTTGGCGAGTCCAGAGGGGTACGGCTTCTGGTAAAGACGTATCAAATCCGTTGACGGCTGTGATGGTTTGCCTAAAATCATCAGGGTACTCCCACTCACCATTGATTCACGTTCTAAGAGTTGGGCTGGGTTCTAGTCTCCCAGGGTGATGCTTATTCCACCAGAATGACTGGCTAGCCCAAGAGCAAGCAGCTACTTGGTAAAGGCTCATCAAATCTGCTCATGCTGCTAAAAAGATTCAACACGATGCTGATTTGTTCCAAGCTTTGGAGAAGCTTCTAGTGTTTCATGTTGCAGCGGTTACTCTGATTCTTATCTTGCTGATGCTGCTATTTGTTTTGCTGATACAATCCTCGGGCTTTATTTGCACGTTTTCTAGGAAACTTGAACTCAACAGGTCAAATTCAAGTTTAGGGGAGGATTGTTAGGACCATTGTAATAGTTAAATGTAATAGGTAGACTAGGAGGTATGTAGTTTCTCCTGGTCCTAGTAGTAGTAGGAGCAAGTCCTGCTCCTGGTCCTAGTCGAAGTCAAACTTTATTATTTACTTAATATTCTGTTAGGATATGCATGAGATATGTTAGGAAAGGATATGCATATCAGTTTTACACGTTTTCTTTAATGTTGTATTAGGGTTTCCTTGTAGTATAAAAGGAACCTTAGGCAGAAGGGTTAGACACATCTTCACAAAACGTAGTTCTAGTCATTATCAATATTAGAAATCCTTAGAAAGGATCAAGTCTTTATAGTTACTCTGTTCTTCTTTATTATATTTGTATTCTACATTCATATTGTGTATAGAGTCTCTTTGTGATTTGACTTGTGATTATAGAAGTCATTCACCGGTCCTGACAGGCTGCAAGATCTACATCAAGTAGACCCAACACAATTTATAAAAAGAGAAAATATTGTCGAGAGGACATACTCCACTTTAATATCATGGCAAAAATACCAAACTAAAGAGAGTATGAAATGGACAATAAAACAATCCCACATAGTCGAAAAGAGAGAAAGAATGACTATGATGGAAAAAGAAAATAAGGACGATAAACAAGTTGTTTGCACAAACAAGGACAAGCATTAAAGAAAGAAGTATGCACGCGATGATCAATCTAAAAAAATAAAAAGTCCAAGGAGAAGATTTTGACAAGATCAAATCACAATTGATGGAATAGAGGTAGAGAAGAAACATCCATAACAATTGTAATGATAATATGTCAAAGGTTAGAAGCTTAGAATTTTTGGAATCACCCAAGAAAATTCAAGATTTAACCAGGATCCTCTCAAAAGGTTAAAAGTTTAGAATTGTTGGAATCACCCAATTCAATTGTAAATTTTAACCGCAATCAATTATCAACAACGAGAAAAACGAAAAATATCAAAACAAAGATATTTTTTACCTTAAAAATAATTTCTTTAGAAAGCTCCAAAAGCTTTAAGTCGGGAATCAAGGTACAAAAAATAAAGAAAAACCAAAAGCGAGGATAAATCGATGCTTAAGAAAAATACTAGATATAAGACATAATAGGCAAGGATGCTTATGAATGTCGACACCAAAAAGATGACTCAATGATATAGAGAAAGAGATCAAATAAGCCAAATGATAAGTGTAGTAAATACGTCTTTTAGGAAAAAGAACGTATAAGTGCGGCAAGTATTAAACTTGACGATTTAATGAAAAACCGACAAATCGAATAAATTCCAAGTTCGTTCTCGAAGGAGGTGTGTGGATTAATGTGTCAATATATAAAATAACAATGTTTGGATTAGTGACGTTTTTGGTTGAGAAGAGAAAAAATTAAAGACGAGCTACGACTACGTTTAAACTACGACGAATTAACGTAAAACGCGAACGTAAATACGTAAAACGTGACGAAATTAAAAATAAATCCTAAAAATTAATTAAAAGATTAATCTAAGTCTTAAATAATATAAATAAGAATAAAAATCCAACAAATATATTTTAAAACCTTTTATTAATTAAATATTCAATTTTTAATGCTAATTAAAGCCCAAAAATTAAATATAATTAACAAAATGCCCAAAATATTAATTTATTGAACTAATAACTAACTTATATTATTTAAAGACTAAAAACTATTTTTCTTAAATTTTAAAAACTATTTTTCTATTTTTAAGTGACTTCAAACTATTTTTAAACTAATGAAAACTAAAATAATTATTAAAAATAATAAAATAATGCCAAAATTAATTGACCAATTTTAAAAATCCTAAAATACTCTAATGAACAGGAGAAAATTAAAAAAGTTTGAAAAATGTAAAATTTTACACTAAAAGACAAAACAGTTTATTAAATAAACCCTAATTAAACTAAATTAATTATAAAAAATAATTAAAAAAGTGAACAGTGACTAATTTTTATACTAAAAATCTTAAATTAATTTTCTAAACCTAGGAAAAATTTTAAAACAGAAAAAAAATAACTTTTTACCACTAAAAGACAAAAAAACAGAATATTAAAAAGTAATTAAAAATGCTAAATAATCTAAAAAATACAAAATGAACAGTAGAATAAAAATAAATTATACTAAAAAATGAAGAATTAAAAAAGAAAAATATAGAAAAAAGAATGGAATTCTAACTCCTATTTAAAGGCACTAAAGACAAAAATCTTAGAAAACTGATGGTGACACTTTTGGACTTTTGTCCTTTTGCTCAGCAGTGGGAATTCTTAACAAAGACAGTGGGAACTGAGTTCCCACTGGTGATGCAAAAAAAACGGGCTATGAACTTTTGATGCTTGGATTTTGCTTGTTACTTGGTATCTTTTGGAAACAAGGGCACCCCTACACTCAGTGGAGTGTAGGGAGTCAATTTATAGCCAAAAATACACAGGCACAGTACAATAATCACACAAGAATGAGCAAAGATGAGTTGCTGATCTAACCTAGGGGGCTGTGGGGGGGCTTAGGCTAATCTAGGTGCACTAGGGTGAGTTTCAAGAGCTCATATCTTGCATACAAGTCAAACAAAACAAATAAAAACTATCTCTAATCCTATATTACCCTATTATCTAACAGCTTGCACAAGTGATGGTCTAAATTAAGCTAAAACAAGCAGTTTAAGGCACTTAACAGATTTTTACCTATGAAAACTCATTGTGCACATATAATAAGCTTAAAAAGCTATGAAACCTGAAGCAATCTACCTAATATATCCTATTCCTACCTATAGAGTGAGTCTAATTTATTTTTAGCCAAGATTTTCCACAAAATCCTAGCCTAATCTGCAAAACCAAACACACCCTTAAATTCTGCTAACACTAATTAACACACTAAAATCTCCTAAAAATCAATCCAACTGATTTCTAACTATCTAATCATGCAAATAAACTGAAATAAAACACAATTAAACAAGAAAAATAACATATAGCATTCAAACAAAAGAAATCACATAAATGTTCACATAAAGTTCAAAAAATGAGAAAAGAGGTTCAAGCCTTACTTATGGGGCTGATGCCTTTCTTAAATCGTCTATTTGAACTTATGGAGGGCTTATGCAAGTTTGCTGTGAGTTGTTGATGTAGAGAAAGAAAGTGTGGGGACCACAGCAGTCCCAAACACACTCTAAATATCTTCAATGTGAAAAATGAGAGGAGAAGGATGGAGAGTTGCTTGCTGTTGAAACCTGCCAAGTCAAAAACAACAAAAGTGAACTTGTACACGGGCTAATAAGCTAGAAGCATGGCTTATTGGTCAAACCAGCTCATGGCTTATAGCTATAAAAAAAACTGAACCTTTTGAAACTGATAATTGTTTTCTTTTCTCCCAAATCTTGAAACTTTTAACACTACAATAACCACTAAAATGGGTCTGAAATCACACACACACATCCACTTTCACTTCCATGTGTGTGGATTTCAGAAACTTTGGAAATAGAACTAGTGAACCAACTTCTCAAATCCGGATTAAAAACTTACACTACTATTTTTTAAAAAAGAATGAAATTTACTGATTAAACTAACACAAGAAATAACAATTGGAACTCAGAATCATTGCACAAGTTTTAAATGTTTCATTATCATTACTTTATAAAAAAAAAGTACAATAAAACTGGAACGAAGAATATATGGGTACAAACCACCCATATATATAGTACTCTATGGACTATTCTAGATAAACAATAAAAAATTGCAACATCAAAAACCCTAGCTATGGAAATTCCTGGTTTGCCCTTTGCTTGAATCTTGAAACTTGGTCAATTTGCCCATGTGATATGACAGCTGGTACTTTTGATCTTGGATCGTTAATTTGGTACTTGGGGACCAAGATTTTGCTTTGAGCCGTTGATGGAGTCAAGATATGCCATTTTTGCCTTCTTTGGTTAGACAGGGGAACACGGGGGCCCACTTTGGAGTCACGGGAGAATGTGTTTTTTGGTGGGTTGTGGTTATGGGGGACTTAATTACTTTTCTGGAAATGGGTGAGGTTAATTATGGAGGGATTAAGAAACGGGGAGATTAGGGTTCATAACCGGGATTAGGGGAATTAGGGAAAGATGGGTGAACAGTTCTTGTTTGGCGCCTAATTTTAATATACTTAATCCGGTTTAAAAAAGTTTAAGTGGGGGTTGATTGGGTAATTGACTTGGGCCGGTTTTGGGTATGGGTAGCGGGCTGGTCGGGTATAAGGGTGGGTTTGGGTAGGGTAAATGGATTTGGGTGGTACCCGGGTGACGTGGCAAGGGCTGAGTGGCTAGTGGGGTTTGGTTGTCTTGGCAAAAATGCCCCCTGCATTCCCAACTTGTTGTCTTTTTAACTCAATCAGCCATAACTTCATTTTCTCCTTATAACAAGTTTGGCAACTTGCTATTTTTGACCCAAAGTATAACAAAACTTGTATCAAGGATTAATTATGTAATTAATGCATTCTTCAAGGGCCAAATGAGTATATAATTGAAATATTAGGGACCCAATGTGTAATTTGAGTGTTCACAAGGGTATAATATGACAAGTCTTCCAAAGTAGAGGGGCCAATCTTGCTATTCTTCAAACTTCAAGGACTTCAAAGGAAATTCAAAACTTGGGCCCGGTTCTTTGTGCGGCTTCGTTTCCCGTGTTCGTTTTTGCTTGATTCTTGTAATCTTTTGGTGAATTCACGATATCCATACCTAAAATACACAATGAACAAACATAGGCACATATATGGGTATTTTGACAATATTTTAAGCGTTTTAAGCCCGATTTGGACGATGAGACTATGTATAAATACAGTCTCATCACTCCCCCATACTAAACCATTGCCGTGTCCCCACGCAATGCTAGAATTAAGTATCGTAGCACTTCCAAAATTCATTTTATGATGACATTTATTGAAGACATAAACTTAAATAAACTACTACACGCGTTTTAGACATAATGTATTGTTTTCATCACGATTAAGTGACTTTTGGGATCATAGAACAAGAACACGCGAATGCTTCGTTAGAAATAATTTCTTCGTCCTCGATTTTCACCCAATTCCATGCTAAGTGTGTAACGAGATCATTGTTATTATAAGTTAGCAACACGAACACATCTCATGAGTGTTAATTATGAACCTAAACTCCCTTATTCCTAATTGGTATCTCTTATATTTTATTTTGTCTTAATGATCACGAGGATACATCATCGACTTATGCGGGAAGAGAGATTAAGTCTAAAAATAGAAACTTAACGGTGTAACCAAAATCATCAAATCAATAATTCATCCTAATAGACAACGATGTCAAAAAATTAAGTCAACAAGAAGGATCGATAAACACGGTTTTATAACGGTTTTGAACATGAGACTTATTACCAAGACTTTTATACGCCCCCTAACGGAAGGGCCTTATTATCTTTGGTTTACCTCCATCTTTTATTCAACTTCGCCATGAAGCTTTTATTATGACTTCGGTCTTGCCTTGCCTTTTATTATCCGCCTCATCGGTGGTTTTATTAGCCAAAGACGTATATCCTCACGCTAGAGCGAATTTTGGATCTTTAAAGCTTCGAAGATTAAGGCTTGATTCACTTTCAATTTGGGCATAGATTTTTCGGCCTTGTGAGCTTCAAATTTTTGCTTAATTTAGGTGAACACTTGAAATCTTATTATTAGGTGAAGCTTTCGATTATTCGGGTGCCAATACTTCAAAACCGTGACGCTGGCGATACCTTAATGTTTTCCCAATTTAATTACATGGAAGCTACCAAAACAAATTAGAAACCCAACAATAGTGACTAAACCGCCAAATCAATATTTATTAACAATTTATTATGCAAAAGCGTTGGGAGAATAAGCTAATAATTACTACACATGAGATCGTGACGATTACGAGACTTATAAATAACTCTATCATTTCTCATCCTCATTTAAGAGACTTAGCCTAAAAAGTTAAGGAATCGAAGCTAAGTGCTCAACACGCACGGTCGAGTCAAAAATTACTCTCGTTCTCACCATCGGAAAACCTACATTCGTGTCTTAAACACATATGAAAAACAAGAAAAATTTTAAAATTTGGCCATTTTTAGCCTTATTTGCAACAAAACGATAACAAAAGATGAAGTTTGGATAGCGTGGTGACGTAAGCAAGGTGAAGTATCTACTCACCCCCCCATACTAAAACTAAACATTGTCCTCAATGTTTCGAGTCTAGGGGTGTAAACACCCCCATACTAGAGACGAAGTCGAATGCTTAATCTCGAGCATGGAAAGGGTAAAACGAATAACCTAAAAGCCGTTTATGAATTATGCTAATAAGATAAACGTTAGAACATAAAAGGATATCATCGAATATCGGAATCTCCAAAGCCAACGATCGAAGCTCGAGTGATCCATAAAATGAACACGAGAGGCTTCAATGGTGTCGATGAACCTAATGAATCACAATCACAAACAACCACGAAACAAAGGTAGGAAGAGCACAAGTCCCCTCGTTACGTTAAACTAAGAAAGCGATAATATGTACAAGGATAAGCATGAGAATCCCCCACGAGGCACCTTGTTTTTGATAACCGAGTCAAAAGCTCGACTCGAATCCCCATAAATGTGATCATTTAGGGATAATCTTGGTTTGGTCATTTTTAGTGGGGCTTACATGATAAACAAGGCCCAAAAGTACGTGGAGTACTTTAAAAACCCGATAAACGTATACCGGGGTCAAAGATAGCGTCCTCGTTTTCGGATGAAAGACGAAACAACGCTACTTCAACACAAACCCCAATGGGGTAGAAGAAAAGAGATAAGAAGTAGAAAGGTGGGGCAATGGGTAAGGCAAACTTATGAGCTACTCGAGGTAGACTCACACCAAGCAAATATATATGATTTCCATTTATTGCATCGGTGGAAGACCGAGATTTCCCTTTACAAGCAATTCCGGGATCGTAAATCTCGTCCTCGATGGAGAAATGCGAGGGAACATTTGGGGCTTCCCCCACACTAAAACCACACACACCATCGTCAAAAGGAGTAGACGAGGTGGTAGCACTCATAAAACGCGGTGATGACGGAGTTAAACATGTAGAAAAATCTTTTAAAATATTTTTAAAATCTTTTCCTTTTTCATCGTTCAAAAACTCTTTATGAAAACCCGATTTGATAATGTCGAAAATATTTGGCGTGTCAAATTCAAAATTAGTCGCGCTAAAAATCCTCATATTTAAGTCCTTGGTGGGAGGGGGTGGCGGATTATATAAGTTCTCAAAACGTTTGTCAATAAAGAACACCGCCCCCTCGGGGTCAACATACTCGTCATCCTCATGAACGTCGATCTCATCGATTTCTTCATCAAAGATAGGCTTGTCAAACCAAGGTTTGTCATTCCCCTCCTTGAGTATCTTAGAAACTCTCTCGAAGAGATCACGATCAAGCACGAAACCATCATTCTTTTGTGGGGATCGTTGATAAGTTAGATCCTCACGAATGTGGTAAACGTCATTCTCAAATGAGGAGTGTTGATTAGGTAACTCCTCGAGAATGGGATTTTTAGTGGTCACATGAGTTGGCTCGTCATCGAAAATAAGACGTTCCAACTCATTAAGTTCATCCTCGATCTTGGAAAGGTCGACCTCACTCGTAGGTGGAAGTGAAGGCATGAGAGCTAGCTCTCGTTCAATGATTTCTTCAATCTCGGGATCAAACTCATAATCATCGTACTTCACATGTTTCTTCTTAGGAGAATCAAAAATTGCATGTGGATGTCGAAGTACGTGATCAAGCTCGGCAAAATCGCCATCGTCATCGTCAAAGAAAGAGTCGATGTGAGCACTCACAACCATGGACTTACAAGTCAAATGACTATGCTTAGGTGACTTTTCTAAGACGAGAGGATCGATGTCGATAAACCCTCTAGCCTCAACGGGTGTTGGGCTAGGCAAAGGAGGCACTTCGATGGAGTTAGAAGTTGAAGCCTCAAAGTCATGGTCCTTCGAAGGTGGTGAAGACGAATCCATTTTGGTCATTGTCGTGATGGCATTAACGTCACCCTTCGGAATTGGTGTTTCACTTGTTTCGCTAAAAACATCCCAAAGTGAGTTTTCATCCATAAATTTACACATACCCTTTTGAATTAGGTACACGTATTCTTTGTCATTAAAATCATCATCCTTAAAACCGTTTTTCTTAATTCTTTCAAAACATGCATCAAGCTTCATTCTTTCCGCTAAAGTAAACATTTTGAAATCATTAGAATTTGAATCATTAGGTTTTGAAACCTCGGTTTTTTTATTCTCATAAAATCCTTGGGATTTTCTAGCGAAAAAGTCTATTTTCTCATCCCCATATCTCATAGTAAGTCTCCCCTCGTGAACGTCGATTACGGTTCGAGCCGTCGATAAGAATGGTCGGCCTAAAATAATGGGACATTTAGGGTCACACTCGTAATTGGATATAACGAAATCCGCGGGAAAAACAAACTTTCCCAATCCTAACATAGACATCCTCGGCTATTCCAATTGGTATTAAAGGTGTACAATTTGCAAGCTCGATTGTCATGTTCGTGGGGGTAAGCGAAGGCAATCTCATCAATTTCCAAAGAGAATGAGGCATGAGATTGATGCTAGCACCTAAATCGGCAAGGGCTAAACATCCCTCAATCTCGGAAAAATCACAAGGTAGTAGAAATTGGCCCGGATCCTTTTCCTTTCTCGGCATACGCCTTTTGGGTTTTTTAAGAAGGATCGAAGCACAAGTTTCTTCAAGGGTTACTTTGGTAAGGTCGACAAAGCTCTCTTTTTGAACCGTGGATGGAAATTGAGGTACACGAGGATGTGCACTCCTTTCCTTGGTCGCCACGTTCACCCCATCGACTTTAGAACAAGAAGACGTCTTAGAAGTCGAGGGTTGAGAGGGATAAACAACACGGAATCCTTCAAGGTTAGGGGTAATCACACGACCTTTCTCACGAGACGAGGCGGCTTTACATTGTTCTTTCGGATTTGCTACGGTGTCACTAGGTAATGAACTTGATGACGAACCCGAGGCCTTGTTCATTATAGCCGAAAACATCTTTTTAATATCAATTTACCCTTGCTCAATCTTCGTGTTTTGTAATTTCAAAGTATTAGAAAAGTCATTTTTCAAAGTACCAATTTCTCCCTCTAATCGTCTCATATTAGCCTCATTCGTTTTCATGTAATTTTGAAAATCGTTTGACGAACTATTTTGATTAGAATTAAAGTTCCCTTGGTTTTGATTGTTTCTTTGAAAATTTCCTTGATTACCACTTGAAAAATTGTTTCCTTGATTGTTATCTCGATTTGCCAAGTTATATTACGACCTTGATTATAACCTCCTTGATTTTGATTCGAAAAATTTCCTTGTTGATTATTTCCATGAAAATTGTTTCGGTTTTGATTAAAATTGTTGCCTTGGTTATAATTGCCTTGTTGTGATGGACCGGCGTTATTTTGATTTTGATTAGAAAAATTGTTGTTTAACGCACTCACATTCGACGTTTGGCAATCCGTAGCCGCACACTTGTAATAATTATGAGGTCCACCACAAAACGTACACGAAACCTCAACCGCTTTCACCGTAGCGGGAGCGTCTTTCTTTTGCATCTCAATGAGATAAGACATAAACACATTCGTAAGCTTGTCGACTTTCGCATCAACTCTCTCAATGTCGCGATTAGAACTACTAACATTGGCGACATTGGCAACACTCGGTGCATTGCGGAGTTGGTAAACCTTGGATCGGTTTTCGATAATTATCAAAGCTTCTCTCGGAGTCTTACACAAAAAGTTGCCACCGGCGGCGGAATTCAACGAGTCTTGTTCGTGAAAATTAAGACCGTTGTAAAACGTATCGATTTGGTGCAACTCGGAAAAACCATGGTGAGGACATTGCCTAAGCAATTCCTTAAAACGATCCCACGCGTCTCTAAAAGATTCATTCGATTTTTGCTCAAATTTCGTAATCTCGTTTTTGAAAAACGTTGTCTTAGACGGTGGGAAAAAATAATTAACGAACTTGGAAACGAGATCCTTCCACGTAGTTATCGAATTAGGTGGCTCTTTCTCATACCAATCCTTGGCGGCACCATCGAGCGAGTACGGAAAAAGCATAAGCTTGACGACATCGGTGTCGACGTTCTTAAACTTGCTCGTGGCCAAAAGACGATCAAAATTCCGAATATGGTCGTGAGGATTGTCGGCTTCACGACCTCGAAACTTCGTAGCTTGGATCAACGAAAGCATTCCGCTCTTAATCTCAAAATTCTCCGCCTCGATAGCGGGAATTACGATCGCGTCTCCATAACCCTCGGTGGGCGCTTGGAGCAATTCCATCATAGAACGATTGTCGGCCATCTCCTCTACGGTCTCTTCAACAACGATATTAAGAACGTCGGTTTCTAATTCTCGCCTACGTCGTCGATTCCTTCGATTACGATTGCGTCGATTCGAAGCTTCGCTAGAATTGGAATAATCCTTCGATCGAGTGCGCGTGCACTAAGCGTAGAATGGGTGGTAGCAAAGAAGATTCTTTTTGCGGCTTTTCGATTTTTTCAATTTTTTTGGTTTTTGATTGGTTTTTTAATTTTTTTGGATTTTTGAATGTATTACGTAGACACAAATCTACAAATCTCTCCTCGAATCGACTTTCTCGATTAAAGGAGCCTCAAAGAATGAAAACGATCACGTGGAGTGAACGTTCTCGATGACTTTAGAACGTTGGTGGAACACCAAAACGTTCAAGAGGGTTTAATCTTGAAAACACAAGCAAATATAGTATACGTAGATAATACTTGGGCGGCAAACCCTCGATTTGCCTTCTTTCTCAAAACACGCACAAGCAAGCGGAGGAAACGAGGCGGCGCGAAGCACTTAAGAACCTTTTTCCTTTAGGTCGTGAAATACAACCGCCTTATACCCACCTTATAGTTTGTGTTAATTGAAATCAAGCCTCACGAAAGTATTTATCTATTTTGCCTTTAAACTTTTGCTTTAGATTCGAATACAATGATCGAGTGATGAAATCCCGAATCAAGGTTGTGATTTCTCACGTATTTGGAGTACTTGTATCTTTATTGTTCTTACGTAGTACAATATAGTAATAATAATATTCACAAAAAAAACGAAAACCAATATATCTACAATATAGTAAAATGATTGATTTGTGTTTAGTTTAGGAAAATTAAACACGATTTATTTGGATACTATAATATAATAGAGAAAAATAACAAAAATGAGTATGTACTATATTCACGCTTTCCAAAAAATGAAAAGCAAAAACGCACTACTCACACAAACACGATACTAATAATGGCACACTAAACACCTCCCCGGCAGCGGCGCCAAATGATAAGTGTAGTAAATACGTCTTTTAGGAAAAAGAACGTATAAGTGCGGCAAGTATTAAACTTGACGATTTAATGAAAAACCGACAAATCGAATAAATTCCAAGTTCGTTCTCGAAGGAGGTGTGTGGATTAATGTGCCAATATATAAAATAACAATGTTTGGATTAGTGACGTTTTTGGTTGAGAAGAGAAAAAATTAAAGACGAGCTACGACTACGTTTAAACTACGACGAATTAACGTAAAACGCGAACGTAAATACGTAAAACGTGACGAAATTAAAAATAAATCCTAAAAATTAATTAAAAGATTAATCTAAGTCTTAAATAATATAAATAAGAATAAAAATCCAACAAATATATTTTAAAACCTTTTATTAATTAAATATTCAATTTTTAATGCTAATTAAAGCCCAAAAATTAAATATAATTAAAAAAATGCCCAAAATATTAATTTATTGAACTAATAACTAACTTATATTATTTAAAGACTAAAAACTATTTTTCTTAAATTTAAAAAACTATTTTTCTATTTTTAAGTGACTTCAAACTATTTTTAAACTAATTAAAACTAAAATAATTATTAAAAATAATAAAATAATGCCAAAATTAATTGACCAATTTTAAAAATCCTAAAATACTCTAATGAACAGGAGAAAATTAAAAAAGTTTGAAAAATGTAAAATTTTACACTAAAAGACAAAATAGTTTATTAAATAAACCCTAATTAAACTAAATTAATTATAAAAAATAATTAAAAAAGTGAACAGTGACTAATTTTTATACTAAAAATCTTAAATTAATTTTCTAAACCTAGGAAAAATTTTAAAACAGAAAAAAAAATAACTTTTTACCACTAAAAGACAAAAAAACCGAATATTAAAAAGTAATTAAAAATGCTAAATAATCTAAAAAATATAAAATGAACAGTAGAATAAAAATAAATTATACTAAAAAATGAAGAATTAAAAAAGAAAAATATAGAAAAAAGAATGGAATTCTAACTCCTATTTAAAGGCACTAAAGACAAAAATCTTAGAAAACTGATGGTGACACTTTTGGACTTTTGTCCTTTTGCTCAGCAGTGGGAATTCTTAACAAAGACAGTGGGAACTGAGTTCCCACTGGTGATGTAAAAAAAATGGGCTATGAACTTTTGATGCTTGGATTTTGCTTGTTACTTGGTATCTTTTGGAAACAAGGGCACCCCTACACTCAGTGGAGTGTAGGGAGTCAATTTATAGCAAAAAATACACAGGCACAGTACAATAATCACACAAGAATGAGCAAAGATGAGTTGCTGATCTAACCTAGGGGGCTGTGGGGGGCTTAGGCTAATCTAGGTGCACTAGGGTGAGTTTCAAGAGCTCATATCTTGCATACAAGTCAAACAAAACAAATAAAAACTATCTCTAATCCTATATTACCCTATTATCTAACAGCTTGCACAAGTGATGGTCTAAATTAAGCTAAAACAAGCAGTTTAAGGCACTTAACAGATTTTTACCTATGAAAACTCATTGTGCACATATAATAAGCTTAAAAAGCTATGAAACCTGAAGCAATCTACCTAATATATCCTATTACTACCTATAGAGTGAGTCTAATTTATTTTTAGCCAAGATTTTCCACAAAATCCTAGCCTAATCTGCAAAACCAAACACACCCTTAAATTCTGCTAACACTAATTAACACACTAAAATCTCCTAAAAATCAATCCAACTGATTTCTAACTATCTAATCATGCAAATAAACTGAAATAAAACACAATTAAACAAGAAAAATAACATATAGCATTCAAACAAAAGAAATCACATAAATGTTCACATAAAGTTCAAAAAATGAGAAAAGAGGTTCAAGCCTTACTTATGGGGCTGATGCCTTTCTTAAATCGTCTATTTGAACTTATGGAGGGCTTATGCAAGTTTGCTGTGAGTTGTTGATGTAGAGAAAGAAAGTGTAGGGACCACAACAGTCCCAAACACACTCTAAATATCTTCAATGTGAAAAATGAGAGGAGAAGGATGGAGAGTTGCTTGCTGTTGAAACCTGCCAAGTCAAAAACAACAAAAGTGAACTTGTACACGGGCTAATAAGCTAGAAGCATGGCTTATTGGTCAAACCAGCTCATGGCTTATAGCTATAAAAAAAACTGAACCTTTTGAAACTGATAATTGTTTTCTTTTCTCCCAAATCTTGAAACTTTTAACACTACAATAACCACTAAAATGGGTCTGAAATCACACACACACATCCACTTTCACTTCCATGTGTGTGGATTTCAGAAACTTTGGAAATAGAACTAGTGAACCAACTTCTCAAATCCAGATTAAAAACTTACACTACTATTTTTTAAAAAAGAATGAAATTTACTGATTAAACTAACACAAGAAATAACAATTGGAACTCAGAATCATTGCACAAGTTTTAAATGTTTCATTAGCATTACTTTATAAAAAAAAAGTACAATAAAACTGGAACGAAGAATATATGGGTACAAACCACCCATATATATAGTACTCTATGGACTATTCTAGATAAACAATAAAAAATTGCAACATCAAAAACCCTAGCTATGGAAATTCCTGGTTTGCCCTTTGCTTGAATCTTGAAACTTGGTCAATTTGCCCATGTGATATGACAGCTGGTACTTTTGATCTTGGATCGTTAATTTGGTACTTGGGGACCAAGATTTTGCTTTGAGCCGTTGATGGAGTCAAGATATGCCATTTTTGCCTTCTTTGGTTAGACAGGGGAACACGGGGGCCCACTTTGGAGTCACGGGAGAATGTGTTTTTTGGTGGGTTGTGGTTATGGGGGACTTAATTACTTTTCTGGAAATGGGTGAGGTTAATTATGGAGGGATTAAGAAACGGGGAGATTAGGGTTCATAACCGGGATTAGGGGAATTAGGGAAAGATGGGTGAACAGTTCTTGTTTGGCGCCTAATTTTAATATACTTAATCCGGTTTAAAAAAGTTTAAGTGGGGGTTGAATGGGTAATTGACTTGGGCCGGTTTTGGGTATGGGTAGTGGGCTGGTCGGGTATAAAGGTGGGTTTGGGTAGGGTAAATGGATTTGGGTGGTACCCGGGTGACGTGGCAAGGGCTGAGTGGCTAGTGGGGTTTGGTTGTCTTGGCAAAAATGCCCCCTGCATTCCCAACTTGTTGTCTTTTTAACTCAATCAGCCATAACTTCATTTTCTCCTTATAACAAGTTTGGCAACTTGCTATTTTTGACCCAAATTATAACAAAACTTGTATCAAGGATTAATTATGCAATTAATGCATTCTTCAAGGGCCAAATGAGTATATAATTGAAATATTAGGGACCCAATGTGTAATTTGAGTGTTCACAAGGGTATAATATGACA
The DNA here is from genome assembly GCA_025667525.1 of Glebionis coronaria. Taxonomy (NCBI): domain Eukaryota; kingdom Viridiplantae; phylum Streptophyta; class Magnoliopsida; order Asterales; family Asteraceae; genus Glebionis; species Glebionis coronaria. The sequence continues at coordinate 202,350,290 of CM046879.1, read as the reverse complement.
AGTCTTCCAAAGTAGAGGGGCCAATCTTGCCAATTCTTCAAACTTCAAGGACTTCAAAGGAAATTCAAAACTTGGGCCCGGTTCTTTGTGCGGCTTCGTTTCCCGTGTTCGTTTTTGCTTGATTCTTGTAATCTTTTGGTGAATTCACGATATCCATACCTAAAATACACAATGAACAAACATAGGCACATATATGGGTATTTTGACAATATTTTAAGCGTTTTAAGCCCGATTTGGACGATGAGACTATGTATAAATACAGTCTCATCACTAAAGAATATAAAAACCAAGATGGATGGTGTTTAGCATACGATAAACTACATGCTCAAAGTTTCGTAGCTCTTCTCAATCATTGTGAATGTTCAAAGAACAGTTACATGACGAGGAAAGGGTGAGGCTCGACTCGACTTTGTTGGGAATAAAATGTAGCCAATACACTTGGACGCTGACAAGAGCAATCTGGACGTTGATAAGAAGAAATCAAGCGTTGACAGGACAAGCGTTGACAAGAAGAAGTCAAACGTTGATAAGAAGAAGTCAAGCACTGATAGAAGACTTAGTCTACACGTTTTATGTTTCTAGTATGCTTCAAGTAAAGATATGTTCGACAATGTATTTTCTATGTTTATCTTTACCAAGAATAGTTGATACGTAGACTCTTGTACAAGGTTCCTTAATCTATAAAAGGAGGCCTTTAGGTTTTAGTTTAATATACGTTTTTAACACTTTCATTGTACGCAAGTTCGATTTATCAATAAAAGTGAAAGTTTGGTTTATCTTGTTTGTGTGTTCTTGTTTGAGTATTAATTCCGCATAATACTTGAATTGTTTCATATACAACAAAGTTTCTCTACGTGTTATACTTGATTTAATCTCGATAACACAAAGCTAAATCGATCTAAGTTTGGAATCAACAAGAGGTATCAGAGCTTGTTGAGAAACTTTGATCTAAAGAACACAAAAACCCTAAATCGCCAAAAACCCTAATTTTCAAGAAACCCTAAAACTAAAACACCATGTATACTCCAGAGTTAACCACATCCTCCTCCTCAACCTCTAACATCAAGATTCCCTTGCTAGACCCAGACAACTTTGAGTTGTGGAAGTTTAACTTTGAACAATATCTTCAAATCCATGACCACACCCTATGGGAAATTATTTAATATGGAAACACATTCAATAAGGCTGCCAAGATTGCAGCTGCTATTAATATTTCGTTTTTTAGTGTAGTTGTCTTCTCAGATCGATTCGAATTGATGTAACTTTTCAAGCAAAGACTTAATTGTTTTTGGTAGTAAATCTTGTTTGGTAATCTATTTCTAATTGGCAAGAAGCACATAAAAAGAGTAAAAATATTAGCTACTATGTATATGTACTATACTAAAAAAAATGTAGCTAGTACAACATGTAAAGCACAATGTTCAAGTAGTTAACAAAATTAACAACTAGCACATTTATAACAAATTTAACTAAAAGCAATTTGCACTAACATGCTGAAATATCTAAAGTAGACTAACAATTACAATCCTACATTGTCCAAACTAATGTTCATGAATAAAACTGGGCCCAAAAGTGAAAAGCCCATCATCCTATCTAAAACTAACGAGCTACAATTTTAAGACGTTTAAAATACAGCTAACTCTAATTTGAACTAATATATTGAACACTATTTTGTAAACATTGAAAACAGATCAAAACTTCAAATGAATGAACTAATTCCAAACATTAATGCAATAAGATTGACATTTTTTAATCTTCACTAGAATTCACTAGTCTAAAAATATCAGTCATCCATTTTCACCTATTGAATTGTACGAGGCTAAAATTCGACTTCGTAAGTGACATCTACTCTTCCTTACTAGCATTAAAACTACTTAGCTCAAACCAGATACTGATTGAATCAAGTTCATATTAAACTATCCTTGTGCAAAACACCAGTTAATGACCTACTACTAGAATTATTTTAGGCTGTTTATGCAATCTAAATTTCTGAAAAGTAAACATATACTACAGAGTTTACTTATCTAAACTTATTGAATTAACGCACAACTCTAAAGCAGATAACGAGCATCAATGAACTAATCGATCATACAGAATGAAATAAAAACAGATACTCAACTTCGGATAACAAGCAATTTTAACACGAATTGCAAACAAGGATCTGCTCTAATCAAGATTAAGCTATCAGATCACTAAACTTGCAGAAAGTAAAAATGATACTTCCCTGCATCCAGGCCAACCCGTTGAGTCGAAGCGCGGCGCTGAGCCGGCTTAAACTATCGCACCTCAAACAACTTCTATCCACTATTCTGGTGAACCAACTGTAATCAAGAGAAATAACTGGCTGTTCTGCTACTGTTCCTTTATAACCTGAAAAACTTGCATAACGTGGAAAAAAACATATATGTTCGATTACTCATTACCAACTACAGAATTCTACAATCACCTCGTTTTAACTGATTGACAGAAACTCATTTAAACTGATAAAATGATGACTATTAAAAACTCTTAAACTAACAAATAAACTGACTCTTTAAACTGATTATGAAAGTAAAAAAAACAGAAAAATGAAACAGAAACAAAATCAGACTTTTTATATGAAAATTCCTAAACTGAGCTCGAATTCAATTACTCCTCAACTGACTCTAACTAATTCGTAACAGAAAACTAGTAACAGAAAACTAGTAAGAAAAATAGCTTCAATGATTTAACTGACGTGAAGCTAGAACTCAACTTATGAATGATTACGAAACTGAAACAAAGCCAAAACGTGTGGTTCTCGAAACTGACTCCCCTTTTTTAACATGAAATCAATTCTAAACTTCGAACTACAGTCTTTTAACTTCAATTCATCTATCATAACATGTTCAATAACAAGTATCCGAAAGGTTGTAATCAAAAGTAGCAGATAAGAAAGGATTATAACGAGAATAAAACGAAAGCTTGATCATTTATTAATGGAAGAAAAGATGGCAGTTACAACTGATTTAACAGAATTGAAGTTGACTATTAACTAATTGAGTAACTGAAAATAAGAACAAAAGTTTTGAGAGAAAACTGAATTAACTAACTAATCCTAACTAACTAAGTGTGTGAAATCTACACCTAAGCTAACCGGTTGCAAATGAGGTCTTCATCTCCTTTTATAAGCGTCGAGAGAGGGTGTTGTGACGTGTTCTATCCAATGAGGATTGGACACGTGTTTAATACGAGGAATCATCTTGTTCTTCATTCTTCTCAACGAATTTGGGCGTTTCTTCTTCGTCTACTTTTGAGCCAATTAATTGGTGTCATCATCAAGAGGGTGAAAAGCTGATCAACTTTCATGTTTTGTTCTTCCTTTGAATCCTTCTCGATCCTTCGTAAAAATGAGTTGCAGGTTTGGTGGTGAAGGATAAAAAAGCTGAAACTGCTTCTCTCTCTCTCTCGTTTGGAGAAGATGCGAGTTTGGTTTTGTGTCTTTGACCGGTTTGGTCAAATTTGACCAAAGTATATAAAAGTCTCTTAACTTTTCATTACATTTCTTTTTAGTCCCTTCTTATTTCACTTCTTTACAAAAGGTTATAAAAGCTTTTAAGTAATATCTTTTCATCCTTCATCATTGTAGAAATTGCACTTTAAGCCCTTGATCTTTGGAAGTTTGGCAAATAAGGTCCTCAAAAGCTTTATCGTCCTTTTCTTCGTCTTTTGATCAAATTAATCCTTGAAAACGTGTGTTTGCTCCATAATGCATCTACTTTACCTGAAATACACAAACACAAAATACACACGTAATTCTGATAATTTACAGTTTAATATCAGGTATTTGACAGTGTTTTGAGTGGTATTTGGATCATTATTGATGAGTGTTTTCACACTTATCAACTCCCCTCCACTTGACCATTGCCATGTCCTCATGCAATGCAGCATTTTAAAGCACCAAGTTACACTTTTCTCATAATTAACCAACCTTGGCCATTTTATGATTTAATAACGATACTATACTACATGATGAATGGTTTTGAATATTTACAATGCAATGCAAAAGAATCAATTCTATTTATATATTTTTGTATTTAAAAATGGTTTTGATGGAAATAACTCATAAAGAATTCAATGACTTTGATTAGGGCTTTGGTACCATGGACATTTATCACCCTCAAGTTTCACTTTCCCCATACCAAGCTTAAAAATGGGATCATTGTATTCACAAGTAAAAAGTGCATCAACTTATTCATGACAATTAAATGTGGAACCGGTTATTATTTGAGCAAATTGCTTGTGGGCAAATTTGTCATTATTCAAGTGTGAAGTATAAGAAGTGTAAAATCCAAAAATAAGGAAGCACGGTTTTAATCCTAAGTAATCATCTCATCCATTACTTGAAAAACCGCTCACAATTAATATAAGTCCGTTTCAAGAATAATAAGTCATTCGCCTTATGTGTAAAATCCTCATGTCATGCTTTCATAAGTAGCTACACACTCGCTAAGGAAAGAAAAATAAAACTCACGCAATAATTTACATCCGCCATCTTTTTGAGACTTTGGATCTTCAACCCCGCAACCCGTCAAGGCAATATTGGATTGGAGCAATCTATTGAATCCCCGCAACCCGTCAAGGTAATATTGGAACTCAATAGTCACTATAATTAACACCACACTGCCCCTCTTGGGAGTCTTGTATATATTTTTTTTTCTTTTCTCTTTTTTTTCCTTTTTTTTTTTCTAGCCACTCATTTTTTTCTTAAGCCGCTCTTATTTTTCTTTATTCCTCACAAAGAAATTTGAAAAGAAGAAAAGGAAAAACACCCGCTAAATATGGAGCATGACATAAGTCTAGTACACATAAAACGTGCTAACTTAGAATCTTAAGACGTACTCATATCAACCATAAATGATTAGCCAAAAATGCATAAGAGATTACAAACCAATTAAAACCGTACTTGATTATTTATTAACAATTATATACATGCGAAGAAAGTAGAGATAAAGAAGAGAAGGGTTTAGCCACAAGTAATTGCCATGAAGTCTATCTAGCCCTTTTACACTTGCTTCAACTCTATCATTTCCCATTCTCCACAAATTTAAAATCTCAAATAATGAAATTGGTGGATGCTTAGCCTAATAGACCAATAAAGGACTACATGGTTAAGGATACTAGCTAGAGAATGCTAAGATGAGCAAACTCGGGTTGAGTCAAAATATCCATGGCGGGCCTAATATGTCAAAGAAATCTAAACTTGTTAAAAACCATGTTTTATTATATTTTTTCCTTTTTATATATTTTTGATGAAAAATAAAAGAAGAAATATATACAATGCAAATGTGATATGCAAATGAAAAATGATTGATGCAAAAATTATGAATGCATATTTTTGGTGGCCAAAGTAGATCAAAAATTTGAAAAATGATCGAAAAATTAATTTTCCCCAATTATCATGAAGTTAAGGCAATGGTCTAGGTAAGGTCACTTCGATAGAAGTCTCCCCTACACTTAAGATAAACATTGTCCTCAATGTTTAAGAGTATTGGAGTAAACTCCCCTACACTTATGACATTGATAACCTTGCTTAACCCAAGTTAAGGAAAAGACAACTAAAGGGTATCCATTTTAAGCACAAATGTTTTGAATATCACAATAGCAAAAACTAATCGAAGTGAACCAGATACACGGGCCTCCTCCATAAGCTCCAAGCATGAAATGTGAGAGAGCAACCCTTGAAACAAACACGAAAAGACGAAGAAAGGCACCCCTCCACTTCAACTCTACTATAACATCCTTTTAATTAAACCTAACCTATTGAAAATCTACTCTACGTTTTCTATCCTAGTTATTCAATGCTTGAGTTTTTTTTTAACCCTAAGTCGCTAGCTCGACTCGGCCCCGAATTAAGTTGTCCTTGGGGAAACCATCATGGAGAATAAAGAATATCCACTTTGAAGCACGTCTCACATGATACACTCAAACTTAGCACGTTGCCATTTACTATAAGATTTACAATATCCGCCTCGATAAATGGAACGGTCCAACGTGTCTCAAGTTTGCCCAACATACGAAATCTCTCATATATGAAGCACACCAGGATCAAACACATAGTTTCCATCTCGACATGTGAACAACTCCAAAGTAAGTAGTATCACCAAAGTAAGCTCATACAAGAAGCGCATATCAATCGAAGGCACACTCTTAAGTGAAGTAGATGAAAACCAATTTTTCCCAAACATATGTATCCCAGGATCAAAAACCTTTTCCTTCATGGGAAAATAAGAAGATGAACTCGTATCAACCATATAAGATTCCCCCTTAGTGATCAAAGCATCATGAGAATATGAAGGTGTAGGTATCAAAACATTCATAACTATTATGTCCATATTAGGCTCATCATCATCATCAAAAGGTGGGTAATCTTCCATAGAAGGCATAGCGAAAAGAGGATCAATAGTAATAGTATCTTGTGAAGGAGGTGTAGTCTCTATGTTCCCAAAAAGCAATGTAGTAATAAGACGAACCTCCTCTTCCAAATTAGAAACACTATCGTCGACCTCTATATCAAAATGTGCAAGAGTATCCTCTATGATGGCATCAATCTCCATAAAAGAGTCCATATCAAAGGTTTTGAGTTCTAAAGGTGCCTCAGATGAAAAAGTATCAATCTCTAAGAGGAAAGGATCTTCATCAATAACCAACTTCAAGGGTGGGAGGGTGGGAACATAAGGCTCAAAAGGAGGTGTATTAATGAGAGAATCACTCAAAGGGATGATATGCTCATGAAAATCAATAGGTGTATCCTCAAAAACCAGTGAAGGAATATCAATCAAGGGTTCTTCTTCTATAGACTCATTATTAGGTTCTTCACACTCCTCAAAAAGTGGGTTATCAAAACATGTCTCAAAAAGAGGATTTGAATGTATCACAAAATCACTTAGAGGAATAGGTGAAGGAGTCATAGAAGAAATGGAGTCATCATCATCAGAAGTAAAAGACTCATCACTATCATAAGGATCATCAAAGGTTTCATCACAAGAATCATAAGGTGGTAGAGGAGAAGGATCCACTTTTCCTATAGGAGCAAACTCTTCATCCAAATTAGGAATGTTATCTTGACAAGACAAATCATCGGATGATATAGCATAAGACGCGTCACTAGAATCACAATCATCATCCTCCATTTGTGTCAAGTCTTTCACAAACTCTTCCTCAGTCTCATTATCCCTTTCTTTAAACAATTCATCAAGATCAAAATCACCAAAATTACTAGTAGTAGCATGAAGGTCAATATGTGATGAAATCTCAATGTGATCACGAGGAGAAGTATCAATAGAAAGCTCGTCACATGGTTCATTGGAAACACCCTCAAGCTCTCTTTGGATTGGGATAAGGTTCTCAACACTAGAAGAGGTTAATTCATCTAAATCGCTGTTTGTATTAGTGCTAAAAGGCTCGTCCCCCATGGTTAAAGAGTCGGTGGGTTCCACGTGAGGTAAAGGTGATGAAGGTGTGACATCATTAAGTGTCATACAAATCGAAGGTTCCTCATTATCTTCATCTAATAAGCATTGTTTAAGCAAACGAGCACGATTCGCAAATAATCGTTCTTCTTCCTCTTTTTTATCAATCTGAATGAGTAAATCGTCTAACTCTTTCTGGAGGAACTGAGAAGATTTGTTCACCGATGCTCTATAAATGTCACCAAATCTCTTGATATTAAACCGTTTGTTCCTTAAATCATCCTCAAGAGACTTAATTTCTTCCCTTAACCATTGAGATTCTTCTCTCATTTCCTCGATACTCATCTCTCTCATACGTTTAAAAGCCTGTACTCTATATCCATCGTTTCTTCCTAGTTGCTCGACTAAAAAAGAAATCTCATTGCGATCACTAAGAGTATAAGAAGGCGGATCCCTTGATCGACAATCATAACCATAATGGGGTTCTTTTCCACAAAACTCACATGAATAAGTCGAAGAATAGGGTGGAGGTGGATTTCCATAATTAGGTGAATTATAGGTTTGAAAAGAGTCTTGATTATGAAAATTCTCATGATTGTAGCCTTGAAAAGTCCCTTCATTTAGAAAACCCTCATAATGTGAAAATCCTTGATTTTGAAAAGTATCATTATTTAGAAAACCTTCATTGTTTGAAAAATCTTGGTTTTGGTATGGCTCATCAAAGGGTTGATCATGAAATGATGGCGGAGGTCGTGATGAAAAACCGGAATAGCCCATATATTCATTACAAGTGTAGTCCATTTGAATGTTAGGTCGAAAATTAGGGTTTTCGGTTCCATTGTAAGCATATCCCTCCCCATAATAACCATTATTTTGATCACATAAATACGTATCGTGTGGACCACCACAAGTCGAACAAGGCGAATAAGTAACGTTGGCGGATCGTTGTTGCAAAATCTCCAACATGGAACGAGTATCCATGTTTAACAAGGTGGCCGAATGTATATACAAGTATAATGACGTTTAAAAGCTTCCTCAGGGAAGGAAGTAATACACCAAAGGTGGTATGGTTACACGTGTGCGAATACACGTGTAAATAAACACGAGGAATGAGGGAGTAGCCCTCGGTCGACTTTTGAAGGAGAAGAGATTTTCTCCCTCGAGGTTCGATATAAAATATCCACAAGAAAGTATATATATAATTACTACTTGGGTGCAAGACCTCCAATTAAGCCTTCCTTCTTAGAATACGCACTAGTGAACGGGGGGTTAGGTGGCGCGAAGCACTTAAGTACCTATTAACCCTTAGACGGCATTTTATAGCACGTCGCCTTTCTATTCACTTTGTAGTTTGTATTCTTCGAATTATTGCCAATTGGAAGTATTTATCTATTCTTGCTTAATTAAATTGGATCGATACGCGTGTCAAGGACCGGAACGCCCCTCAACACGGTGTATTGCCTCGGCAATACTTATGGAAGATATGTGTATTGGTTGTTCTTATACGTATACTTATTTTACATATAATAATATAAAAATATTTTTGTATTTATTTGATTTTTTTAAGAAAAATACTATATGTACGTAAAAAGCGATGAAAACGATATAATATATATTTTTGTTGTAATCTTTTAGGAAAAAGATTACTTTTTGGTTTTTTTTGTTTTTTTTTGGTTCAATTCTTTAGGAAAAGAATTGATTTTGTGATTTTTTATTATTATTTTTTTTTTTTATCTTTTTGATTTTTTTTTATGTTTTTGATTATAATACGTAAAAATAACGTTCACAAAGTGAACGGATCCCAAAATCCAATCGTCTCACTCGAAATCGTTAATCTTCACGAAAAGAACCGGCAGCGGCGCCATTTAATATTTGTCTTTTTAGTTCGTTTTTCTCGGTATCGATTCGAATTGATATAACGTTTTCTAGCAAAGACTTAATTGTTTTTGGTAGTAAATCTTGTTTGGTAATCTATTTCTAATTGGCACAAAGCACATAAAAAAAGTAAAAATATTAGCTACTATGTATATGTACTATACTAAAAAAAATGTAGCTAGTACAACATGTAAAGCACAATGTTCAAGTAGTTAACAAAATTAACAACTAGCACATTTATAACAAATTTAACTAAAAGCAATTTGCACTAACATGCTGAAATATCTAAAGTAGACTAACAATTACAATCCTACATTGTCCAAACTAATGTTCATGAATAAAACTGGGCCCAAAAGTGAAAAGCCCATCATCCTATCTAAAACTAACGAGCTACAATTTTAAGACGTTTAAAATACAGCTAACTCTAATTTGAACTAATATATTGAACACTATTTTGTAAACATTGAAAACAGATCAAAACTTCAAATGAATGAACTAATTCCAAACATTAATGCAATAAGATTGACATTTTTTAATCTTCACTAGAATTCACTAGTCTAAAAATATCAGTCATCCATTTTCACCTATTGAATTGTACGAGGCTAAAATTCGACTTCGTAAGTGACATCTACTCTTCCTTACTAGCATTAAAACTACTTAGCTCAAACCAGATACTGATTGAATCAAGTTCATATTAAACTATCCTTGTGCAAAACACCAGTTAATGACCTACTACTAGAATTATTTTAGGCTGTTTATGCAATCTAAATTTCTGAAAAGTAAACATATACTACAGAGTTTACTTATCTAAACTTATTGAATTAACGCACAACTCTAAAGCAGATAACGAGCATCAATGAACTAATCGATCATACAGAATGAAATAAAAACAGATACTCAACTTCGGATAACAAGCAATTTTAACACGAATTGCAAACAAGGATCTGCTCTAATCAAGATTAAGCTATCAGATCACTAAACTTGCAGAAAGTAAAAATGATACTTCCCTGCATCCAGGCCAGCCCGTTGAGTCGAAGCGCGGCGCTGAGCCGGCTTAAACTATCGCACCTCAAACAACTTCTATCCACTATTCTGGTGAACCAACTGTAATCAAGAGAAATAACTGGTTGTTCTGCTACTGTTCCTTTATAACCTGAAAAACTTGCATAACGTGGAAAAAACATATATGTTCGATTACTCATTACCAACTACAGAATTCTACAATCACCTCGTTTTAACTGATTGACAGAAACTCATTTAAACTGATAAAATGATGACTATTAAAAACTCTTAAACTAACAAATAAACTGACTCTTTAAACTGATTATGAAAGTAAAAAAAACAGAAAAATGAAACAGAAACAAAATCAGACTTTTTATATGAAAATTCCTAAACTGAGCTCGAATTCAATTACTCCTCAACTGACTCTAACTAATTCGTAACAGAAAACTAGTAACAGAAAACTAGTAAGAAAAATAGCTTCAATGATTTAACTGACGTGAAGCTAGAACTCAACTTATGAATGATTACGAAACTGAAACAAAGCCAAAACGTGTGGTTCTCGAAACTGACTCCCCTTTTTTAACATGAAATCAATTCTAAACTTCGAACTACAGTCTTTTAACTTCAATTCATCTATCATAACATGTTCAATAACAAGTATCCGAAAGGTTGTAATCAAAAGTAGAAGATAAGAAAGGATTATAACGAGAATAAAACGAAAGCTTGATCATTTATTAATGGAAGAAAAGATGGCAGTTACAACTGATTTAACAGAATTGAAGTTGACTATTAACTAATTGAGTAACTGAAAATAAGAACAAAAGTTTTGAGAGAAAACTGAATTAACTAACTAATCCTAACTAACTAAGTGTGTGAAATCTACACCTAAGCTAACCGGTTGCAAATGAGGTCTTCATCTCCTTTTATAAGCGTCGAGAGAGGGTGTTGTGACGTGTTCTATCCAATGAGGATTGGACACGTGTTTAATACGAGGAATCATCTTGTTCTTCATTCTTCTCAACGAATTTGGGCGTTTCTTCTTCGTCTACTTTTGAGCCAATTAATTGGTGTCATCATCAAGAGGGTGAAAAGCTGATCAACTTTCATGTTTTGTTCTTCCTTTGAATCCTTCTCGATCCTTCGTAAAAATGAGTTGCAGGTTTGGTGGTGAAGGATAAAAAAGCTGAAACTGCTTCTCTCTCTCTATCGTTTGGAGAAGATGCGAGTTTGGTTTTGTGTCTTTGACCGGTTTGGTCAAATTTGACCAAAGTATATAAAAGTCTCTTAACTTTTCATTACATTTCTTTTTAGTCCCTTCTTATTTCACTTCTTTACAAAAGGTTATAAAAGCTTTTAAGTAATATCTTTTCATCCTTCATCATTGTAGAAATTGCACTTTAAGCCCTTGATCTTTGGAAGGCAAATAAGGTCCTCAAAAGCTTTATCGTCCTTTTCTTCGTCTTTTGATCAAATTAATCCTTGAAAACGTGTGTTTGCTCCATAATGCATCTACTTTACCTGAAATACACAAACACAAAATACACACGTAATTCTGATAATTTACAGTTTAATATCAGGTATTTGACAGTGTTTTGAGTGGTATTTGGATCATTATTGATGAGTGTTTTCACACTTATCAGCTATCTTGGTAAGATGAACTCCAGGCTCTACAGAAGAGGATCGAAAACAAAAACCTGAAGATGGAAGAGCTGTCTCAACTGAGGACGTAAGAAAGAGAAGGAACGACATGAAAACCCTAAGCATCCTCAAACTCTCTTTGGGACAAGCCAATCAGCACAAATATAGAGGCTATGAGTCTGCAAAAGATCTTTGGGCAGCCCTTGAAGTTGCTTATGGTGGTAATGCTGATACTGTACAAGAGAAAAAGAAGCAACTCCTGCATGAGTATGCAGTATTTAAAGCTCTTCCCAGTGAAAATCTAAGTGGAGTGAGAAGTGATTGTAGTGTTTTACTACTCTTTAGGAAAAGAGCGTATATAGGGAAAGTATCGAGTGATGATTTAGGACAATCAAGCACTAATGACCCTTATGGTGTAAGTTCGTTTCCCAAGGAGGTATATGTGTGTGACTAAGATGTTAAATGTTTGTGATTAATGATTGGTTTAGAAAGGGATGAGAAAAGAAAATGACGAAGACGTAAAAATTACTACTAGAAAGTTAAAACGTAAAACCTTTAAAACCACAAAAATAAAAATTAATTCTAAAAATTACCAAAAATTCACCAAAAATCAAAATAAATAAACTAAGAGTTTACCAATGATCAAAACTTTTTCAAACCTTTTAAATAATTAAATATTCAATTTTTAAATGCTAATTAAAGCCCTAAAAATCAAATAAATTATCAAAAAGCCCAAATAAAGATTTTTTAATTGGTGAACCTCAAAAATGACCTAAAAAGATTAAAAACTATTTTAAAGGTTTTTAAACTAATAAAAACTATTTAAAATGATTTAAAAACTATTAAAACTTAAAATAATTATAAAAATTAATCTAAAAGAGATAAAATTATTCTAAAAGTTGCTAAATTCCTATTTTAATGTAATAAAGCTAAGAAAAATGTAAAAAGTTGGAAAATGTAAAATTTGAAAAATAATAATAAAATAATATTGAAATAATATTAAAAATCAAAAATTCTAAAAACTTGCAAACTAGTTTATTTTAACCTAAATAATCAGAAAATCAAAGTGAAATTACCAGAATACCCCTATTGGGCCCTCAAATGGGCCAAAACCAAAAACAATCAACTCAAATGGGCTTTTGGGCCCAAAAAGTCAAACTTGGCCCAATTGACTTGGAAAAGCCGTATCTGACTCAAAATTCAATTCTAAGAACAAAACTTTAAAGGCCCAAAAGCTGAATATGAGCTTATCACAGCTTATTAAGCACACAACTTATTCTTATTGGGCTTCTCAGCCCATTAAGCAATAAGCTAATGCCATAAGCTCTAATTTGACACACAACCTTCTTTTGGGATGCTTATGAGATCTGTAAAAAGAAATTTTGAAAAAGCTCACTCAATAAGCAAGAAATAAGCAAAGTATTATTTCACAAAACGACAAAATAGTCGGGTTTGAGAAATAAGGCACCTCAGGACTTGATTCAACTTGCAAAAGATCACAAATGGACTCAATAAGCCAAATCAATAAACAAAAATCCAATAAGCACAACCAATAAGCCAGAATAAGCACAAATGAACTTATGAAAAAGTCAATGAAGTTGGTTTTCTAGTCAAACCCTAAAGTCAACCCACCAAATGCTCCAGTATGAACAAATGGGTTAAATAATGAGCACCTATTACAAAATCCAAGTTGTTGCTGGTTAAAATAAGCTATTATAGCTTATTGATAAGCTGAACCCAATTTTACACTAGCAGTGGCAACCATCAGGGGAAAGGAGTTCCCACTGCTTTGACTATTTGACCAAGCTTATTTGAGAGTTCTGGTCGGATTCAATTGGAAACAAAGGCACCCTTGTGATCAGTGAATCACAAGGAGTCAATAGTAATAAGAAAATCACAATTTGGTTCACACAATAAGCCACAATCAATCAAACAGTTGCCATATATAGCCCATATATGGAAATAAGCAGTTAAGCACTTAATAAGCAGATTTAGCAAGAATAAGCCAACCAAACTTAACAGGATGCATACACAAGCTATATAAACTAAGAATAAACACAAAGCAACAAGAATCAAACACTGAATCAAAGCAAACAACAAGATCAAAGCACAAAAAGTTTCTGATGAACAATGAACAATATGCAGACAAGTTTTGCTGATCTATTTGACACTTGATCCAATTTCAGGCCTCAAATCCTTCTTCCCTGGTGTGATTAACTAAGGTTTAGCACTTGTTAGCCCTAGCCTAAGCTTAGATCTAGGTGTCCTCAAAATCCTAGCCAATTTTACCAAGTATTAAAGATTTTATACCCTATTTTATGAATCTATGTGTTCAAACCCTCAAAACCTACAAACAGATGAACAATAGCACCTAAATATCATATACCAACACTTGCAAACATCAAACCACAACTTCGCAAACCACAAATCCAAATCATGCAGTAGATCCAAACACCCCTTAATCAACTGCTTAACAAAGAAACTTGTGATTTCTACTAATAACCTACTGATTTTAATGATCAAAAACACTTACTAGGTAGCAACTAACACAATCAAACTCAAAAATTACCAGCACAAACACAAGAACTAAAAATCCAAGTACCAAATCCAAAACAGGCATAAACATGAAATATTTAGGGGAATCTTAATCAAGAGATTATACATGCCCTCCACAACATCCTAGGAGGGCCAGCTATGCTCCTTGGACCTTGTTCAACAACTAGAACAAGACCAAGGTACTTCAATGAAGAAGATCAAAGCCTGCTGATGTTCAAAGTAGAACAAGGCTTTGATTATGATATGTCTTCAACACAAGCAGCAAACAAACTCAACCAAAGGCTTAGAACCCTTCTCAGGCTTGGTGTCAACAAGCTTGAAGGAGCTCAAGGCTTATGGCTAAGGGTCAGTACACAAATAAAACCAAAATCAGAAACAAGGACTTCAAGGTCTTTGAACCTTAAAAACCTTATGAACCAAGACGTGCCTTAACCACAAGATTAAGGTAGGTCTTAACAATCAAATGGAACTCAGATTTAGGCTATTCTAACACCAACTTTTAATCAAATAAAAAAGAGAATTCAAAATTTTCAGAAATTCAAATTTTATTAAACTTAAAAAGGAATTACAAAGATTGATAGCCTAAAACTGGAACAAAGGGACTCTCACATGTTGAGGTCTCCTTTTATAGGCAGATGCCTGGCTAAACACTATTCACAAACCCTAGCACTAAATTCTCTAAAATGCCCTTGGTCCTTCTAGACGTTTTGATGGAATGAGCTGTTCAAATGCATCTTGGACGTTCATTTCAGCTTTGATATGAAGCAAAGAGTCTAGGCTGTTGATTTGGCCACGTCATTTTACTTGGAGGCTAAGTTGTGTTTTCATTGGTTGAGAATGTTGAGTGTGGGGTCCAAGGAGTAGTGGGAGTGAGGGTTTTGTGTGTGGGATTTGTTTCTGCATATGTGAATCACACAAGTGCCAGGGTAATTTGTTTTTACCCTTTGTTTTAAGTGGAGTAAAAACTGGGTGGATGAAGGGTGAATAGTAGTTTTGATCCGAAATTGGGGGAATGGAAAGTGTTTGGCGCAATTTCGTTTTAAATGTTTCAATAGCACACTTTTAGTCCTTGTATTTTGGGATTTTTGGTAAATCAAGTATTTCAGCCACAAAAACGTATTTCCCTTTGTATTTAACTTTCACACTTTGGCAGTTTTGGCACATAACTTTTCCAAAAGGGTTATAAGGGTTGTTTTTGGAACTTTTGCATATTTGAAGGACTGATTTTGGACATTGTTGATCTTCAAAGGTCTTCCATGCAACTTTAACTCCATGAGGGACCATAATTGGCAATTTAGAATTGTTGAGGGACTAAACTTGCCATTTCTTCAAAGTTGAAGGACCTTTTGTGTAATTTTGACAAACTTAAGGGACCAAACTTGTAATTATGAATATACAAGGGTTTTAAGTGTCATTTCTTCAATAAATGAGGATCAATCTTGTATGTCTTCAAGTCTTCAAGGGTATTTGTTGAGTATTCCATGATTAGGGCCCGGTTCTTTGTACGGCTTCGTTTCTCGTGTCCGTTTTTCCTTGTATCTTGTGATCTTTTGTTTTTTTCACGATATCCATACCTAAAATACACAAGTAAACAAACACAAGCATATATATGGTATATTATGACACTTTTATGCATTTAAAGCCCGAAAAGAACGATGAGATCATGTATAAATGCCATCTCATCACTCCCCCATACTAAGCCATTGCCGTGCCCTCACACAATGCTAGAATAAAGTATCTAAGCATCACCAAAGTTCAATTTTATTAACCTTTATTGAAAAGTAAAAGACTTGCAACATACTACGAAGATGTGTAAAGACATCATGTATGATTTTCATCACAAAAAGTGACTTTTAGGGTCGAAGAATAGAAACAAGTAAATGTCCCTTAGAGTAAACTTTGTCATCCTTGATTGTCATACATTCCATGCTAAGTGCAAAAACGAGATCATTGTTGGTACAAGTCACAATGCTAACACTACTCATACGTCCAAATTGTGTAATACTTTTTCTCCCCGCAATCCTAGTTATTATAAAAGGAAATGGGTTACTAGCATTTTTATCTATTTGTCATGGATCACAAGTGATTCAAATTGACTTATTTGAGTAGTTATTAGTCCGAAAGCAAAGTAGCACGATATGATCAATAGTTAGCCGAAGGACAAAATCTTTTAAAACGGCTTCTCGTGTATCTCCTTAAGTTCATATCTTGGCATAACTCGTTTCACGATTTGAGACCTTTCTCGGACCGATATTTGGCATGTACTTCATACTTCAAATCTTGGGAAGACGTTCTCGAAATTATGGTCTTCTCTTCATATATTTGGAATTTCTTCACTTGACGTTTTTGAGAGATTCTTCATATTAGGACCACGACTTCATCATTTTTCTTCAATCTTTACTTTGGATTTTGATATACAACGATCCGCCTCCTTTTCGGACTTGGATATATTTATCCTCATACCTTGTTAGGGTCTTTTTGGATAGACTTTCTCCATGATCTTTAGGCGAGTAATAGCTTTTCGTCGTGTGTCTCGATCCTTCATATTGATTTAGGAATAATGATACTTCACATCATCTTAGATCTTTAGCAAAAATAGAGCTCCTCATGCCTTGTTAGGGCCTTTTTGGATGATCGCCAATCTTCGCGTCCCGCTTCAATAAGTTATGCCTTGGCTATGAACTCTATTCAACCCCGATCAACTTTTAAACGATCTTGTGCTAGAGGCTAAGTAACCTTTCAAATCGTACGACCTTACTTATTGCAATTATGATTTATTCCTAATGCATTGATCTTATGGGAAGAAAAAGCCACAATTAAAAACATATGAGTTTTTGAAAGAACACTTTCATGTTCTACGTTTAGCATGATCACTTGTCTAACTCTATCATTTCTCGTTCTTCACTATATAAAGACCTCTAATTAAAAAGAGACTCGTGAATACTTAGCCATGCAAGTCAAAATTAAGCCAAATTGGGATTAGCTTTCATTAAGACTATATCAAATCAAAGTTTTGGGTTTTCAAGCCACCTATAGGATCTTGCACTTTCTTGGACTTTTTCAAGTTTAGAGAATGCGTTTTATAGTTCCCTTGATAAGTGACTTTCTAGGATCAATTATAGGAACTTGCGAAAAGTTCTTGTTCTTAACCCGAAAGAGTTAAGACTTTCGCGTTTTAAAGCTCCCTATATAAAAGTCTAGCAAAACTTGAATTGAGCGGGTTAAGGAATGTAAATGGCTCCAAATGCCCATCAAGTCAAAAATTAACTCTTATTCTACCCATCGGAAAATATACATTCGTGTCTTAAAAACACTTATTCAAAACTAAGAAAATTTTTAAAATTTGGCCATTTTTAGCCTTATTAGCAAGAAAACAAAACATTGAAAGTTGGAAAGCGCGAGGGCGTAGCAAAGCAAGTATCTATTCACCCCCCATACTAAAAGCAAACATTGTCCTCAATGTTTTGAGTCTAAAGGTGGAGCACCCCCATACTAGAGACGAAGAGTCGAATGCTTAGGATCTAGCATGGAAAGGGTGATCAACAATATATCTAAAGCCGTTTATTAAGTATGCTAAAAGATAATTGTTAGAACAATAAAGGATATGTCATGGATTCGTGAAAAACTTCTTCAAGCAAACGATGGAAGCTCACGTAAACAAACACGAGAGTCTTCAATCGTAGATGATGATGATGATCTAGATAACACAATCACAAACAACCACGAGACAACGAGTTGAAAGGGTACAAGTCCCCTTATTAGTGAATAGTAAGCATAAAGGATAAGCATGGGATCTCCCCCACGAGGCACCTCGTTTTTGATTACCGAGTCATGAGCTCGACTCGATCCCCTCAATGCTAATTATCATTGGGGAATGTGACTTGGTCGAGGGCAACCATTGAAGGAATTTCCCCACCAAAGTAGTGCTTAAGCCTATGTCCATTCACCTTGAAATTAGGACCATCATCTTGAGCTAGCTCAGTGGTCCCGTAAGGAAACACTTGTGTAATGGTGAACGGACCCGACCAACGAGATTTCAATTTCCCGGAAAATATCTTAAGTCGAGAGTTAAAAAGCAACACTTGATCACCAACGTTAAAAACCCGGTTTTTAATCTTTGAATCATGAAACTTTTTAGTCTTTTCTTAAAAAATTAATGAATTTTCATAAGCATTATCTCTTAATTCATCCAATTCATTCAATTGTATTTTCCGGTGATCTCCCGCGGTCTTCAAGTCAAAGTTTGCATGCTTAAGGGCCCAATATGCCTTGTGCTCCAACTCAATGGGCAAATGACAATTCTTCCCATAGACTAACTTATAAGGAGTGCAACCAATAGGTGTCTTATAAGCGGTCCTAAAGGCCCATAAAGCGTCATCAAATTTGTCGGACCATGAAGCACGGTTTTCTCCAATTGACCTCTCTAAAATCCTCTTCAAAACTCGGTTCGAAACCTCGACTTGCCCACTCGTTTGTGGGTGATAAGCCGTAGAAAGACGATGAGTAACTCCATATTTCTTTAGAACCTTTTCGAATTGGTCATTAAAAAAATGGGTTCCACGATCGCTTATAATAGCACGAGGGGTTCCGAACCGAGAGAATAGTTTCTTCAAAAACTTCACTACCACACGAGCATCATTAGTAGGTAAAGCCTTAGCTTCCACCCACTTAGATAGATAGTCCACCGCGACGAGGATATATTTGTTGCCATGGGACGATGGGAACGGCCCCATAAAGTCTATTCCCCATATGTCGAAAATCTCACACACTTGAATTATGTTTTGCGGCATTTCATCACGTTGAGACGATTTTCCTTGACGTTGGCACGAATCACACGACTTCACAAGTGCGTGTGCATCACGATAGATAGAAGGCCAAAAGAAACCGGCATCTAACACTTTCTTAGCCGTGATATTAGCACCGTGGTGACCACCCGTGGGTCCCTCGTGACAAGCTCTAAGGATATTAGAAGCTTCGGCACCAAACACACAACGTCGAACGAGTTAATCCGCACAAACTCGAAAGAGATAAGGGTCGTCCCAAAAATAGAACTTGACGTCACGAAAGAATTTTCGTTTTTGTTGTGTCGTCATACCCTTGATTATGAAATTGCCCGCATGGTAATTTGCAATGTCGGGAAACCATGGGGTGGTGTCTTTAGAATTCACTACACCGAGAGTCTCGAGAGGAAATGTTTTGGTGATTTCCTTGTTCTCGAAAACATCTTTGTGGGGATCTTGTAGACAAGAGAGATGATCGGCCGCTAGATTCTCGGCTCCTTTTTTGTCAAGCACGGTGACATCAAATTCTTGGAGGAGGAGCATCCAACGAAGCAATCTCGGCTTAGCATCTTGCTTAGCTAAGAGATACTTGATAGCCGAATGGTCGATATACACGATGCTTTTAGTCAAGACGAGATAAGGTCGGAATTTCTCAAAAGCATAGACCACGGCAAGGAATTCCTTTTCCGTTCTGGTGTACTTTAATTGAGCCTCAGTCATCGTCTTACTAGCATAGTAGATAGGAAGGAAATGCTTGTCATATCGTTGCCCTAAGACGGCCCCTATAGCATAATCACTTGCATCGCACATGATTTCAAAGGGTAATTCCCAATTAGGAGCAACAAGAATGGGAGCTTCGGTAAGTTTCCTTTTTAGAGTTTCGAAAGCTCTAACACAATCCTCATTGAAGTTAAAAGGAGCATCCTTCTCGAGAAGGTGTGTCATAGGTCTAGAGATTTTCGAAAAGTCCTTGATGAAACGACGATAAAAGCCCGTGTGGCCTAGGAAACTCCTAACTCCCTTAACGGTTTTGGGATGAGGTAACTTGGCGATGACGTCTACCTTAGCTTTATCGACCTCAATCCCCGCCTTCGACACCTTATGTCCTAAGACGATTCCTTGTTTACACATAAAATGACATTTTTCCCAATTAAGCACAAGATTGGTTTCTTCACAACGTTTTAACATTTGCTCGAGATTAGATAAACATGACGTGAACGAATTGCCAAACACCGAGAAGTCATCCATAAACACTTCCATCGACTTCTCGATCATATCGTGAAAAATTGCCATCATACACCGTTGAAACGTACCCGGTGCATTACAAAGTTCGAAAGGCATCCTACGATAAGCGAACGTTCCATAAGGACACGTAAAATTAGTCTTCTCTTGATCACGAGGGTTGATAGGGATTTGAAAGTAACCGGAAAAACCATCTAAAAAACAATAGAATTCATTTTCCGCAAGTCGCTCCAACATTTGATCCATGAAGGGCAAAGGAAAGTGGTCTTTACGAGTGGCGTCATTTAACTTTCGGTAGTCAATACACACTCTCCAACCGGTCACAACAGGAGTGGGAATTAACTCGTTGTTTTCATTAGGCACAACGGTCATTCCTCCCTTTTTAGGGACACAATGGATTGGGCTCACCCATGGGCTATCGGATACAGGATAAATCATTCCCGCGTCAAGGAGTTTAAGGACCTCCTTTTTAACATCGTGAATTTTGGGATTGACCCTTCTTTGACTTTGAATTGCGGGTTTGTAGTCCTCCTCCATTAAAATCTTGTGAGTACAAAATTTTGGGTCATACCCTTAATGTCGGATATTTTCCACGCAATTGCCCCTTTATGAGCCTTAAGAACTTTCAAGAGCTCGGTTTTTTCATCATTAGCAAGACCTCTTGCAATAATAACCGGCAACTTGTCATCACCTTCCAAGAATGCGTATTCAAGGTGAGAAGGAAGATCTTTCAATTCAAGGATAGGTGGTTCCTCGATTGAAGATTTTGGTTCAACACTCATAACTTCCATCGGCGAAAGAAATGGTGGAATAGAAGTATCATTACTAATCATCACCTCATCTTCATTGTCGATTTCATTTGAAGTGAGATCGCCTCCTTGGAATGGAGTGAGATTTGGTGTGGAATTAGCAAGAATCGGATCCAAAATAGTGGGATTGCCACTTGACGAGCTATCGAAAAAACCTAACACTTCTTGTGAAAACTCATCGCAAACCACGTCAACGATGTCAATGTGATTGATGGTAGCGATTGCATAAACATGAGAAGGTTTCGAGTTTTGAGTAGCGTTTATAACAAGTTCCTCTTCGTTGAATCTCAAAGTGATAGTTCTCGCATGAACATCGATAAGCGATCTCGAAGTATCTAAAAATGAACGACCTAAAATTAGAGGAACTTGAGGATCCGCGGGGATGTCAACTACTATAAAATCAACGGGATAGTAGAACTTCCCCACTTTCATGAAAACATCTTCGGCTACTCCACATGCCATAATCGTAGAATGATCGGCCATCTCGATATACATGTTCGAAGGAATAAGAGCCGGAAGCGAAAGCGATTTCCAAATGGAAAATGGCATCAAATTAATGCTCGCACCAAGATCGGCCAAGGCGAGGAATTCTTTCATATCTTGTATGTTACAAGGAATGAGAAACTTTCCGAGATCACCAACTTTTTCCGGTATGCGGTTAAGATAAACCGAAGAGCAATTAGCAAGCTTTGAAAGCTTTTCCTTATCACTCATCATACTTTTAAAAGTGGAAGCGAAACGAGGCATATACAACAACGCGTCGGCTAAACTCACATCAAAATGCACTTGTTGAAACATTTTTATAAAAAGCTCGATTTGTTGTTTGTTACGTTCTTGCAATTTCTCTTTGTTTCGTCTCGAAGGGTAGGGTAAAGGTGGTGTGGGTTGGTCATTAGGCAACGGCCTTGGAAACTCGGGTTCCACAATTGGTATTGGTTCAACCGTAGGTGTGGTATGAGCGGTACTTCGTGGGATTGTAATGTGCTCCTTTTCGACCATCACCTCGGGTTCTTTCTCGATTTCCATCTCCATAGAAGTACTTGGACGAGAGATTGGTTCCTTGAAAGTTTTACCACTTCGTGTAGTTATAACCTTCATTTTCAATTTTTTTGTGTTTTTGACGATATTTAGTTTTTTTTGGATTTTGGTGTATCTTTGTAGACAACAATCTACAAAATCTCTCCTCGAATCAAACTCTTGATTAAAGAAGCCTCAAAGGAATGAAAACGATCACGTGGAGTGAACGCCTTCGAATGACTTTAGAACTTTGGTTAAAACCAAATTGTTCAAGAGGTTTTAATCACGAAGAAACCAAGCAAATATATTATACGTAATAATACTTTGGGCGGCAAAACCCTCGATTAGCCTTCAATCTCAAAATACTCACAAGCAAGCGGGGAAACGAGGCGGCGCGAAGCACTTAAGAGCCTTTTTCCTTAGGGTATATTTTATAATACCCGCCTTATACCCACCTTATAGTTTGTATTTTTCAAAATCGAGCTTCACGAAAGTATTTATCTATTTTTGCCTTTTTCTTTTTGTTTGAGATTCGAATACAATAATTGAGTGATGAAATCCCAATTAAGGTTGTGTTTTCACACTTTTGGAGATATTGTTTATTTGTTGTGACACTTAATACAATATAGTAATAATATTTTCACAAGAAAACCGATAATACGTATTAGTAGATTTCTACTAATACAAATAATATTTATGGTTAATATTAAAAACAACAATACAAATTAATCACGACACACCTCCCCGGCAGCGGCGCCAAAATGATTGTAGTGTTTTACTACTCTTTAGGAAAAGAGCATAAATAGGGAAAGTATCGAGTGATGATTTAGGACAATCAAGCACTAATGACCCTTATGGTGTAAGTTCGTTTCCCAAGGAGGTATATGTGTGTGACTAAGATGTTAAATGTTTGTGATTAATGATTGGTTTAGAAAGGGATGAGAAAAGAAAATGACGAAGACGTAAAAATTACTACTAGAAAGTTAAAACGTAAAACCTTAAAAACCACAAAAATAAAAATTAATTCTAAAAATTACCAAAAATTCACCAAAAATCAAAATAAATAAACTAAGAGTTGACCAATGATCAAAACTTTTTCAAACCTTTTAAATAATTAAATATTCAATTTTTAAATGCTAATTAAAGCCCAAAAAAATAAATAAATTATCAAAAAGCCCAAATAAAGATTTTTTAATTGGTAAACCTCAAAAATGACCTAAAAAGATTAAAAACTATTTTTAAAGGTTTTTAAACTAATAAAAACTATTTAAAATGATTTAAAAACTATTAAAACTTAAAATAATTATAAAATTAATCTAAAAGAGATAAAATTATTCTAAAAGTTGCTAAATTCATATTTTAATGTAATAAAGCTAAGAAAAATGTAAAAAGTTGGAAAATATAAAATTTGAAAAATAATAATAAAATAATATTAAAATAATATTAAAAATCCAAAAATTATAAAAAATTCTAAAAACTTGCAAACTAGTTTATTTTAACCTAAATAATCAGAAAATCAAAGTGAAATTACCAGAATACCCCTATTGGGCCCTCAAATGGGCCAAAACCAAAAACAGTCAACTCAAATGGGCTTTTGGGCCCAAAAAGTCTAACTTGGCCCAATTGACTTGAAAAAGCCGTATCTGACTCAAAAATTCAATTCTAAGAACAAAACTTTAAAGGCACAAAAGCTGAATATGAGCTTATCACAGCTTATTAAGCACACAGCTTATTCTTATTGGGCTTTTCAGCCCATTAAGCAATAAGCTAATGCCATAAGCTCTAATTTGACACACAACCTTCTTTTGGGATGCTTATGAGATCTGTAAAAAGAAATTTTGAAAAAGCTCACTCAATAAGCCAGAAATAAGCAAAGTATTATTTCACAAAACGACAAAATAGTCGGGTTTGAGAAATAAGGCACCTTAGGACTTGATTCAACTTGCAAAAGATCACAAATGGACTCAATAAGCCAAATCAATCAACAAAAATCCAATAAGCACAACCAATAAGCCAGAATAAGCACAAATGAACTTATGAAAAAGTCAATGAAGTTGGTTTTCTAGTCAAACCCTAAAGTCAACCCACCAAATGCTCCAGTATGAACAAATGGGTCAAATAATGAGCACCTATTACAAAATCCAAGTTGTTGCTGGTTAAAATAAGCTATTATAGCTTATTGATAAGCTGAACCCAATTTTACACTAGCAGTGGCAACCAGCAGGGGAAAGGAGTTCCCACTGCTTTGACTATTTGACCAAGCTTATTTGAGAGTTCTGGTTGGATTCAATTGGAAACAAAGGCACCCTTGTGATCAGTTAATCACAAGGAGTCAATAGCAATAAGAAAATCACAATTTGGTTCACACAATAAGCCACAATCAATCAAACAGTTGCCAGATATAGCCCAGATATGGAAATAAGCAGTTAAGCACTTAATAAGCAGATTTAGCAAGAATAAGCCAACCAAACTTAACAGGATGCATACACAAGCTATATAAACTAAGAATAAACACAAAGCAACAAGAATCAAACACTGAATCAAAGCAAACAACAAGATCAAAGCATAAAAAGTTTCTGATGAACAATGAACAATATGCTGACAAGTTTTGTTGATCTATTTGACACTTGATCCAATTTCAGGCCTCAAATCCTTCTTCCCTGGTGTGATTAACTAAGGTTTAGCACTTGTTAGGTGTCCTCAAAATCCTAGCCAATTTTACCAAGTATTAAAGATTTTATACCCTATTATATGAATCTATGTGTTCAAACCCTCAAAACCTGCAAACAGATGAACAATAGCACCTAAATATCAGATACCAACACTTGCAAACATCAAACCACAACTTATCAAACCACAAATCCAAATCATGCAGTAGATCCAAACACCCCTTAATCAACTGCTTAACAAAGAAACTTGTGATTTCTACTAATAACCTACTGATTTTAATGATCAAAAACACTTACTAGGTAGCAACTAACACAATCAAACTCAAAAATTACCAGCACAAACACAAGAACTCAAAATCCAAGTACCAAATCCAAAACAGGCATAAACATGAAATATTTAGGGGAATCTTAATCAAGAGATTATACCTGCCCTCCACAACATCCTAGGAGGGCCAGCTATGCTCCTTGGACCTTATTCAACAACTAGAACAAGACCAAGGTACTTCAATGAAGAAGATCAAAGCCTACTGATGTTCAAAGTAGAACAAGGCTTTGATTATGATATGTCTTCAACACAAGCAGCAAACAAACTCAACCAAAGGCTTAGAACCCTTCTCAGGCTTGGTGTCAACAAGATTGAAGGAGCTCAAGGCTTATGGCTAAGGGTTAGTACACAAATAAAACCAAAATCAGAAACAAGGACTTCAAGGTCTTTGAACCTTAAAAACCTTATGAACCAAGACGTGCCTTAACCACAAGATTAAGGCAGGTCTTAACAATCAAATGGAACTCAGATTTAGGCTATTCTAACACCAACTTTTAATCAAATAAAAAAGAGAATTCAAAATTTTCAGAAATTCAAATTTTATTAAACTTAAAAAGGAATTACAAAGATTGATAGCCTAAAACTAGAACAAAGGGACTCTCACATGTTGAGGTCTCCTTTTATAGGCAGATGCCTGGCTAAACACTATTCACAAACCCTAGCACTAAATTCTCTAAAATGCCCTTGGTCCTTCTAGACGTTTTGATGGAATGAGCTGTTCAAATGCATGTAGGACGTTCATTTCAGCTTTGATATGAAGCAAAGAGTCTAGGCTGTTGATTTGGCCACGTCATTTTACTTGGAGGCTAAGTTGTGTTTTCATTGGTTGAGAATGTTGAGTGTGTGAAGGTCTACGAATTCTAAGGATTAAAAAAATGATGGATTAATCTATTGATTTAATGGTGGAAATGGGGAAGAAGGAGATGAGGTATAGAGAGAGAAAGGAGAGAAAAGAAAAGTAGAGAGAGAAAGTGAAATTAGATGAATGAAAAGTTGTTAAATGAATGAACCACCCCTCCTAACATGCTAGGAGGGGTATATATAGCCCACCCTGCATGTGGGCTATATGGACTATATTTACTACAAACTGGATCACGAGCCTAATACAATAATATATCGTTGGAGCGATCGATCCTTCAAAAATACGTAAAACGTATTTCCAACAATCTCCCCCTAAGGGAGGTCGCTCCAAGTTACAAAGTTCTAAATATTCTATAGCTCGTGATCTATGCTAATAATGATGTGACCGAGACTTTCTTTGGAAAAACGTATTTCCAACAATCTCCCCCTAAGGGAGGTCACACCATTTTACAAAAATCTTAAACCTAGCATACTATGCTTGAGTCTTCGATCTTGTTCTTGTGAATATGCTTGATGTGATCTTTGACTTTAGTCTTGAGCATGTTTCCTTGCCTTGACCTTGTGCATTCACCACTTGTGAAATTTGCCTCTTCGTGACTTCATGTTCCACATACTTATACCTTTAAATTCTTGAAAGCTTCAGAGTTTGATACAGCGGAAGACTTGACCTTCAGACTTTCTTGAATTTGTTGAAGTACTAAGTGTATGTAGTACAAGCATGTGGTGACGACTTCTTCTGGATTATACACCGTAATGCCACCTTCTTGTTACGCTGCATAAGACAGTTAGCAACAAACCATATACACGGATGAAATGGCCTTGAACATTTCATTCTAATTCGGTAGCATTTTACCTCCGGTCGGTGAAGACCGTTGGACGATATTAAATATCGTACTTGTGGCAGGTAGTTTCAATAAAGAACCTCCTTGACAAGATTTCGCGGGTAAACCCGTTCTCTTTACTCGACCGTCCAAAGCTGACTGCGAACGTAAAGAGTGAATCATTTGGATAATATTATCCGCATGATTTGAAGCCGTCAATTCATGTTCCTGGAACAAGTGAAGTTCAATTAAGAACCGCACCATCGTTGCTTTCCAGTTGTCACTAGCTTGATTCATAAAGAATCTTGCAAGTTACCTACCAAGTGCTGTTTGATGTTAACACTAGAAGGATTTCCACTCGTCACTGTGATCAATAAAGAGTCACTCTGAGTGTTCTGGCAAGATCATATGATAATGCGTAGAGGCCTGGAACGTGTTTAAATTCATTTAAGAATTAAACCACTGTTGCTTTCCAGTTATCACAAGTTTGATTCATAAAGAATCGCACAAGTCACCTACCATGAGCTTTGATATTCGCTCAAGAAGGATTTCCATCTTCATTGTAAATACTTTCGTATTACTCAGATGTTCAGGCAAGATCATGAAGATTTTGCGTAGGACTCTTAAGAACTTTCTTACTTTTCACAGTGTGTGAAGAAGCAAGTAAATATGAAAGTGTGTCCTAATGAGATATTTGATGATCTCAAATGGCTCTAGACTCGATCGTTCATTTTGGATTTTAGTGATCGGAGGCTGGAGAGGAGTGCCACCTTTTCAATACCAATTTATTCGGAGTGAATAAATCAATAGATAATGTGTTGTCTCCGTGTGATTAAAACAAATATCTTTTAAGAGATATCTGAGTTAGCTGGGATGGGTTGTGCCTTGCATCACTGGGTCCATGATGTCTATCTTCAAAATCAAGAATCATTAAAAATGATCTCAATAGCATATGAATAGGCCCGGTTTCTGCCTAAGTTGTAAGGAGGGCTACTTTCTTTACACCCTTTATCTTTACAATTCTTTTTCATTCTTCAACCCCTTCAATGCTTACCAATACGTCATAACTAGCACCTTGTTGTGATTGTTCCAGTGCTAACTTAAGTACTTGGTCGGCATTCAGCTACATTCACAATCTTTCTCCATCTTTCATAAGGACTACTATTTCTAGCTATGGAATGTCCTTGGGAAGATTCCTCCGGTTCTAGAGAAATCATTGGACTTTAACCTATCCTACCATCCTTATGTCACCACAATCTTCATCGTCGTGAATAGAGATGTTTTGGGTAAGTGTATGTCACCATGAAATCCATTTTGAAGTGTAAATCCATTTTGCTCCCCCTTAACATATGCTACGATATTCGAAAACATTTCGCACATGTCGGGATGAGCTAACACGTTAAGTCAAACCATTTGTGATTAATCATTTCCCATATTAAATCACATTTTCTCCCCCATATTAAAAATATTAACCCAATCGATGTTTTTAATATCAATTGATTTAATAGCATTTTAAGAAAATTTGGGAAGAAAAATGCAAATCTAATTATCTTCATGAATTACACAAGCTCCCCCTCAAATTAATGAGGGTGTACTTGAGACGTAAATTAAATACCTTTTAAACACAAGTGTAAGGTATTTATCACGTGCAAGGATCATATATGATAATGTATTCACAAGATTAGCAATTTACGAGGTTGGACCTGAATAATGGAGAACATCATATGAAAGAAGCACATGGTTCTTGTTCACGAATGTTGGTCACCTCGTCACGTCCCCGAGAAAATTAATTCCCGTTGTTGAGTCAAAGCTTTCCGGTGAAATGCTTGACTTGATTATGAAAAGCGGGTTGCTATTTGAAATAATAGCAAACCATTTTGAGCATGTTTTAAAAATTTGAACTTCTGCTCGAACTTTATTTACAACCCCGTGTCATTATTGAATGACATTTCTAGGTTCGTAAATATTATCGATTCCAGAAGACATGCTCTTTTTATCAAAACATTTTTGAACACACAATTTTGAAAGATTTAGAAAAAACCTTTTGAGAAATTCTCGAAAAATTGTGTTCAAAGTTTTGAAAACCAATTACTTGAGCTTAAGATGTTGAATATCTTATAAAACGAGCTCAAGTCCGAGAAGTTGTAAACTTCCCGTTGTTAAGGATAAGTTTATCATCGGCGATAAACTTTCCTTTTATCTGAAGAACGAGTCCTAAGCTGACATTTACTTAGAAGTCGTTTTCATGAGCTTGAAAACTTTGACTGTTTTAACGGAAAGCTCATGACCGAGAAAGGTTAATTTCTCGTTATGAAGAAAAGTTCTCTTATTTAAAAGATACACTTTCCTTTCTGAGCTTAAAACTTCGAATGTTTTAAGACAAGCTCATGACCGAGAAAATTGAATTTCTCGTTATGAGGATAAGTTTATCATTAATGATAAACTTTCCTTTATTTGAAGTTCGAGTTACAGTCTGACATTTAACTGTAAGTCATTGTGCATGAGCTTAAAAACTTCGAATGTTTTTTATTATTAGCTCATGCCCGAGAAAAATTAATTTCTCGTTGTAAGGATAAGTTTATCATCGGCGATAAACTTTCCTTTCTTTGATGCACGGGTTATCGTCTGATATTTAACGATAAGCCATAATGCATGAGCTTAAAAACTTGGAATGTTTTTGATATAAGCTCATGCCCGAGAAAAATGAATTTCTAGTTTTTAGGATAAGTTTATCATCGGCGATAAACTTTCCTTTCTTTGATGAGCGAGTTACAGTCTGTTATGTGACTGTAAGTCCTTTACATTGCAGCTTTAACCATGAATCCCCTGAGACATTTGTTTCTCTGATATCTGCTTCTTCAGCAACCAAACTATAAGAGTGTCCTTAGTTGAACGGTATACAATGATTGGACCGCTTCGTTCTTTTGGAACATCAACTTTGGTACCTGCATTCTCATTAGGAGTTTGTATACTTTTGCATGGGTTAGAGATATCTATTTTTGAAGCACGTGGGGGTTCACAGTTGGCTTTACTTGTGTCAGAGGTGGCCTGAGGGGATGATTCACTTGTCTTAGTTGGCAAACGTTTCCTTTTATAGAAAATTTTAAGTTTAGGCTTAAGTGAAGTATCATCTTTATCAGTTTCCTCCCTAGTAGACTTAGTAGAATCGGAGACTATCCTAGTTAAAGGGCACTCGTTTCCTACAAGAGTGAAATTTCTACCAGTGGGGCGCCAAACTTTACCAAAGGGTTTGATTTTAGCTATCCACTGGGACTTAATTCTAGCACGGGAGTTCACCTCATCAAGTAATTTCTTGACACAAGCATCATGATTTGCCGTAAAGACACATTTTTTACATGTTTTACAAGTAGCATATTTAATGTCTGAATAATTCCTAGATGATTGATCGATGCTCCTAGAAGATGGCATGCTACGGTTAGCAGTGTTGGGTAATCTAGAAGGCATCTGACTAGGTTGGACATTCCTATCTCTTACTTGTGTCTTTTGCTTAGCTTCCCTAAGATCAGATTTATGGCAAACGTCATTTGAACTAGTTCTAGACGTGGTCTTGGTATTTTTAGGGAAACTAGAGGCAATCATGTGATGAGGTCTTGCTAAAACTGATTTAGTCACATTTGGCCTAGTTGATGGAGTGAATGTTCTAGAAATATGACCCAAATCAACTTGGGAGGCAAACCGCGGTCTCGAGGATTGTGGTCGCTCGGATCTAAATGCAGTAGGTTGTCTGACAATCGGTAGTCTGACGAACTGAATTGTAGGCGGTTTCCCCAAGATTGATGGTTTTTCAAGCTTAGTGTCCACACTAGGTCCTCTAGTTTTCCTTAACTCGTTTTTCAACGCAGCTATAGCAAAAACCTTTTCCTGTACTTGGGCTTTTAATGTCTCATTCTCTTTGAGCAATTCATCTTGGGATGCCAACTTAGATTCAAGCAACTGAATTTGTTTCAAAAGATTATCCTTTTCAACTTTAGACTCTAAAACTTTTTGATCTAATTTTCTTTCAAGAACAACGTTTGACTTTTCAAGTTTCTCAAAGTATGTTTCAAATTTGTCCGTTTTCTTAGAAAATTCAAGTTTGGCATCCTCAAGATCTTTTAATTGTTGAGCTACAATCGTTTCGAGCTCTCTAATCTTGGAATCAGAATCAGTTAACGAGGCAGTTATAAAGCATTTTTCATGATGTACTATAGCATTTTGAACACTTTCTCCCCCATTATGACTCACATCGGATGAATCAGAAGTGGTATTGCTATCACTCTTTTCCATCCCATGTTTGTCATAATTAGGTTCAGAATGCTCAATATGCGGCATGTCATCAGCATATACATCATAAACAACATTATATTGTACCATGTTTGCAGGCTCTGGGTCATAAATGGGTAAGGTGTCATCAAGAGAGATCTCATGAACATTCCCTGACGTGCCACTGGTATCATGTTGTCCTCCTGATTCCGTGCTCTTGCCATCGTTAGGCCCCAAGTTGTCAATCGTATGACCAATTTCCTCTTGCATCGAAGAGTCTTGCACTCCATTATCATACCCTTGCTGAAGTCGAGATCTTTCATAAATCAAAGACGAGACCGAGGTCATGAGTTTCAATATTGTATCACGAAAAACTCGAAGCTCGGTATGTGTATCTCGAAGAAAAGATTGGCAAAGCATCGAACTTTCAGACTTGATGATATTGAATTGGAGGAAAGGCGTGAGTTGTGTCACAAGAGCCTTATAAGCAAGTGCCGATGCAAAGTGATTAAAATTTTCATTGTTGAGTTGCTCTGCGAGTTGGGTCAAGATGGTGAACATTGATTCCATGAATATATGACGATCTTGACTAAAGATTGTCACAAATTCGCTCCCTCCTTGAATCCGTGAAAGAGTAACTAGATGACACTGAAGCATTTGAAATGAGTTTAGACCACTTTCTCTAGCTTTGTCTTGCATTCGATGCAAGTTTCCCTCTTTAAGTGTCGAATTGAACGAATCCATTGAAAATTGATGAACGATAAATGACAACTCAATTGTCAGCTCAAGAAATTTTTGTCGACTCAACCGTTTGATAAAACAAATCGGAATCCAATACTCCCTTGTCTGACTCAAAAAATAAACCCGTCAACAAATAAATCTTGTCACCTTAACACGTCACTTTGTCACGTTGTCACTTTGTCACGTCACGATTATAACTTAATATCAAAAAGTTTTTTGAAATAAAATAAAATAAAAATAAAATTAAAATAAAAATAAAAATCAAACTAAGAAAGGATTATCAAAATAGAAGTAATATCAAAAAATAAGAATTTTTAAAATAAAAAACGAAAATAAACTTAAGATAAAAACTAATGTTTTATCCACACACGTGGCCTAGACAAGAGAACCACACACGTGTCTTTCTACTACTATTTTCTTGTTATCTCCGTCACAAATAATCTGCCCCACTAGTCAAGATAATCCGCCCCACTTATCTCTCTCTCTCTCTCACAGATTAATACTCAACCGTCTCTTTCTTCTCAATCTGTCTCTCAAAAACTCAATCTATATTATTTTCTCCGCCTCCTTGGATGATTAACCAAAACAACCAAACAAATTCCACTTGGATGATTAACCAAATACAACCAAATACAACCAAACAAGAATAAGCCGAATCCCACTTGGATGATTAACCAAAACTCGAAACCGAAGCAGATACAGGAAAGTCTTCAAGATTCATACATGAGTCTCGGGTAGGTGTAATTGCATGTCAGTTTTGATTTTCGTTTTAGTTTTGGATCGATGAGAGTTTTAAAAAAACTGAGATCTTTAAAAATTGGGTCTTTCTATCATCTGTTGAGTCCTTCTGGTTGGTTAGGGAGTCGAGTGTGATTGAAAGTGTGGGTTTTGTCGAGGGTTTGAATTGTTGTCGAGGGTTGGTGATGTCGGGTCTATGTTAAATGGTTAAGGGTCGAGGGTGAGGTTGATGTGAGTGAGGGGTTCGAGGGGGAGTCGAGTGAGAGGTTGTGGGGGTGTTTGTGTCTGGTTTGTGGTGTCGGTCTAAAAAGGCCTGAGATTGGTTTTAAAAAAGAGTTGTGAAAACGAGTCTTGTTAAATTTGTTGTGTGTGTTTGAGAGGGTGTGTTAAAAAAGAGTCGAAGCTGTTTGTTTGTTTTAGTTCGAGAGTCTAGTCGAAGGTTGAGGGTGTTTGTTTGAGAGTCCTGTTGGTTTGGTTGAGTTTGAGAGATGTGTGGGTTGTTAGTTTATGTGTGTTCGAGAGTCGAGAGACGAGAGGGTTTGGGTTGGGGTCAGTGTCTGTGTCGAGAGAAGGAGTCGAGGGAGTCGAGAGTGTTGGTGGAAAAGTCTATTCGGAAAAGGTCCTATTCGGAAAAAGTCTTATTCGAAAAAAGTCTATTCGGAAAAAGTCTATTCGGAAAAAATGTATTCGGAAACCCTATGCGGAAACCCTATGCGGAAACCTATGCGGAAACCTATGCGGAAACCTTATGCGGAAACCTATGCGGAAACCTATGCGGAAACCTATGCGGAAACCCTATGCGGAAACCTATGCGGAAACCTATGCGGAAACCTATGCGGAAACCTATGCGGAAACCTGATAACTTTGGATATGTTTGGACAGATTGGACAGATTGATCAGTTTTGGACAGATTGGACAGTGTTAACAAATAGGACAGTTGGACTGATATGAAAAAGAAGGAAGAAAAACTGAAGTTACTGATTAAAAAAAATGATTAAAAAAATGATGATATAAAAAACTGATTATTTAAGAAGAAAAACTGATTATTTAAAAAGTTTGATAAAAACTGATTATTTAAAAAAAATGATGGATCTAAAAAAATTGTTGCTAAAAAATTCCGTGAAAACTCAATCACCAAAAAGAATATAGAAAAGAAGAAAAAACTCATTATAGAAGAGATTGATCTAAACAAGACGAGACATCAAAAAAAAAATTTATAAAAAAATTTAGAAAGAAAGGATATTTAATCAAATCAATAGATAAAAAACACAAATCCTAAGATTTAACCATGGCTCTTGATACCAATTGAAGGTCTACGAATTCTAAGGATTAAAAAAATGATGGATTAATCTATTGATTTAATGGTGGAAATGGGGAAGAAGGAGATGAGGTATAGAGAGAGAAAGGAGAGAAAAGAAAAGTAGAGAGAGAAAGTGAAATTAGATGAATGAAAAGTTGTTAAATGAATGAACCACCCCTCCTAACATGCTAGGAGGGGTATATATAGCCCACCCTACATGTGGGCTATATGGACTATATTTACTACAAACTGGATCACGAGCCTAATACAATAATATATCGTTGGAGCGACCGATCCTTCATAAATACGTAAAACGTATTTCTAACAGTGTGGGGTCCAAGGAGTAGTGGGAGTGAGGGTTTTGTGTGTGGGATTTGTTTCTGCACATGTGAATCACACAAGTGCCAGGGTAATTTGTTTTTACCCTTTGTTTTAAGTGGAGTAAAAACTGGGTGGATGAAGGGTGAATAGTATTTGATCCGAAATTGGGGGAATGGAAAGTGTTTGGCGCAATTTCGTTTTAAATGTTTCAATAGCACACTTTTAGTCCTTGTATTTTGGGATTTTTGGTAAATCAAGTATTTCAGCCACAAAAACGTATTTCCCTTTGTATTTAACTTTCACACTTTGGCAGTTTTGGCACATAACTTTTCCAAAAGGGTTATAAGGGTTGTTTTTGGAACTTTTGCATATTTGAAGGACTGATTTTGGACATTGTTGATCTTCAAAGGTCTTCCATGCAACTTTAACTCCATGAGGGACCATAATTGGCAATTTAGAATTGTTGAGGGACTAAACTTGCCATTTCTTCAAAGTTGAAGGACCTTTTGTGTAATTTTGACAAACTTAAGGGACCAAACTTGTAATTATGAATATACAAGGGTTTTAAGTGTCATTTCTTCAATAAATGAGGATCAATCTTGTATGTCTTCAAGTCTTCAAGGGTATTTGTTGAGTATTCCATGATTAGGGCCCGGTTCTTTGTACGGCTTCGTTTCTCGTGTCCGTTTTTCCTTGTATCTTGTGATCTTTTGTCTTTTTCACGATATCCATACCTAAAATACACAAGTAAACAAACACAAGCATATATATGGTATATTATGACATTTTTATGCATTTAAAGCCCGAAAAGAACGATGAGATCATGTATAAATGCCATCTCATCAAGAAGTAGACTTCTTGACATTACAAGCAAGTTGTCCTTTATGGGAATAGTGCTTGGTGATGTTGATATCATCACCACTTTTCTTAAAAGTCTTGGTGATGCATGGAAGAATGAAGCAAGGTCTATGATTACTAATAATAATCACAAAAGTTCCACTTTTGATGATGTTTACAATAAACTGAGGCTTGTAGAGAATGAAATCCTTTTGGAACAAGGAAGCAAGTCTACCAATGGAAATATGGCCTTCTTCTCACATAGTGAAGATCAATTTGATCAAAGGGAGTCATACATGCACCCCGTTACTGGATCACCTTGTGTCAACGTTGGATCAAGCTTTGTCAGCGCCTCACATTCAGACGCTGACACATATAATGTTCACTCACCAAGAGTTAAGCCTGCTGGTATTGATCTAGATACTGTGTGTGCATACATTGCTTCATTTCCCAATGGTTCAGTGATTACATATGAGGACCTTGAGCAAATTAGTGACGAGCATTTGGAGGAGATGGACATAAAGTGGAATATGGATCTTGCAAGCATAAGGGAAAATAGATGGAATCGAAGGTTTAAGAAGAAGATGACCTTTAATGCTAAGGACACTGCTGGATTTGATAAATCCAAGGTTGAGTGTTATAATTGTCATCGAATGGGACACTTTATGAGAGAATGCAGATCTCCAAGAAGATCTGATGCTAGAAAACCTTCAAGCCAAATCATCAAGGCTCAGGATTCCAAAGCTATGGTTGCTATGCAAGACATTGATGGTGTTGGCTGGGATTGGAGCTATTTGGCCAAAGATGAGGAAGAAAACGAAGCTTTGGTTGTAGAAAAGGAAGAAGAGGAGCATGTTCACTATGCTCTCATGGCACACTCTTCATCTTTATCAGACAATGAGGTATATGATGATGCTTTTTGTAGTAAGGGTTGTCGTCTAAATACTGAAAAGCTTAACAAAGAAGTCTTAAAATTAACAGCAGATGTTGTTAATGAAAGATGCAAGTTATCTAATTATCAACTTGCTCTTACTCAAACTGAAAAGACTGTGGCTGAATATAAGAAAATGGAGTTTGACCTAAAAGATCAAATAAATGTTTTAACTCATGATTTAAATGCTAGTGTTGAGGTTAGAAACATTTTGGAGAGAGCAAATGGTGCTTTACAAGCTAAGTTAGATGAGGCTATCAAAAACAAAGATAATGTAGATCTTAAAATCCAGAGATTTGATAAAGCTTCACAAACCCTAGAAAAATGTGTTAGTGAACAAAGAGATTCTAAGGATATGACTAGGATTGGGATGAAAGAGTATGCTAGTGTTCCACCACCTGCTGGGAACTTCTATGGTGTCCTTAGAAAGGACTTGTCTTGGACTGGTATACCAGAACTCCAAGAAGAGGAATTTACTCCTCCACCAAGAGTTCTTACCCTAGTAGAGGAATATAAGCAGAAGTTGACTGATTTGGACCAATGGAAGAAAGCCAACCCTACCTTGTTTGTTAAGGGTGGTATGCTTAGTGACAGCCCAAATGAGTCTACACCCATCAAAGTAACCAATCCTACTACTGGCAAGACTGTTGACCTTGGCTTAAACATTGATAGAAAACCTAGTATTAAATATGCAGAAATGTATAGAAAACCTAGGTCACCAAAAAGTCAAATTAGTGATAATGGGATAGGTTTCCTTTCATATAGACCTAGAGCTATGTCTAGAAAAGCCTGTTATACTTGTGGAAGTTTTTCACATTTAGCTTATAAGTGTGTCAACGCTTCAAAGGTCAACACTGATAGAAAGTGAAACATTGTCAAACCCAAACCTTTTGTCCAGCAAAGTCCACAAGTTGTTAGACCAGCCCCATTCTTTACTAAAGGGTCTAATACTTATGGACAAAGACCTTTTCATAAGACCAATACATGGTCTAACAGACAATGGGTTCCTGTAGCAAACCCTAGGTTCAACGCTGATAAGGGTAATTTCAGCATTGACAAGAACAAATTAAACGCTGACAGGAACGTTGCTAGACCAAGTAATGTCAAATACTTGCAGCCAAAGGGAAAGGGGTCTAAAGCTTCTTCTAGCTTGACATAGAGACCTAAACAAGACCAAAACCCTCATTCAGATGTGATTTCTATGACCTGTAATAGATTTCATTATATTCCAAAGGTCATAATAAAACCAATTGGGGTTAACTGGGTGTTTAATCCAAAAAGGGATGAATAAGGGGTTGTCATAAGGACTAAGTCTGTTCTTGTTGAAAATCCAAATGAATCCAAGTCTGCTCAGGCTTGGGTTCCTAAAGAAAACTAATTTTTTTTCTTTATGTGCAGGGCATTCAAAATCAGGTTAATGATTATGGCTATTGGGATAGTGGATGCTCTAGGCACATGACGGGGAAGGAAGATTATCTGACAAATTTTATCCCCATTAAAGATGGTGACAAAGTGTACTTTGGAGGAGGATATGGGACTATCACTGGCAAAGGCACTCTTCTCACCAACAACTTGCGTTTTGAAAACGTGTTTTTGGTAAAAGAACTTGACTATAATTTGTTTAGTGTATCACAGGTGTGTGATAACAAAAATAATGTTCTTTTCACTGATACTGAATGCTTGGTGTTGAGCAAAGATTTTAAAATACCATATGAGAAATTCATTCATTATAGAACACCTAGGCATAAGGACATTTATAATGTGAATCTTAATGGAATAAGGATGAATAATAATTTGTCATGTCTATATGCTAAGGCTTCAGTTGATGAGAGTAATCTTTGGCACAGAAGATTAGGGAACATTAATTTTAAAAATATAAATAGACTTGTGAGACATGGTTTAGTTGATGGTTTGCCTGAAAAGGCTTTTCACAATGACCATTCTTGTGTTGCATGCCTTAAAGGCAAACAACACAAAGTCTCCTTTAAGTCTAAACTTGTGCATTCTAGTTCTAAACCTCTTCACTTACTACATATGGACTTGTTTGGTCCAACTAATATAGAAAGCTTAAATGGTAAATCCTACTGTTTTGTCATCACTGATGATTTTTCTAGATTTACTTGGACTTTCTTTTTAGCTTTGAAAAGTGACACTACTAATACTTTGATTAAATTTATTACCCAAATAGAAAAGAAGTCTGGTAATGAGGTTAAGATACTTAGAAGTGATAATGGTGGTGAGTTTAGAAATAAGTTGTTAGATGACTTTTGTGCCAAGAAAGGGATTACTAGACAGTTTAGTGTAGCTAGAACCCCACAACAAAATGGGGTAGCTGAGAGAAAGAATAGAACACTCATAGAAGCAGCTAGAACTATGTTGGCTGAGGCTCACTTTCCCATTGCTTTTTGGGCTGAGGCTGTGAATACAGCTTGTTATGTTCAGAATAGGGCATTAATCAACAAGATTCATAACAAAACACCTTATGAGCTATTTTCGGGCAGGAAACCTAATATTGGTTTTCTTAAACCTTTTGGATGTCATGTAGTTGTTTTGGACACTAGTGATGCCTTAGGTAAGTTTAGTGCTAAAGGTGATGAAGGATACTTTATGGGTTATTCTGTGCAGAGTAGAGGATATGTTTACATTAAGAAAGAAAAACGTATACTTGAAACGTACATGTTAGGTTTTTAGAAAGTAAACCTAGTGATCTTGAAAGTGGTCCAAATTGGTTATTTGACTTGGAACCTCTATCTAGGACATTGAATTATATGCCTGTTACTAATCCGAACATTGTGAAGGTGACTTCAAATGTTGTGGAAGAACCAGTTGTTGATATTTCAGGTAAACATGTTGATGAAGAGGTTGGATCACAAGCAGACAAATCAGCACCCATACTTGAGTATGTTACCATTCTTATATGGACAGATGCATTTGCTGCTGCTGTAACACCCCCAAATTGGCCCAACGGAAGCCCACAAGTATTGGGGCCTGTTACGTCATGATTATCCGAGTCTTGATCCGAGAGAACGACCTCTACATGCCAAGAACCACAAAGAAGACTCCAAATAATCCACATAGTCAAGTACCTAAAATACATGCTTAAAAATGTCAACATAAAGTTGGTGAGTTCATAAGTTTTTGTTTTAAGGTGTTTATGAAAAATTAGAGTTTCTATCGACCACTGCAGTAAAAATTATAGAAGTTTTTAAAAAAAAATCATAATTTCTTAGTAAAATGTATTTCTTGATGAAAACAGACTTTGTTAATAATAAAAGAGTTTGTGATAAAGACAAAGTTCATTGATAATAACAAAGGTTAATAATAAAGACAGTTTACGGATAAAAACAGAGTTTATGTATATAAGCAGAGTTTACTTATAATAATAGATGATCTCGTTAATAGTTGAATTCCTTGACAATAAAAGATATTCTAGTTAACAAATAAGATTTTTGATAATAAAAGAAGTGTTTGATGAACCACAAGATTTTCCAACCATTGTGACAATATAACAAATACAAAGTCACAAAAAGGCATTTATTATTATCTAAGCTCATGACACCGAAGCGTTAACAACACCGGTAGTATAATCACATAATGCAGCCCCTACGGATGCCTAACCCACGACATCTGTCCACAGACTCAAATGAATTTGTGCCCGCTTGTCCTCTGTTGGACCAAGCCGGACGGCGTCAACCCC
The DNA here is from genome assembly GCA_025667525.1 of Glebionis coronaria. NCBI lineage: Eukaryota > Viridiplantae > Streptophyta > Magnoliopsida > Asterales > Asteraceae > Glebionis > Glebionis coronaria. The sequence goes on along the minus strand of CM046879.1, from coordinate 202,310,436 downwards.
GATAGATCTATCCATAACATTCGCGCTTTCGACCGGTCATCCAGTCCGAAATTAACGGTTCATGATAATGGGCCAAAGTAATTGGGTTAAAGCGGGACTTAGACCAATACATAAACGAGTATATGAACTTGTGTTCATTCTTGCAACCATTGTCTCTACCCGAGAACCAGTAAAAAGCAGTTAAAGTTTTGGGTTATGAAACCTACAATAGAAAGTTTAGTATCAACACTTATAAGTATGACAATTATTAGAGTTAACCACTCAGCACGTAACAATTAAATCAATTTATGACCAACCAAGCAAGTTTATAAATAGTTTGTGACCAAGCATGTACCTCCCCCAAAATGATTATAAAACCTTTATAAATCAATTTAAAACTAGAAAGGTGGTGTATGAACTCACCTCGACGATGTAGAGCAGACGTTAGTGATGCTAATAATACGCTCCGCACAAACGAAAAATCGATACGGCTCGGTCATGGTGTTGTGGTTTACTAATCGGCTAAATCTTAAAAATGTATATTTGAGTTCTCGATGGACATGTACATCAACGTGACCCGTTGACAAAATATTAAGTTCCAAGTTATAATAGTTCGGTGATTGGTTAACTAAATTTATTAAGCACGCACCAAGTATATAACGTATTCCGTACACATTATGTATAACCAGATGATTATATAATTCTTATGTTGAATTATATATTAGTGATAACACTTTTTACAAAATAAACCAAATTATATATTTATTTTGTATTTACAGTATAAAGATCGTGACAAAAATTATTAGACAACATAGTCTGACACATTTTAAGAAAATCATCACTAAATTAATAATTTGTCACTTGTAGCTAAAAGTATAACTCTCATTGGTTTATTAATACAATAAAATTCATTTATTTTAGTGTTTACAAATATAATAGTATTTACTTATTTATCGATTTACAAATATAATAGTAGTTTGTACCCAACAAAATATAAAGTATAAAATTTTATAGAAATTTCGACATGACCTTTTCGTTTATACAACCTTTTACATATTAAACAATTCTCAATATTATCCAAACAATCTACGTTATGTAAGTCACGTTTTAACATATTTCCAAACTAGATTATTTAATCACCATAATTAAATAGAACCAAACACAACCAATGTGTTATAATTTAAAAACCAAACGCTCGATGTGAGGTATTTAAACACATATTTAAACGTATAAACATTTTATAGTTCTCGTGATAATAATAGTATTCGACATATTTATTTAACCGTTTATAAATACTTATATATATATATATTTATATATGTATACCACCGTTAGTTTTAATTAACTAATAATGTTAGATGCGTTATTAGCCGATTCTAAAACCACAACGAACCATGAGCTTAATGAATGTCCGACACTCTAAACCCTCGACATCCCGGGTCCAAGCACACCCGAAACAAATAATCAGCAACCCAAACGCCCTTATAACTTTTTGCAACTCCAAACACCCCTTTATAACTCGCCAGCAATCCCCAACGCCCTTTTACAACTCGTTAGCAATCCCAAACGCACCCTTAATACCAAACTGCAATCCCAAACGCAACCTTAATACCAAACTGCAGTCCCAAACGCATCCTTATGGGGTCTCTACCCAAACCAAACACTCTCGTACTGCTGTTTACACAGCGAACTAGACACACCCGTACGGCTATTTACACGGCAGACCCAAACACACCCCTACGGATATTTAACATCAGATCCAAACACCCCTATTGCTTGTTATCAGCAGATCCAAACACACCGCTGCTGTTAACAGTGAGCCGAACTCTCCCTGTGATGGTTTTCTGCCCGGACTAAACACACCCTTTATCTTCATTTGCTGCCGAAACGAATACACCACTGGTGGTGATGGTGGTTGTGATGGCCTGCCATAGATCTAGTGAATCTTGATGGTGGTGAGGTCGGTTGACCATGGTCATGACAGGAACTGGATGGTCTCGATGGGTGGTGTGTTATACATCGTCAAACGTGGCCAATGACCACGATTCATGGTCTTTCGTGGAGATGGTGAGGACAGCGGCTGGTGGTCGGGTCTGATTATATGGTGAGGTTGGTGGAGGCTAATGATCTGATAGATTCTCGATGGTGGTGGCGTTTCTAGTGTAGCTGTGGCCTAGACCACGATGGTCATTGTTTTATTGGCTTGTGATGTAAATAGTGGTGTAACGGTGGTGGTTCGATGGCGAGTATAGTGGCGGTCGGTGGTGGAAAAAAAGCACGGCGACCAATGGTAGAAAATGATGGTTTTAATGGTGAGTACCTAGATCTAATTGATCTATAATACTAAAGGTGGCGGCGGGAGATTTTCTGGTGGCCGGATTCTTGGCCAGAAAAATGGTAGGCGCCGAAAAAATGCTAGGGTTTTGTGTGTGTTTAGATTAGGGTTTGTGTTTGGTTATGAATGAATAAAAAGAGTAGTTATTTTCTATTTATATCAAAATGAAAGTGCAAAGTGGATTTAGTTGAGGGTTAAAACTGTATCTGATTTATTTATATTTCTCGTCATTCTTTGTTTAAACGTGACTCAGGATTCGTTTGAGTTTGATAAAATTTGTTTCGGTTTTAGAAACTTGCGCCGTTCAATTCAAAATAATTTTTCCAATAAATTAGAATATTTACTTGACAAGTTTTCGTAATCATATAAATTCTTAAAAAAAAATAGTTATTATTCATCGGTTAACTCGAACAGTTGCGTTCCAAGAAAAAATAATTCAACTCGATTAATCTCCTTTTCAATGTGCGGTTTTAAAACTGAAATGAAATTATCAGATAGTTTAATAAATATTTTTATCAAATATTTCTGAATAATTAAATATAAATTTAATTTGTATCACGTCAGTTCTCAGATTTTGTGTAGTCTTTTGTAGTATATAAAATAGGCTCCCGTTTTCGAATCAAATGACTTTGATATTTATCAAAAACGAGTTTCGATTAATAAATAATATAATTTATTATTATTTAAAGTCAAAAAAAATCCCGGTTGTCACATTACATCCGTGTTATTTGGAGTTCGTCCTCGAACTCAATCGTTGTTACCCTAATAAAAGTGTAGAGAAAATGATTTGATGTTCTATCGAATATACTTATATCTGCTCACAGATCATTCTGTTCGAACTTCTAAAATCGTGTTATCCACCAATAGTTAATTAGGTAATCAATAGGTAGAAGGGAATATATCTTAGCGGTTCTAAATGTCAATCTGACAAATCGGTCATCATTCCTAGAACGATAAGAGGAAACAATTCGAGGCGAATAGTCTAGAAAACTCGATCGTTCTTAAAAGTCTACAAGGTTTCACCACCACTAGCCCGTTACGTTTACGTCAATCGGTATATACTCGAACAAATTTCTCGCGATAGTTCACAATTTAGACGAAGTTTAAAGTACCACCCGTTATAACGTCGTAATGATAACATGACAAAATACGATAACGTAAGGACCAATCATGTGTCAAAAGAAATAAAATACCCAAAACTGAAGTACTAAATCAATACCACAAATACAGGGTCACGTCGGATATAATCAAGCCCACTCATTTATAATCTCATATTTGTATACAGAAGCGTCCTAATCTATGCAAATATGTTATTATAAATTTATGGTTCGGTGATTTGTAATTTCTTTATTCAAATGCAAAGGCGTCCCAATCCATTTCAATAAAGAATTCATAAATCATCCTACTTAAGTGTCACCGGCAAAAATACCCAATTCACAATCGTTAGAATCTCTAAACGATATTATCCAAAATTACCAAAAGTAAAGAGCATGATAAGATAATAAATCGTCCTCCATAAGTAGACGTTTCGAAAGTATGGGATCGAAGAACGTAGTGTCCATAGGTGATAAAGCGATCGTAGACGTATATCAAGCAAAAAAAAACTCACGGTTATAAGTAGGATAATTATATAGTACTCTGTTCTAAATAAGCAATTATCCAGTCACACAAAACCTTCCCATCCTCGAGGAAGACTCATCAAACACTAAGCTGAGTAATAACTTATCATAACCCAACCTCGAAACTCACTCACAAAGAATGGACCCGGTTTTTGTTATGAATTATTACACATCTCAACCTTTCGATGACTCAGCTCGATTATGAAAATACAACACATTCTACATTAACATGCAAGACTACGAGTCTTACCCACCCCCGAGGTAATTCATCAAAAATCATAGGTTGTGTAACGCCTCATACTTAATTCCATCTCGCACTCAATCAAACATGAGTCCCACTGAGGCATAGTTAAGTATTGTTACACCTGTCAACCTTTTTGAATGAATTAGCTCGAACCTGGAGATTACTCACGACAATTCGTCAACAAAAATTCACATAATGTCTCTAGATTGATTATAAAAGATATGTGAGACCATTGTGTAACTCACAATGCCTAATAAACGTTCTACCATTTCATATATTATATATCTCACTGAACTAATCAAGCAATCGAATTCGTGTAAACAAGTAATAACATGATAGGTAACAAAACAATAGCAAACGTGCATTGCAAATATTCATATAGCAGCGGAATAGCATGATGTGATGAGTGTTACTACTAAATAAAACCGACAGCCGGTTATAGTCTAGAGTTACTAATGCAACCTAGTTCTCTATAACCAAGGCTCTGATACCAATCTGTAACAACCCCAAATTTGCCCAACGGAAGCCCACGAGTATTGGGGCCTGTTACGTCATGATTATCCGAGTCTTGATCCGAGAGAACGACCTCTACATGCCAAGAACCACAAAGAAGACTCCAAATAATCCACATAGTCAAGTACCTGAAATACATGCTTAAAAATGTCAACATAAAGTTGGTGAGTTCATAAGTTTTTATTTTAAGGTGTTTATGAAAAATTAGAGTTTCTATCAACCACTGTAGTAAAAATTATAGAAGTTTTTTTAAAAAAAATCATAATTTCTTAGTAAAATGTATTTCTTGATGAAAACAGACTTTGTTAATTATAAAAGAGTTTGTGATAAAAGACAAAGTTCATTGATAATAACAAAGGTTAATAATAAAGACAGTTTACGGATAAAAACAAAGTTTATGTATATAAGCAGAGTTTACTTATAATAATAGATGATCTCGTTAATAGTTGAATTCCTTGACAATAAAAGATATTCTAGTTAACAAATAAGATTTTTGATAATAAAAGAAGTGTTTGATGAACCACAAGATTTTCCAACCATTGTGACAATATAACAAATACAAAGTCACAAAAAGGCATTTATTATTATCTAAGCTCATGACACCGAAGCGTTAACAACACCGGTAGTATAATCACATAATGCAGCCCCTACGGATGCCTAACCCACGACATCCGTCCACAGACTCAAATGAAACTGTGCCCGCTTGTCCTCTGTTGGACCAAGCCGGACAGGGGCGTCAACCCCGATAGATCTATCCATAACATTCGCGCTTTCGACCGGTCATCCAGTCCGAAATTAACGGTTCATGATAATGGGCCAAAGTAATTGGGTTAAAGAGGGACTTGGACCAATACATAAACGAGTATATGCACTTGTGTTCATTCTTGCAACCATTGTCTCTACCCGAGAACCAGTAAAAAGCAGTTAAAGTTTTGGGTTATGAAACCCACAATAGAAAGTTTAGTATCAACACTTATAAGTATGACAATTATTAGAGTTAACCACTCAGTACGTAACAATTAAATCAATTTATGACCAACCAAGCAAGTTTATAAATAGTTTGTGACCAAGCATGTACCTCCCCCAAAATGATAATAAAACCTTTATAAATCAATTTAAAACTAGAAAGGTGGGGTATGAACTCATCTCGACGATGTAGAGCAGACATTAGTGATGCTAATAATACGCTCCGCACAAACGAAAAATAGATACGGCTCGGTCATGGTGTTGTGGTTTACTAATCGGCTAAATCTTAAAAATGTATATTTGAGTTCTCGATGGACATGTACATCAACGTGACCCGTTGACAAAATATTAAGTTCCAAGTTATAATAGTTCGGTGATTGGTTAACTAAATTTATTAAGCACGCACCAAGTATATAACATATTCCGTACACATTATGTATAACCAGACGATTATATAATTCTTATGTTGAATTATATATTAGTGATAACACTTTTTACAAAATAAACCAAATTATTTATTTATTTTGTATTTACAGTATAAAGATCGTGACAAAAATTATTAGACAACATAGTCTGACACATTTTAAGAAAATCATCACTAAATTAATAATTTGTCACTTGTAGCTAAAAGTATAACTCTCATTGGTTTATTAATACAATAAAATTCATTTATTTTATTATTTACAAATATAATAGTATTTACTTATTTATCGATTTACAAATATAATAGTAGTTTGTACCCAACAAAATATAAAGTATAAAATTTTATAGAAATTTCGACATGACCTTTTCGTTTATACAACCTTTTCCATATTAAACAATTCTCAATATTATCCAAACAATCTACGTTATGTAAGTCACGTTTTAACATATTTCCAAACTAGATATTTAATCACCATAATTAAATAGAACCAAACACAACCAATGTGTTATAATTTAAAAACCAAACGCTCGATGTGAGCTATTTAAACACATATTTAAACGTATAAACATTTTATAGTTCTCGTGATAATAATAGTATTCGACATATTTATTTAACCGTTTATAAATACTTATATATATATTTATATATGTATACCACCGTTAGTTTTAATTAACTAATAATGTTAGATGCGTTATTAGCCGATTCCAAAACCACAACGAACCATGAGCTTAATTCATGCCCGACACTCTAAACCCTCGACATCCCGCGTCTAAACACACCCGAAACAAATAATCAGCAACCCAAACGCCCTTATAACTTTCTGCAACTCCAAACACCCCTTTATAACTCGCCAGCAATCCCCAACGCCCTTTTACAACTCGTCAGCAATCCCAAACGCACCCTTAATACCAAACTGCAATCCCAAACGCACCCTTAATACCAAAATGCAGTCCCAAATGCATCCTTATGGGGTCTCTACCCAAACCAAACACTATCGTACTGCTGTTTACACAACGAACTAGACACACCCGTACGGCTGTTTACACGGCATACCCAAACACACCCCTACGGATATTTAACAGCAGATCCAAACACCCCTACTGCTTGTTATCAGCAGATCCAAACACACCGCTGCTGTTAACAGTGAGCCAAACTCTCCCTGTGATGGTTTTCTGCCTAGACTAAACGCACCCTTTATCTTTATTTGCTGCCGAAACGAATACACCACTGGTGGTGATGGTGGTTGTGATGGCCTGCTATAGATCTAGTGAATCTTGATGGTGGTGAGGTCGGTTGACCATGGTGGTGACAGGAACTGGATGGTCTCGATGGGTGGTGTGTTATACATCGTCAAACGTGGCCAATGACCACGATTCATGGTCTTTCGTGGAGATGGTGAGGACAACGACTGGTGGTCGGGTCTGATTATATGGTGAGGTTGGTGGTGGCTAATGATCTGATAGATTCTCGATGTTGGTGGCGTTTCTAGTGTAGCCGTGGCCTAGACCACGATGGTCATTGTTTTATTGGCTTGTGATGTAAATAGTGGTGTAACGGTGGTGGTTCGATGGCGAGTATAGTGGCGGCCGGTGGTGGAAAAAAAGCACGGCGACCAATGGTAGAAAATGATGGTTTTAATGGTGAGTACCTAGATCTAATTGATCTATAATACTAAAGGTGGCGGCGGGAGATTTTCTGGTGGCCGGATTCTTGGCCAGAAAAATGGTAGGCGCCGAAAAAATGCTAGGGTTTTGTGTGTGTTTAGATTAGGGTTTGTGTTTTGTTATGAATGAATAAAAAGAGTAGTTATTTTCTATTTATATCAAAATGAAAGTGCAAAGTGGATTTAGTTGAGGGTTAAAACTGTATCTGATTTATTTATATTTCTCGTCATTCTTTGTTTAAACGTGACTCAGGATTCGTTTGAGTTTGATAAAATTTGTTTCGGTTTTAGAAACTTGCGCCGTTCAATTCAAAATAATTTTTCCAATAAATTAGAGTATTTACTTGACAAGTTTTCGTAATCATATTCATTCTTAAAAAAAATAGTTATTATTCATCGGTTAACTCGAACAGTTGCGTTCCAAGAAAAAAATAATTCAACTTGATTGATCTCGTTTTCAATGTGCGGTTTTAAAACTGAAATGAAATTATCAGATAGTTTAATAAATATTTTTATCAAATATTTCTGAATAATTAAATATAAATTTAATTTGTATCACGTCAGTTCTCAGATTTTGTGTAGTCTTTTGCAGTATATAAAATAGGCTCCCGTTTTCGAATCAAATGACTTTGATATTTATCAAAAACGAGTTTCGATTAATAAATAATATAATTTATTATTATTTAAACTCAAAAAAATCCCGGTTGTCACAGCTGCTGCTGCTGTTGGAAAGGAAAAAGGTGGTCCACAAGTATCACCAATTGAAAACATGCATGATTCTTCAAACGCTGACAAAGGAAAATCTGGCGCTAACAAGACAAATTCAGGCGTTGATGGCTCAAACGTTGACAACTCTAACTCAGGCGTTGACAGCTCTTTTGACCATTTATTCTCTTCCAATAATTTTGAACAAGGTGAACCTTCAAATAGAAATGGAGAGGTTCATTCAAATGATGATGGAAGAGCATTTGAAGAAGATATTGGCAATATGGATAGTGAAATTGATGATAACACAATCATTGAAGGAGGAGTACTTACATCTACCATGAAGAATCATCCTTCTTTTTTGATCATAGGTGATGTGATGACACCTATGCAAACTAGAAGGTCTCATCAAAATCATAGAGGATTTATTACCAGTATTCACAAGAAGGTTGATACCCCTCTTGTTCAAGCATGTTTGTTTGCCTGTTTTATGTCACAACAGGAACCCAAGAAGATTTTTGATGCTCTCAAAGAACCAAGTTGGGTGGAAGAAATGCAAGATGAGATTCACCAATTTGCTATTCAGGATGTTTGGGAGTTAGTTGATTGTCCCAGACATGTCAGACCTATTTGGACAAGATGGGTTCTTAGGAATAAAAAGGATGAGAGAGGCATTGTGGTCAGAAACAAGGCACGTTTAGTGGCACAAGGATATACACAAGAGGAAGGGGTAGACTATGAGGAGGTCTTTACACCTGTTGCAAGGATTGAGGCTATAAGGATTTTTCTAGCCTATGCTTCCTGCATGGGATTTACAGTCTATCAAATGGATGTGAAGAGTGCTTTTCTTTATGGCATAATTACAGAGAAGGTTTATGTAATGCAGCCTCCTGGTTTTGAAGATTCAGAACATCCATACAAGGTGTATAGAGTGAAGAAAGCTATGTATGGACTTCATCAAGCCCCAAGAGCATGGTATGGCACATTGTCCACCTATCTGGTGGAAAATGGGTTCAAAAGGGGCACCATAGACCAGACCTTGTTCACAAAGAAGACTGGTAAGGATTTCTTACTTGTACAGGTCTATGTGGATGATATCATCTTTGGCTCTTCTAGTCCAAAGATGAGTGAAGACTATTCCAAACTCATGACAGACAAGTTAAAGATGAGTGTAATGGGGGAGATGAACTTCTTTCTAGGGTTACAAGTACAGCAGAAAGAAGATGGTATCTTCATCTCTCAAGACAAATATGTGGTAGAAATCTTGAAGAAGTTTGGCTTTTCTCCACATGAGAAACGGGCTAGCACACCCATGGATAGGGAACACCCTTGGGGAAAAGTTGGAGATGGAAAAGAGGTGGATGTCAGGCATTATAGGTCAATGATTGGTTCATTGATGTATCTCACGGCTTCAAGACCTGACATTATGTTTGCTGTGTGTGCATGTGCACGCCATCAAGTGACTCCCAAAGAGTGTCATCTCCATGTTGTCAATATAATTTTTAGGTATCTTAGGTGTTATCCAAACTTGGGATTATGGTATCTGAAAGATTCTCCATTGGAGCTTATTGCATATTCAGACAGTGATTATGGTGGTGACAAGTTTGATAGAAAATCCACAACTAGTGGATGCTAATTTCTTGGGAGTAGGTTGATATCTTGGCAATGCAAGAAACAAACAGTGGTGGCCAATTCTACAACTGAAGCAGAGTATGTTGCTGCAGCTGCTTGTTATGGACAAGTCTTATGGATTCAGAACCAGCTGTTGGATTATGGGTATAATTTCATGCATACCAAGATTTTTGTAGACAATAACAGTACTTTATGCATTATTAAAAATCATGTACATCATTCTAAAACAAAACATATAGAAATTAGACATCATTTTATAAGAGATTGTTTTGAAAAAGGTTTAATACTACCAGATAGGGTTGACACAGAGGAAAATGTGGCTGATTTATTAACTAAACCTTTTGATACTGGAAGATTTCAATACTTGGTAACAAGTATTGGAATGATGAATCTTACTTAATATGTGTTTTGGGAACTTCTTGTAAAAGTATGTACAGGATATGCATTTGTTATTGGTCTTTGTACAAAATCAGATTTTCCACTTTATTAGTCTAACGTTGACAAAGGTTATTTTAACGCTGACAAGTGTTAAATTGACGTTGTCAGCAACATGTTAGTTTTGTGGTTTTTGATCTAATTATGCAGGCGTTGTTAGCATTGTACAATTGGATACAGAGTTTCTTATGGATTCTTGGAGCATTATTGGAGCATGTTTTAGTTTATGGATGATGGTTGGAATATTTATATTCTTGTCTTGACATAAATTTTTATTACATGCATATTATTTGGAAACTTATGTATCATAGTTTAAGGGGAGGTTTAGGAACCCTTTAGGACTTTCTGGGTATTCATATAATACTCTTATCATAATTCTAGATTGTGTCCACTGGTGAGTATGAATTAGTTTACTAACTCATGAGGTACTGTAGTATGCAAAGTTGATATACTATGCACGTTGCCAAGACTTTTTGGCCTAGAATTGGACGTGGTCTGTTGGGAGACTTGGGTATGATTTTTATTGGGCTTACCTGGGAAGTTACAAAGGATTTTATGAGATAACTTCACTGTTAAGAACTTTGGTTAGCAAGGGACACTAGAGGACTGTTATGTCTATCTTGCTTAAGCAAGTGTGCATGATTGGACAATGCTTGCCACCCTATAGTAATTTTCAGTTTATAGGTTATCTTCACTAGGATAAATCACTTTGTTAAGGTCCTTTTTCATTTTTATTATTTTTATTTTTGGACGTTGACAGATTTATTTCCAAACGTTGTTAGGACCAATTTAGACGTTGACATGGATTTTTCCAACGTTGACAAGAATATAGTCGTTGGGCGTTGATAGGTTATTTTTGACCGTTGACACTCATTGGGTCCTACCCAATTGTTATTTTTGACGAAAAATAGGGCCGTAACTTAGGGAGTTGGTAACTTTTTAATTAATGCATAAGATAAGTTATTTTCTTTTCAAGATTTTCATCATTATATTTTGAAAAATAACTACCTAATTTTTACCAATCACATATGCCTACCTCTCCTATATATTTGGCTCCTTCTTTTTAAACAGGGTAATTGCATATTCTTGTCTAACAAATTTTTCTCCTATGTTCATATTTCATAACCTTTCACACAGCTTTCTACATCAATGGCGCCTAAGTTTAAACCGAGTGACTTGGTATTGGGATTCAGAAGTCAGCATAACATGGTTGCCTATTTGGAGGCTGATGATGCTCTATTTCCTCAATATACTTAGATGGTGGCGTATTTGAATGCATCTCCACTACGGTATGCACTTTCTCATGCTCCTCTTATCCCTGTCACTCATATTAAATAGTTTTGGAACACTGTTAGTTCCTCAACGCTTAATAATGTGACTACATTAACTGTTATTGTCCATGGGCGTCCATGGGTGTTTACTAATAAGTGTGAAAACACTTATCCTTTTACCACTTATTTCCAATAATAACATGACCAAAACGTGTATTTTATGTCGTAAAAGTCGGAATTATGCGTGGTTTATGTTTTTATTGTGTTTTAGGACCAAAAGATGAAAAAGGAAGAAAACACGGGCTTTCACGGGCTTTTATCGAAGAAAACGAGAAAAGACGAAGTCAAGAGATCAAGAGTGCTTAAAGAACAGATGTCCAAGACCTATTCTGAAGATTTATCAAAGAAAAAGTATAAAGACGGAAGTTTAATGAAGTCAAAGAACTCAAGTCTAAATTAAAGAAGAAAAATTATTAAGACAAGTTCAAATCCCGAGACGACGTCGAGAAAAGACAAAGAATTAAATCAAGTCGAGAAGAAAAGAAAGAAGGAAGCACACCACACATGTACTTCCCACTTAGCCTATAAATACCCTCCTAATCACAATAGGAGGATGGTTAGCTAGTTGCACTTTTAATTTTTCCTTTCTAGTTTTTAGAGAGAGAAAGTTCTAAACTTTCTCTCACTAAGTTTTTCATCTTTTCTTTCCTTTAATCTTTCAAGTTTAAGCTTTTTGTATTTCAATTTCATAAATCAAGTTAAAGTTTAAGCTTTTATTCTTTAATCTCCTTCTATATTTCTTGGTTTCATTTTGCTTTGATCCGAAAATCATAATCCATACAAATTGTATTTGTTTGATGTTTAAGTGGTTAAAAAGTTAATCTTTTTACTACTTGTTAAGCTTTTATTTGGGTTAAGCTTTAAGCTCTTTATGCTTATTGGCTTATTTCCTATATCTAGCTTATTTGCTTTGCTTTTCGGATTACTTAAAAGTTTTAGGCATCTTAAAGTCCCTTTCATAAAGTTCATGATATTTTATGTTTAAAAAGTTGTCAAATTTAAGCTTTTTGAGTTGTTTAAGTTTCTGATAAGTTAGCTTATTGTATGTGCTTATTGAGTTTTAAGCTTTCCACCAATTTCGGATCAAGTTTTGCTGTCATCGCAATATTGGGGATTTGCACATTCCGACGGATTACTTGTTTAGATCGCAATAACCCATTGAGGGTTCTACTTTGCGATCACTTGGTTATTTCCCCCTTATTCCGATCTGGGATTGCGATCGTTCATTGCGATCGCATATTCCGACGGGGTTTAAGGTCTGTTTAAGTCGAAACTATGCCTAAATCTTGTTAACAGCATTCCGATAGCTCCCATTCCGATACTAGCACATTGCGATTGAACCATATTCCGACAGATGTGTTTACGTTATTCCGATCTGACATTGCGATCTAGGACATTCCGATGGTCATCATTGCGACATAAATGATTGTGTTATTCCGATGGGTACTAGTTTGAATATTCCGATGACTTGTTTTAATTATATTTCAATGGGATTAACTTTGGTGCATTCCGATAGAAAGGACTTGTTATATTCCGATAGACTAAGTTCTTAAAGTTTTACAAAGTTTTAGGTTCTAAGTGTTTTTTTTCTAAATAATCTTCTAGTTTAATTTTTAAACGCTTTAATTTCAATCAACGACATTTTAATACTTGCTTGTAGTTTAAATTAGATAACCAAACCAAACCACCCTCTTTTTCACCAAAAGACAATTGAGTCGCACTTTAGACTGGAAATCAATTCGAAGAGATCGGATGATAGATATTTTATACTTAGCCAAAGGTTTTGTATTAAATGGCGCCGCTGCCGGCTCTTTTCGTAAAGATTAACGGTTTTCAGTGAGAGACGCATTGAATTTTGGGATCCGTTCTTTGAACGTTATTTTCCTTGCTTTAAAATTTTTAAAAATCCAAAAAAATATAAAATTTTTCAAAAATACAAAAACATTAAAAAATCATAAAAAGCATTTCTTTTCCAAAGGTTTTGCACCAAAAAGATTATATAGATATTCTCTGTATATTTTTCTTCTGCAGGTGTATGCGTACTAGATCTTCAAATTATTCTGAGCCCGAGACTCGTGAAGATTTAGATATGGCTGGTGCGCATAACAACAATAATAACCCACCTCTACCCAATTTGAATAACAACAACAACCACAATGCTCCCCTACCCGATTTACGAACAATGGAGGAATGGTGTCAACCCACCATGAACGGACGCGGAGGCCCGATTGCGCCGATGCACATCACGGCTCAAGAGTTTTCGTTGAAGCATCACATGATCCAACAAGTGCAAACTAATCCATTTCGCGGAATTCCGGATGATGATGCCAACAAACACCTCGACAAATTCATTACCATCACCCAAAGCATGAAGTCACCCGGTGTTTCTATGGATGAACTTCGTCTTCAACTATTTCCCCACTCGCTTTCTCACCATGCCGAAAAATGGTTTGACCGTCTCCAAAGAATTCTATTCATACTTGGGACGACATGACTCAACGCTTTTTGTCGCGCTACTTCCCACCATCCATGGTCACGAGCCTTCGTAACCAAATTAGTGGATTCATGCAAGACGATGATGAATCGCTCTTTGATGCTTGGGAACGATACAATGATTTGATCGACCGTTGTCCAAATCATAACATGCTCCCCGTCACTCTCATTGATACTTTCTACAACGGTCTCACTTTTCGTGATCGTGACACGATCAACGCTGCCGCCGGTGGTACGTTTATGAAAAGGAGACCGCAGGAGTGTAGAGAGTTGATTGAAAACCTGACTACTCACCACAAGAATTGGGATTCAGCCGCATCCTCAAGATCTAAACCGAGAGTCAATGTCTCATCTACTTCTTCCACCACCGACATGTCCGCCATGGAACGTGCCATTATCGAATTGAGCAAAAATATGCAAATTTTGGCTAATAACCATCCTCAACAAGCTAAAGCCGTTGCTATTTCTTGTGACACATGTGGCGGTCCTCATTCTTACAATGATTGTCCTTCTACTCAAGGCAAGTCCTCATTTTTGTGAAGACGTTAACGCGGCATACGGTACTTATCCCACGGGAGGCTATCAAGCTCGTCATCAAGGAGACCGTAACTTGCTAAGTTATCGTTCAAACAACTATCTTGCACCACCCGGTTTTCCTCCTCCAAACCAAAACCAACAACAAAGCTATAACCGAAATAACCAATCCCAACCTCGTGCTAACAATCAATATCAATCCCAAAGAAACACATACCCACCTCAAGGAAATTCTCAAGCTTACCAAGATCCACCTCTCAATAAACCGACGACATCGAATCAAGACATCGAAGCGTTCATGAGGACTAATAGAGAGATGGTGACGAATCTTCAGAGTCAATTCATCAACTTGAAGGGAGAAATGGCGAAACAAGGGAGCGATATTTGAGCCGAGCTAAGGAATGACATGGTGAAACAAAGCAATGATATTTGTGCCGACATGAGAGACTCTTTCAGCACTCAAGCGGATAATTTACGTGATATGTTAGGTTCGCTCTTCCAAGGTAATCAACCCTCTTCTTCGGGTACTCTTCCGAGTAACACCGTTGCTAATCCAAGAGGGGAGATGAAAGAAATCACCACTCGCAGTGGAAAAGGTTATATGGAACCCGAGCTTCCTACACCTCCACCGTGATTGTGAACAAGGAAAAAGAGCAACTTTCCTCACCTCCTTTGCCTTCTACCCCCATTCCACCACCACCCGCGGTTGTGAGTGATCCTACTCCCCTAAAGCCTTCCTCTTCATCCGATATACCTTATCCTTCAAGGTTGAGGAAAGAGAAGCAAAAGAGCAAGGATGATATTCAAGTTTCAAACTTTCTCAAAATGTTTAAACAATTGAATTTTAACATCTCCTTTGCCAAGGCTCTCGCTCACATGCCTAAATACGCAAAGATGTTTAAAGATCTTCTAAGTGACAAGGAGAAGCTTCTTGACATTTCTTAGACCCAACTTAATGAGAATTGCTCCGCGGTTCTCTTAAGGAAATTACCCACCAAACTTGGTGATCCGGGTCGCTTCTTGATTCCTTGCAACTTCCCGGGAGTAGAGAATTGCATGGCCCTAGCCGATCTAGGTGCCAGTATAAACTTAATGCCTTTTAGTGTTTGGAAGTAATTATCTCTCCCCGAGCTAGTCCCCACCAAAATGACTTTGGAATTAGCTAACCGTACGGTTACTTATCTAGTGGGGATAGCCGAAGACGTCTTCGTTGGCGTTGACAAATTCACCTTCCCAGCGGATTTTGTTGTCATTGACTACGAGATGGATCCTCGTGTTCCATTAATCGTTGGACGTCCCTTCTTGAGGACCGGTCGCACTCTCATTCATGTAGCCGCAGGCGAAATAATCATGAGAGTTGGTGACGACAAAATTGTCTTCAACATGGGTAAGATTTCTAAGCAACCTTATTCATATGAGAGTGTAAATGCTATTGATGTTCTTGATGAGGCTTGTGAAGAACACTTTCATGATGCTTGCAAAAGTAATCTCTCTTCTCTACCCAATGTTGAGACCGTTGCCTCAATTGCTCCGTCATTAACTCCATTTGGAGAAAGTGACTTGGATAAATTTGAAGCTAGCTTGGGTCCTCTCGATCTTAAGTATGATGATTCTCCCACCGATTGGGATGAAGACATTCGTACAATTGAGAAACTTCTCAATGAAGACCCGTTTTCTCCTCCTTCTCCTAAAGAGATGACTAATGATGATCCATCGTTAGTTACACCATCTATTGAGGATCCTCCTACTCTTGAGCTTAAGGACCTACCTCCTCATCTCGAGTATGTTTTCTTAGAAGGCATTGATCAACTTCCCGTTATCATTGCTAAGGACTTAAAAGCCGATGAGAAAACTCGTCTCATGGAAGTTCTCAAGAAACATAAAAGAGCTATCGCTTGGAAAATCTCCGATATTCGCGGAATTGATCCTCACTTTTGCACACATAAAATTCTCATGGAGGACGACTTTAAGCCCACAATTCAAAGCCAACGAAGGGTGAATCCTAAAATCCATGACGTTATCAAAAAAGAGGTTATCAAACTTCTTGAGGCGGGCATGATTTATCCTATCTCGGATTCACCATGGGTTAGTCCAGTCCATTGTGTGCCTAAGAAAGGCGGAATCACCGTTGTGCCCAATCAAAACAACGAGTTGATTCCTACACGTCTGGTTACTGGGTGGAGAGTTTGTATAGACTACCGCAAACTCAATGATGCCACTAGAAAGGATCATTTCCCTCTTCCTTTTATGGACCAAATGCTTGAACATTTAGCGGGTAATGAATATTACTGCTTTCTAGATGGTTTCTCGGGTTATTTCCAAATACCCATCGATCCCCAAGATCAAGAGAAGACAACATTCACTTGTCCCTATGGCACATTTTCCTACAAAAGAATGCCTTTTGGCTTATGCAATGCCCCCGGGACTTTCCATAGGTGCATGTTGGCTATTTTTCATGACATGGTTGAGCAAACCATGGAAGTCTTCATGGATGATTTCTCGGTCTTTGGGGATTCCTTCTCTTCTTGCCTTGTGATAGGTGTGTAAACACCCATCCTTTTTACCACTTAATTACAATAATAACCGAGCCAAAACGTGTATTTTATGTCATTTATGTCAGAATTATGCGTGGTTGTGTTTTTGTTGTGATTTAGGACGAAAAGGTGAAAAGTGGAGAAAACACGGGCATTCACGGGCTTTTATCGAATAAAAAGACGAAAGACGAAGTCAAGAAGTCAAGAGTGCAAAAAGAACGGAAGTCCAAGACCAATTCTGAAGATTTATCGAAGAAAAAGTCAAAATACGGAAGTTTACTAAAAGCCGAAGAACTCAATTCTAAATTATTGAAGAATTACAAGACGAGTTTAAAGAAATCCCGAGACAAAGTCATTAAAGTCCAAGATTTAAGAAGATTAAGAACTTAAGGACTTAATGGTGCAATTAAGGAAAGAAGAAAGAGGGGAGGAAGCTTCCTAAGCACTTCCTAATCCTCCCCTATAAATAGAACATTAGGATTAACATTTCATTTTGTTGGCTAATAGTGACAATTAGTTCTTCCAATTTTAATTACCTTGTCATTTACTTTTCATGTCAAATTTAAATACTTGTCTTGCACCTTAAATACCTTTAATTTCAAGTAAGTTTCCTTTTAATTCTTGTCAATCTTTATTTTTATTGTTTGATAGGTGTGTAAACACCCATCCTTTCACCACTTAATTCGGGCTAAAACGAGACCAAAACACGTATTTAATATCATTTGTTTGGAATTATGCGTGGTTTTTGTGTTTATTGTGTTTTCAGAGCCAACCAGATGAATATTGAAGAAAACATGGGATTGCACGGGTTTTTACTGAAGAAAAAGACTCAAGATAAAGTCTATTGTCCAAGAGATGCAAAAGATTTGAAGTCACTGGGCCTATTCGAAGATTTATCGAAGAAAAGGACCAAAGATGGAAGATTTATATAAGTCGAAGAAACTCAAGTCTATTAAACGAAGAAATTAAAAGACGAGTTGAATTTAATCGACGACAAATCCCGAATCAGAATCGAAAACAGAAACTTTTCTGAAAAGACGAAAAGACAAGAAGAACGGGAGAAAGCCCACTCAACAACCAAAAGACAAGGCTATAAATAGCCTCCCCCTCACACATTTTAGGCTAGTTTTTTAGTTTTTCTTCCTTCCCACTTTTTCTTCCTGGTTCGTAGCTTCACCATCACCACTAGGGTGATTGGTGATTTTCATCTTTAATTCTTTAATCTTGTAATCTTAATCTTTGTTTTATCTTGTCAAAACATTAATCATTCAATACAAGTTCTTGTTTAATCTTTCATTTCATCTTGTTCATCATCATCTTTATCTTCAAGTTTTCAAGTTTTTATTTTCTTGATTTGATCTTCAAAAGTTGTTTGGATTTGTGTTTTTATTGGTAGGATTTGTTGCTTATGGTGTCTAAATGATTTGTGTTTAATTTGGTAAATCCTTTTTAAGTATTTGATTTGATTTTGATTAAAATTCGTGTTCCGTGTTCTTCGGATAACTGCTACTGTATCTGGGTTTCATAACTTCCGAATCAGCTAAAAGTTCCGAATGAAGCTTTCATTCGGAAGGTTCCGAATCAAGCATTAAGTTCCGCATAAGTCTTTAAGTTCCGCATCAAGACATCTTCATTCGGAAGTCTCAAACTTCCGAACCAAGCATTAAGTTCCGTATCAGTGACTTCCGAACCAGTAAGTTCCGAATCAAGCTGAAAAGTCCGAACCAGTTATTTCCGAACCAGCAAGTTCCGAATCAACCTTCATTCGGAAGGTTCCGAATCAGCCAGAAAGTTCCGGATAAGTTCCGGATGAGAAAGTTCCGGATGAATGAACAGTAAGTTCCGGATGAGTTGTCTTTCAAAAGTTCCGAATCAAAGGTTAAAGTTCCGAATCAAGCTTTCTTTTAGGTTACTGTTTGTTTGTTTTACTGTTCCTTTATGCTTATTGAACTTTAATTCCAATTTTAATCTTGAGTTTAATACAAGTCTTTGTTAATCATAATTAAAGTAATTGTCTTTGACTTAAATTTTCATTTCCCCTTATTATTAGATTAGAAAACCAAACCCTTTTATTTAGTAACCAAGAACAATCATTCCACTTAAGACTGAGATCAATTCGAGAGGATATCGAGAGAAAATCTGAACCCCTTAGCAAAATCCTTGTATCAAATGGCGCCGCTGCCGGCTCTTCTCGTTAAGATCAAAAGTTTTTTTTGAGAACTTGGATTTTGGGATCCGTTCCCCGTGAACGTTACTTTTTCAAAAATTTTCAAAAACAACTAAAAAATATAAAATTTTCAAAAATCCTAAAAATTAAAAAAAAAAAAAAAAAAAAAAACATAAAAACCAAAAATATTTTTGCTTTGTTTTTCTTTGTTCGTTCTTTTGCAGGTGTATGCGCACTCGATCCACGTCTTATCAAGAGCCCGAGCCTCTCGATAACTTAGACATGGCTGGTGTACAAAACAACAATAACATACCACCTCCGAACAACAATAATAAGAACAACAATCCACCTTTCAACAACATGAACAATAACAACAACAATGAGCACCTTCCGGATAATCGCCCAATGATTGAATTGCTCCAAGCTCATGTCGATGGCAATACGGATCCAATTGTTATACCACCAATTGCCGCCAACAATTTCGAGCTTAAGTCAGGCTTTATCCAGATGGTCTCAGCTCAACCGTTCCTGGGACGAACCATTGATGACCCACACGACCACATCAAGAGATTTCTACAACTCACTAACACGGTCAAGTTCAATGGAGTTCCACAAGAAGTGATAAGGTTACAACTTTTTCCCTTTTCTTTAGAGGGACAAGCCCGGCATTGGCTTGCTAAGGAACCGCCACAGAGTATTCTCTCGTGGACGGATTTGGAAACAAAGTTTATCAACTACTTTTTTCCACCCTCTCGTACTACCGCTTTGCGGAATGAGATTATAAACTTTGAACAAAAGTACGATGAGTCATTCAGTGAATCTTGGGATCGTTTTAAAGATCTCTTAAGAAAATGCCCACAACATGGTTTTACCAAAGTACATCAAATCAATACTTTTTACAATGGTTTAAGCATGAGTGACCAAGATTCACTGAATAGTGCCTCGGGGGGTAATTTATTGGCTAAGACTTCCAATGCTGCTTGGGATATCATTGAGAACAAATCTAGTGTGCAAACCAAGAGTGTTAGGACCAATGTTGCTAGTGCTAGCACTAATGACAGCGACAAGCGACTTGACAAAATCACCACGCTTCTTGAATCGCTTGTCACCCACACCGTCAGCAACAACAACAACAACAACGCCAAAAATGCACAAGTGAACGCTGTCAGCCAACCTTGTGAGATATGCGGTGGTCCCCACTCTTACACAACTTGTACCGCCACCCAAGATTACCCTGCTGAGAATGTGAATGCGGCATATGGCACCTACCAACAACCTGCTTATCAAGCTAGACCTCAAGGTGACCGTAACTTGCTTAGCTACCGCAGCAACAACTATCTTTCACCACCTGGTTTTCCTCCTACCAACCCAAACCAACAACAAAACCTTAACCGCCCTCCTCAACAACAACAACAACCTCGACAACCATACATCCCACCTCACAAGCAGCAACAACCACCTCAACGTAACAATCAAGTCTACCAACAACCTGCTTACCAACCACCTGCATACAATGCTCCTTCCAACCAAAACACCACTGCTCTACACCAAGAGGTTGCAACCTATATGAGGACCAATGATGTGATAGTGGGAAATCTCCAAGAGGAAGTGCGCAATTTGAAGGCAGACTTGGTCAAGCAAGGAAATGATTTGAGAGCTGACATGAGAAACACGTTGGATAGCCAGACTAATGATCTGAGGAACATGATGGCTAGTTTCTTCCAAAGTAGTCAACCCTCTTCTTCGGGTACTCTTCCGAGTAACACCGTTGCGAACCCAAGAGGGGAGATGAAAGCAATCACTACTCGAAGTGGTAAAGGTACCAAGGAACCCGGGCTTCCTATACCCCCACCGGTGGTTGTGACTAAGGAGAACGAGTCGCCTGCTCCTATTCCTCCTCCTTCTCCTTCCCAACTTTCTCCACCTCTTCTTTCTACCCCTCCTCCACCCGTGGTTGTGAGTGATCCTATTCCCCTAAAGCCTTCCTCTTCTTCCAATATACCTTAACCTTCAAGGTTGAGGAAAGAGAAGCAAAAGAGCAAGGATGATATTCAGGTTTCGAATTTCCTTAAAATGTTCAAACAACTGAATTTCAATATCTCCTTCGCTGAGGCTCTCGCTCACATGCCCAAATACGCCAAAATGTTTAAAGACCTTCTGAGCGACAAGGAAAAGCTCCTCGACATTGCCAACACCCAACTTAATGAGAACTGCTCTGCAGTGCTCTTAAGGAAATTACCAACCAAGCTTGGTGATCCGGGTCGTTTTCTTATCCCTTGCAATTTCCCGGGAGTAGAGAATTGCATGGCCCTAGCCGATCTAGGTGCCAGTATTAATCTCATGCCTCTAAGTGTTTGGAAGCAATTATCTCTCCCAGAGCTAGTCCCCACTAAAATGACTTTGGAATTGGCCAACCGTACGGTTGCTTATCCAGTGGGGATAGCCGAAGACGTCATTGTAGGAGTCGACAAATTCACCTTCCCTGCTGATTTTGTTGTCATCGACTACGAGATAGACCCTCGTGTACCACTGATTGTTGGTCGTCCATTCCTTAGGACCGGTCGCACTCTTATTGATGTTGAAGCCGGAGAGCTTATCATGAGAGTGGGTGACGACAAAGTAGTCTTCAACATGGGAAAGTTGTCTAAACAGCCTTATTCATATGAGAGCGTTAATTGTATTGACGTTCTTGATGAGGCTTGTGAAGAACACTTTAATGATGCTTGCAAAAGTATTCCTACCTCTCTTCCCACTGTTGAGACCGTGTCCTCCATTGATTCATCGTTGTCTCTATTTGGAGATAGTGATTTATTCTGGAACAATCTTGAAGATACCATGGGAGATGCGAATTTAGCTACTAATGATTCTCCCACCGAGGGGGATGAAGACATGAGTTTCTTTGACAATCTTCTCACCGAAGACATTCCTTCGCCTCCATCTCCCACGGTTATTGCTATAGATGCCACGACTTTAAAAACGCCTCCCGTCGAAAATCCTCCGGATTTGGAACTTAAGGAGTTGCCGCCACATCTCGAGTACGTGTTCCTTGACGACAACAAGAAGTCACCCGTCATTATTGCAACGGATTTGAAAGATGAAGAGAAGACTCGCCTCGTTGCCGTGCTGAAAGATCATAAGAAGGCTATCGCTTGGAAGATTTCCGATATTCGTAGAATTGATCCTCACTTCTGCACACACAAAATTCTCATGGAGGACGACTTCAAGCCCACTATTCAAAGCCAACGAAGGGTGAATCCAAAAATCCATGAAGTCATCAAAACAGAGGTTATCAAACTTCTTGATGCGGGTATGATTTACCCTATTTCGGATTCACCGTGGGTTAGTCCAATCCATTGTGTGCCCAAGAAGGGCGGAATAACCGTTGTTCCCAATGAACACAACGAGTTGATTCCCACTCGTCTCGTTACTGGGTGGAGAGTTTGTATAGACTACCGCAAACTCAATGATGCCACGAGAAAGGATCATTTCCCTCTACCTTTCATGGACCAAATGCTTGAACGATTAGCCGGTAATGAATATTACTGCTTTCTCGATGGTTTTTCGGGATATTTTCAAATACCCATCGATCCCCAAGATCAAGAGAAGACTACATTCACTTGTCCCTATGGCACTTTCGCTTACAAAAGAATGCCTTTTGGCTTATGTAATGCACCCGGGACTTTCCAAAGGTGCATGTTAGCTATCTTCCATGACATGGTCGAACAAACCATGGAAGTCTTCATGGATGATTTCTCGGTCTTCGGGGATTCCTTCTCTGCTTGCCTTGCCAATTTAGAACGTATGCTAAAGCGGTGCGAAGACACTCGCCTTGTTCTGAATTGGGAAAAATGCCATTTTATGGTAAAAGAAGGCGTCGTGCTTGGACATAAGATTTCGAAAGCCGGTCTTGAAGTTGACCGTGCTAAAGTCGATGTTATCGCAAAGTTGCCTCCACCTTCAACCGTGAAGGGTGTGAGAAGTTTCCTGGGTCATGCGGGCTTCTACCGTCGATTTATCAAAGATTTTTCTCAAATCGCTCGCCCGATGACCCACCTCTTGGAAAAAGATATTCCTTTTATCTTCTCCAAAGAGTGCCTTGAAGCCTTCAACTCGCTTAAGGATAAGCTAACTAAGGCACCCGTCTTGGTTACCCCTAATTGGGAGCTGCCTTTTGAGTTGATGTGCGATGCTAGTGATTTTGCTATTAGAGCGGTTCTTGGACAAAGAGTGAACAAACACTTCCAACCGATCCATTACGCTAGCAAGACAATGACTGGGGCACAATTGCATTATACGACAACTGAGAAAGAGCTTTTAGCTGTTGTCTATGCTTTCGAAAAATTCCGCCCCTATCTTGTCCTTTCTACCACCATTGTGTACACCGATCATTCCGCGCTGAAGTACTTGTTGACAAAGCAAGATTCCAAACCAAGACTTCTTCGCTGGGTTTTGCTGCTCCAGGAATTTAAAATCGAAATCCGCGATAAAAAAGGAGCAGAAAACCTAGCCGCGGACCATCTTAGTAAACTTGAGGATCCTTACCAAGGGGATCATCCGACAAAAGAAATCAATGATTCTTTTCCCTTGGAGACCTTAATGTCTATAAACTCGAAGCCGAATGAAACCCCGTGGTTTGCGGACTTTGCAAACTACTTGGCGGGTGGAATTCTCAAGGAAGGGTTGACGTCCCAGCAAAAGAAGAAGTTCTTTACCGACATCAAGACTTACTTTTGGGACGACCCTTACCTATTCAAACAATGTGCTGATCTGATAATTCGCCGATGTGTTGATGGACCGGCAGCGTCGGACATCCTTGATGCTTGCCACAAAGGACCCACCGGTGGTCACTTTGGCCCCAACTACACCGCTAAGAAAGTGTTTGATTCGGGATTTTATTGGCCCTCCATATACCGTGACGCTCACGATATGGTCAAACGATGTGATGTTTGCCAAAAGCAAGGCAAAATCACACATAAAGACGAGATGCCTCAGAATTTCATTCAAGAGTGTGAAATTTTTGATGTTTGGGGTATCGACTTTATGGGGCCATTCCCTTCGTCTAAAGGAAATAAATACATCCTTTTAGCCGTTGACTACGTTTCAAAGTGGGTTGAAGCCAAAGCTTTGCCTACTAATGACGCAAGGGTGGTTTGTAACTTTTTGAAGGCTCTATTCGCTAGATTCGGTGTGCCTCGCGCCATTATTAGTGATCGTGGGACTCATTTCTGCAATGACCAATTTGCTCGAGTCATGGCTAAGTATGGTGTCAATCATCGTCTTTCCACAGCCTACCACCCATAAACCAATGGCCAGGCTGAAATATCTAACCGAGGGCTGAAGCGAATTCTTGAAAGGACCGTGGGAGAGCATCGTGCCTCATGGGCTGATAAACTTGATGATGCTTTGTGGGCTTTCCGTACTGCTTACAAGACCCTAATCGGTTGTACGCCTTATCGTCTTGTGTACGGGAAAGCGTGCCACCTCCCCATTGAGTTGGAGCACAAGGCTTATTGGGCATTGAAGTGGGCTAATTTTGATATAAACAAAGCCGGTGACCTACGCAAGATCCAACTCAATGAGCTGAATGAACTCCGTAATGAGGCTTATGAAAATTCTTTGATCTATAAGGAAAGAACTAAGCTCATTCACGACTCCAAGATTAAAAACCGAGAGTTCCATGTTGGAGACAAAGTCTTACTTTTTAACTCTCGGATGAAAATCTTTTCGGGAAAGCTCAAATCTCGTTGGTCCGGCCCATTCACCATTGCCCAAATTTTTCCATATGGTACTCTCGAGCTCGCTCAACCTGATGGACCAAATTTTAAGGTGAATGGCCAACGAGTGAAGTTGTACTTTGGTGAGGACACCTCTAAGGAGGTGATTCCATCCCTCACCACGTTCCCCATGAACTAATTTTGGGTCGAGTCAGGCTCGTGACTCGGTTATCAAAAACAAGCGCTCCTCGGGAGGCAGCCCGAGTATCTATCCTTTTATATTTTAATCCCCTAAGTGTAGGGGGGACTTGTATATGCGTTTGTCTTTGTATGGTGTGATTACAGGGATAAGTGCACTCTTGGAATCTTTGAAGAACCGTGCTCCCATGTTATCCGAAATCCGGTTCTATCTCTCAACTATCGTGATTCAATTTTCTTCATACTCACATTTGAAATTGATCACTTTAGTCGTCCCATCCTTAACTTGAGTTAACCAACGTGCACAATGTCATAAGTGTAGGGGAAACTTTTCCCACATGCTTAAACATTGAGGACAATGTTTATCTTAAGTGTAGGGGGACTTCTATCGAAGTTTTAAGTGGACTTTTCCATGAAAATGCCTTCATTTAACCGGAAAATCATATTTTTCAACATTTTTCAAATTTTTTATTAACTTTGGCCAATTAGTTGTAATTTTTAAAATTTTTATCGTTGCTTTCATATGTATATATCCCGCAAATAAAGTCAAAAGTATTAATAAAGTGGTGTAGCTAGTTTTGAAATCTTTGACATATTAGGCCCGTTGCGTTTATTTTGACTCAACCCGAATAGACTTATCCAAGTTTATTCTAGCTAGTATCCTTAACCATATAGGCCTTAACTGGTTTATTAGGCTAAGTGTCCACGAGTCTCATTACTTGAGATTTTAAATTGTGGAGGACGAGAAATGATAGAGTCAATTATAAGTCGGTATTCTTGCGCAAGCTCACTTGGTGTAATTATTTGCCTATTCTCCCATCACTTGCTAATAATTTATCTGCAATAAGTAAGGTCTTACGATTTGAAAAGTTACTTAGCTTCTAGCCCAAAATCGTTTAAAAGTTGCTCGGTAATGATAAGAGTTCATAGCCAAGGCATAACTTATGAAGCGGGGCGCGAAGATTGGCGAGTCCGAAAAGGCCCTAACAAGGCATGAGGATTCAATTTTATTGCTGAAGATCCAAAGTGATGTGAAAAGCATTATTCCTAAAATCAATATGAAGGATCAAGACTCACGACGAAAAGCAATCAACTCCCATAAAGATCATGGAGAAGTCTATCCGAAAATACCCTAACAAGGTATGAGGATAAATAGATCCAAGTCCGAAAAGGAGGCGGATCGTTGTATCTCAAAATCCCAATTAGAGATTGAAGAAATAATCATGAAGTCGTGGTCAACAAAGTTGGAGTACCCCTCAAAAGTCTCCAAGTGAAGAAACTCTATTATGATGAGAAGACCATTATCTCAAAAACGTCTCTCGAAGATATGAAGTATGAAGTACATGCCAAATATCGGCCCGAGAAAGGTCTCAAATCGTGAACCAAGTTATGCCAAGATATGAACTTTTTGATATCCCGAGAAGCAGTTTTAAGAGATTTTGTCCTTTAGCTAACTATTGATCAAATCGTCCTACTTTGCTTTCAGCCCTAATAAACTATCGAAATAAGTCCAAAAATGCATCTTCATGATCATCCTAAGACAAAAATAAAATATAAGAGATACACCTAGGAATAAGGTAGTTTAAGCATTTAATTAAGCCATGTGTGTAAGTGTTTGAATTGCTAACTTATAATAACAATGATCTCGTTTTTAAGCTTAGTTTGGGGAACGTGAAACTTGAGGGTGATAAATCTTCGCAGCACCAAAGCCCTAATGTAAGTCATCGATTTCTCTACAAGTTATTTCCATGTAGCTATTTTCAAGTGAAAATGGTTTTCTATCCCTTTGTTACCTTTGAAGTTTCATTTCTTTAATTTTTAGTAGAATTTAAATAAGGCCAAGGTTGATTAATTATGAGAAAAGTGTAAAATTGCTTTATCACTAAGCATTGCATGAGGGCATGGCAATGGTTAAGTGTAGGGGATTTGATAGGTGTGTAAACACCCATCCTTTCACCACTTAATTCGGGCTAAAACGAGACCAAAACACGTATTTAATATCATTTGTTTGGAATTATGCGTGGTTTTTGTGTTTATTGTGTTTTCAGAGCCAACCAGATGAATATTGAAGAAAACATGGGATTGCACGGGTTTTTACTAAAGAAAAAGACTCAAGATAAAGTCTATTGTCCAAGAGATGCAAAAGATTTGAAGTCACTGGGCCTATTCGAAGATTTATCGAAGAAAAGGACCAAAGATGGAAGATTTATATAAGTCGAAGAAACTCAAGTCTATTAAACGAAGAAATTAAAAGACGAGTTGAATTTAATCGACGACAAATCCCAAATCAGAATCGAAAACGGAAACTTTTCTGAAAAGACGAAAAGACAAGAAGAACGGGAGAAAGCCCACTCACCAACCAAAAGACAAGGCTATAAATAGCCTCCCCCTCACACATTTTAGGCTAGTTTTTTAGTTTTTCTTCCTTCCCACTTTTTCTTCCTGGTTCGTAGCTTCACCATCACCACTAGGGTGATTGGTGATTTTCATCTTTAATTCTTTAATCTTGTAATCTTAATCTTTGTTTTATCTTGTCAAAACATTAATCATTCAATACAAGTTCTTGTTTAATCTTTCATTTCATCTTGTTCATCATCATCTTTATCTTCAAGTTTTCAAGTTTTTATTTTCTTGATTTGATCTTCAAAAGTTGTTTGGATTTGTGTTTTTATTGGTGGGATTCGTTGCTTATGGTGTCTAAATGATTTGTGTTTAATTTGGTAAATCCTTTTTAAGTATTTGATTTGATTTTGATTAAAATTCGTGTTCCGTGTTCTTCGGATAACTGCTACTGTATCTGGGTTTCATAACTTCCGAATCAGCTAAAAGTTCCGAATGAAGCTTTCATTCGGAAGGTTCCGAATCAAGCATTAAGTTCCGCATAAGTCTTTAAGTTCCGCATCAAGACATCTTCATTCGGAAGTCTCAAACTTCCGAACCAAGCATTAAGTTCCGTATCAGTGACTTCCGAACCAGTAAGTTCCGAATCAAGCTGAAAAGTCCGAACCAGTTATTTCCGAACCAGCAAGTTCCGAATCAACCTTCATTCGGAAGGTTCCGAATCAGCCAGAAAGTTCCGGATAAGTTCCGGATGAGAAAGTTCCGGATGAATGAACAGTAAGTTCCGGATGAGTTGTCTTTCAAAAGTTCCGAATCAAAGGTTAAAGTTCCGAATCAAGCTTTCTTTTAGGTTACTGTTTGTTTGTTTTACTGTTCCTTTATGCTTATTGAACTTTAATTCCAATTTTAATCTTGAGTTTAATACAAGTCTTTGTTAATCATAATTAAAGTAATTGTCTTTGACTTAAATTTTCATTTCCCCTTATTATTAGATTAGAAAACCAAACCCTTTTATTTAGTAACCAAGAACAATCATTCCACTTAAGACTGAGATCAATTCGAGAGGATATCGAGAGAAAATCTGAACCCCTTAGCAAAATCCTTGTATCAAATGGCGCCGCTGCCGGCTCTTCTCGTTAAGATCAAAAGTTTTTTTTGAGAACTTGGATTTTGGGATCCGTTCCCCGTGAACGTTACTTTTTCAAAAATTTTCAAAAACAACTAAAAAATATAAAATTTTCAAAAATCCTAAAAATTAAAAAAAAAAAAAAAAAACATAAAAACCAAAAATATTTTTGCTTTGTTTTTCTTTGTTCGTTCTTTTGCAGGTGTATGCGCACTCGATCCACGTCTTATCAAGAGCCCGAGCCTCTCGATAACTTAGACATGGCTGGTGTACAAAACAACAATAACATACCACCTCCGAACAACAATAATAACAACAACAATCCACCTTTCAACAACATGAACAATAACAACAACAATGAGCACCTTCCGGATAATCGCCCAATGATTGAATTGCTCCAAGCTCATGTCGATGGCAATACGGATCCAATTGTTATACCACCAATTGCCGCCAACAATTTCGAGCTTAAGTCAGGCTTTATCCAGATGGTCTCAGCTCAACCGTTCCTGGGACGAACCATTGATGACCCACACGACCACATCAAGAGATTTCTACAACTCACTAACACGGTCAAGTTCAATGGAGTTCCACAAGAAGTGATAAGGTTACAACTTTTTCCCTTTTCTTTAGAGGGACAAGCCCGACATTGGCTTGCTAAGGAACCGCCACAGAGTATTCTCTCGTGGACGGATTTGGAAACAAAGTTTATCAACTACTTTTTTCCACCCTCTCGTACTACCGCTTTGCGGAATGAGATTATAAACTTTGAACAAAAGTACGATGAGTCATTCAGTGAATCTTGGGATCGTTTTAAAGATCTCTTAAGAAAATGCCCACAACATGGTTTTACCAAAGTACATCAAATCAATACTTTTTACAATGGTTTAAGCATGAGTGACCAAGATTCACTGAATAGTGCCTCGGGGGGTAATTTATTGGCTAAGACTTCCAATGCTGCTTGGGATATCATTGAGAAAAAATCTAGTGTGCAAACCAAGAGTGTTAGGACCAATGTTGCTAGTGCTAGCACTAATGACAGCGACAAGCGACTTGACAAAATCACCACGCTTCTTGAATCGCTTGTCACCCACACCGTCAGCAACAACAACAACAACAACGCCAAAAATGCACAAGTGAACGCTGTCAGCCAACCTTGTGAGATATGCGGTGGTCCCCACTCTTACACAACTTGTACCGCCACCCAAGATTACCCTGCTGAGAATGTGAATGCGGCATATGGCACCTACCAACAACCTGCTTATCAAGCTAGACCTCAAGGTGACCGTAAATTGCTTAGCTACCGCAGCAACAACTATCTTTCACCACCTGGTTTTCCTCCTACCAACCCAAACCAACAACAAAACCTTAACCGCCCTCCTCAACAACAACAACAACCTCGACAACCATACATCCCACCTCACAAGCAGCAACAACCACCTCAACGTAACAATCAAGTCTACCAACAACCTGCTTACCAACCACCTGCATACAATGCTCCTTCCAACCAAAACACCACTGCTCTACACCAAGAGGTTGCAACCTATATGAGGACCAATGATGTGATAGTGGGAAATCTCCAAGAGGAAGTGCGCAATTTGAAGGCAGACTTGGTCAAGCAAGGAAATGATTTGAGAGCTGACATGAGAAACACGTTGGATAGCCAGACTAATGATCTGAGGAACATGATGGCTAGTTTCTTCCAAAGTAGTCAACCCTCTTCTTCGGGTACTCTTCCGAGTAACACCGTTGCGAACCCAAGAGGGGAGATGAAAGCAATCACTACTCGAAGTGGTAAAGGTACCAAGGAACCCGGGCTTCCTATACCCCCACCGGTGGTTGTGACTAAGGAGAACGAGTCGCCTGCTCCTATTCCTCCTCCTTCTCCTTCCCAACTTTCTCCACCTCTTCTTTCTACCCCTCCTCCACCCGTGGTTGTGAGTGATCCTATTCCCCTAAAGCCTTCCTCTTCTTCCAATATACCTTAACCTTCAAGGTTGAGGAAAGAGAAGCAAAAGAGCAAGGATGATATTCAGGTTTCGAATTTCCTTAAAATGTTCAAACAACTGAATTTCAATATCTCCTTCGCTGAGGCTCTCGCTCACATGCCCAAATACGCCAAAATGTTTAAAGACCTTCTGAGCGACTAGGAAAAGCTCCTCGACATTGCCAACACCCAACTTAATGAGAACTGCTCTGCAGTGCTCTTAAGGAAATTACCAACCAAGCTTGGTGATCCGGGTCGTTTTCTTATCCCTTGCAATTTCCCGGGAGTAGAGAATTGCATGGCCCTAGCCGATCTAGGTGCCAGTATTAATCTCATGCCTCTAAGTGTTTGGAAGCAATTATCTCTCCCAGAGCTAGTCCCCACTAAAATGACTTTGGAATTGGCCAACCGTACGGTTGCTTATCCAGTGGGGATAGCCGAAGACGTCATTGTAGGAGTCGACAAATTCACCTTCCCTGCTGATTTTGTTGTCGTCGACTACGAGATGGACCCTCGTGTACCACTGATTGTTGGTCGTCCATTCCTTAGGACCGGTCGCACTCTTATTGATGTTGAAGCCGGAGAGCTTATCATGAGAGTGGGTGACGACAAAGTAGTCTTCAACATGGGAAAGTTGTCTAAACAGCCTTATTCATATGAGAGCGTTAATTGTATTGACGTTCTTGATGAGGCTTGTGAAGAACACTTTAATGATGCTTGCAAAAGTATTCCTACCTCTCTTCCCACTGTTGAGACCGTGTCCTCCATTGATTCATCGTTGTCTCTATTTGGAGATAGTGATTTATTCTGGAACAATCTTGAAGATACCATGGGAGATGCGAATTTAGCTACTAATGATTCTCCCACCGAGGGGGATGAAGACATGAGTTTCTTTGACAATCTTCTCACCGAAGACATTCCTTCGCCTCCATCTCCCACGGTTATTGCTATAGATGCCACGACTTTAAAAACGCCTCCCGTCGAAAATCCTCCGGATTTGGAACTTAAGGAGTTGCCGCCACATCTCGAGTACGTGTTCCTTGACGACAACAAGAAGTCACCCGTCATTATTGCAACGGATTTGAAAGATGAAGAGAAGACTCGCCTCGTTGCCGTGCTGAAAGATCATAAGAAGGCTATCGCTTGGAAGATTTCCGATATTCGTGGAATTGATCCTCACTTCTGCACACACAAAATTCTCATGGAGGACGACTTCAAGCCCACTATTCAAAGCCAACGAAGGGTGAATCCAAAAATCCATGAAGTCATCAAAACAGAGGTTATCAAACTTCTTGATGCGGGTATGATTTACCCTATTTCGGATTCACCGTGGGTTAGTCCAATCCATTGTGTGCCCAAGAAGGGCGGAATAACCGTTGTTCCCAATGAACACAACGAGTTGATTCCCACTCGTCTCGTTACTGGGTGGAGAGTTTGTATAGACTACCGCAAACTCAATGATGCCACGAGAAAGGATCATTTCCCTCTACCTTTCATGGACCAAATGCTTGAACGATTAGCCGGTAATGAATATTACTGCTTTCTCGATGGTTTTTCGGGATATTTTCAAATACCCATCGATCCCCAAGATCAAGAGAAGACTACATTCACTTGTCCCTATGGCACTTTCGCTTACAAAAGAATGCCTTTTGGCTTATGTAATGCACCCGGGACTTTCCAAAGGTGCATGTTAGCTATCTTCCATGACATGGTCGAACAAACCATGGAAGTCTTCATGGATGATTTCTCGGTCTTCGGGGATTCCTTCTCTGCTTGCCTTGCCAATTTAGAACGTATGCTAAAGCGGTGCGAAGACACTCGCCTTGTTCTGAATTGGGAAAAATGCCATTTTATGGTAAAAGAAGGCGTCGTGCTTGGACATAAGATTTCGAAAGCCGGTCTTGAAGTTGACCGTGCTAAAGTCGATGTTATCGCAAAGTTGCCTCCACCTTCAACCGTGAAGGGTGTGAGAAGTTTCCTGGGTCATGCGGGCTTCTACCGTCGATTTATCAAAGATTTTTCTCAAATCGCTCGCCCGATGACCCACCTCTTGGAAAAAGATATTCCTTTTATCTTCTCCAAAGAGTGCCTTGAAGCCTTCAACTCGCTTAAGGATAAGCTAACTAAGGCACCCGTCTTGGTTACCCCTAATTGGGAGCTGCCTTTTGAGTTGATGTGCGATGCTAGTGATTTTGCTATTGGAGCGGTTCTTGGACAAAGAGTGAACAAACACTTCCAACCGATCCATTACGCTAGCAAGACAATGACTGGGGCACAATTGCATTATACGACAACTGAGAAAGAGCTTTTAGCTGTTGTCTATGCTTTCGAAAAATTCCGCCCCTATCTTGTCCTTTCTACCACCATTGTGTACACCGATCATTCCGCGCTGAAGTACTTGTTGACAAAGCAAGATTCCAAACCAAGACTTCTTCGCTGGGTTTTGCTGCTCCAGGAATTTAAAATCGAAATCCGCAATAAAAAAGGAGCAGAAAACCTAGCCGCGGACCATCTTAGTAGACTTGAGGATCCTTACCAAGGGGATCATCCGACAAAAGAAATCAATGATTCTTTTCCCTTGGAGACCTTAATGTCTATAAACTCGAAGCCGAATGAAACCCCGTGGTTTGCGGACTTTGCAAACTACTTGGCGGTTGGAATTCTCAAGGAAGGGTTGACGTCCCAGCAAAAGAAGAAGTTCTTTACCGACATCAAGACTTACTTTTGGGACGACCCTTACCTATTCAAACAATGTGCTGATCTGATAATTCGCCGATGTGTTGATGGACCGGCAGCGTCGGACATCCTTGATGCTTGCCACAAAGGACCCACCGGTGGTCACTTTGGCCCCAACTACACCGCTAAGAAAGTGTTTGATTCAGGATTTTATTGGCCCTCCATATACCGTGACGCTCACGATATGGTCAAACGATGTGATGTTTGCCAAAAGCAAGGCAAAATCACACATAAAGACGAGATGCCTCAGAATTTCATTCAAGAGTGTGAAATTTTTGATGTTTGGGGTATCGACTTTATGGGGCCATTCCCTTCGTCTAAAGGAAATAAATACATCCTTGTAGCCGTTGACTACGTTTCAAAGTGGGTTGAAGCCAAAGCTTTGCCTACTAATGACGCAAGGGTGGTTTGTAACTTTTTGAAGGCTCTATTCGCTAGATTCGGTGTGCCTCGCGCCATTATTAGTGATCGTGGGACTCATTTCTGCAATGACCAATTTGCTCGAGTCATGGCTAAGTATGGTGTCAATCATCGTCTTTCCACAGCCTACCACCCATAAACCAATGGCCAGGCTGAAATATCTAACCGAGGGCTGAAGCGAATTCTTGAAAGGACCGTGGGAGAGCATCGTGCCTCATGGGCTGATAAACTTGATGATGCTTTGTGGGCTTTCCGTACTGCTTACAAGACCCTAATCGGCTGTACGCCTTATCGTCTTGTGTACGGGAAAGCGTGCCACCTCCCCATTGAGTTGGAGCACAAGGCTTATTGGGCATTGAAGTGGGCTAATTTTGATATAAACAAAGCCGGTGACCTACGCAAGATCCAACTCAATGAGCTGAATGAACTCCGTAATGAGGCTTATGAAAATTCTTTGATCTATAAGGAAAGAACTAAGCTCATTCACGACTCCAAGATTAAAAACCGAGAGTTCCATGTTGGAGACAAAGTCTTACTTTTTAACTCTCGGTTGAAAATCTTTTCGGGAAAGCTCAAATCTCGTTGGTCCGGCCTATTCACCATTGCCCAAATTTTTCCATATGGTACTCTCGAGCTCGCTCAACCTGATGGACCAAATTTTAAGGTGAATGGCCAACGAGTGAAGTTGTACTTTGGTGAGGACACCTCTAAGGAGGTGATTCCATCCCTCACCACGTTCCCCATGAACTAATTTTGGGTCGAGTCAGGCTCGTGACTCGGTTATCAAAAACAAGCGCTCCTTGGGAGGCAGCCCGAGTATCTATCCTTTTATATTTTAATCCCCTAAGTGTAGGGGGGACTTGTATATGCGTTTGTCTTTGTATGGTGTGATTACAGGGATAAGTGCACTCTTGGAATCTTTGAAGAACCGTGCTCCCATGTTATCCGAAATCCGGTTCTATCTCTCAACTATCGTGATTCAATTTTCTTCATACTCACATTTGAAATTGATCACTTTAGTCGTCCCATCCTTAACTTGAGTTAACCAACGTGCACAATGTCATAAGTGTAGGGGAAACTTTTCCCACATGCTTAAACATTGAGGACAATGTTTATCTTAAGTGTAGGGGGACTTCTATCGAAGTTTTAAGTGGACTTTTCCATGAAAATGCCTTCATTTAACCGGAAAATCATATTTTTCAACATTTTTCAAATTTTTTATTAACTTTGGCCAATTAGTTGTAATTTTTAAAATTTTTATCGTTGCTTTCATATGTATATATCCCGCAAATAAAGTCAAAAGTATTAATAAAGTGGTGTAGCTAGTTTTGAAATCTTTGACATATTAGGCCCGTTGCGTTTATTTTGACTCAACCCGAATAGACTTATCCAAGTTTATTCTAGCTAGTATCCTTAACCATATAGGCCTTAACTGGTTTATTAGGCTAAGTGTCCACGAGTCTCATTACTTGAGATTTTAAATTGTGGAGGACGAGAAATGATAGAGTCAATTATAAGTCGGTATTCTTGCGCAAGCTCACTTGGTGTAATTATTTGCCTATTCTCCCATCACTTGCTAATAATTTATCTGCAATAAGTAAGGTCTTACGATTTGAAAAGTTACTTAGCTTCTAGCCCAAGATCGTTTAAAAGTTGCTCGGTAATGATAAGAGTTCATAGCCAAGGCATAACTTATGAAGCGGGGCGCGAAGATTGGCGAGTCCGAAAAGGCCCTAACAAGGCATGAGGATTCAATTTTATTGCTGAAGATCCAAAGTGATGTGAAAAGCATTATTCCTAAAATCAATATGAAGGATCAAGACTCACGACGAAAAGCAATCAACTCCCATAAAGATCATGGAGAAGTCTATCCGAAAAGACCCTAACAAGGTATGAGGATAAATAGATCCAAGTCCGAAAAGGAGGCGGATCGTTGTATCTCAAAATCCCAATTAGAGATTGAAGAAATAATCATGAAGTCGTGGTCAACAAAGTTGGAGTACCCCTCAAAAGTCTCCAAGTGAAGAAACTCTATTATGATGAGAAGACCATTATCTCAAAAACGTCTCTCGAAGATATGAAGTATGAAGTACATGCCAAATATCGGCCCGAGAAAGGTCTCAAATCGTGAACCAAGTTATGCCAAGATATGAACTTTTTGATATCCCGAGAAGCAGTTTTAAGAGATTTTGTCCTTTAGCTAACTATTGATCAAATCGTCCTACTTTGCTTTCAGCCCTAATAAACTATCGAAATAAGTCCAAAAATGCATCTTCATGATCATCCTAAGACAAAAATAAAATATAAGAGATACACCTAGGAATAAGGGAGTTTAAGCATTTAATTAAGCCATGTGTGTAAGTGTTTGAATTGCTAACTTATAATAACAATGATCTCGTTTTTAAGCTTAGTTTGGGGAACGTGAAACTTGAGGGTGATAAATCTTCGCAGCACCAAAGCCCTAATGTAAGTCATCGATTTCTCTACAAGTTATTTCCATGTAGCTATTTTCAAGTGAAAATGGTTTTCTATCCCTTTGTTACCTTTGAAGTTTCATTTCTTTAATTTTTAGTAGAATTTAAATAAGGCCAAGGTTGATTAATTATGAGAAAAGTGTAAAATTGCTTTATCACTAAGCATTGCATGAGGGCATGGCAATGGTTAAGTGTAGGGGATTTGATAGGTGTGTAAACACCCATCCTTTCACCACTTAATTCGGGCTAAAACGAGACCAAAACACGTATTTAATATCATTTGTTTGGAATTATGCGTGGTTTTTGTGTTTATTGTGTTTTCAGAGCCAACCAGATGAATATTGAAGAAAACATGGGATTGCACGGGTTTTTACTAAAGAAAAAGACTCAAGATAAAGTCTATTGTCCAAGAGATGCAAAAGATTTGAAGTCACTGGGCCTATTCGAAGATTTATCGAAGAAAAGGACCAAAGATGGAAGATTTATATAAGTCGAAGAAACTCAAGTCTATTAAACGAAGAAATTAAAAGACGAGTTGAATTTAATCGACGACAAATCCCAAATCAGAATCGAAAACGGAAACTTTTCTGAAAAGACGAAAAGACAAGAAGAACGGGAGAAAGCCCACTCACCAACCAAAAGACAAGGCTATAAATAGCCTCCCCCTCACACATTTTAGGCTAGTTTTTTAGTTTTTCTTCCTTCCCACTTTTTCTTCCTGGTTCGTAGCTTCACCATCACCACTAGGGTGATTGGTGATTTTCATCTTTAATTCTTTAATCTTGTAATCTTAATCTTTGTTTTATCTTGTCAAAACATTAATCATTCAATACAAGTTCTTGTTTAATCTTTCATTTCATCTTGTTCATCATCATCTTTATCTTCAAGTTTTCAAGTTTTTATTTTCTTGATTTGATCTTCAAAAGTTGTTTGGATTTGTGTTTTTATTGGTGGGATTCGTTGCTTATGGTGTCTAAATGATTTGTGTTTAATTTGGTAAATCCTTTTTAAGTATTTGATTTGATTTTGATTAAAATTCGTGTTCCGTGTTCTTCGGATAACTGCTACTGTATCTGGGTTTCATAACTTCCGAATCAGCTAAAAGTTCCGAATGAAGCTTTCATTCGGAAGGTTCCGAATCAAGCATTAAGTTCCGCATAAGTCTTTAAGTTCCGCATCAAGACATCTTCATTCGGAAGTCTCAAACTTCCGAACCAAGCATTAAGTTCCGTATCAGTGACTTCCGAACCAGTAAGTTCCGAATCAAGCTGAAAAGTCCGAACCAGTTATTTCCGAACCAGCAAGTTCCGAATCAACCTTCATTCGGAAGGTTCCGAATCAGCCAGAAAGTTCCGGATAAGTTCCGGATGAGAAAGTTCCGGATGAATGAACAGTAAGTTCCGGATGAGTTGTCTTTCAAAAGTTCCGAATCAAAGGTTAAAGTTCCGAATCAAGCTTTCTTTTAGGTTACTGTTTGTTTGTTTTACTGTTCCTTTATGCTTATTGAACTTTAATTCCAATTTTAATCTTGAGTTTAATACAAGTCTTTGTTAATCATAATTAAAGTAATTGTCTTTGACTTAAATTTTCATTTCCCCTTATTATTAGATTAGAAAACCAAACCCTTTTATTTAGTAACCAAGAACAATCATTCCACTTAAGACTGAGATCAATTCGAGAGGATATCGAGAGAAAATCTGAACCCCTTAGCAAAATCCTTGTATCATTGTTCATCTCCTATCTACATTTCTTTAATCTTTGATTTTTATGTTTATGTTCATGTTTATGTTTTTGAGTTTTTATTGATTAAAGTGGGTTTTGATTATTTTGATTAGTATTGTTAGTTTGATTGTTTTGGATTGTTTGTTTATGATTAGTAGATGTTATTTGTTTAGTTTGATTTAATCTTTTGGTTGATTTAATTAAGTTTTGTTTAGATTCGTATATACCTGTTCTTGCGTGTTCTTCACTTTCTGTTACTGTTCTTCCCCAGATATTCCGAATCAACAGCACATTCCGGATCAAGGTTTTGTTGAAAGTTGTTCCGAATCAAGGTTTGTGAAGAAAATATTCCGAATAAAAGGCTTTCATTCGGAATAAGTGACAAATTCCGGATCAAGCCCATATTCCGGATCAACAACAACATTCCGAGTGAAGGCTTTGTGAAGAAACATTCCGGATCAAGGAAGACATTCCGGATCAAGGAAGACATTCCGGATCAGTCTTGTTCATTCGGAATATTTAAACATTCCGGATCAAACCTTTCATTCGGAATATCAAATATTCCGGATCAAGGAGTTTTATTCGGAATAATTAATTATTCTGGATCAAGGGATTCATTCGAAATATATTCCGAGTCAAGGCAATATTCCGAATCAAGACTTTATTCCGGATAAGTGACATATTCCGGATAAAGGATTTATTCCGGATCAAGGGTTTTGGTAAATATTCCGAGTGAAAAAGAATCATTCCGAACGAAGGTGACATTCCAGATGAGTGATTATCCGAACGAAGGTTTATTCCGGATGAGTTGTTTTCAGGTTCTTTTTAATTTCAGTTTTTAATTCTTTAATTCTCAAGCTTTATTTTTCCCGCCTTTTTCCTTAGTCGCACTTTAAGTTTATTTGCCTTAGATTTATTTTAGCCTTGCCTTAGTTTAAGATTTAGTTGCGTTTTAAGTTTGCCTTAGTTAGATTTAAGTTTGTGTTATTTACTTTTAGTGCTATTTACTTTTCGTCACGCTTTTAAATACTTGCCATTTATTTTAAATTAGAGTTAGATTTACTTTAACGTCATTTTCATTAAAGTCTTGCACATTTCATTTACTACAACGACACAACTATTTGTTTCACCAAAGAACGACTGAGTCGCATAGTTAATCCATTTTTCAATTCGATTAGACCACGACAAAGAACTTTAATTTTTACCTGGCCAAAAGCCTTGTATCAAATGGCGCCGCTGCCGGCTCTTTTCGTAAAGATTAACGGTTTTCTGTGAGAGACGCGTTGCTTTTTGGGATCCGTTCACTTGTGAGCGAAATTTTTCTTGTTTAAAAAATTCAAAAAACCATAAAAATTAAAAAAAATTGTTAAAAACCAATAAAAATTAAAAATTTCAAAAATCCAAAAAGATTTTATCTTTATAGTGTATATATTTTCTCTTTGTGTTTGGTTTCTTTTTCTTTTGCCTTTGTAGGTGTATGCGTACTAGATCTTCTACTTATCAAGAGCCCGAGACTCGTGAAGATTTAGTTATGGCAGGTGTTAACAATATCAATAATCCACCGCACCTCAACAATAATAACAACAATGTTCTTCCACAGCCCGATCTTCGGACAATGGAGGAGCTTTGTCAACCTACCATGTTTGGACGAGGAGGACCGATTGCGCCGATGCAATCACGGCTCCAGAGTTTTCGTTGAAGCACCACATGATTCAGTGAGTGCAAACTAATCCATTCGCTGGAATGCCTGATGATGATGCCAACAAACACCTCGACAAATTCATTACAATCACTCAAAGCATGAAGGTGCCCGGTGCCACAATGGATGTTCTACGCCTTCAACTCTTTCCACATACTTTATCACATCACGCCGAGAAATGGTTTGATCGTCTCCCGAAGAATTCAATTCATACTTGGGATGACATGACTCAACGCTTTTTGTCGCGCTACTTTCCACCATCCATGGTCACGAGCCTTCGCAATCAAATCAGCGGTTTCATGCAAGAACCCGATGAATCTCTCTTTGATGCTTGGGAAAGATATAATGTTTTGATCGATCGATGTCCAAATCACAACATGCTCCCTGTGACCTTAATTGATACTTTCTACAACGGTTTGACTTTTCGAGATCATGATACGATTAATGCAGTTGCCGGTGGCACATTTATGAAAAGGAGACCCGAGGAGTGTAGAGAGCTTATTGAGAACATGACTACTCATCATAAAAACTGGGATTCCTCCGCTTCTTCAAGGAACAACCCGAGAGTCAATGTTTCTTCTACTTCAGCAAACCCCGACATGACCGAATTCACCCGCATGATGACCGAAATGAACAAAAATATCTTGCTTCTCGCTACAAACCAACAACAACAAGTAAAAGCAGTTGCTAATCCTTGTGAGACATGCAGTGGTCCACACTCATACACTGATTGTCCTTCTACTCAAGGAAATCTGGAAAATGTGTATGCAGCTTATGGTAATTATTCACCGGAAAATTACCAAGCTCGACCTCAAGGGGATAGAAATTTGTTGAGTTACCGGTCAAACAACTACCTTTCACCCGGTTTTTCTCCTCAAAACCAAAACCCCAACAACAATTACACTAGAAGCAACCAAATCCCACCTAGAGCTTCTAATCCTTATCACCCACCCGCTCAACAAGCCCCACCCATGAATCCGGATGTTGAAGCCATAATGAGAACCCAAGGTGAGCAAATCAAGAATCTGCAGAGCCAAATTATCAATTTGAAAGGAGATATCACCAAGCAAGGAAATGACATTAGATCCGAGCTTCGAGATAATATTCAATCCTCCTTCAGCAATCAAACGAATGATTTAAAGAATATGTTGGCTAGTTTCTTGCCCACCACTCAACCCTCTACCTCGAGTTCTCTACCTTCAAACACTGTCACCAATCCGCGAGCAAATGTGAGTGCTATTACTACCCGTAGTGGAGTTACCATAGTAGGACCACCCATCCCGCCCCCATTATCTACACCTCCTCCACCACCATTTATCCCTACTCCTCCCACACCTAGTATTAGTACACCATTACCGTCTCCGCCTCGTCATGACGATGTATCCAAGAAGAACCCTTCAACATCTCACCCTTCACCATCTCAACCTTTACCTGCTACACCTACACTTTCACCACCCAAACCCAATATTCCATATCCTTCTCGCTTAGGCAAGACCAAAATGCAAACCAAGGATGACATTCAAGTGTCGAATTTTTTGAAGATGATCTCTCAAATGAATTTCAACATTAGCCTTGTTGAAGCACTTGTCCATATGCCAAAATTTGTCAAAGCATTCAAGGAATTGCTGAACAAGAAGGAGAAGTTGATTGAGCTCGCCAACACACGCTTAAATGAAAACTGTTCTGCAGTTATTCTTAAAGAAATTCCAGAAAAACTTGGAGATCCCGGTCATTTTGTGTTGCCTTGCAATTTTTAACAAAACCGAAGAATTTACTGCCCTATCTGATCTCGGGGCCAGTATTAATCTGATGCCTTTAAGTGTTTGGAAAACACTATCATTACCCGACCTTACTCCAACAAAGATGACTCTTGAGCTTGCAAATCGCACTCTCGCTTACCCCGTTGGTATTGCCAAAGATGTGTTCATTAAAGTTGGCACCTTCACTTTTCCGGTCGACTTTGTTGTTGTTGATTATGAAATGGACCCTCGTATTCCTTTAATACTTGGTCTGCCATTCTTAAGAACCGGACGAGCTCTAGTTGATGTTGCCGAAGGTGAGCTCATCTTAAGAGTCGGGGATGATGCACAAGTGTTTGAAATGGGGAAGCTTACAAGCAAATCCTTTGGAGGCCGAGAATCAGCGAATATGATTAATGTGCTCGATGATTTTGTCATCTACAACAATCCTCTATTCGAGTCTTGCATTGATAATCCACTTTTTCAAGAGGATGTGGAAGATTCTCTCTCCAATTTGGAACATTCACCCATTTATGATTCTCCACCGATCTTTGATGCTTATGATGATGATTCAAGCTCAGATACGGATGATTATGATGAACTTACTTCCGAGTATCCCGAGATGCCCACTTATGATGATTTTGATGAGGCCGATACTCTTTCGAGTGATTCTTCACATGATGAAGATCCTCCGCCATCCATGCTTAATCCTACTTTGGATGATTACTCATTTGAGGAAGAGTTCTCTACTTTTCTTAATACATACTTCCCTCATGAGAGTGATGCTACTCCTTTAGACTTTGATGATTGTAACACCCCCAAATTTATACAATTCAATACAGCGGAAGACTAGTTGGTGTTACGGGATAGCACATTACTCACATCATAGACAACGCATAAAAATCGCGTCGTTTAATAATAAATCATTTCCATTCATAAACATTAAAGTTACATCGATCCCAAGTCATATCATTTCATACAAAGTTTTGCAAAGTATTTGAATGGAAAAATATTGTTTAAGTGCGGGCCATGAATTCTGGTTGTCTTCCCGAGAATTACCTTCAAGTACCTGAGATAAAACATGTTAAAAGAAAAGGTCAGCGATAACGCCGAGTGAATTCATAGAGTTTAATAAAATCCATCAATATAATATCAGTATTAAATTATTACTGAAAATCATTTTGTACAAATCTTTGTAATAGGCCATAAAATAGCCAAAGTCATTTTATACAATTCCTTATCGAAAATCATAATATAGGCATTTGCCTTAAAAATCATTATACGAGCCAATGTCGTAGAAACATCATACAATACGTCTTATGACGTTGTATGAAAATAAAAACCGTTATATGAATATGGTTATGAAAACCAAAACACGAACATAATATTAATAGTATGACCCTGTATTGCTAGTCAGGCAATACATCGTAATTCGGAGCGTCTAGTAGTATTTCGTTAGTTTGGATTATTATAAGCCGCATGACATTGTTACCTTACTAAACCAACAACGGGTAGCTAACCCGATACCAATTTTTGCCCATCTAAAGTAGCGTGTCGTCACAAAGGTCACGCTATGGAAATCTTCTCATACATAAATTCGCTTACCAATCAATGTGGCACGACGGGGATCAACCGTCAAGGCGCGAACTGGGGTGATCGTCCCCAAATAGTACTATTAAATGCACAAGCGTCTACCAAATCCCGGTAGTTCACAATTCATGCTAATGGGACTTCTAGTGACATAACCTAACTTTAATAATCCATTTAATTTCATCTATCGGGTCCTTTAATCATTTATCGGGTCATACAATCGGGTCATTCAATTATTCGGGTCCAAAATCAATAAACAAACAATCGGGACAAATGGTGTCCTAATTTTATAAAAACTAACATTTTATCTCCCTCGCGGGTTTATAAAACATTTATAAAAACATTTAAAAGAGTGCGAGGCTATGAACTCACGTTGATGTGGGAAGGCGGGTTATCGGCAATCCGGACGTACGGTACGTGCTTCAGTCACGGAAACCTAGACAAATAATACTCGTCTTAGACTCATGTCCAATGACTTTATAAAAATAATAATTATGTATACATATGATGATTTTATATATATATGATGATCAAGTGGGTTTACATATCCTCATTTACTCATTTTTGTGTTATGTGTCGATAACTTTTATACTAGTTTTCTCGTTTTACCTATTTACGTGCTTTAGGTCCAATAAGCCTATTATAAGTTCTTTAACTTGTTTTAATCCCTTTCATACCTATATTATCAGTATGTATACTTTCCATGTTGGGCCCAAATGGGTTAAGCCCAATAAGTTCTTTTTACAAGTTTTTATCTTATTTAGTCCAATTATTAGTCCAATATGCTTAATTAGCTCGTAAATGTCCGTATTTCTTATAGTTCGGGTTTTATCGGTTTTTACTTGTATTAGATACTTATATATCAGTATATGACTTTTATAAACTTTACATCAGACGGGTTTGGTCGTCTAAGTTTTATTTGGCGAAAAACGTTAATTTTACGGCGATAGCCGAAAAAGTCGTAAAAATCAAGTTTATAGTTTTTATTACTTATAAATATTATTTCACCACCATTTATATAATTTATTCATTTAATTAACCTTTTATATATTTATATAAATAAGTTTTATAAGTTAGTGGGTTTTTATTTTACATTTTATACATTAAAATGTGAGTGCTTATATAATAATAATAAACATTAATTCCAAAAATCTGATCTTTATCTTCATGTTCACCATTTTTACCATATCTAGAGTTCTATAATGAATTAGAAGCTCATTTTTGGGTGACATGTTTTTCATATTATGTGCTACATTTAACTTAGATATAGATACTTCCCATTTTGAGTTCATCTTGCCTTAACAGTCCCTACAAAACTGCTTATTCAGATTAGACCACCTAACTTGTTTTGATCATATCTCACTCATTATTTTGATTCCATTGCATGGCCAACTCTCACATGTGTATAACATCTTGTACTTACTGTAAATGAATCATAACATGCAATTTTATCAGTTCTTGTTTTAGTTATCTACTGTTTTTATACAGCCAACTAAATAATCAAGATTTTAGCCTCATTTCTTATAGTTATTAACATTTTTAAGCATATCTATCAACACTTGATCC
The DNA here is from genome assembly GCA_025667525.1 of Glebionis coronaria. Taxonomy (NCBI): domain Eukaryota; kingdom Viridiplantae; phylum Streptophyta; class Magnoliopsida; order Asterales; family Asteraceae; genus Glebionis; species Glebionis coronaria. The sequence continues at coordinate 202,265,554 of CM046879.1, read as the reverse complement.
CCACACAACATTTTTATCATCATATATACATCATATACATATACAATAGGAAAGAAAATACATGATTACATAATCAAAATAACAAGAGGATGAGGAGAACAATCTTTATACCACCATGATGATGAAATGATGAGCTTTTGGATGAACAAGACATGGTTTTGGGTAACCAATCTTATGAGATATCAACACCACTTCTAGGATCACCAAGTATTTGTAGATTCCTCCAAAAATCAGCCCTTGTTCTTCATGAAAACTCCTTGAGAAATCAGCCCCAAACTCCCTTGAAAACTCCTTTTTACATGTTAAGATCACCTCCAATCTTCATAACTTCAATGGGTTTTCATCATATGTGTGAATAACATATGATTTCATGGTTAAATCAAGATCAAATGGGTTATTTAGGGTGAGAGTAGGACGAATTTTTGAGAGAGAAATGGGAGGATGATAGTGGTTTGCATGAGTGAAAATGGTGGTTATGAGTAGCTAGTTATTTTTGTGGGACGAGTGGAAGAAACTAGCTTAAGTGTTAAGCTAGTGCTTACACTTGAAAGCTACAAGTTAACATGATGCCACATCTTTGATGTGGTGTCATGTTGTGCCATCCCATGTGTATTAGTGGGGTGGGAAATGTATTTTGTCCCACCTCACTAATTTACGGGTATTCCTCGATTCTAGTTTCCTCGATTTGCGTGCCCTCGGGTCGTTTCACAAAAAACGTTTTTATAAATTATGAATCAATGACACAAAACGAATCCAATAAAATTTGTCTCATCAAAAACGGAGTTCAAAAACGTAAATACGTAATCCTAAGGTTTCCGGTTTAGTCGTAAAGGACGTTAAATTAAAATCGTAGGTCCTAATCTCTTCTCGTAAATTTGTGAGTTTATGAACTAACACAAATTTAAAACTCCAAAATAATATTCACGGATAAATTTATTTTCTGAAATGTCGGACTGTCACCAAAGACGGTGTATGTAAACGTAAGCACGTAACGTAGAATCCTCCGGTTTAGACGTAGTCGACGCTACTTCAAGACGTAAATCCAAATTACTTACCAAAAATAAGTGAGTTCATATTGTAACATTAAAATAATGTTTTCAAATAAATATTGAGAATAAAATATCAATCATAAATTGACGGATTGTCACAGCATTTACCCCTAAACAGGATCTTTGTCCTCAAAGATCATCTTACCTTACTACTCGCTTCTTATAGAGTTAAAGCCATGTGGGTATTTCCTCCACATTCGGTCTTTTCTCACAAGTGCAATTACAATACGCGAGTTTCATCAAACATAACTACGGGAATAAGAGCAGGCTTAATGTTGACTTACTTTCTCTATCCATGATGTTCACGGGTTTTTGATGAATGCAACTTTTCGCCGATCTAAGCTCTACTAAGAAACAATCAGATTCTCACTTGATAGATATTCCATCAAGTTCGATTTACGAAACATAATTTACGCAGTCCTTGAATTCCTAGGGTAGATCCAGCTTATATGCCTTTCAAACCAATCTTTCACATCATCTCAATGGTCCCAAACAACGGGGACTTATATCCCATGATTTGTCAGATCATGAATTCATTTTTCCAAGGTTAAAAATTGTGGCATAACTTCGCTACCCATTTGGCACTTCAAGATCTACATTTCATATTCACATAACCTCTTGCCTACTACCGGCTGTCAATAATCAAATCCTAATTTCAACAATCATTTCAGATCTCGCGGGTCGGGTATTTTGTAAGGTTAGGTTCGCCATCATAGGAAACCTTAAACCTAAAAGACATGTCCAACTCATAATGGGTGTATGTCGGGTGTCTTCATCTCAACTCCTGCACAGATGCTCTAATATATAGATCCTAACAAGATTAGATCTCGATCCTAATACGATAATTATCAATGATAATCTCTCCAAAGGAAAACGATTATACGGTCTATTACCAAAGGTCAATCATTCAAACATAAAACAGCACTTATATTACTTTGTATCGTTACTTTACCTCGTCCCTTCGATTGGGGTGGTACATAGTACTCTCATCAAGGTTCGTTCTCAATGACTTCTGAGCAAATCTCTAGAAATTCGATGCGAATCGAGGATCTTGATATATAGATGATCGATACAGGCACACTATGTTTACATAACTCTTTTAAATAAAAGAGTCTATTTCTTCATCAAGATTCTATCATTAACGAGAATGATATTAGCAGATTTGGTCAGTCTGTCGACGATGACCCAAATCGAATCAAATTCAGATGATGACCTTTGAAATAGCTAGATGTTTACTAATGTATGAGGCGATGTCTGCCTTCATAATTGCCATCAGTACATCTTCTTCAGACAAAGATACTTTTAGTCATAAATGACATAAATAGAATACTTATACTTACAAATTCCAACATAACTCTATCTCACAATCTCCATATTTAAGCAACCACAAGTGGCCTTTAAAACATTTAACGCTATTGGCTTCTCTATTTTAATGGTTCACATTAGCCGCGAACCTCTGTTATCATCTATATTATCCTTTTTACAAACATCGTTTATTTTTATATCGTTCGGCAATTTATTTTTCACCTTCATTATTAAGGAACATGTCCTAATTGGTTCTTTATCTTTTCTACATAATGCGTCGGTATCTATATTCACCTCTCATGATGATATAATTATCATGTCCACAATTCACTCAGATATTCTTTCTATATTATGCGTCTGTAATTACGTTCACCTTTCTTCATATTTTCTAAGTTTCAGTTTCGTCTCATCTATCATTTTTATCAGTTTTTCTCAATCCGGCGTTTAAAACGTCGATAATTATTACAATTAATTAAATAATAATTATTAAATTTTTATGAAACGTAAACGTAAAGATTTTAAATTTCTTAGTTCGACCAATTATATAAAATGTTCAAAATAAATTTGAATTTAATTAACAAGATTTTTGTTGATTTATCGAAAATATTTAATAAGATTCGTAAATGTTCGAAAAAAAAACCTTTGTTTATACTTTGGTCAAAATTTTCTTAGTTTGAAAAGTAAAAATTATCGTTTCAAATTTCAAGTTATGGTTTTAAATGGGTTTCCTCAATTCTTCTTAGGTTGTCTTAAGGTATGCAAAAACATTTACCCCTAAACAGAAGTTTAGTTAAATGTTTTGGTTATAAGGGGATGATCCCTTAATAATCCTTTGTAAAAAAAACATTTGTCAAAACATATTTCTGTTTTCTTTTTGGTAAAATCCAAAGTCTTAAAAGGGCTCTTAATTTTTGAAGAGTCTATATGCATACATCTTACCATTATTAATCCAACGATCATTTTATGTAAAGGATTAAGTTTTTAATCCCTAAGCGTTAATGGTTCTAATCTTTGGAAAGTCAATATAGCTTCCATTATCTATTAATCACACGGTTAAATCATGTAAAGAATTAAGTCTTAAGTCTTATGTTAAATATTTAAGGTACATGTTTTCATTGTTCGGCCAATTCAGGGCAATCTATAAATAATTATTAACTCATTCTTATTCTTATAAACAAACAAATGATCCTTAATGATCACAAGAATGAATTTATCAAATTACAGCCTACACACGTGATTCACCAAATTTATGAATACTACATGTGCATTATTCAATCCAAACGTCACCACGTGAAACTTATAATGTTCATTACAAGTACCGGATGTAGTGATTGGAATACATAATCTTTTTCGCGGACGCGACGTTGATGATAACCATGCCATGGATCAAATCTTTAAAACATACGTTAGAACCTTGTAAATGATCGAACAAATCTTCCATTTCAAGTTATGGATATTGTTTTCGATTGTCAATTTACTCAGTTCACAGTAATTTATAAATATAAGGAATGATAACACCATAACTCTTCATGATGACAGGCTTGGTAGAATAAAATCTTTCTCCGACAACTCTCTCAGTTGTACGGTAATTCCTTAAATTCAGATGGTGATGACGTACAGTGCACAAGCCACAAGTGCAACACCAGAAATATAATCAATACCAATTTCAACTTGCCTTAATGGCGAAAGTTTAGGTAATTCACCAATAAATACCTCCTAAAGTTTCAGATACGATAAACATCTTTTAATAAATACATATTAGGTTCCTTCTAGATTATAATATCTATGACTAATTCACAACCATTTACGGTATAATTTCAAGTCAAAATGCGGGATATGGTCATCCATCAAGAATTATTTAGATCACTTTTGATAATCATCATCTTATATTTTAGGGAATTCTACTCGAGTTCCCATCAATTAAGACAATGTCGTCATTTCATAATCAATCAATCCATTTTACTGGCACTATCAACTTTTCAGTTTCATTGCCGTTGATAAGATGTGAACTTCTCAAAAGACTAATAATAACTCACAATCCTTCAGAAGTTCAAGGATATCAGGAGACACAACTACTATTAAAAGAGTAAGGTCAACGCATAATCTACGCGAGAGAATTTCAAATCAGATACAGACGAAAACATTTAATGAATATGAATATATCCCATGTTTTCATAATTTGAGTACGCATTCGAAAGCTCCTCGGATCGTTACCCAGGTCATTCAAATGAGATCAAATCAAAAGAAATGATAAGAACGTCAATACATCCAATCGGGTATCAACACTCGGTAATCAGATACTTTTTCCTAAGAATCTCACTACGGGAGAATTGGACAAGAAGGATTTGTCAATTGTCAAATAAGACAATTTCCATAGATGAGTAAATTCGACTCAGAGGAATAGATGCTACAGGCACATATGTAGGTGTCCCTAACACTATGTCCTTATTTTTCACGTCTTGCAGATCTCATAAATTTTAATCTTTCTCAATCTTCAAAGAAAATTTAGTGTTTATTAATCAGTTTTATGGTGACTACTAATCAACCTTGCATGGTCCATTCCAAATTGTATGTAGGCGCGCAACTATATACAATTTCAAGATTAACGATGCAATACTCAGTTCGTCAAAATTTTATCATTAGGTTTATAATAAAAACATTTTCATGCTTAATTCTTAAATAAGAATCAAGAATAAATTTACAAAGATTTTCCTTGTTATGAAAACAATTAAGTTTTACCAAGGTGTTTTATAAACAACTTCATTTCGATAACAATCACTTATAAATCTCACTTTGAATAATCCTTATAGTGATGAAAATTCAATTTTCTCAAAGGATACTGTTTTATCTTATAAAAACAATGAGTGATCTGCAAAAGAGTGATGAAAGCTTGTTCCCTAAGAACTAACTACAATACAATAGGAAATGAGCTTAGCCAATTAATCATGAGGTTCATGATCTCGATGGCACTCAAAAGAATAATTCACAACGTAACTCGATTCAAGATGAGTACTTGTTCAATGGTTGCATCACTAATGCGAGCATTAGAGACAAGCAAGAAAAGATAGATAACATCGATACATGTATAATTTAGCAATCAAAGGTAGTCTTTTCATTAATCACAAACAAGTCAAAATTGTACCGTAACACATTACGTGTCACTATGTCATACAATTATCAGAACTCATCCTACCAACTGATATCTCAGTTAAGTTAGGGATTTTTAAAAGATACCACAATGAATACTAACCTACAAGAGTCATTAGGTGTTCCACATGTCCCGAAAGATCCATCGGTCCCAATTTAGAAGAAGATTTGTTTAATTTATTTATTGGACACTGGGCATCCTCGTCAATGGACAATGGCTTAGGAACAACCCTTAACACGAACCTACAATCAATTAAAACCTTATAATTCAATCACAAAACTTTACGACTTCCTCTTAACAATTTCATATTCCATTCGGGTTAAATTTTTACTTTATTCAAGTTTCAACCAATTTATACTCAATTCGATATCCTAACTCATATTCCAATACTTTAAATCTTATTCTTAGGCCTTAATAGGGAAATAAAAGCTCGATATGAATCAACACTTAATTTCCAATCCTATAGCTCTTTCAACAGCAATTATCAAATGAGTCATTTATATGAAATGACTTAATCATTCAACTAGACTTCTCGGAAAGGTATTAGTGGCATGAGGTTTTTGGGTAATGGTTCCAATTACAGCCTCAAGTGCAACATTCACCCTTTCGATTTCAAATTTAAGAATTGGATGACAACGAATCAGATGACATCTTTCTAGGTGGTAACGTTTTGTCAAATTCCACTCTACAAAGAAAGATCGTCATGACATCGATATCAGATTTAATCTCGCCAATTCTTTTTCAATATCACAATCAACTAATATCTACATTTCTACGAATATCAATCATTTGTTGGGATCATAAATATCCACAACTTGGTTTAGATCTAGGATAGCTAGAATTCCTACGAGAATAGCTTCGATTAATTTACTAGGGGATTTAGGGTTACTTGTGACAATCTACGTCGTATAAATACCTCGTATAAAAATCAAAATAATCATCATATATATATATAATCTAAGTTATATATATATATTAAAATAACACTTCTCAGTCTGGCCTTGTCGGTAACTCGGGAATTTTTCGGCACCGTTATAGTCAAAAGATTTTTAGACATTTTTAGAAAAATGTTTATAGTTAAAATATTTTGAAATATTTTATTCAAAACCTTGGTTTTAAAAATCTTTCGTTCTCTATAACGAGAGCTCTGATACCAAACTGTAACACCCCTAAATTTATACAATTCAATACAACGGAAGACTAGTTGGTGTTACGGGATAGCACATTACTCACATCATAGACAACGCATAAAAATCGCGTCATTTAATAATAAATCATTTCCATTCATAAACATTAAAGTTACATCGGTCCCAAGTCATATCATTTCATACAAAGTTTTGCAAAGTATTTGAATGGAAAAATATTGTTTAAGTGCGGGCCATGAATTCTGGTTGTCTTCCCGAGAATTACCTTCAAGTACCTGAGATAAAACATGTTAAAAGAAAAGGTCAGCGATAACGCCGAGTGAATTCATAGAGTTTAATAAAATCCATCAATATAATATCAGTATAAAATTATTACTGAAAATCATTTTGTACAAATCTTTGTAATAGGCCATAAAATAGCCAAAGTCATTTTATACAATTCCTTATCGAAAATCATAATATAGGCATTTGCCTTAAAAATCATTATACGAGCCAATGTCGTAAAAACATCATACAATACGTCTTATGACGTTGTATGAAAATAAAAACCGTTATATGAATATGGTTATGAAAACCAAAACACGAACATAATATTAATAGTATGACCCTGTATTGCTAGTCAGGCAATACATCATAATTCGGAGCGTCTAGTAGTATTTCGTTAGTTTGGATTATTATAAGCCGCATGACATTGTTACCTTACTAAACCAACAACGGGTAGCTAACCCGATACCAATTTTTGCCCATCTAAAGTAGCGTGTCGTCACAAAGGTCATGCTATGGAAATCTTCTCATACATAAATTCGCTTACCAATCAATGTGGCACGACGGGGATCAACCGTCAAGGCGCGAACTGGGGTGATCGTCCCCAAATAGTACTATTAAATGCATAAGCGTCTACCAAATCCCGGTAGTTCACAATTCATGCTAATGGGACTTTTAGTGACATAACCTAACTTTAATAATCCATTTAATTTCATCTATCGGGTCCTTTAATCATTTATCGGGTCATACAATCGGGTCATTCAATCATTCGGGTCCAAAATCAATAAACAAACAATCGGGAAAATGGTGTCCTAATTTTATAAAAACTAACATTTTATCTCCCTCGCGGGTTTATAAAACATTTATAAAAACATTTAAAAGAGTGCGAGGCTATGAACTCACGTTGATGTGGGAAGGCGGGTTATCGGCAATCCGGACGTACGGTACGTGCTTCAGTCACGGAAACCTAGAAAAATAATACTCGTCTTAGACTCATGTCCAATGACTTTATAAAATAACAATTATGTATACATATGATGATTTTATATATATATATGATGATCAAGTGGGTTTACATATCCTCATTTACTCATTTTTGTGTTATGTGTCGATAACTTTTATACTAGTTTTCTTGTTTTACCTATTTACGTGCTTTAGGTCCAATAAGCCTATTATAAGTTCTTTAACTTGTTTTAATCCCTTTCATACCTATATTATCAGTATGTATACTTTCCATGTTGGGCCCAAATGGGTTAAGCCCAATAAGTTCTTTTTACAAGTTTTTATCTTATTTAGTCCAATTATTAGTCCAATATGCTTAATTAGCTCGTAAATGTCCGTATTTCTTATAGTTCGGGTTTTATCGGTTTTTACTTGTATTAGATACTTATATATCAGTATATGACTTTTATAAACTTTACATCAGACGGGTTTGGTCGTCTAAGTTTTATTTGGCGAAAAACGTTAATTTTACGGCGATAGCCGAAAAAGTCGTAAAAATCAAGTTTATAGTTTTTTTACTTATAAATATTATTTCACCACCATTTATATAATTTATTAATTTAATTAACCTTTTATATATTTATATAAATAAGTTTTATAAGTTAGTGGGTTTTTATTTTACATTTTATACATTAAAATGTGAGTGCTTATATAATAATAATAAACATTAATTCCAAAAATCTGATTTTTATCTTCATGTTCACCATGTTTACCATATCTAGAGTTCTATAATGAATTAGAAGCTCATTTTTGGGTGACATGTTCTTCATATTATGTGCTACATTTAACTTAGATATAGCTACTTCCCGTTTTGAGTTCATCTTGCCTTAACAGTCCCTACAAAACTGCTTATTCAGATTAGACCACCTAACTTGTTTTGATCATATCTCACTCATTATTTTGATTCCATTGCATGGCCAACTCTCACATGTGTATAACATCTTGTACTTACTGTAAATGAATCATACCATGCAATTTTATCAGTTCTTGTTTTAGTTATCTACTGTTTTTATACAGCCAACTAAATAATCAAGATTTTAGCCTCATTTCTTATAGTTATTAACATTTTTAAGCATATCTATCAACACTTGATCCCCACACAATATTTTTATCATCATATACATATACAATAGGAAAGAAAATACATGATTACATAATCAAAATAACAAGAGGATGGGGAGAACAATCTTTATACCACCATGATGATGAAATGATGAGCTTTTGGATGAACAAGACATGGTTTTGGGTAACCAATCTTATGAGATATCAACACCACTTCTAGGATCACCAAGTATTTGTAGATTCCTCCAAAAATCAGCCCTTGTTCTTCATGAAAACTCCTTGAGAAATCAGCCCCAAACTCCCTTGAAAACTCCTTTTTACATGTTAAGATCACCTCCAATCTTCATAACTTCAATGGGTTTTCATCATATGTGTGAATAACATATGATTTTATGGTTAAATCAAGATCAAATGGGTTATTTAGGGTGAGAGTAGGACGAATTTTTGAGAGAGAAATGGGAGGATGAGAGTGGTTTGCATGAGTGAAAATGGTGGTTATGAGTAGCTAGTTGTTTATGTGGGATGAGTGGAAGAAACTAGCTTAAGTGTTAAGCTAGTGCTTACACTTGTAAGCTACAAGTTAACATGATGCCACATATTTGATGTGGTGTCATGTTGTGCCATCCCATGTGTATTAGTGGGGTGGGAAATGTATTTTGTCCCACCTCACTAATTTACGGGTATTCTTCGATTCTAGTTTCCTCGATTTGCGTGCCCTCGGGTCGTTTCACGAAAAACGTTTTTATAAATTATGAATCAATGACACAAAACGAATCCAATAAAAATTGTCTCATCAAAAACGGAGTTCAAAAACGTAAATACGTAATCCTAAGGTTTCCGGTTTAGTCGTAAAGGACGTTAAATTAAAATCGTAGGTCCTAATCTCTTCTCGTAAATTTGTGAGTTTATGAACTAACACAAATTTAAAACTCCAAAATAATATTCACGGATAAATTTATTTTCTGAAATGTCGGACTGTCACCAAAGACGGTGTATGTAAACGTAAGCACGTAACGTAGAATCCTCCGGTTTAGACGTAGTCGACGCTACTTCAAGACGTAAATCCAAATTACTTCCCAAAAATAAGTGAGTTCATATTGTAACATTAAAATAATGTTTTCAAATAAATATTGAGAATAAAATATCAATCATAAATTGACGGATTGTCACAATGATTATCGTCTTGATCCTACTTTGGATTTGAAGAAAATTCTTTCAAAGGAGAAGCAACCGGAAAACACCAATATCCGTAGCACGTATGATTTGACACCTCTTTGTCCCCCTTTTGAGGACGAGGTTGTGCATTTTCTTCGCGGATCATCTTCAAATTCTGCTGAGCCTGAGTGCTATTTTCCCCTAAAGGAAAAGGTGTTCGACCCCCGTATCGATATTCTTCAGCCATCTCAGTATCCGTCTGATGAAATAAAAGGAAAAATCTTTGGAACTTTGGAAGATATGCTTGCACCACCTCACCCTTGCTCCCACCGTGCTCCATCTTTGCTTAAGGGAACCTTGCCTATTCTTCTTTGGCTTGCCATGTTCGCCTTAAGCTTGTGCTATTTGATGGACGAAAACTTTGTCTTTGATCCCGGTGGATATGTTTCATGCTTCTTCCTATGATAATCAAGGTCGAGTCAGGCTCACGACTCGGTTAACAAAAATCAAGCGCTTCTTGGGAGGCAACCCATGTATCTATCTTTTAGCCATCTTTATCCTAAGTGTAGGGGAGACCCGTTGCTGTTTGCTATTTCCTCTCTTCTACTATTTAGGGATTCGAGCGCTCAATGATCCACTCTTGATGATTTTTGACGATCCGTGATTCCGTGTTCCCGTCTTCCCGGTTCTATCCTAAACTCTTTTCGATTCACTATTTTATATTTCTCAATATTAAAATAGGAATCTCGTTAGTTGTCTTTTCCTTAGCAAGATTTAAACAAAGTGCGCAATGTCCTAAGTGTAGGGGAGTTTACTCCCACATGCTTAAACATTGAGGACAATGTTTATATTAAGTGTAGGGGGACTTCTATCGAAGTTAAGTGGTCTTTTCCTTGTATTTGTCCTCATTTTAACCGGAAAATCAATTTTTCGACATTTTTCAAAATTTTTTGATCTATTTTGGCCTATTAGTTTTTCCCTTTGTATAGTTATTTTCTTTCCTTATTAGAATAAAAGTTTAATAAAGTGGTTTTAATTTTCAAACGTTGTGAATCTTTTGACTCAACCCGAGTTTACTTATCTAAGTTTACTCTAGCTAGTATCCTTAACGTGTTTAAGTCAAGTTTTGCTAGGATTTTATATAGGGAGCTTTAAAACGCGAAAGTCTTAACTCTCACGGGTTAAGAACAAGAACTTTTTGCAAGTTCCTATAATTGATCCTAGAGAGTTGTTTATCAAGGGAACTTTAAAATGCGATTTCTAAACTTGAAAAAGTATAAGAGTTTGCAAGATCCTATAGGCGACTCGAAAACCCAAAACTTTGATTTAATAGGCTCAGCATCCACGAGTCTCATTCCTTGAGATTTTAAACTGTGGAGGACGAGAGATGATAGAGTCAGTTATAAGTTTGGTATTCTTTCGTGAATTTATGTGAGTTAATTATAAGCCTATTCTCCCATCGCTTGCTAATAAATTTATCTACAATAAAAAAGGTTGCACGATTTGAAAAGTTACTTAGCTTCTAGCCCAAGATCGTTTAAAAGTTGCTCGGTATGGATTAGAGTTCATAGCCAAGGCATAACTTATTGAAGCGGGATGCGAAGATTGGCAAGTCCAAAAAGGTCCTAAAAAGGCATGAGGGCTACATTTTGTTGCTAAAGATCCTAAGTGATGTGAAGAATCATCTATCAAAAATCAATATGAAGGATCGAGACACACGACGAAAAGCAAAAACTCCCCAAAAGTCATGGAGAAGTCTATCCAAAAAGGCCCTAACAAGGTATGAGGATAAATAGATCCAAGTCCAAAAAGGAGGCGGATCGTTGTATATCAAAATCCCAAATAAAGATTGGAGAAAAATGAAGAAGTCGTGGTCCAAGTATGAAGAATCTCTCAAAATTAAAGTGAATAAATTCCTATTATGAAGAGAAGACCATTATTTCATGAACGTCTCTCAAGATTTGAAGTATGAAGTCGCTGCCAAATATCGGTCGGAGAAAGGTCTCAAATCGAGAAGCGAGTTATGCCAAGATATGAACTTTATGAGGTCCCGAGAAGCAGTTTTAAAAGATTTTGTCCTTTAGCTAACTATTGATTAAATCGTCCCACTTTATTTTCAGCCTTAATAACTATCGAAATAAGTCAAAAATGCATCCTCGTGATCATTCAAAACAATAATAAAATATAAGAGATAGACCTAGGAATAAGGGAGTCTAAGTGAATAATTGGCCCACATGAGTTCATGTTAGTTTGCTAACTTATAATAACAATGATCTCGTTTTTAAGCTTGGTTTGGAGAAAGTGAAAACTTGAGGATGATGATCATTCATGACATTTCCAAAACTCGAAGGTATGATTTTGATTTCTTTACTTGTTTTGTTATTTTCTATCTTTTTAATAAAGGCCAACGTGGATTGATTATGATGAAAAATGTAATCGTGCTTTGTAACTAATGCATAGCATGAGGACATTGCAATGGTCAAGTGTAGGGGATTTGATAGGTGTGTAAACACCCATCCCTTTTACCACTTAATTACAATAATAACCGAGCCAAAACGTGTATTTTATGTCATTTATGTCAGAATTATGCGTGGTTTGTGTTTTTGTTGTGATTTAGGACGAAAAGGTGAAAAGTGGAGAAAACACGGGCATTCACGGGCTTTTATCGAAGAAAAAGACGAAAGACGAAGTCAAGAAGTCAAGAGTGCAAAAAGAACGGAAGTCCAAGACCAATTCTGAAGATTTATCAAAGAAAAAGTCAAAAGACGGAAGTTTACTAAAAGCCGAAGAACTCAAGTCTAAATTATTGAAGAATTACAAGACGAGTTTAAAGAAATCCCGAGACAAAGTCATTAAAGTCCAAGATTTAAGAAGATTAAGAACTTAAGGACTTAATGGTGCAATTAAGGAAAGAAGAAAGAGGAGAGGGAGCTTCCTAAGCACTTCCTAATCCTCCCCTATAAATATAACATTAGGATTAACATTTCATTTTGTTGGCTAATAGTGACAATTAGTTCTTCCAATTTTAATTACCTTGTCATTTACTTTTCATGTCAAATTTAAATACTTGTCTTGCACCTTATATACCTTTAATTTCAAGTAAGTTTCATTTTAATTCTTGTCAATCTTTATTTTTATTGTTCATCTCCTATCTACCTTTCTTTAATCTTTGATTTTTAAGTTTATGTTCATGTTTATGTTTTTGAGTTTTTATTGATTAAAGTGGGTTTTGATTATTTTGATTAGTATTGTTAGTTTTATTGTTTTGGATTGTTTGTTTATGATTAGTAGATGTTATTTGTTTAGTTTGATTTAATCTTTTGGTTGATTTGATTAAGTTTTGTTTAGATTCGTATATACCTGTTCTTGCGTGTTCTTCGCTTTCTGTTACTGTTCTTCCCCAGATATTCCGAATCAACAGCACATTCCGGATCAAGGTTTTGTTGAAAGTTGTTCCGAATCAAGGTTTGTGAAGAAAATATTCCGAATAAAAGGCTTTCATTCGGAATAAGTGACATATTCCGGATCAAGCCCATATTCCGGATCAGCAACAACATTCCGAGTGAAGGCTTTGTGAAGAAACATTCCGGATCAAGGAAGACATTCCGGATCAAGGAAGACATTTCGGATCAGTCTTGTTCATTCGGAATATTTAAACATTCCGGATCAAACCTTTCATTCGGAATATCAAATATTCCGGATCAAGGAGTTTTATTCGGAATAATTAATTATTCCGGATCAAGGGATTCATTCGGAATATATTCCGAGTCAAGGAAATATTCCGAATAAAGACTTTATTCCGGATAAGTGACATATTCCGGATAAAGGATTTATTCCGGATCAAGGGTTTTGGTAAATATTCTGAGTGAAGAAGAATCATTCCGAACGAAGGTGACATTCCAGATGAGTGATTATTCCGAACGAAGGTTTATTCCGGATGAGCTGTTTTCAGGTTCTTTTTAATTTCAGTTTTTAATTCTTTAATTTTCAAGCTTTATTTTTCCCGCCTTTTTCCTTAGTCGCACTTTAAGTTTATTTTCCTTAGATTTATTTTAGCCTTGCCTTAGTTTAAGATTTAGTTGCGTTTTAAGTTTGCCTTAGTTAGATTTAAGTTTGCGTTATTTACTTTTAGTGCTATTTACTTTTCGTCACGCTTTTAAATACTTGCCATTTATTTTAAATTAGAGTTAGATTTACTTTAACGTCATTTTCATTAAAGTCTTGCACATTTTATTTACTACAACGACACAACTATTTGTTTCACCAAAGAACGACTGAGTCGCATAGTTAATCCATTTTTCAATTCGATTAGACCACGACAAAGAACTTTAATTTTTACCTGGCCAAAAGCCTTGTATCACCTTGCCAATTTAGAACGTATGCTTAAGCGGTGCGAAGACACTCGCCTTGTTTTAAATTGGGAAAAATGTCATATTATGGTAAAAGAAGGCATTGTGCTAGGACACAAAATTTCAAAAGCCGGTCTTGAAGTCGACCGTGCTAAAGTGGATGTCATAGCCAAATTACCTCCACCTTCAACCGTGAAGGGTGTGAGAAGTTTTCTTGGTCATGCGGGCTTCTACCGTCGATTTATCAAAGATTTTTCTAAACTCGCTCGCCCGATGACCCACCTCTTGGAAAAGGATACTCCTTTTATCTTTTCTAAAGAGTGTATCGAAGCCTTCAATCTTCTTAAGGATAAGCTAACTAAGGCACCGGTCTTGGTTACCCCTAATTGGGAGCTACCCTTTGAGTTGATGTGCGAGGCTAGCGACTTTGCTATTGGAGCGGTTTTGGGCCAAAGAGTGAATAAACACTTCCAACCAATCCATTATGCTAGCAAGACAATGACGGGGGCTCAATTGCATTATACGACAACCGAAAAAGAGCTTTTAGTTGTTGTCCATGCTTTTGAAAGATTTTGCCCCTATCTTGTCCTTTCCACCACCATCGTGTATACCGACCATTCCGCGTTGAAGTACTTGTTGACTAAGCAAGATTCTAAGTCAAGACTTCTTCATTGGGTTTTGCTCCTTCAAGAATTCAACATTGAAATTCGTGACAAAAAGGGAGCCGAAAACCTAGCAGCGGATCATCTGAGTAGACTTGAGGATCCGTATCAAGGGGATCATCCAAACCAAGAGATCAATGACTCTTTTCCCCTTGAGACCTTAATGTCTATTCAGTCCAATCTTGATGACACCCCGTGGTTTGCGGACATTACAAACTACTTAGCGGGTGGTATTCTCATCAAAGTGTTAACATCCCAAGAAAAGAAGAAGTTCTTTAAAGATGTTAAGACTTACTTCTGGGATGACCCTTATCTATTCAAACAATGTGCTGATCTGATCATTCGTCGATGTGTTGATGGACCGGCAGCTTTGTAAATCCTTGATGCTTGCCATAAAGGACCCACCGGTGGTCACTTTGGTCCCAACTACACCGCTAAGAAAGTGTTTGACTCAGGATTCTATTGGCCCACCATTTATCGTGACGCTCACGAAATGGTTAAGCATTGTGATGCTTGCCAAAGACAAGGCAAGATCACACATAAAGATGAAATGCCTCAAAATTTCATACAAGAATGTGAAATCTTTAACGTGTGGGGCATCGACTTTATGGGGCCATTTCCATCATCCAAAGGGAACAAGTACATCCTCGTAGCTGTTGACTACGTTTCTAAATGGGTTGAAGCTAAGGCTCTCCCAATGAACGATGTGAGGGTGGTTGTGAACTTTTTGAAATAGCTGTTTGCTCGATTTGGTGTTCCTCGTGCTATAATCAGTGACCGCGGGACTCATTTTTGCAATGATCAATTTGCAAGAGTCATGGCTAAGTATGGTGTTAATCATCTTCTTTCCACCGCCTATCATCCCCAAACCAATGGGCAAGCCGAGATTTCCAACCGTGGATTGAAGCAAATTCTAGAACGTACTGTGGGAGAGCATCGTGCCGCGTGGGCCGATAAGTTAGATGATGCTTTGTGGGCTTTCCGTACCGCCTATAAGACGCAGATCGGTTGTACTCCTTATCGTCTTGTGTACGGGAAAGCATGCCACCTCCCTATCGAGCTGGAACACAAGGCATATTGGGCCTTGAAGTGGGCTAACTTCGACATCAACAAAGCCGGTGATCTTCGCAAGATTCAACTCAACGAACTAAATGAACTGAGGAATGAAGCTTACGAGAACTCACTGATCTACAAGGAGAAGACCAAGATCATCCACGACGCAAGGATTAAGAACCGAGAGTTCCACGTTGGTGATCAAGTTTTACTCTTTAACTCTCAGTTAAAGATCTTCTCTGGCAAGTTGAAGAGCCGCTGGTCTGGTCCATTCACCGTCGCCAAATTCTTTCCATATGGCACCATTGAGCTTTCCCAGCCAAATGGGCCCAATTTCAAGGTGAATGGCCAGCGTTTGAAGCTGTACTTTGGTGAGGACATCTCTCATGAGATGATTCCATCCCTCACCACGTTTCCCATGAACTTATTTTGGGACGAGTCAGGCTCGTGACTCGGTTATCAAAAACAAGCGCTTCTCGGGAGGCAACCCGTGATATATCCTTTACCGTTTTCATAATAAGTGTAGGGGGGAGCCCCGTATGTGTTGTTGCCTTGCTTCTTATTCTGTGCAGGGATTCAAGCTTCAAAGTGCACCTTGATGACTTTTGACGAACCGTGATCCCGTGAACCCGTCTTCCTGGTTCTATCCTAAACTGTCGTGATTCAAATTTTCATATCTTATATGTGCACATTGAAATCACTATAGTTGTCTTTCCCTTAGCAAAATTTAAACAACGTGCACAATGTCCTAAGTGTAGGGAGTTCACTCCCACATGCTTAAACATTGAGGACAATGTTTATATTAAGTGTAGGGGGACTTCTATCAAAGTTAAGTGGGCTTTTCCATGAATTTGTCCTCATTTTAACCGGAAAATTTGATTTTTCGACATATTTCAAAACTTTTAATCTATTTTGGCCTAGTTATATAGTTGTATTTTCCTTTGTTATGGTTATTTTCTTTCCTTGCTAGATTAAATTTTCAATAAAGTGGTTTTAATTTTTCAAAGTCGTGAATATTTTGACTCAACCCAAGTTTACTTATCTAAGTTTACTCTAGCTAGTACCCTTAACGTGTTTAAGTCAAGTTTTGCTAGGTTTTTATATAGGGAACTTTAAAACGCGAAGGTCTTAACTCTCACGGTTAAGAATAAGAACTTTTCGCAAGTTCCTATAATTGATCCTAGAGAGTTGTTTATCAAGGGAACTTTAAAATGCTATTTCTAAACTTGAAAAAGTATAAGAATTTTCAAGATCCTATAGATGACTCGAAAACCCAAAACATTGATTTAAGTGGCTAAGCATCCACGAGTCTCATTCCTTGAGATTTTAAACTGTGGAGAACGAGAGATGATAGAGTCAATTATAAGTTTGGTATTCTTTCGTGAGTTTATGTGAGTTAATTATGAGCCTATTCTACCATCGCTTGTTAATAAATATATCTGCAATAAATAAGGTTGTACGATTTGAAAATTTACTTAGCTTCTAGCCCAAAATCGTTTAAAAGTTGGTCGGTATTAATTAAAGTTCATAGCCATGGCATAACTTATTGAAGCGGGATGCGAAGATTGGCGAGTCCAAAAAGGCCCTAACAAGGCATGAGGGCTACATTTTGTTGCTAAAGATCTAAAAGTGATGTGAAGAATCATTTATCGAAAATCAATATGAAGGATCGAGACACACGGCGAAAAGCAAATACTCCCGTAAAGATCATGGAGAAGTCTATCCAAAAAGGCCCTAACAAGGTATGAGGATAAATAGATCCAAGTCCTAAAAGGAGGCGGATCATTGTATATCAAAGTCCAAAATAAAGATTGGAGAAAAATGAAGAAGTCGTGGTCCTAATATGAAGAATCTCTCAAAACTTCAAGTGAAGAAATTCCTATTATGAAGAGAAGACCATAATTTCAAAAACGTCTCTCAAAGATTTGAAGTATGAAGTCGCTGCCAAATATCGGTCCGAGAAAGGTCTCAAATCGCGAAGCGAGTTATGCCAAGATATGAACTTTAAGAAGTCCCGAGAAGCAGTTTTAAAAGATTTTGTCCTTTAGCTAACTATTGATTAAATCGTCCACTTTATTTTCGGCCTAAATAACTATCGAAATAAGTCAAACAATGCATCCTTGTGATCATTCAAGACAAAAATAAAATATAAGAGATACACCTAGGAATATGGGAGTCTAAGTGAATAATTGGCCCACATGAATTCGTGTTAGTTTGCTAACTTATAATAACAATGATCTCGTTTTTAAGCTTGGTATGGGGAACGTGAAACTTGAGGATGATAAACGTTCATGGCAGCCAAAACCCGATGTAAGTCTTTGATTTCTTTACTTGTTTCTATCTTTTTATTTTCCTGAAATGTTTAGTATTTAATAAAGGCCAAGGTGGGTTATTTATGATGGAAAATGTAAACCGTGCTTTATAATTAATGCATTGCATGAAGAAAATTGCAATGGTCAAGTGTAGAGGATTTAATAAGTGTGAAATCACTTATCTTTTTACCACTTATTTCCAATAATAACATGACCAAAATGTGTATTTTATGTCGTAAAAGTCAGAATTATGCGTGGTTTGTGTTTTTATTGTGTTTTAGGACCAAAAGATGAAAAAGGAAGAAAACACGGGCTTTCACGGGCTTTTATCGAAGAAAACGAGAAAAGACGAAGTCAAGAGATCAAGAGTGCTTAAAGAACAGATGTCCAAGACCTATTCTAAAGATTTATTGAAGAAAAAGTCTAAAGACGGAAGTTTAATGAAGTTAAAGAACTCAAGTCTAAATTAAAGAAGAAAAATTATTAAGACAAGTTCAAATCCCGAGACGACGTCGAGAAAAGACAAAGAATTAAATCGAGTCGAGAAGAAAAGAAAGAAGGAAGCACACCACACATGCACTTCCCACTTAGCCTATAAATACCCTCCTAATCACAATAGGAGGGTGGTTAGCTAGTTGCACTTTTAATTTTTCCTTTCTAGTTTTTAGAGAGAGAAAGTTCTAAACTTTCTCTCACTAAGTCTTTCATCTTTTCTTTCCTTTAATCTTTCTAGTTTAAGCTTTTTGTATTTCAATTTCATAAATCAAGTTAAAGTTTAAGCTTTTGTTCTTTAATCTTCTTCTATATTTCTTGGTTTCATTTTGCTTTGATCCGAAAATCATAATCCATACGGATTGTATTTGTTTGATGTTTAAGTGGTTAAAAAGTTAATCTTTTTACTACTTGTTAAGCTTTTATTTGGGTTAAGCTTTAAGCTTTTTATGCTTATTGGCTTATTTTCTATATCTAGCTTATTTGCTTTGCTTTTCGGATTACTTAAAAGTTATAGGCATCTTAAAGTCCCTTTCATAAAGTTCATGATATTTTATGTTTAAAAAGTTGTCAAATTTAAGCTTTTTGAGTTGTTTATGTTTCGGATAAGTTAGCTTATTGTATGTGCTTATTGAGTTTTAAGCTTTCCACCAATTTCGGATTAAGTGTCGTTGTCATCGCAATATTGGGTATTTGCACATTCCGACGTATTACTTGTTTAGATCGCAATAACCCATTGAGGGTTCTACTTTGCGATCACTTGTTTATTTCCCCCTTATTCCGATCTGGGATTGCGATCGTTCATTGCGATCGCATATTCCGATGGGGTTTAAGGTCTGTTTAAGTCGAAACTCTGCCCAAATCTTGTTAACAGCATTCCGATAGCTCCCATTCCGATACTAGCACATTGCGATTGAACCATATTCCGACAGATGTGTTTACGTTATTCCGATCTGACATTGCGATCTAGGACATTCCGATGGTCATCATTGCGACATAAATGATTGTGTTATTCCGATGGGTACTAGTTTGAATATTCCGATGACTTGTTTTAATTATATTTCAATGGGATTAACTTTGGTGCATTCCGATAGAAAGGACTTGTTATATTCCGATAGACTAAGTTTTTAAAGTTTTACAAAGTTTTAGGTTCTAAGCGTTTTTTTTCTAAATAATCTTCTAGTTTAATTTTTAAACGCTTTAATTTCAATCAACGACATTTTAATACTTGCTTGTAGTTTAAATTAGATAACCAAACCAAACCACCCTCTTTTTCACCAAAAGACAATTGAGTCGCACTTTAGACTGGAAATCAATTGGAAGAGATCGGACGATAAATATTTTATACTTAGCCAAAAGTTTTGTATTAGTTACTGAATCCTTGGTTCGCCAGGCTTTGCATCTTAATGATTCAGATGGTATAACCACTCTACCCATTTGTGAGATAGAACAGGGACTTCAAGCTTTGGGTTATCCTTTCCCTGAAGAGGGTACTTTAAACAAATATAATAAACAGGAATTTCCCCCAGCTTGGAAGTACTTAATACATGTCATCCTTGAATGTTTAAGTCCCAAATGTACTGCACATAATGAAATTAACAGATCGATTGGTAGTGTCATTGTGTGTATTGCTATAGGGCAACAATATAATTTTTCTAAAATGATTTTTGATGGCATGTGTAAAAACAAGGGTAGCAAGATGACTCTGGCTTACCCAAGATTTTTACAAATGATTTTTGATGAACAAAGGTATTGCACCAGGGATCATGATGATTTTTATGCGATCCCTGTGCAAAAGAAAGCTATTTTTAGTAAGATGAATTCACCCCCTCACAGAGACTTACCTCTTACCCAAGCCATGCTTGCTTTTATTGCAGCAGCACAACCTCAACCTGACCCACAACCACAACCAGACCCATTACCTGAACCATCACCATCACCTCAACATATGGAACTTGACCAAGATTCCTTCAACGCTGACACGTTAAATGTTGGCGTTGATACTTGAAATCCAAACGTTGACACCTTTTTACAACAGACCCAAACACCCCTTAACCTTCAAACTACAACCTAATCCACATCATCCTCTTCACCCCCAGACTTTAGGATGGAAAAACGCCAAAGGACCATTGGAGTGTTCTCCTTTGGTGGTCCTAGCCATGTTGTAGAGAGAACCACCACCACAAGTGTGGTTAGTGACATGGGTGGGGCTAGGACTATTAGTACTGGCTTAGAATCAGTCCAAGCCAGTCCTCACATTATTAAGACCCCATCCATGCCCCATGACTCTATTTTGGGAGGTCAAATTCCCATTCTAGAGGAGGGCCGATTGGAACCCTATACATTGTTGGAATTGACGGCTGTCTGCATTAGCTTGCAAAAGCAAAATTCAGACCTGGTACATACTGTCTCTACACAAGGCCTTGAACTCAAGCAATTGAGGGAGAGGATTGTTATTTTAGAAGGTGCTAACCCTAGGCGTGGAGTGGAGGATTCTTCCAAAGGGGAGGATGAGCAGCTACATTTGAGTGATAAAGGCTCAAATGAAGGAGAATCTTTGGGTATAGCTGAAGCGCTAACAGATTTGAAGAGGCAACCAGGTTTTGATGTTTCATTGGTTACCCCTACAAATTTGAATTTATCCTTTACTGAGATGATGGAGCAGTTCACAAGAAGCACTAACAAGAGTAAGGTAAGCGTTGAGAAGCAGATTTTTGACACTGATAAGCCGAGCACTGATAGGAGTAAGTTCGACATTGACACACAGGTTTTGGACGTTGATAGACCTGAAGGTATGGTTGATGTATTCCAGTCATCAGCTATCATCAAGGAAGTGTCTTCACAGGTACCATCATCATCTTTACCCATCATTGATACATTAGATAGGGGTAAAGGGATTATGGTAGAAACAGTAGTTCCCAAGGATGCAGCTCAAGTAAAATTTGATTCAATGTTGGATGCACAACTTATGGAACAAGAAGGAAGTAATGATGAGAGCACAGATTCAAGTGTCATGATTATTGAAGAACCAGAAAGACTTGAATATGGTGATGTGTTGGCAAGGGAAAAACTTGCAGAGTTGAAGATGAAGGTGGATTATGATATGCCAGAAGTTGCCCAGATGTACTTTGCATGGGAGAATAAGATCATGGAGAATACAGATATGTCTTTATCAGATCAGATTTAGGGATTGGAGATTCTTCTCAGGATTCAAAGGGATTGTCAGGTAATCCTAAAGTATAAGTCCAGCAAAGTTTTCTCACAATCTAATAGGGATAGAAGGGAGCTTTATTATATGTTGCTTATATGTCATCAAGGTGGTTGAACTTTTCAGAAGTTGCAAGGATTGTCCTTTGATGAATTGGAGTATAAAGCTTATCCTATTTGGGCAAGAGTGCAAGAGATGTACACTATCAGACTTCTTTCAGATGAAAGAAAGGAAGAGCTTGCAGAAGAGATGCAGATTCAACAGGCTTTAATTGTTCCAAGACCTAAGAAGAAGGGAGTTCCACTTGAGTTCCCAGAAAATATGGATAGATTGAATCCTAGTGAAGCTATTATTAGAAGGAGAATTAAGCTATCATCCTTGGAAGTTTCACATATGGTGGAAGTATTACCTCATGATTCCAGAAACCCTATAGTTAGCTATGAAGAAGATGCAAGTGGGTTCTGGATGATTGGCAGATATAGGAAAGAGGTACATACTTTTACTACTCTTATGTCTTTGTTTGCAAGCTTGGATAGGGAAGACTTAGCAGACCTTTGGAGGTTACTGCAGGCCAAGTATGAGACTGAAGCACCTACTTCAGTCAATGGAATAAAGATTTGGTCAACATTCAGAAGGATGTGTGCACCAGATGAAGAAGATCTGTTTGGAAGGATCTTGATGAGGATATCAGTGGACTTCAATGGCGTCTATATTCAGCAGTTGGTGTGTATCATTTGAGTTCTACAAAGTTTTCTGAGTATCTTCTTGTGGATGCTGAGTATCCTATGTCCAAAGAAGTTTTGAAGAAAATGATGACAACACAGCTAGAGATAGACTACTCAAGTGACGTGGCCAAAGATTTGATTAGATATATTTATTTCCAATTTGATAAGATTTGTAAGAATCCTCCTAGTTCTTAGTTTTTATTCAGAAACTTGATTACTAGAGTAGATATCACGTTTAGGGGAGGATTGTTGGGAATAAAATGTTGCCAATACACTTGGACGCTGACAAGAGCAATCTGGATGTTGATAAGAAGAAATCAAGCGTTGACAGGACAAGCGTTGACAGGAAGAAGTCAAGCGTTGATAAGAAGAAGTCAAGCACTGATAGAAGACTTAGTCTACACGTTTTATGTTTCTAGTATGCTTCTAGTAAAGATATGTTCGACAATGTATTTTCTATGTTTATCTTTACCAACAATAGTTGATACGTAGACTCTTGTACAAGGTTCCTTAATCTATAAAAGGAGGCCTTTAGGTTTTAGTTTAATATAGTTTTTAACACTTTCATTGTACGCAAGTTAGATTTATCAATCAAAGTGAAAGTTTGGTTTATCTTGTTTGTGTGTTCTTGTTTGAGTATTAATTCCGCATAATACTTGAATTATTTCATATACAACAAAGTTTCTCTACGTTTTATACTTGATTTAATCTCGATAACACAAAGCTAAATCGATCTAAGTTTGGGATCAACAGAATTAGATTAGAAAGGATAGAAGAGAGAGACTCAACTTAGAGAGGCATGATTAAAATAAATCGAAAGAGACTCAACAAAGAAGTTAAGGATAACTTCACAAAATAATTCAAGAATACTATACCTTATTAGGTTATAGTGAAGTCTTGAAATAAAACGAGAGAAGAGACTCAAAAGAGAAGAAAAGAAGGAATCTTCAAGAGAACTTGACAAAAGAGAAAAAGACCAAAACGAACAAAATGGACTCATTGGCCGCGGTTTGTTAAATAGGTCCGCGGTTCATTATCAATAATGAGCCGCTAGGTTATTTGACGAACCGTGGACAGTGGGTGTCCAAAAACGATTATCGACTCAAAAGAAAATCACTTGGTCAAACAATTTATCATAAGATGCTAAATGGCTTGAAAGTCAATGCTTCGGATATGACTTTTAACAATTGCACTTGCAAGTTTACTTGAATATTTCAAAAGAAATATTTAAGTTGTCAATCTTACTAGGAGAGGAAATTAAGATCTAACCTTCCTTGACAATCAAGTGAAAAAATAAAGAAGAAAAGGAAGATCACAAGGAAAACGAGATCCAAGACCCAAAGACAAATCATGTTGAAAAACATGAAAGAAAATACAAGAAAATAAAGATCATACAAAGATGTATGAAACACAAGCCTAAAACTTAAGCATAATTTTAACCTTAGTTACACTAGAATTCTAAAAATTGCTTAAATTAGATGTCTTAGCAATAAGCAATCCACATGCTTAAATGAAAGACAAGGTGGTGGCGAAATTTGGTGGATAAGGCTTGGTGATAATCTTGTAATTCAACTCATCATAGATATAAGACATGACAAGATGTTGATATTGACAACAATGATAATATGTTTAATGATGCATGACATAATCATGTGATGGAGTAAGAACACAAAAGGGAAATGGTGAAAAAGAGAGTTTCCAAAATCAATTTCCTTAGAAGGAGAAAAGATTCAATTTGGTGTTTTCTTTGGTGAGTTTGGATTGAAAGAGAGTTTAGAAAATAGTGGATCATGAAGGCTTTCATTTGTGAAAAATACATTTTGCTTTTGTGTGAAAGAGATTTCAAAATGCCTTGGGTTAAGAGGAGAAAGCACAAGATATTTTGGGAGTGACCAAAGGTTTGAAACATGGATTCCAAAGGGTGATGGAACAATTGGGAAGTTTTAGAAAACCCGTTTTTTGAAGGTGTCTGTCCGCGGTTCCTTTTCTCCACCGGCGGTTCCATATCGATATGGAGCCGCGGTCTTTATAAATAACCGCCCACAGAGGCTGAGTTTTGGAGGATAAGGGAATTTTTCCAATTCGGAAAATCCTAATCTTCTAGTCTAACTTATCATAAAGTTATGCTAAAGAGCAATAAAAACTAGAACACACACAAAGGAAAAACACATAGGTTCAATTAGCACGTAGGAAGAAGGCTAAGAAAAATCTAATGGCTATAAAAGAAAAAGACTCCTAATGACATATAAAGTTCATCAAAGTAAACTATCATTAGTCATATTTAGGAAGAGCCATTTAATCAATTTAGAGAATGAGTATGAAACTATCACTAGAGGTGCTTAATTAAGGCTAAGCACGACCATTTTTGTGAGTTATATAATAACTCAAGTTCCCCACATGGAAGTAATTCAACCGTTAGGTCAAATTAAGATTCTAGTGCAATAAATTCTTTAGTAGTCATTCTCAAGTTAGACAAAATGTAGTTTGTAAAACCCGCGTGCTTTTACCATGAATAGTACCCTTAAGATCGTATGTACTAGATTGAAACTTTCCTTTTATCGTATGATTACGTTCACGTGTTAGAATTTTACGTATTACGTACGTGTTAGAACACGATAAGTATTTATTACGTACGAACACACAATAATTATTTAAACAATAATTAATCACGAACATGCGATCATGAAAACATGAACGTAATTAAATCACGAACTAATATTAATTATGTATATATATTTATTACGAGCACGAATAAATATACTAAGTCACTGTTAATATTTAACAAGAACACATAAAACACGAATGCAACTAAACATGAACGAACACTTAAACAACGAGACTCGGAAAATGGTACGGGTACCCCATGTGGGGCCCCCTACCCGCAGCTACATCAAGAAAGATGGGCCAAGCCCATCAAATTTTACTAACATGGGGTAAAAGGTAAAATCTTGTTTCATTTTTCACATTACAGTAAAACATCAAAAAACCTAAAAAGATTTTTCTCCTTTTCCTTCTTGCTCCCTCTTGGCCGCCGCATATAAACACACCAAAGGGGGGTGTTTGTTTGATTTTGATCTTGATTTTGGTGCAAGTGTTCGTGTGTGTTCATCCTCGTTAGATCCACGCATTCAGTATACCTTTCTAAATCCTTTTTCTTTTTGTTTTGATTTATTAAATTAAATAAGAACATGATGTTTTTAAAAACCTAATTAAAAACATAAATCAAACATGTAAATGGTTACTGGGTAAATCAAAAAGGAGGATTTAGGGGTGTTTTGTTTGGCCGGCGCCTAAATCGAACCCCAAGGGGGTCTCGGTTTGGCTTATAGACCACCACCGAGACCACAAGGTCTCGCTTTGGTGGTGTGGGTCCCACGGCAGCAACAAACAAGGGGGAACCCCGAAGTGGTTCGGGGTATGGTGTTGATTTCGAGTCCGGTTCATGGTTTCTAGTCACGATCCGCTTCATGGTTTATGTTAATGTTATGTTTTTAATAATCATATGTTATAAATTAAATTAATAAAATATGACATGATTAATTTAATAAAACATGAATTCGGTTATAATTTAATTATTTGATCATGGAATTTTTAACCTAAGTATTTATATTTTCTAGACTTTATAATCAATTAATTATTAAAAACCATGGCTATAATTAATTAATTAACATGAATTAGGTTATATTAATAATAATTAATAATACATGTTTTAACCTAAGTATTTAACTTTATTTAATTAAAAACATGATATATTTAATTAAATACTTTTAACCTATAGTTTATTTAAATTACATGTAATAATTAATAAACTATACCTTATATCATTATGACTTAGAAAAATAATCAAAAAACACTTAAGCTTATATACTTAGCTTATTTAACCAGCTTATATCTAATTATGGAAACTTTCTATTTTTAGAAACTTATTTAATTAAGGCAGCTAATCTATTTATGGAAACTTTCTATTTTTAGAAACTTATCTATTTTAAGCAGTAATTCTATTTTTGGAAGCTTTCTATTTTTGGAAACTTTCTATTTTTGGAAACTTTCTATTTTTGGTAACTTTCTATTTTTGGAAACTTTCTATTTTAGGAAACCTGCTATTTTTAGAAAGTTACTTATTATTACACAGTAAGTATAATAATACATGAAATACAGATAATACTTAATCAGAATAGGCAGAATATGAGATAAACACAGTTTAACGCTTAAAACAGTAAAACATGACATGAACGTATAAAATAAGCTAAGACATGACATAAAACCAGTTACGTATTTAGTAATCAGATACTTATACACGTATATATTTATGTAGCATTAGTGATACCGAAGTAGGATTCTCCTCAGTTCGTCTTCTTCGTTCACTGGACCTAAGGTACGGATTCCCGTCCTTTCAGTATGGACATTCTTTCCTTATTAGGATTCCTCGTATGCAGCCAACTGTTTTCCCGTAGTATAAGTTTATATGTTTGATTTGCTTATGTTTAATTTAGAATACCTATAGCCATATACATGCATGACCAGTTTCAACTAGTTATGGAGGTACCATAACCATAACATTAGAGGCACTGGTGTTATGACTTCACCACGGCGGAGTGATTGCTTGTGGCGTCCCTTCAGATTTTGGTCATATTATTATATTTATCATGTGGGGCGTATGGGTGCATCCTAGTTACATGTTTTTCAGCAGATTACTCAATGTGAATGTGGTGTGTGCCTTGCATCCTTCACAGGAGCTAATCCCTCCTACCCAAAACCAGTATATTAAATTAGAGGCAGCCCCTCTAATTTGCATGATGAGGTCACCCCTCCAAGTATTCATGCACGGTGGATTTTCATTACCTATATTGGCTAATGGTAGAATATGTTAAACAGTTTTTATAAGATAAACATAAGGCTTTTCAAACTATAAAACCAGTTTTAACAAGACTTAACCAGGTTATTCGGGACTTAGTTTCTTCCGCTGATATATGTTATATGCTTATCGTATTCATGCTTTATTGTACATCCGTGCACTGAGCGTATTGCTCAGCCGTTTTCCTTTTCTATGTTCCCAAAACGGCAGGTACTCAGGGACGCTCGTAGAATTTAAGCGTACGTGCATATGGAGTGGAAGCTTTCTAGCCTTTCTTTACTTTATGCATTATCTTTACTTAGATACACTTGCTATGGACATTGTTTAGTCCTTTCCTTTATAGTACTTATGTTTGTGTGTGATGAGCTTTACTTTTGGACTACCGATGTTTGATTCTGGTATTTTCCTTTTATGGTCATGTAATGTTTAGACATTTTTCCTTGTACGCTTTGATGACACGCCATAATTACGCGTGACATTCCATTATCAAAATGGGGTGTTACATAGTTCCTACATTTGTCTAATAAAGTGTACAAGGATTAAAAGTGTATGACGACACAATGAACAACCTAATGAGGGTCAAGAATGCACCATTTCATATCTTGTAAAACAAGTCTAGTTAAGGTTATTTATCTTAGTAGAACTTGAGGCCAATAACTTTGAAGTGTATAAACAATGTTTATACAAAACAAAGGATCACTTTTGATTGGTCTTTCGGAAATGACACATTTACAAATTGCATTGCAATGTAAATTACTTGAGTATTTCGGATGAAACATCCAAGTTGTCAAACCGACTCCATTGTGCATTATAAGCAATTATTAAACAAATATGTCTAATAATTTGAACAAGTAGATTCAATATACCATCATCAACACAAGTGTGAGTTATGATCCCGATGTATATTATTAATAAACCACCATTTATGTCTACACTTAAAAACATGTCAATTAGATTCGATAATGATATCAATCATAGTTTGAATAATGAATTGATATTTAATCGAAATCTTTCTTGATTCCCACAAACACTCCTTTAAGAGAAAATAGCTAAGATTTTCAAAGGGTGTTTCATGTTTTATAGTGAGACATTAATCTACTTGAACTAATAACACAATGATCGAGTAAGACGACCCACATCAATAGTTTTGACAAGCTGTCAAAACTTTCAAACCTAAAAGTGCTATAGAACATGCCAAGGTGTACAAGATGTTTATGTAACATTTGTAAATAAAGAGATGTTAATCCTATATGCAATGCACACATAAATAGACAACTAAGTAACACTACTATCGATAGTAATGATCACTTAAGAATGTCCAAAGACAAAAGAAAAAGCACAAAAGCATTCGTCTTCGTTTTGAGTGTCAGATACACCAAAGTATGCATAGCTTGATTTTATTTAAAAATAGTTTTCAACCCATTTCAAAATTTAATTAAGTTCAAAACTTTATAAATATATCAATTTTCGAAGATATATCAACAAGAGATGTCCAACTTAATAGAAAAGAGTAAAACACAAGTTTTACGACAAACCGACGCTCAGTACTTTGGACAAAGTATGGAACTTAGAAAACATCCAAATTTTAAAATTTGAATAAAGGTTTGGAAGCAACTTTAATAGAAAAGAAATTCAATTATGCTCGGAATGACGAGTGGCACGACTTCTACGGACTTACGGTTGATTTAATATGATTTTTCAAAGTTTGCAAAAATCTGTGTCGGACTGACTGCGGTTCCTTATTGATAAGGAACCGCGCGGAACAGATAAAGAACCGCGGTCAGTAGGAA
The DNA here is from genome assembly GCA_025667525.1 of Glebionis coronaria. Lineage (NCBI taxonomy): Eukaryota > Viridiplantae > Streptophyta > Magnoliopsida > Asterales > Asteraceae > Glebionis > Glebionis coronaria. The sequence continues at coordinate 202,235,978 of CM046879.1, read as the reverse complement.
AAAATTGAGTTTTTGGCCAAAATCATTTGGTAACATTTTGGAAGGACTTAGGACTCTAAAAAATCATTTTAGACACATAGAACTCGATTTTTAGAGTTAATTATGACACAAAAGATTTTTATACTTCAAAACATGAAAAGATTTAAATTAAGCTATTATACAACGTTTTATTTAACACCAAAAAATGTATGAATGAAACAACAAAACAAATTTCATAAGTAATCACTCTTCATGAACAATTTGATACAAAGAACGTCTCTATTTTAAAAACTGTTTCCATTTTTAAAAACCATTTGTATTGAAAATGAGAGCAAAGATCGATCCAAGCTTTAAAGTACAATATACTTCAAAGATCTTGAATAACCTCTCTCTGATACCAATTGTAGAAACTAGAAGGGGGGGGGGGGGGTTGAATAGTTTCTAGTTCATTTTCAATACATTTCGTTAAACTCACTGTGCGCGGTTCTATAAACATACCCGCGGTTCTTTATCACTAAAGAACCGCCGGTCCATTTAAGGAACCGCCGACAGTGAATGTAACGGATTGATACATGTTAAACTTAAACAATCCTTTGTATCAAATTCCTTATCAAGCTTGACTAGATATGAGATGTATTTGATTGAAAGATAAATACGACAAGTAAGTAAACACACAAACACATTAAATCGAGAGTACATCAAGCAATAGTACAAACACTAAGCACACACGTACTAAGCCTTAGCTTTTCCGCAACCTAAGATGTTTAGACTAAAGTATGAACACTTCACCAAAATCTAAGCATAAAGCACACACGTACTAAGCCTTAGCTTTTTCGCAACTTAGATGTTTAGATTATGTGATGCACACAAAGACACACAACACAAGTATATTATGCAACTATGAAAGTAAAGACATAAACGTAAAGGAAAGTACCGACACGATGATTTATAGTGGTTCGGTCACGAAGCTCCTCTTCGCCCTACTCCACTCCTCGAGTACACCTTACTCGAAAGTTACTTCACTAGTCAACAAACTCCTTAAGGTGGAGAAACCATACACAACGTCGCTTATCTAATTTACGACTCTAAGCTAAAAGTCGAGTCCTAATCTTAGGTAGGACCAATCTACACAACGTCGCCCACTTTACCATTTTACGACACAAGGCTAGATGTCGAGTCCTAATCTTAGGTAGGACCAATCTACACCCATCTACACAACTTCCAAATTGACAATGTATTTTCTATGTTTATCTTTACCAAGAATAGTTGATACGTAGACTCTTGTACAAGGTTCCTTAATCTATAAAAGGAGGCCTTTATGTTTTAGTTTAATATACGTTTTTAACACTTTCATTGTACGCAAGTTCGATTTATCAATCAAAGTGAAAGTTTGGTTTATCTTGTTTGTGTGTTCTTGTTTGAGTATTAATTCCGCATAATACTTGAATTGTTTCATATACAACAAAGTTTCTCTACGTGTTATACTTGATTCAATCTCGATAACACAAAGCTAAATCGATCTAAGTTTGGGATCAACAGACTTAGTTTAGAAAGGATAGAAGAGAGAGACTCAACTTAGAGAGGCATGATTAAAATAAATCGAAAGAGGCTCAACAAAGAAGTTAAGGATAACTTCAAAAAATAATTCAAGAATACTATAACTTATTAGGTTATAGTGTAGTATTGAAAGAAAACGAGAGAAGAGACTCAAAAGAGAAGAAAAGAAGGAATCTTGAAGAGAAATTGACAAAAGAGAAAAAGACCAAAACGAACAAAATGGACTCACTGGCCGCGGTTCATTAAATAGGTCCGCGGTTCATTATCAGTAATGAGCCGCTAGGTTATTTGACGAACCGTGGACAGTGGGTGTCCAAAAACGATTATCGACTCAAAAGAAAATCACTTGGTCAAACAATTTATCATAAGATGCTAAATGGCTTGAAAGTTAATGCTTCGGATATGACTTTTAACAATTGCACTTGCAAGTTTACTTGAATATTTCAAAAGAAATATTTAAGTTTTCAATCTTAATAGGAGAGGAAATTAAGATCTAACCTTCTTTGACAATCAAGTGAGAAAATAAAGAAGAAAAGGAAGATCACAAGGAAAACGAGATCCAAGACCCAAAGACAAATCATGTTGAAAAACATGAAAGGAAATACAAGAAAATAAAGATCATACAAAGATGTATGAAACACAAGCCTAAAACTTAAGCATAATTTTAACCTTAGTTACACTATAATTCTAAAAATTGCTTAAATTAGATGTCTTAGCAATAAGCAATCCACATGCTTAAATGAAAGACAAGGTGGTGGCGGAATTTGGTAGATAAGGCTTGGTGATAATATTGTAATTCAACTCATCATAGATATAAGACATGACAAGATGCTGATATTGACAAGAATGACAATATGTTTAATGATGCATGACATAATCATGTGATGGTGTAAGAACACAAAAGGGAAATGGTGAAAAAGAGAGTTTCCAAAATTAATTTCCTTAGAAGGAGAAAAGATTTAATTTGGTGTTTTCTTTGGTGAGTTTGCATTGAAAGATAGTTTAGAAAATAGTGGATAATGAAGGCTTTCATTTGTGAAAAATACATTTTGCTTTTGTGTGAAAGAGATTTCAAAATGCCTTGGGTTAAGAGGAGAAAGCATAAGATATTTTGGGAGTGACCAAAGGTTTGAAACACGGATTCCAAAGGGTGATGGAACAATTGGGAAGTTTTAGAAAACTCGTATTTTGAAGGTGTGTGTCTGCGGTTCATTTTCTCCATTGGCGGTTCCATATCGATATGGAGCCGCGATCTTTATAAAGAACCGCCCACAGAGGCTGAGTTTTGGAGGATAAGGGAATTTTTCCAATTCGGCAAATCCTAATCTTCTAGTCTAACTTATCATAAAGTTATGCTATAGAGCAATAAAAACTAGAACACACACAAAGGAAAAACACATAGGTTCAATTAGCACGTAGGAAGAAGGCTAAGAAAAATCTAATGGCTATAAAAGAAAAAGACTCATAATGACATACAAAGTTCATCAAAGTAAACTATCATTAGTCATAGTTAGGAAGAGCCATTTAATCAATTTAGAAAATGAGTATGAGACTATTACTAGAGGTGCTCAATTAAGGCTAAGCACGACCATTTTTGTGAGTTATATAATAACTCAAGTTCCCCACATGGAAGTAATTCAACCGTTAGGTCAAATTAAGATTCTAGTGCAATAAATTCTTTAGTAGTCATTCTCAAGTTAGACAAAATGTAGTTCCTACATTTGTCTAATAAAGTGTACAAGGATGAAAAGTGTATGACGACACAATGCACAACCTAATGAGGGTCAAGAATGCACCATTTCATATCTTGTCAAACTAGTCTAGTTAAGGTTATTTACCTTAGTAGAACTTGAGGCCAATAACTTTGAAGTGTATAAACAAAGTTTTTACAAAACAAAGGATCACTTTTGATTGGTCTTTCGGAAATGACACATTTACAAATTGCATTGCAATGTAAATTACTTGAGTATTTCGGATGAAACATCCATGTTGTAAAACCGACTCCATTGTGCATTATAAGTAATTATTAAACAAATATGTCTAATAATTTGAACAAGTAGATTCAATATACCATCATCAACACAAGTGTGAGTTATGATCCGATGTATATTATTAATAAACCACATTTATGTCTACACTTAAAAACATGTCAATTATATTCGATAATGATATCAATCATAGTTTGAATAATGAATAGATATTTAATCGAAATCTTTCTTGATTCCCACAAACACTCCTTTAAGAGAAAATAGCTAAGGTTTTCAAAGGGTGTTTCATGTTTTATAGTGAGACATTAATCTAGTTGAACTAATAACACAATGATCGAGTAAGACGACCCAGATCAATAGATTTGACAAGCTGTCAAAGCTTTCAAACCTAAAAGTGTTAAAGAACATGCCAAGGTGTACAAGATGTTTATGTAACATTTGTAAATCAAGAGATGTTAATCCTATATGCAATGCACACATAAATAGACAACTAAGTAACACTACTATCGATAGTAATGATCACTTAATAATGTCCAAAGACAAAAGAAAAAGCACAAAAGCATTCGTCTTCGTTTTGAGTGTTAGATACACCAAAGTATGCATAGCTTGATTTTATTTGAAAATAGTTTTCAACCCATTTTAAAATTTAATTAAGTTCAAAACTTTATAAATATATCAATTTTCAAAGATATATCAACAAGAGATGTCCAACTTAATAGAAAAGAGTAAAATACAAGTTTTACGACAAACCGACGCTCAATACTTTGGACAAAGTATGGAACTTAGAAAACATCCAAATTTTAAAGTTTGAATAAAGGTTTGGAAGCATTTTTAATAGAAAATAAATTCAATTACGCTCGGAATGACGGGTGGCACGACTTCTACGGACTTACGGTTGATTTTATATGATTTTTCAAAGTTTGCAAAAATCTGTGTCGGACTGACTGTGGTTCCTTATTGATAAGGAACCGCGCGGAACAGATAAAGAACCGCGGTCAGTAGGCAAAAATTGAGTTTTTGGCCAAAATCATTTGGTAACATTTTGGAAGGACTTAGGACTCTAAAAAATAATTAAGACACATAGAACTCGATTTTTAGAGTTAATTATGACACAAAAGATTTTTATACTTCCAAACATGAAAAGATTTAATTCAAACTATTATACAACGTTTATTTAACACCAAAACTTGTATGAACGAAACAACAAAACAAATTTCATAAGTAATCACTCTTCATGAACAATTTGATACAAAAAACGTTTCTATTTTAAAAACTGTTTCCATTTTTAAAAACCATTTGTTTTGAAAATGAGAGCAAAGATCAATCCAATCTTTAAAGTATAATATACTTCAAAGATCTTATATAACGTCTCTCTGATACCAATTCTAGAAACTAGAAGGGGGGGGGGGGGTTGAATAGTTTCTAGTTCATTTTAAAAACATTTCGTTAAACTCACTGTGCGCGGTTCTATAAACATACCCGCGGTTCTTTATCACTAAAGAACCGCCGGTCCATTTAAGGAACCGCTGACAGTGAATGTAATGGATTGATACATGTTAAACTTAAACAATCCTTTGTATCAAATTCCTTATCAAGCTTGACTAGATATGAGATGTGTTTGATTGAAAGATAAATACGACAAGTAAGTAAACACACAAACACATCAAATCGAGAGTACATCAAGCAATAGCAAACACTAAGCATACACGTACTAAGCCTTAGCTTTTCCGCAACTTAAGGTGTTTAGACTAAAGTATGAACACTTCACCAAAATCTAAGCATAAAGCCCACACGTACTAAGCCTTTGCTTTTTCGCAACTTAGATGTTTAGATTATGTGATGCACACAAAGACACACAACACAAGTATATTATGCAACTATGAAAGTAAAGACATAAACATAAAGGAAAGTACCGACACGATGATTTATAGTGGTTCGGTCACGAAGCTCCTCTTCGCCCTACTCCACTCCTCGAATACACCTTACTCGAGAGTTACTTCACTAGTCAACAAACTCCTTAAGGTGGAGAAACCATACACAATGTCGCTTATCCAATTTACGACTCTAAGATAAAAGTCGAGTCCTAATCTTAGGTAGGACCAATCTACACAACGTCGCCCACATTACCATTTTACGACGCAAGGCTAGATGTCGAGTCCTAATCTTAGGTAGGACCAATCTACACCCATCTACACAACTTCCAAATTGACACACCAATTTGGATCTACACAACTACACAACTCTTCACACCTACACAACTACACCAATCTTCACAACTCTTCACACCTACACAACTACACCACTCTTCACAACTACACAACTCTTTACCCTAGTTATGTTTTATGGCCCAACATAACAAACCTTATGTTTTATGGCCTAAACACATAAACCATATAGATCTAAGCTCATAACACTTAGATCTATGACTCTAACACTATATCCAAGTATTAACAAACTTGGATCTATACAACTAACACCTAATCCAAGGATACCCATCTCTTGGATCTACTACCCTTACAAACACATACAAGTGAACCCAACACTTGGATCTTCTACATATACATAGTAGGAAAACAATGACTTGATCTAGAAGGAGAGATCTTCATCATGTTGTGAACCCAACACTTCATGGTAATGAAAGTGTTATTCTCTTTGCACTTAAGAGGATGAGAGGATTGAAGGAGAGAATCACATGTTAAACAATTTTAATAAGCTAACTAATCAAGGAGTTTGAAGATGTTTTTGAAGAAACTGTGCAAAAAGGGTTGAAAGAAAAGCTGGAAATGATCCACTATTTATAGGACAACAATGCAATATCTATAAAGACCCGCGGTTCCTTATCAATAAGGAACCGCGGGTTCCTTTAAGGAACCTGTTGGAAATATGTATTTCCAAGGAAAGTCTCGGTCACATCATTATTAGCATAGATCACAAGCTATAGAGTATTTAGGACATTGTAACTTGGAGTGACCTCCCTTTGGGGGAGATTGTTGGAAATACGTTTTTACATATTTAGAAAGGATCGGTCACTCCAATGATATTGGGCTCGTGATCCAATATAGCCCATATAGCCCACATGTAGGGTGGGCTATATAAACCCCCCTCCTAGCATGTTAGGAGGGGTTGTTGAACACTTCCATTTCACACAATCACAATTCTATCTTCCTCTCCTTTCTCTCTCTTCTTTCTCTCTCTAAGTTTCTTTCATTTCCCTTCCATATCAATAGGTTAATCCATAACAATGCCTAATCTTTAGAAAAAACGATCCTTCAATTAAATTATCATCTAAGTTGAAACCCACCGATTCATCTAGCCTGTATCTCTTGTCAACGATTATGAACACCATCGAGGCTTCAAGATCTGTTAAAGGTCTCGGGTAGGTTTGCATGTTGTTTTATGTATGATTTGAGTCTTAATCAAAATAATGAACTGATTATAACAAAATTGTTATACATCTTTCATATCTTTCGTATATTAAAGAAGCGTAGGGGCTTTACACAGATCTGTGATAAAATAGTTTTCAAGAAATAGATCTTAAAGAGATCCTTAATCGAAAAAAAATAAACTGAGATCTCTTGGATTTACTGTATTAAGTTTAGAAGGTGATTTAAGTGACGATGGGCATAGATTAGTTATGATGGAGTTGTGGTGATATAAGGTTGGATGTCGAGTCAACTCAGTGAGTGAACTGAGTCAACTCGGTAATTACCGAGTTGACTCGATTGAGATGGATTCGGTCAATTGTTAAGTTAAAACTACATGGTCATGATTTGTTGAATCTGCATCGTAGTCAAAATTTTCAACCAACGCAGTCAAACATCAAAAAGTTGCCATCGCAGCCTAAACTTGTGAGTCCATCGCAGTAAAAAAACTTTGAGCCATCGCAGTCTAAACTTGTGAGTCAATCGCAGTCAAAAACTTTGACCCATTACGATGGAACCCATCGCAATGAGAGTCCATCCCAGTCTAAAGCTATGACCCATCGCAGTCAAGATGTAGAGTCCATCGCAGTCGAAGTCCCATTGCAATTTAAACTAGGACCCATCGCGATGGTACCCATCGCAATGGTACCATCGTAGTCAATGCGATGAACCTGAAGCTGAAACCTTATCCACGAGTAGTCCTTGTTCCTGAAAATCCGGGAACGGTACTCTGAATATTTTCTAGGTAACTTTATCATCAGAAACAACAAGATAAACCCAGAAAAATACCAGATCAAAAATTAAGCCAGAAACAGTAGACGATATGAATACCAGATTACCACTTTTGAACAATTTTTAAATATCAAAAACAACAAGATAACTTTTGACCACGAAGACAACTTTTGACCATAGATGAATAGGTTTTGATGAATCCAATGAAACAAAAAAAGGAATCATCTTTTGACCATGGCAATCTTACTGATGACATACAAATGACAGACAAAGACAAAAAGGTTATGAATGGTGGATATAAAAACATGTGAACGTGACAAAAGAATGATAAATTCGGACCAAAAAAAATTATAGAACGAGACCCCAAAAAAATTTTAGACCACCTAAATCGAAAACATAAACACGATCCAAGGATGGAACCGAGGCTCTGATACCAAATGTAGGATCATTTTTTTCTAAAGATTAGGCATTGTTATTGATTAACCTATTGATATGGAAGGGAAATGAAAGAAACTTAGAGAGAGAAAGAAGAGAGAGAAAGGAGAGGAAGATAGAATTGTGATTGTGTGAAATGGAAGTGTTCAACAACCCCTCCTAACATGCTAGGAGGGGGGTTTATACAGCCCACCCTACATGTGGGCTATATGGGCTATATTGGATCACGAGCCCAATATCGTTGGAGTGACCGATCCTTTCTAAATACGTAAAAACGTATTTCCAACAATTCCGATCATTTTTCATCATAATTATATGGAGTCTTTGAATTCAACGTTTCAAGAGGGAGAATTGCATCAAGTGCAAGCCAATGCTAGAGAAAGTGGTATAACTTCATTTCGAATGCTTCAGTATCATCTAGTTAATCTTTCACGGCTTCAAGGAGGGAGCGAATTTATGACAATCTTTGGTCAAGATCGTCATATATTCATCGACTCAATATTCACCACTTTGAGCCAACTCGCCGAGCAACTCAACAATGAAAACTTCAATCACTCTGCATCGGCACTTGCATATAGGACTCTTGTGACACAACTCACGCCATTCCTCCAATACAATATCATCAAGTCTGAAAGTTCAGTGATTTGCCAATCTTTTCTTCGAGATACACATACCGAGCTTCGAGTTTTCCGTGATACAATATTGAAACTCATGACATCTGTCTCGTCTTCGATTTATCAAAGATCACAACTTCAGCAAGCGTATGATAATGGAATGCAAGACTCTTTGATGCAAGAGGAAACTGGTCATACGGTTGAAAACTTGGAGCCTATCGATGCCAAGAGCACGGAATCAGGAGGACAACATGATACCAGTGGCACGTCAGGGAATGTTCACGAGATCTCTTTTGCTGACACCTTACCCGTTTATGACGAAGCGCCTGCAAACATGGTACAATGTAATGTTGTTTATGATGTATATGCTGATGATATGCCGCATATTGAGAATTCTGAACCTAATTATGACAAACATAGGATGGAAATGAGTGATAGCAATACCACTTCTGATTCATCCGATGTAAGTCATCATGGGGGAGAGATTGTTCAGAATGCTATAGTACATCATGATAATTGTACTATAACTGCTTCATTGACTGATTCTGATTCCAAGATTAAAGAGCTCGAAACGATCGTAGCTCGGCAATCAAAAGAGCTTGAGGATGCCAAAATTGAATTTTCGAAGAAAACGGAAAAATTTGAAACATATTTTGAAAAACTTGAAAAGTCAAACGTTGTTCTTGAACGAAAATTGGATCAAAATGCTCAAGATTCTAAAGCTGAAAAGGATAATCTTTTGAAACAAATTAAGTTTTTGAATCTAAGTTGGCATCTCAAGATGAATTGCTCAAAGAGAATGAGACTTTAAGGGCTCAAGTATAGGAAAAGGTCTTTGCTATAGCTGCATTGAAAAACGAATTGAGGAAAACCAAAGGAACTAGTGTGGACACTAAGATTGAAAAACAATAAATCTTGGAGAAACTGCCTACAAATCAGTTCGTTCGACAACCGACTGCATTTAGATCCGAGCGACCACAATCCTCGAGACCGCGGTTTGCCTCCCAAGTTGATATGGCTCATATTTCTAGACCAGTCATTCCACCAACTAGGGCCAATGTGACTAAAACAGCTTTTGCTAGACCTAATCACATGATTGCATCTAGTCTCCCTAGACATAGTCCAAAGAACACGTCTCAAACTAGTTCAAATGACGTTCGCCATACATTTGATCTAAGGGAAGCTAAGCAAAAGACACAAGTAAGAGATAGGAATTTCAAACCTAGTCAGATGCCTTCTAGTTTACCCAACACTGCTAACCGTAGCATGTCACATCCTAGGAGCATCAATCAATCATCTAGGAATTCTAGATCTTACTCGGATATTAAATATGCTACGTGTAAAACATGTAGGAAATGTGTCTTTAGAGCCAATCATGATTCTTGTATCAAAAAATTACTTAATGAGGTGAACTCCCGTGCTAGACTTAAATCCAAGTGGGTGGCTAAAATCAAACCCGTTGGTAAAATGTGGCGCCCCACTGGTAGAACTTTCACTATTGTAGGAAACGAGTGCCCTTTAACTAGGATAGTCTCTGATTCTACTAAGACTACTAGGGAGGAAATTGAAAAGGAGGATACATCACTTAAGCCTGAACTTAAGGTTTTCTATAAAAGGAAATGTTTACCAGCTAAGACAAGTGAATCATCTCCTCAGGTCACCTCTAACATAAGAAAAGAAAACTGTGAACCCCCACTTGCTTCTAAGATAGATATCGCTAACCCAAATCAAAGCATGCAAATTCCAAATGAGAATGCAGGTACCAAAGAGGATGTTCCAAAAGAACGAAGCGGTTCAATCATTGTATACCATTCAATTAAGGACACTCTCAGAGTTTGGTTGCTGAAGAAACTGATATCTAAGAAACAAGTGTCTCAGGGGATTTGCAGTTAAGCTTACAGTGTAAAGGACTTATAGTCACATCACAGACAATAACTCGATCTTCAAAGAAAGGAAAGTTTATCGCCGATGTTAAACTTATCCTAACAAAGAGAAATTAAGTTTTCTCGGGCATGAGCTTATGTTAAAAACATTCGAAGTTTTTAAGATCATGCACTATGGCTCCTCGTTAAATGACAGACGATGACCCGGACTTCAGAGACAGGGAAGTTTATCTACGCAACGATAACTTACCCTTTTAACGAGAAATTAAGTTTTCTTGGACACGAGCTTATCCTAAAACCATTCAAAGGTTTTAAGCTCGTGTATAAGGCTCTTCATTAAATGTCAGATGATGACCTGATCTTCAAATTAAGGAAAGTTTATCGCCGATGATAAACTTATCCTCACAACGAGAAATTAATTTTTCTCGGGCATGAGCTTATATTAAAAACATTCGAAGTTTTTAAGCTCATGCACAATGACTTACAGTTAAATATCAGACTGTAACTCGGACTTCAATTTTAGGAAAGCTTATCTTTAAAGATAGCTTATCCTCATAACGGGAAATTAAATTTTCTCGGTCATGAGCTTGTATTAAAACATTCCAGGTCTTAAGCTCAGAAAGGAAAGTGAATATTTTAAATAAGAGAACTTTTCCTCATAACGAGAAATTCACCTTTCTCAGTCATGAGCTTTACGTTAAAACCTTCAAAGTTTTTCAAGCTCATGAAAACGACTTCTAAGTAAATGTCAACTTAGGACTCGTTCTTCAGTTAAAAGGAAAGTTTATCGCCGATGATAAATTTATCCTTAACAACGGGAAGTTTAAAACTTCTCGGACTTGAGCTCGTTTTGTAAGATATTCAACATCTTAATCTCAAGTAATTGGTTTTCAAAACATTGAACACAATTTTTCGAGAATTTCTCAAAAAGGTTTTTCTAAATCTTTCAAAATTGTGTGTTCAAAAAATGTTTTGATAAAAAGAGCATGTCTTCTGGAATCGATAATATTTACGATACTAGAAATGTCATTCAATAATGACACGGGGTTGTAAATAAAGTTCGAGCAGAAGTTCAAATGTTTTAAAACATGCTCAAAATGGTTTGCTATTATTTTAGATAGTAACCCGATTTTCTTATTCAAGTCAAGCATTTCACCGGAAAGCTTTAACTCAACAACGGGAATTAATTTTCTCGGGCATGGTTTACTTTATAACCATGTAAGGGATTGTGTTTACGTAATAACACAATCTAACACAAATTTATGTACGATTCAGTGCATTCATTTGTTAAAACAAGAGAAGTCTTGTTTTTATGAAGTTATCATCTCCACCAACCGGAGCAACTTACAATTGATATCTACATACTCGACGATGCGACTACTCAAACGGTGACTACAACTCTTTCAAAAGAACACGGGTCAACAATTGAGGGGGAGCAATTGTCCAGCATTCAGAATCTTTGACGCCGAAAGTGCCAAGTTCACATGTTGGTGTCAAGACAACGATATCAATCAAATGGAGTCAAGAGATAACTTCAGACGTGATGAGGCGACCAACATTCGTGAACAAGAACCATGTGCTTCTTTCATATGGTGTTCTTCATCATTCAGGTCCAACCTCATAAATCGCTAATCTTGTGAATACATTATCATATATGATCTTTGCACGTGATAAATACCTTACACTTGTGTTTAAAAGGTACTTCATTCACGGTTCAAGTACACCCTCATTAATTTGAGGGGGAGCTTGTGTAATTCATGAAGATAATTGGCTTTGCATTTTTCTTCCCAAATTTTCCTAAAATGCTATTAAATCAATTGATATTAAAAACATCAATTGGGTTAATATTTTTAATATAGGGGAGAAAATGTGATTTAATATGAGAAATGATTAATCACAAAAGGTTTTGACTTAACATGCTAGCTCATTCCGACATGTGCGAAATGTTTTCGGATATCGTGGCATATGTTAAGGGGGAGCAAAATGGATTTGGACATAAAAATGGATTTCATGGTGATTTATACTTACCCGCAACCCATTTATTTCACGAAGATGAAGATTGTGGTGACATAAGGATGGTAGGATAGGTTAAAGTCCAATGATTCCTCTAGAACCAGAGGAATCTTCCCAAGGACATTCCATAGCTAGAAATAGTAGTCCTTAGGAAAGATGGAGAAAGATTGTGAACGTAGCTGAATGCCGACCAAGTACTTAAGTTAGCATTGGAACAATCACAACAAGGTGCTAGTTATGACGTATTGGTAAGCATTGAAGGGGTTGAAGAATGAAAAAGAATTGTAAAGATAAAGGGTGTAAAGAAAGAAGCCCTCCTTACAACTTTAGGCAGAAACCGGGTCAACACATATGCTATTGAGATCATTTTAATGATGCTCGATATTGAAGATAGACATCATGGACCCAGCGATGCAATGCACAACCCATCCCAGCTAACTCAGATATCTCTTAAAAGATATTTGTTTTAATCACACGGAGACAACACGTTATCTATTGATTTATTCACTCCGAATAAATTGGTATTGAAATGGTGGCACTCCTCTCCAGCCTCCGATCACTAAAAATACAAAATGCACGATTGAGTCTAGAGCCATTTGAGATCATCAAATATCTCATTAGGACACACTTTCATATTTCCTTGCTTCTTCACACACTGTGAAAAGTAAGAAAGATCTTAAGAGTCCTACGCAAAATCTTCATGATTTTGCCTGAACATCCGAGTAATACGAAAGTATTTACAATGAAGATGGAAATCCTTCTTGAGCGAATATCAAAAAGCTCATGGTAGGTGACTTGTGCGATTCTTTATGAATCAAACTTGTGATAACTGGAAAGCAACAGTGGTTTAATTCTTAGTTGAACTTAAACACGTTCCAGGCCTCTACGCAATATCTTAATGATCTTGCCAGAACACTCAGAGTGATACCTTAGTGTTCACAGTGATGAGTGGAAATCCTTCTGGTGTTAACCTCAAACAGCACTTGGAAGGTAACTTGCAAGATTCTATACGAATCAAGCTCGTGACAACTAGAAAGCAATGATGGTGCGGTTCTTAATTGAATTTCACTTGTTCCAGGAACATGCATTGACGGCTTCAAATCATGCGGATATTATTATCCAAATGGTTCACTCTTTACGTTCGCAGTCAGCTTTGGACGGTCGAGTAAAGAGAACGGATTTACCCGCGAAATCTTGTCAAGGAGGTTCTTTATTGAAACTACCTGCCACAAGTACGATATTTAATATCGTCCAACGGTCTTCACCGGCCGGAGGTAAAATGATACCGAATTAGAATGAAATATTCAAGGCCATTTCATCTGTGTATATGTTTTGTTGCTAACTGTCTTATGCAGCGTAACAAGAAGGTGGCATTGCGGTGTACAATCCAGAAGAAGTCGTCACCACATGCTTATACTGCATGCACTCAGTACTTCAACGAATTCAAGAAAGTCTGAAGTTCAAGTCTTCCGCTGTATCAAACTCTGAAGCTTTCAAGAATTATAAAGATATAAGTATGTGGAACATGAAGTCACGAAGAGGCGAATATCACAAGTGATGAATGCACAAGATCAAGGCAAGGAAACATGCTCAAGGCTGAAGTCAAAGATCACATCAAGCATATTCACAAGAACAAGATTGAAGACTCAAGCATAGTATGCTAGGTTTAAGATTTTGTAAAATGGTGTGACCTCCCTTTAGGGGAGATTGTTGGAAATACATTTTTCCAAGGAAAGTCTCGGTCACATCATTATTAGCATAGATCACAAGCTATAGACTATTTAGGACATTGTAACTTGGAGTGACCTCCCTTTGGGGGAGATTGTTGGAAATAGGTTTTTACGTATTTAGAAAGGATCGGTCACTCCAATGATATTGGGCTCGTGATCCAATATAGCCTATATAGCCCACATGTAGGGTGGGCTATATAAACCCCCCTCCTAGCATGTTAGGAGGGGTTGTTGAACACTTCCATTTCACACAATCACAATTCTATCTTCCTCTCCTTTCTCTCTCTTCTTTCTCTCTCTAAGTTTCTTTCATTTCCCTTCCATATCAATAGGTTAATCCATAACAATGCCTAATCTTTAGAAAAAAACGATCCTGCAGAACCTCCGACTTGGAGTCCGTGCATTTTTGTCCTTTAGTGGGGATATGCCATCTGGGGTAGTTTATACCCTCAAAGGATATTCCTTTGGCATATGGAATATGCCAAATTCAAATTAAAGAATATTCTTTGGAATATGCCTTAGGGAATATTCTTTGGAATATTCCAAATTTAAATTTCCATTTTCTTTTTATTAAAACATTTTCTTAAAAATAAAGTTTATTAAAATCTTTTGTCACATTTGATTAAATGTGAGTTCTAAGAAAATATTAATCCTTGATCACTTAGTTAGGTTAATGACATGTTTATTCATACCTTGAGTGATTCATGCCGAATGTGATATGGAGGTGTCGAGACAAGTATACAAATGTATTCTTGAGTGATTACGAGAACCTTAACATTTTACATAACGTATTGTGAGTTATATGTTTGTCATCAACATAACACAAAGAGATTATATCGATAAAACATCGTAATGTTTGCAATAACATCTTACGTAACTTATAATTAACTCTATCATTTCTCGTCCTCATTTAAGAGACTTAGCCTAAAAAGTTAAGTAATCGAAGCTAAGTGCTCAACACGTACGGTCAATTCAAAAATTACTCTTATTCTCACCATCGGAAAACCTACATTCGTGATTACGAGAACCTTAACATTTTACATAATGTATTGTGAGTTATATGTTTGTCATCAACATAACACAAAGAGATTATATCGATAAAACATCGTAATGTTTGCAATAACATCTTACGTAACTTATAATTAACTCTATCATTTCTCGTCCTCATTTAAGAGACTTAGCCTAAAAAGTTAAGTAATCGAAGCTAAGTGCTCAACACGCACGGTCGATTCAAAAATTACTCTTATTCTCACCATCGGAAAACCTACATTCGTGTCTTAAACATTTATGAAAAACTAGAAAAATTTTAAAATTTGGCCATTTTTAGCCTTATTTTGCATAAAACGATAACAAAAAGATGAAAATTGGATTGCGTGATGACGTAAGCAAGGTGAAGTATATAATCACCCCCATACTAAAACTAAACATTGTCCTCAATGTTTCGAGTCTAGGGGTGAAACACCCCCATACTAGAGACGAAGTCGAATGCTTAATCTCGAGCATGGAAAGGGTAAAACGAATAACCTAAAAGCGGTTTATGAATTATGCTAATAATATAAACGTTAGAACATAAAAGGATATCATCGGATATCGAAATCTCCAAAGGCAACGATCGAAGCTCGAGTGATCCGCAAAACGAATACGAGAGGCTTCAATGATGACGATGAACCTAATGAATCACAATCACAAACAGCCACATAACAAAGGTTGGAAGAGCACAAGTCCCCGCATTACACTATTAGAAAACGATAATATTTACAAGGATAAGCATGAGAATCCCCTACGAGGCACCTTGTTTTTGATAACTTAGTCAAAAGCTTGACTCGAATCCCCATAAATGTGATCATTTAGGGATTATCTTGGTACGGTCATTTTTTGTGGGGCTTACATGATAAACAATGCCCAAAAGTACATGGAGTACTTTAAATACCCGATAAACGTATACCGGGGTCAAAGATAGCGTCCTCGTTTTCGGATGAAAGCGAAACAATGCTACTCCAACCTAAAACCCAAGAGGGTCAAAGAAAATAGATGAGAAGAAATAGAAGGGTGGGACAATGGGTGGGGCACTAAAACCATGAGCTACTCGAGGTAGACTCACACCAAGCAAGGAGATATATTTTCCATTTATTGCATCGGTGGAAGAGCGAGATTTCTATTTACAAGCAATTCCGGGATCAAATATCTCGTCCTCGGTGGAGAAATGTGAGGGAACATAAGGGACTTCCCCCACACTAAATCCACACACATCATCGTCAAAAGGAGTAGACGAGGTGGTAGCACTCATAAAACACGGTGATGACAGAGTTAGACATGTAGAAAAATCTTTTAAATCAATTTTAAAATCTTTCCCTTTTTCATCGTTCAAAAACTCTTTATGAAAACCCGGTTTGATGATGTCGAAAATATTTGGCGTTTCAAATTCAAGATTGGTCACGCTAAAAATCCTCACATTTAAGTCGCGGTTAGGGGGTGGTGGATTGTATAAGTTCTCAAAATCCTCACAATGCCCAAAAGTACATGGAGTGCTTTAAATACCCGAAAAACGTATACCGGGGGTCAAAGATAGCGTCCTCGTTTTCGGATGAAAGACGAAACAATTCTACTCCAACCTAAAACCTAAGAGGGTCAAAGAAAATAGATGAGAAGAAATAGAAGGGTGGGACAATGGGTGGGGCACTAAAACCATGAGCTACTCGAGGTAGACTCACACCAAGCAAGGAGATATATTTTCCATTTATTGCATCGGTGGAAGAGCGAGATTTCCATTTACAAGCAATTCCGGGATTGAATATCTCGTCCTCGGTGGAGAAATGTGAGGGAACATAAGGGACTTCCCCCACACTAAATCCACACACACCATCGTCAAAAGGAGTAGACGAGGTGGTAGCACTCATAAAACACGGTGATGACGGAGTTAGACATGTAGAAAAATCTTTTAAATCAATTTTAGAATCTTTCCCTTTTTCATCGTTCAAAAACTCTTTATGAAAACCTGGTTTGATGATGTAGAAAATATTTGACGTTTCAAATTCAAGATTGGTCACGCTAAAAATCCTCACATTTAAGTCGCGGTTAGGGGGTGGTGGATTGTATAAGTTCTCAAAATGTTGATCAACAAATAACACCGCCCCCTCGGGGTGAACATATTCGTCATCCTCATGAATGTGAATCTCATCGATTTCTTCATCGTAAAGAGGCTTATCGATCCAAAGTTTTTGATAATCCTCATTAATGATATTTGAAATTCTCTCGAAGAGATCACGATCAAGAACAAAATCATCATTCATAAAGGAGGAGTGTTTATTAGGTAACTCCTCATGAATGTGATGAACGTCATTCTCATTTGAGGAGTGTTGATTAGGTAACTCCTCGAGAATGGGATTTTTGGTCACGTAAGTTGGTTCGTCATCAAAGATAAGACATTCCAACTCATCAAGTTCATCCTTGATTTTGGAAAAATCGACCTCACTCGTAGGGTGAAGTGGAGGCCAAAGAGCTAGCTCTCGTTCGATAATTTCCTCAATATCGGGATCAAACTCATAATCATCGTACTTCCCATGTAAAGAGGTCTTTTTAGGAGAATCCTCAAAAATGGCTTTTGGATTTTTGAGTACGTGATTAATTTCGGCAATATCGCCATCATCATCGTCAAAGAAAGAGTCGATGTGAGCACTCACAACCATGGTCTTACAAGTCGAATGACTATGCTTAGGTGACTTTTCCATGACGAGAGGATCGATGTCGATAAAACCTTTAGCCTCAACAGGTGTTGGGATACGAAATGGTCGCACTTCAATGAAATTAGAAGTTGATGCCTCAAAGACGTGGTCCTTCGAAGGTGGTGAAGACGAGTCCATATTGGTCATTGTCGTGATGGCACTAACGTCACCCTTCGGAATTGGTTGTTCACTTGTTTTACCGAATAAATCCCAACATGATTTTTCATCCATAAATCTACGAATACCCTTTTGAATTAAGTAAATGTATTCTTTATCATTAAAATCGTCATCTTTAAAACCATTCATTTTAATTCTTTCAAAACATGCATCAAGCCTCATATTTTCCGCTAAAGTTAACATTTTGAAATCATTAGAATTTGAAAACTCGGTTTTATCATGATCATTTGAAACTTGGGATCTACTCGTGAAAAATTCCATTTTATCCTCCCCATATTTTATAGTGAGTTTCCCACCGTGAACGTCGATTACGGCTCGAGTCGTCGATAAAAAGGGTCGACCTAAAATAATAGGACATTTAGGATCACACTCATAATCGGATATGACGAAGGCCGCGGAAAAAACAAACTTTCTAATCCTAAAATAGACATCCTCGGTTATTCCAATTGGTTCTAAAGGTGTACAATTCGCTAGCTCGATTGTCATGTTCGTGGGGGTAAGTCTAGGCAATCTCATCAATTTCCAAAGAGAATGAGGCATGAGATTGATGCTAGCACCTAAATCGGCAAGGGTTAAACATACCTCAATCTCGTAAAAATCACAAGGTAGTAGAAATTGGCCCGGATCCTCTTCCTTTCTCGGCATATGCCTTTTGGGTTTTTTAAGAAGGATCAAAGCACAAGTTTCTTCAAGGGTTACTTGGGTAAGGTCGATAAAGCTCTCTTTTTGAACCGTGGATGAAATTCGAGGTACACGAGGGTGTGTACTCTTTTCCTTGGTCGCCACGTTCACCCCATCGACTTTAGAACATGAAGGCCTCTTAGAATTTGAGGGTTGAAAAGAAGTAACAACTCTAAATCCATCAAGGTTATGGGTAATCACATGACTTTTCTCACGAGACGAGGCGGCTTTAACATTTTCCTTCGGATTTGCTACGGTGTCACTAGGTAACGAACTCGATGACGCACCCGAGGCCTTGTTCATTCTGGCCGAAAACATCTTTTTTATGTCTATTTGTCCTTGCTCGATCTTTGTATTTTGATTTTTCAAAGTATTGGAAAAGTCGTTTTTCAAAGTACCAATTTGTCCCTCTAAACGTCTCATATTAGCCTCATTCGTTTTCATGTATTCTTGACAATTGTTTGAGGAACTATTTTTATTAGCATTAAAGTTCCCTTGGTTTTGATTATTTCTTTGAAAATTCCCTTGATTACCATTCGAAAAATTGTTTCCTTGATTAGCTTTGTTTGAAAAATTCGAGTTTTTGTTGTTGTTGTTATCTCGATTTTGCCAATTTAAATTCTGACTTTGATTAACCTTGATTCGAAAAATTTCCTTGTTGATTATTTCCTAAAAAATTGTTTCAGATTTGGTTTGAAAAATTGTTTCCTTGGTTATAATCGCCTTGTGATGGACCCGCGTTGTTTTGATTTTGAAAATTATTTTTTAACGCGTTAACACTCGACGTTTGGCCATCCGTAGCCGCACACTCGTAATAATTATCACGTCCACCACACAACGTACACGATGCCGCAACCACTTTCACCGTAGCAGGAACGTCTTTCTTTTGTATCTCGATTAAGAATGACGTAAACACATTCGTCAACTTATCGACTTTCCCATCAACCCTCTCAATGTCGCGATTAGAATTACTAACATTGGTGACATTGGCAACACTCGGTGCATTGCGGAGTTGGTAAATCTTGGATCTATTCTCGATAATCATTAAAGCGTCTTTCGGAGTTTTACACAAAAAGTTGCCACCGGCGGCGGAATTCAACGAATCTTGTTCTTGAAAACTAAGACCGTTATAAAACGTGTCGATTTGGTGTAACTCGGAAAATCCATGGTGAGGACGTTGCCTAAGCAATTCCTTAGAACGACCCCACGCGTCTCTAAAAGATTCATTCGGTTTTTGCTCAAATCTCGTAATCTCATTTTTGAAAAACGTCGTCTTAGACGGTGGGAAGAAATGATTAACGAATTTGGAAACGAGATCCTTCCACGTAATTATGGAATTAGGTGGCTCTTTCTCATACCAATCCTCGGCAGCGGTGCCAAAATGATTGTACGTAATTGTTAGTCGTATTTAAAGTGATGGTCATATAATATACCGTTGCGAAGCTCGTGAAAAATGTTATTCAAGCGTGTTGAGAGTTCTTAGTTATTAATGCTTATGTAACGGGAATTAGTCCCGAACACACTAATGCGTGGGGTTTGTAACAAGTTTTAAATTTATAAACACGAATTACCGGATTGACTAAAAACGCACGGGCAAATATAACCCTTTCGTTTGTGTATAGCTTTTATGTGGTAATACCGAGATCGTTCACGGGGATTTGGAAAACCTATGATTATTCTAAAATGAAACTATAATCATTGATTGTAGCAATTGTAAGCAAGCAAATAACAAGTAAAATGATGAGATTAATAATATGATTAAAGGTACACTTGGTAAAGACTAGTTTGAGCATTCGTAGTGGTATGATTGTGATGACACGTTAACATATATGATTATGATAATTAGATGGATAATCCAATCTATTGTTTTCAAAAGCTTTAATCTTCGTCAAGACCTTGGTTAAAGAAAACAAGCATTAGACTCAATCACTCAATTCAAGACTTAATCCAATTTCAACATATTTGATTCACGGTCGTTTCACGAATTTGCTAACACTTATAATTATGTTTCTTGATAATAAAAACTTCTTAAGAAATGATCAATACAAAAGAAAGCCAATCATAGACAAACCGGCTACGACTTGTTGATATAAAATAACCCTTTCGACCTATGAAATATTTACCAACAAATTAACTTTTGATAGCAATTTTCACATGAAACATAAATATCAATGGATCATAGGAAAGCTTGACATTGAATTAAACATAAATCACAATCACAACCACCACTTCATACTACAAACATCATCCTACCAAATGTAGAATAAAACTTAGCTACTCATAACAAATGATGAAATAAACTTAGAAATAAAAGTATTATAAGTCATAATCAAGAGTCTTACTGATGAGACTGCTTTTATACATAGTCTCATCGTCCAAAACGGGCTTTAAATGCATTAAATATCATCAAAAATGCCAAATATATGCTTATGTTTGTTACTTGTGTATTTTAGGTACGGATATTGATAAAATGACAAAAGATCACAAGAAACAAGCAAAAACGAACACGGGAAACGAAGCCGCACAATGAACCATGTCCTAGTGTTGATTTTCCAAGAATAACCCTTGAAGATTTGAAGATTGTATAAGAAGGGTCCTCCAATATTGAATAAACGACACTTTAAACCCTTGTTTATTCATAATTACAAGATTGGTCCTTAAAGTTTGTCAAATTTACAAAAAGGGCCCTCCACTTTGAAGAATTGGCAAGAATGGTCCATTATAAATCAAGACTTGTCAATATTAGTCCTCCAAGAAGTCAATCATACAAGTCAAGACCATAATCTTTGAACAAAATGCCAAAACAGCCCTTCAAGAATCAAGAAATGGCAAGAAATACCCCTGAAAATACTTTGGAAAAGTATTTGGGGCAAAAGTGTGAAAAGTAAAACTTTCAATACAAAGGAAATCCGGTTTTCTGTATTAAAGTTACAAATGAAAGGGAAATGAAAGATGAGGGGTTAAAAGTGGGAGACAACAATTCTTACCTAGACCACTAGAAGCACACCATGTGCCCTACTCACCTATTACAGCCAATCACAGCCCATCTTCTTGCCACCACAACATCTACTAATCCGGTTTAGGATTTATTAATCCCTTGGCGCCTAAATAAGTTTTTTAAACTTAATCTTTCCCTAAACTGGATCAAACCTACAATTATTCACATGAAGAACAAATTTGGGTTTTTATTCATCACTTGAAATTAGCCCTTAATCACTTCCAGATTTATGATTAAAGGTCCTATTAACATAACCCAACCTCTAAAACATGTGACACGTCACCCCACAATTCACATGTTGATTATCCTGCTACAAAGTTGGAAAAACTGCCAAAACCTTGTAGAGAATCTACCACCCACATTCAGCTTCAATCCGAAGCTTCATTGTGAGCCATTAATCACTATTTCACCAACTTTTCAACAACAAAACGCCAAGGAAGTCAAATTCAGTCAAGAGATTTTCAAAAGTTCAAGGGCAAATATGGGACTTCACCAACTAGGGTTTATAA
This sequence comes from Glebionis coronaria, assembly GCA_025667525.1. Taxonomy (NCBI): domain Eukaryota; kingdom Viridiplantae; phylum Streptophyta; class Magnoliopsida; order Asterales; family Asteraceae; genus Glebionis; species Glebionis coronaria. The sequence goes on along the minus strand of CM046879.1, from coordinate 202,213,538 downwards.
GTTTTTATGTTTTCTAGATAGTCATTGTAGCCTATAAAAGGCATAGGACCTTATACATTGAGGCTTTCTCTTGGTTTTTCCTTGTTCAAAATTCTATAAATCCTTTTTCAAGTTTAATGAAAACGTGTTAGAATATTTGAATAAATCCAAGTGCCAATCTTAATTTATGCTTATTATTGTTTCATGTTTGTGTTTGTGAAGTATTAAAACCTGTTTTCAAAGATTGTGCAAGAAATTGCATATTTTCCAAAAATCTTAATATTTTGCTAAGTCTTTGGTACATTCTTGGAATTTTTGGGCTGCAAGTGATCTAAATACCCTGATAAGAAGATTATCAAGGTATTGGGAGCTTGTGGTTTGGGGATAATCAAGAAGTGGGTACAAAGGTTGCATTAATCAAGCCTTTTTCTACTTTCTGTTTTTCATAATTTTTGTTCTAACCTTGTTGATTCTTAGCAACTTGTTTGTGGAAGCTTGTGCCTTGTTTTGCTAGGCACATCAGCTCAAAAATTCGTGAGTGTGGATGTACATTCATGAGGTTTGATCCCTAGAACCCAAAAATCTGTCTAAATAGTTAAAATTTGTGATTTTGAGTTCTGCTATTGTTCTTGTTGTTTTTATGGCTTAATCTTGCTTGATACTGCATAATATACTTGTTATTGTGTTTGATTGGGCTTGGGTAACACTAAATCACACTTATACTTTGTTAAATTTAGATTTGAACAAGATAAGGCGTGTTTGGGTTAACCTGTTTAAGATCATAACTTGTTATTGAGTTATTAGAAGGTGGTGTTTGTTGTTTGTATCTGCTTAATACTTGGTTGTCTGCTCATATCTGCAAGTTTTCAACTTTAAAACATCAAATCCAAGATTGTGCTATAACTCACTTGATGTTGCTTATTTTGACCTAAGATTTTGGAAACACCTAGAGTGTATGCATGTTTAGGGCTGACAAGTGTTAAATCAAAGTTTGTGTAACCTGTTTAGAATATTTGAGTAATTGAAATTAGATTTGTGGTCAAGTATATCAGCTAAGTACCATAACTGCTTGTTTAGTGTTCATCAGTAACATTTATAAGATTGAATCTGGATCTAGACTTTGAATCAATGCGTGAAACCGGTCTATATTTGTTCATTTGAATTAATTATAGCTTGGGTATGCATTTGGTGAAGTTTGGCTGGCTGAATCTTGCTAAAAGTGCTTAATTGGTGAAAACTGCTTATTGTTCATATCTGGGCAAAGTCTGATGATCTTTTTAATTAACTGCACTAATTGGCTTGGTGAATTTGTGATATCTTTGTTGTTTCTGACTCCTTGTGATCCACTGATTACAAGGGTGCCTTGTTTGTAACTTGAATCCATAAAAATGTCACATAAGACAAAAGGTCAATTTGGTCAAGAAGTGGGAACTCCTTTCCCCTGCTACTAGCCACTGCTAGTGTTAAATATCAAGCAGCTTATTCATAAGCCATTTTGGCTTATCCAGACTTCCAACAACTTATTTTTATGATAGATCTTCCTTATTTGACCCATTGATTTGATCTGGAGCTTATTAGGGTTTGACTTTGACTTTTTACTAGAAAACTCATCAAGTTGACTTTTACATAAGTGCTCAATTACTTATTCTGGCTTATTTCTTGTGCTTATTGGAAAACTTTTTGATTATTTTGCTTAATTAAGTCATTTAAAACCTTTTGAGACTTGAATCAGCACTTGAGGTGGTCTAGAACTCAAAAACGACTATTCTGTCATTTTGTGAAGAGAGTCTTTGATATTAGGGTTTTGCTAGGTTTAATTATGTCTCTCGATATCCTCTCGAATTGATCTTGGTTCTAAGTGGAGTGATTGTTCTTGGTTACTAAAAAGGGGTTTAGTTTTCTAATCTACTAAAAAGTTTAAATGCATTAAAATGAAAACTTAAATCAAAAACACAAATTTAATGACAATGAATAAAACTAGAATTAAAATTAAAATAAAATGAAGAAACGGTAAGAAACAGTAATACAGTATCACTTAAAAATATTCAAAGAAAATTAATACGGAAATTGACCTTGATTCGGAACTACTGATCCGGAAGTTTATCCGGAAGTTTACCCGGAACTTTACTCGGAAGATTGATCCGGAACTTGCTTCGGAAGTTCACCCGGAACTTTGAGTCGGAACTTGATTCGGAAGATTCACTCGGAACTTGGTTCGGAAGTTTGGTTCATCCGGAACTTCTCAACTTAAATTGATTCGGAACTTTAAAAACAAACATTCATTCGGAACTTTCGAAAATGACATTCATCCGGAACTTTTGTTCATTCGGAAGATTAGGCTCATCCGGAACTTTTGTTCATTCGGAAGTTAGGTTCATTCGGAAGTTTTAGTTCATCCGGAACATTTAGACTCATTCGGAACTTTTTAAAAGAAAACTCATTCGGAACTTTTGAAAATGACATTCATCCGGAACTTTTGTTCATGCGGAAGTTTAGGCTCATCCGAAACTTTTGTTCATTCGGAAGTTTAGGTTCATTCGGAACCTGGGGAACGATCAAGAACAGTAACTTTCAGAAAAAACAGGGAAGAACGATTTAATCCAAAATCAAGCTAAATAAGCAAAAAGGTTTTACCAAATTAACCACAAATCATCTACCAACTACAAGGATCAAATCCCAATCACAAAAACACAAATTCAACAACTTTTTAAAATCAAAACTCAACCAAATAAGAACTTAAGAACTCGATATAAAAGATGATGATGAACAAGATGAAATGGAAAGATTAAACAAGAACTTGTATTGATGATTAATGTTGAACAAAATAAAACAAAGATTAAAATTACAAGATTTGAAAAACAAAGATCAAAATCACCAAACACCCTAGTTGTGTTGGTGATACCTACGAACAAGAAGAAAGAAAAAGAAGGAGATGAAAAACTAAAAAACTAAAACTGAATGAAAAGTGTGAGGGGGATTCCTTTTATAGGTGTCCCCTTTGGTTGGTGAGTGGGCTTTCTCCCGTTCTTCTTGTCTTTTCAGAAAAGTTGACGTTTTCGATTCTGATTCGGGATTTGTCGTCGATTAAATTCAACTCGTCTTTTAATTTCTTCGTTTAATAGACTTGAGTGTCTTCGACTTATGTAAATCTTCCATCTTTGGTCCTTTTCTTCAATAAATCTTCGAAAAGGCCCAGTGACTTCAAATCTTTTGCATCTCTTGGACAATAGACTTCATCTTTAGTCTTTTTCTTCGATAAATCCCGTGCAATCCCATGTTTTCTCCAATATCCGGTTGGCTCTGAAAACACAATAAACACAAAAACCACGAATAATTCCAAACAAATGATATTAAATACGCGCTTTGGTCTTGTTTTAGCCAGAATTAAGTGGTAAAAGGATGGGTGTTTACACACCTATCAAATCCCCTACACTTAACCATTGCCATGCCCTCATGCAATGCTTAGTGATAAAGCAATTTTACACTTTTCTCATAATTAATCAACCTTGGCCTTATTAAAATACTACTTAAACAAAAATTAAGGTACTAAAAGAAATTAAAACTTAAAAGGAAACAAAAGGATAGAAAACCATTTTCACTTGAAAATAGCTACATGGAAATAACTTGCAAAGAGATCAATGTCTTACATTAGGGCTTTGGTGCTACGAAGATTTATCACCCTCAAGTTTCACGTTCCCCAAACTAAGCTTAAAAACGAGATCATTGTTATTATAAGTTAGTAAATCAAACACTTACACACATGGCTTAATTATATGCTTAAACTCCCTTATTCCTAGGTGTATCTCTTATATTTTATTTTTGTCTTAGAATGATCATGAAGATGCATTTTTGGACTTATTTCGATAGTTTATTTAGGCTGAAAGCAAAGTAGGACGATTTGATCAATAGTTAGCTAAAGGACAAAATCTCTTAAAACTGCTTCTCGGGATATCAGAAAGTTCATATCTTGGCATAACTTGGTTCACGATTTGAGACCTTTCTCGGGCCGATATTTGGCATGTACTTCATACTTCATATCTTGAGAGACGTGCTTGAGATAATGGTCTTCTCATCGTTAATAGAGTTTCTTCACTTGGAGACTTTTGATGGGTACTCCAACTTTGTTGACCACGACTTCATGATTATTTCTTCAATCTCTATTTGGGATTTTGAGATACAACGATCCGCCTCCTTTTCGGACTTGGATCTATTTATCCTCATACCTTGTTAGGGTCTTTTCGGATAGACTTCTCCATCATCTTTGTGGGAGTTGATTGCTTTTCGTCGTGAGTCTTGATCCTTCATATTGACTTTGGGAATAATGCTTTTCACATCACCTTGGATCTTTAGCAATAAAATGGAATCCTCATGCCTTGTTAGGGCCTTTTCGGACTCGCCAATCTTCGCGCCCTGCTTCATAAGTTATGCCTTGGCTATGAACTCTTATCATTACCGAGCAACTTTTAAACGATCTTGGGCTAGAAGCTAAGTAACTTTTCAAATCGTACGACCTTACTTATTGCAGATAAATTATTAGCAAGTGATGGGAGAATAGGCAAATAATTACACCAAGTGAGCTTGTGCAAGAATACCGACTTATAATTGACTCTATCATTTCTCGTCCTCCACAATTTAAAATCTCAAGTAATGAGACTCGTGGACACTTAGCCTAATAAACCAATTAAGGTCTACATGGTTAAGGATACTAGCTAGAATAAACTTGGATAAGTCTATTCGGGTTGAGTCAAAATAAACGCAACGGGCCTAATATGTCAAAGACTTCTAAACTAGCTACACCACTTTATTAAAATTTGACTTTATTGCGGGATATATACATACGAAAGCAACGATAAAAATTTAAAAATTACGACTAAATGGCCAAAGTTAATAAAAAATTTGAAAAATGTTGAAAAATATGATTTTCGGGTTAAATGAAGGCATTTTCATGGAAAAGTCCACTTAAAACTTTGATAGAAGTCCCCCCTACACTTAAGATAAACATTGTCCTCAATGTTTAAGCATGTGGGAAAAGTTTCCCCTACACTTATGACATTGTGCACGTTGGTTAACTCGAGTTAAGGAAGAGACGACTAAAGTGATCAATTTCAAATGTGAGTAAGAAGAAAATTGAATCACGATAGTTGAGAGATAGAACCGGATTTCGGATAACACGGAAGCACGGTTCTTCAAAGGTTCCAAGAGTGCATTCATCCCTGTAATCACATCACCACACAAACACAAACAACCTATAGAAGCCCCCTACACTTAGGAGGTTAAAACATAAAAGGATAGATACTCGGGCTGCCTCCCGAGGAGCGCTTGTTTTTTATAACCGAGTCACGAGCCTGACTCGACCCAAAATTAGTTCATAGGAAACGTGGTGAGGGATGGAATCATCTCTTGAGAGGTGTCCTCACCAAAGTACAACTTCACTCGTTGGCCATTCACCTTAAAATTAGGTCCATTAGGTTGAGCGAGCTCGAGAGTACCATATGGAAAAATTTGGGCAATGGTGAATGGGCCGGACCAACGAGATTTCAGCTTGCCCGAAAAGATTTTCAACCGAGAGTTAAAAAGTAAGACTTTGTCTCCAACATGGAACTCTCGGTTCTTAATCTTAGAATCGTGAATGAGCTTAGTCCTTTCCTTATAGATCAAAGAATTTTCATAAGCCTCATTCCGGAGTTCATTGAGCTCATTGAGTTGGATCTTGCGTAGGTCACCGGCTTTGTTAATATCAAAATTAACCCACTTCAAGGCCCAGTAAGCCTTGTGCTCCAACTCAATGGGGAGGTGGCACGCTTTCCCGTACACGAGACGATATGGTGTACAACCAATCGGAGTCTTGTATGCAGTACGAAAAGCCCACAAAGCATCATCAAGTTTATCAGCCCATGAGGCACGATGCTCTCCCACGGTTCTTTCAAGAATTCGCTTTAGTCCTCGGTTTGATATTTCAGCCTGGCCATTAGTTTGTGGGTGGTAGGCTGTGGAAAGACGATGATTTACACCGTACTTAGCCATGACTCTAGCAAATTGGTCATTGCAAAAATGAGTCCCACGATCACTAATAATGGCACGAGGCACACCGAATCTAGCGAATAGAGATTTCAAAAAGTTACAAACCACCCTTGCGTCATTAGTAGGTAAAGCTTTGGCTTCAACCCACTTGGAGACGTAGTCAACGGCTACAAGGATGTATTTGTTTCCTTTAGAAGAAGGGAATGGCCCCATAAAGTCGATACCCCAAACATCAAAGATTTCACACTCTTGAATGAAATTCTGAGGCATCTCGTCTTTATGTGTGATCGTGCCTTGTTTTTGGCAAACATCACATCGTTTAACCATATTGTGAGCGTCACGATATATGGAGGGCCAATAAAATCCCGAATCAAACACTTTTTTGGCGTGTAGTTAGGACCAAAGTGACCACCGGTGGGTCCTTTGTGGCAAGCGTCAAGGATTTCTAAAGCTGCTGGTCCATCAACACATCAGCGAATAATCAAGTCGGCACATTGTTTGAATAGGTAAGGGTCGTCCCAAAAGTAATTCTTAATGTCGGTGAAGAACTTTTTCTTTTGTTGGGACGTCAACCCTTCCTTAAGAATTCCACCCGTCAAGTAGTTTGCAAAGTCCGCAAACCACGGGGTTTCATCAGAATTCGAATTTATAGACATTAAGGTCTCCAAGGGAAAAGAATCATTGATTTCTTTGTTCGGATTGTCTCCTTGGTAAGGATCCTCAAGTCTGCTGAGATGATCCGCGGCTAGGTTTTCAGCTCCTTTCTTATCGCGAATTTCGATTTTAAATTCCTGGAGCAGCAAAACCCAGCGAAGAAGTCTTGGTTTGGAATCTTGCTTTGTCAACAAGTACTTCAACGCGGAATGATCGGTATACACAATTGTTGTAGAAAGGACAAGATAGGGGCGAAATTTTTCAAAGGCATAGACAACAGCTAAAAGCTCTTTTTCGGTTGTCGTGTAATGCAATTGAGCCCCAGTCATTGTCTTGCTAGCGTATTGGATCGGTTGGAAGTGTTTGTTCACTCTTTGTCCTAGAACCGCTCCAATAGCAAAATCACTAGCATCGCACATCAACTCGAAAGACAGCTCCCAATTAGGGGTAACCAAGACAGGTGCCTTAGTAAGCTTATCCTTAAGCAAGTTGAAGGCTTCAAGGCACTCTTTGGAAAAGATAAAAGGAGTATCTTTCTCCAAGAGGTGGGTCATCGGGCGAGCGATTTGAGAAAAATCTTTGATGAATCGACGGTAGAAGCCCGCATGACCCAGAAAACTTCTCACACCCTTCACGGTTGAAGGTGGAGGCAACTTGGCGATAACATCGACTTTAGCACGGTCTACTTCAAGACCGGCTTTGTAAATCTTGTGTCCCAGCACGATGCCTTCTTTTACCATAAAATGGCATTTTTCCCAATTTAGAACAAGGCGAGTGTCTTCGTACCGCTTAAGCATACGTTCCAAATTGGCAAGGCAAGAAGAGAAGGAATCCCCAAAGACCGAGAAATCATCCATGAAGACTTCCATGGTTTGTTCAACCATGTCATGGAAGATAGCTAACATGCACCTTTGGAAAGTCCCGGGGGCATTACATAAGCCAAAAGGCATCCTTTTGTACGCAAATGTGCCATAGGGACAAGTGAATGTTGTCTTCTCTTGATCTTGGGGATCGATGGGTATTTGGAAATAACCCGAGAAACCATCAAGAAAGCAGTAATATTCATTACCCGCTAAACGTTCAAGCATTTGGTCCATAAAAGGTAGAGGGAAATGATCCTTTCTCGTGGCATCATTGAGTTTGCGGTAGTCTATACAAACTCTCCACCCAGTAACGAGGCGAGTGGAAATCAACTCGTTGTGTTCATTGGGAACAACGGTTATTCCGCCCTTCTTGGGCACACAATGGATTGGACTAACCCATGGTGAATCTGAAATAGGGTAAATCATACCCGCATCAAGAAGTTTGATAACCTCTGTTTTGATGACTTCATGGATTTTTGGATTCACCCTTCGTTGGCTTTGAATTGTGGGCTTAAAGTCGTCCTCCATGAGAATTTTGTGTGTGCAGAAGTGAGGATCAATTCCACGAATATCAGAGATTTTCCAAGCAATAGCCTTCTTATGATCTCTAAGCACGGCAATGAGGCGAGTTTTCTCTTCATCTTTCAAATCCTTCGCGATAATGACGGGCGACTTCTTCTCTTCTTCCAGGAACACATACTCGAGGTGGGGCGGCAACTCCTTAAGTTCTAAATCCGGAGGATTTTCGACGGGAGGCGTATTCGAAGTCGGAGTATCGATAGCAATGACCGTGGGAGATGGTGGAGAAAGATTGTCTTCGTTGAGAAGGTTTTCAAAGAATTGCATGTCTTCATCCCCATCGGTGGGAGAATCATCATTAGCTAAGTTCACATCTCCCATGGTGGTTTCAAGATCTTTCCAAAACAAATCACTTTCTCCAAATAGAGACAGTGATGAATCAATAGAGGAAACGGTTTCAACATTGGGAAGAGAGGTAGGAATATTTTTACAAGCATCATTAAAGTGTTCTTCACAAGCCTCATCCAGAACGTCAATACAATTAACACTCTCGTATGAATAAGGTTGTTTAGACAACTTTCCCATGTTGAAGACGATTTTATCGTCACCCACTCTCATGATAAGCTCACCGGCTTCAACATCGATGAGAGTGCGACCGGTCCTCAGGAATGGACGACCCACGATCAAGGGAACACGAGGGTCCATCTCGTAGTCGACGACGACAAAATCGGCAGGAAAAGTGAATTTGTCGACTCCTACAAAGACGTCTTCGGCTATCCTCACTGGATAAGGAACCGTACGGTTAGCTAATTCCAAAGTCATTTTGGTGGGGACTAGCTCAGGGAGAGATAATTGCTTCCAAACGCTTAGAGGCATTAGATTAATGCTGGCACCTAGATCGGCTAGGGCCATGCAATTCTCTACTCCCGGGAAATTGCAAGGGATTAAGAAATGACCCGGATCACCAAGCTTGGTTGGCAATTTCCTTAAGAGCACTGCAGAGCAATTCTCATTAAGTTGGGTGTTGGCAATATCAAGAAGCTTTTCCTTGTCACTCAAAAGATCTTTAAACATTTTCGCGTACTTTGGCATGTGAGCGAGAGCCTCAGCGAAGGAGATGTTAAAATTCAATTGTTTGAACATCTTAAGAAAGTTCGAAACCTGAATATCATCCTTGCTTTTGAGCTTCTCTTTCCTCAACCTAGATGGATAAGGTATGTTGGAAGAAGAGGAAGTCTTTGGGATCAAAGGATCACTCACATCCTTGGTGGAGGAGGGGTAGAAGGAAGAGGTGGAGAAATTGGGGAAGGAGAGGGATGAGGAATAGGATCAGGTGACTCGTTCTCCTTAGTCACAACCACCGGTGGAGGTATAGGAAGCTCGGGTTCCTTGGTACCTTTGCCACTGCGAGTAGTGATTGCTTTCATCTCCCCTCTTGGATTCGCAACGGTGTTACTCGGAAGAGTACCCGAAGAAGAGGGTTGATTACCTTGGAAGAAACTAGCCATCATGTTCTTCAAGTCATTCGTTTGACTATCCAACGTGTTTCTCATGTCAGCTCTCAGATCGTTCCCTTGTTTGACCAAGTCTGCTTTCAGGTTGAGCACTTCTCTCTGAAGATTTCCCACTATCACATCGTTAGTCCTCATATAGGTTTCCACTTCTTGGTGAAGAGCGGTGGGTTGGTTGGGAGGAGCATTGTATGCGGGTGGTTGATAAGCAGGTTGCTGGTAGACTTGGTTGTTTCGTTGAGGTGGTTGTTGCTGCTTGTGAGGTGGGATGTATGGTGTACGAGGTTGTTGTTGTTGAGGAGGGCGGTTGAGGTTTTGTTGTTGGTTTGGGTTGTTTGGAGGAAAACCGGGTGGTGAGAGGTAGTTGTTGGAGCGGTAGCTAAGCAAATTACGGTCACCTTGAGGTCTAGCTTGATAAGCAGGTTGAGGATAGGTGCCATAAGCTGCATTCACATTTTCAGAAGGGTAGTCTTGGGTGGCAGTACAAGTGGTGTAAGAGTGAGGACCCCCGCATATCTCGCATGGTTGGCTAATAGCATTGACTTGAGTGTTTTTAGCGTTGTTGCTGTTGTTGTTGTTAACGGTGTGGGTTGTGGTTTCCTATTGATCGTTAGACTCAATGGTTATGAACCATTATATCTAGGTTGATCATCGTTCATATGATAACATAGCGAAAAAGAACAATGATCATGACAAGGTGTTTAGGCACAAAGAACAAGAATTAAAACAAATGGGTTGCTTATTATATTAATAACAAACAACCACTAGACGTATATACATTGAATCCCACGTCTAGTGCGACACACACTTTAGGTTTACATTGTGAATGAATGATATGAATAAAATCTAAGACTCTTGTTCCTTTTATAGTGGAAGGAACAGAATCTACAAGAGATAATATCAAATAAACATCTAAATCTTCTATTTAGATAAACTATATATTGTGTATATCATAAATAATATACTCAATATATTCCCTAAATAGAATTCTCCATCAGCGTGTAAACATCTGTCAGTGTCTCAACACTTTCCGTCAGCGTCTCAACTAGCCGTGTCAGCGGCTTTGACAAACGTCTTGATGTTTTCTTCGTTTTGAGTTTCTGCCACATCAACTCATATAATTTTAGACCCAACAATCTTCCCCTAGTTGATGTCGGCAAAACTCTTTGTATATCTCTTGTAAGTTGTACATGATCTTCAGATTGCTTCCCCTCAAGTGTAGCACGTATTTTCATCCCCTTTTTGTCACATCAACAAGGAAGTAAACAATGTAGGCAATCTTGAAAATTCTCCAAAAGTAGGCTCTGTGTAATGATCCTGAAGAAAAATAAATAAAGTATTCTTGATGTAGAAGTAAAATAACCCAAACTTATGTTCCATGTCTTGTACTATCCATGTGACTAAGAACTTATAGAGGAGGATATAAGTAGACCTCGATCCCTTGTCAATATTCTCATCCTTTGTGAGACACTGAGCACGATAATGTAACTCCTTCAAGTGTTTATGACAAGTCTTCGTCACCAACCATGTAAAGCACGAACAAGTTACCTTTAAAGTGTGAGTGTCACAGGAAACACCACGACTTTAAGATATGATAGAACACAAACTCTCGAAAATCTTCTTCAATCATCAAACTTACCATAAGAATTCTTCCCCTTAAGCTAACACTTCTTCATGACAAGTCGATATCTTCATATGTAAAAGATGTCAACGAATAACTCTTTCACAAGGCTATTCCGATTACATAATCCAATAAAATTCTTCATGAATGGTTGCTAACTCGCCTTAAAATCATTAATCCCTTTCAAAATATCCTAGCCATAAATATCATCATGATATTCTATATTAAAACGGAGATTCCATGTACCTTTGTGTGTAAATAACTTCTTTTTGTGTGCTAAAAACGTCCAACTTTCTCAAACAGCAGCAAACAGTGTGTTGTCCAATATCTTCTTCTGTCCAATATCTTTGACAAATGTATTGTCCGATATCGGACAATATCTATCAGCGTTGAAGTTTATATATCGGACAACACTGTCAACCTATCAGTGTTGACTTATTCTGTCAGCGTCAAACTTCTTCCTGTCAGCGTCTGAATTACACACATCAGCGCCAACCAAAAATCCTGTCAGCGTCCATTCTGTCAACATTAAAACAAATAAATTTGTTTTCATGTTCTTTCTCTTCTAAGTCCTTGCATGTCCCACGAATAATCCATCCAACGTCTAATCCCCATAACGAATGTTTCTAAGCATATTGATTATAACAGCCGTAACCTTTGACTAAACTTGAAACAATTTAGACCAATCATATTCATCGCACCGTGTGAACACACTTCTTTGATCTTATATATCACATCCCTCTACGTGTTATACCAAGACCATATGCCCTTTGCTTCGTGTGAACACATACTGAACAACCAATCAATGTTCATCTACCGTGTGAACACAAAGAATTTCCACCAATGAGAACGTGAAGGACCGTGTGAATGCAAAAGCTTTTCTTCAATTATATACTCGTCTCACATCTTTGTTTTCTATGTTCGTGTGAACACAAGATTTCTAAACCAATCATAGTCTTCAAACCGTGTGTACACAAATCCTTTGACCAATGAGAAACGAATGATGAACTTAGCCTCACGTGAGTAATTGTATACCAGCATGTAGCGGATTCAAATCAAAATCAGTAACAAATATCTTGATTTTAGGCTATGATCGTGTGAATGCTAGTATACCATAACCATGTGAACAATATATGCATCAAACCAATCAGCACATATCCCTCCTTTTTACATCATGTATCACGAATCACAAGATGCTGCTACAATACAAGCCTCGATCTAGGGTTTTTAAAACTTTAAGCACCGAAACCCTAATTAGGGTTTGTAAATAAACCTTAAATCAAGTGTTACCTTGAATCATAACAGCCACGAACATCATAACATTCTGCTTTCTAGGTAGATCTAGGGTTTGAGAAGCCCTAAGTCATGATTTTATGTGAAAGCAAAACATTAATACCTTTACTGCAGCGAACTTCGACCATGAATAACTTCTTCATTAGGGCTTAGATCGAAGATCCCTTCGGTGAGATTCCAGACACAAGTGCCAAGAACCTACAGTTCAAAAATCACGAAGATCCAACGGTTAACGAAGGAGAAAACGTGTTTTGAACATGGCTGTCCACAGAAAACTGCATATACTCTGCTGCTGACTTTGACGCTTAATAACTTTTGCCTGGGGATAAAACTCGACAATCCCTCCGGTGGATGTTTAGATCTATGTATGTAGAACACACATCTAAAATTTCGTGACGATCCAACGGTTCAAACAAAAGTTATGACCTTCTGAATACTGCTGCGCACACAAAAACGTCCAGAAAAACTCCATACGAATTTTTCTTCTTCACCATACACGAACACCTCGTCGGACCTAGATATCAAGAGCCTTAGGCTCTGATACCAATTGTGGTGTCCTATTGATCGTTAGACTCAATGGTTATGAACCATTATATCTAGGTTGATCATCGTTCATATGATAACATAGCGAAAAAGAACAATGATCATGACAAGGTGTTTAGGCACAAAGAACAAGAATTAAAACAAATGGGTTGCTTATTATATTAATAACAAACAACCACTAGACGTGTATACATTTAATCCCACGTCTAGTGCGACACACACTTTAGGTTTACATTGTGAATGAATGATATGAATAAAACCTAAGACTCTTGTTCCTTTTATAGTGGAAGGAACAGAATCTACAAGAGATAATATCAAATAAACATCTAAATCTTCTATTTAGATAAACTATATATTGTGTATATCATAAATAATATACTCAATATATTACCTAAATAGAATTCTCCATCAGCGTGTAAACATCTGTCAGTGTCTCAACACTTTCCGTCAGCGTCTCAACTAGCCGTGTCAGCGGCTTTGACAAACGTCTTGATGTTTTCTTCGTTTTGAGTTTCTGCCACATCAACTCATATAATTTTAGACCCAACATGGGTAACAAGCGATTCAAGAAGCGTAGTGATTTTGTCAAGTCGCTTGTCGCTGTCACTAGTGCTAGCACTAGCAACATTGGTCCGAACACTCTTGGTTTGCACACGAGACTTATTCTCAATGATATCCCAAGCAGCATTGGAAGTCTTAGCCAAAAGATTACCCCCCGAGGCACTGTTTAGTGAATCTTGGTCACTCATGCTTAAACCATTGTAAAAAGTATTAATTTGATGCACTTTGGTAAAACCATGTTGTGGGCATTTTCTTAAAAGATCTTTAAAACGATCCCAAGATTCACTGAACGACTCATCGTACTTTTGTTCAAAATTTATGATTTCATTCCGCAAAGCGGTAGTACGAGAGGGTGGGAAAAAGTAATTGATAAAGTTGGTTTCCAAATCCGTCCACGAAAGAATACTCTGTGGCGGTTCCTTAGCAAGCCAATGCCGGGCTTGTCCCTCTAAAGAAAAAGGAAAAAGTTGTAACCTGATTACCTCTTGTGGAACACCATTGAATTTGACCGTATTGGTGAGTTGCAAGAATCTCTTAATGTGGTCATGTGGATCATCAATGGTACGCCCCAAGAATGGTTGAGCAGAGACCATCTGAATAAAGCCTGATTTGAGCTCAAAATTGTTGGCTGCAATCGCTGGTATAACAATTGGATCAGTGTTGCCATCTACATGAGCTTGCATCAGTTCAATCATCGGGCGATTATCCGGTAGAGGCTCATTGTTGTTGTTATTATTCATGTTGTTGAAAGGTGGGTTGTTGTTGTTATTATTGTTGTTTGGAGGTGGTATGTTGTTGTTGTTTTGTACACCGGCCATGTCTAAGTGATCGAGAGGCTCGGGCTCTTGATAAGACGTAGATCGAGTGCGCATACACCTGCAAAAGAACTAACAAGAAAAACAAAGCAAAAATATTTTTGGTTTTTTATGTTTTTTAATTTTTAGGATTTTTGAAAATTTTATATATATTTTTTTTTTGTGTTTTTGAAAATTTTATGAAAAAGTACGTTCACGGGGAACGGATCCCAAAATCCAAGTTCTCACAAAAAACTTTTGATCTTAACGAGAAGAGCCGGCAGCGGCGCCATTTGATATTAGGGTTTTGCTAGGTTCAATTATGTCTCTCGATATCCTCTCGAATTGATCTTGGTTCTAAGTGGAGTGATTGTTCTTGGTTACTAAAAAGGGGTTTAGTTTTCTAATCTACTAAAAAGTTTAAATGCATTAAAATGAAAACTTAAATCAAAAACAATTAATTTAATGACAATTAATAAAACTAGAATTAAAATTAAAATAAAATGAAGAAACGGTAAGAAACAGTAATACAGTATCACTTAAAAATATTCAAAGAAAATTAATACGGAAATTGACCTTGATTCGGAACTACTGATCCGGAAGTTTATCCGGAAGTTTACCCGGAACTTTACTCGGAAGATTGATCCGGAACTTGCTTCGGAAGTTCACCCGGAACTTTGAGTCGGAACTTGATTCGGAAGATTCACTCGGAACTTGGTTCGGAAGTTTGGTTCATCCGGAACTTCTCAACTTAAATTGATTCGGAACTTTAAAAACAAACATTCATTCGGAACTTTCGAAATGACATTCATCCGGAACTTTTGTTCATTCGGAAGATTAGGCTCATCCGGAACTTTTGTTCATTCGGAATTTAGGTTCATTCGGAAGTTTTATTTCATCTGGAACATTTAGACTCATTCGGAACTTTTTAAAAGAAAACTCATTCGGAACTTTTGAAAATGACATTCATCCGGAACTTTTGTTCATGCGGAAGTTTAGGCTCATCCGGAACTTTTGTTCATTCGGAAGTTTAGGTTCATTCGGAACCTGGGGAACGATCAAGAACATTAACTTTCAGAAAAAACAGGGAAGAACGATTTAATCCAAAATCAAGCTAAATAAGCAAAAAGGTTTTACCAAATTAACCACAAATCATCTACCAACTACAAGGATCAAATCCCAATCACAAAAACACAAATTCAACACCTTTTTAAAATCAAAACTCAACCAAATAAGAACTTAAGAACTCGATATAAAAGATGATGATGAACAAGATGAAATGGAAAGATTAAACAAGAACTTGTATTGATGATTAATGTTGAACAAAATAAAACAAAGATTAAAATTACAAGATTTGAAAAACAAAGATCAAAATCACCAAACACCCTAGTGGTGTTGGTGATACCTACGAACAAGAAGAGAGAAAAAGAAGGAGATGAAAAACTAAAAAACTAAAACTGAATGAAAAGTGTGAGGGGATTCCTTTTATAGGTGTCCCCTTTGGTTGGTGAGTGGGCTTTCTCCCGTTCTTCTTGTCTTTTCAGAAAAGTTGACGTTTTCGATTCTGATTCGGGATTTGTCGTCGATTAAATTCAACTCGTCTTTTAATTTCTTCGTTTAATAGACTTGAGTGTCTTCGACTTATGTAAATCTTCCATCTTTGGTCCTTTTCTTCAATAAATCTTCGAAAAGGCCCAGTGACTTCAAATCTTTTGCATCTCTTGGACAATAGACTTCATCTTGAGTCTTTTTCTTCGATAAATCCTGTGCAATCCCATGTTTTCTCCAATATTCATCTGGTTGGCTCTGAAAACACAATAAACACAAAAACCACACATAATTCCAAACAAATGATATTAAATACGCGTTTTGGTCTTGTTTTGGCCAGAATTAAGTGGTAAAAGGATGGGTGTTTACACACCTATCAATCTTGGCTTATTTCAGGCTTATTTCTTATGCTTTTTCAAATTTTCTTTTTACAGATCTCTTTGGTAACTCAAAAGAAGCTTGTGTGTCAAATTTTAGCTTATGGCATCAGCTTATAGCTTAAGGGGCCGAAAAGCCCATTAAGAATAACTTTCTTTGAAATAAGTTAGCTTAAACACATTTTCAGCTTTTGGGCCTTCATAGTTATGTTCTTAAAATCAAATTTTAAGCCAGATAGGAAGTTTTGGGCTTATTTGGACAATATTTTTCTTATTGGGCCTTAAAAAGTCCATTAAGGGGTCTGTTTGGACTTTTGGCCCATTTCAAAGCCCAATAGGGGTATTTTTGTAATTTCAAGTGCATTTCTGTTTTACTTAGGTTAAAATAAACTAGTTTGCAACTTTTAGAATTTTTTATAAATTTTGGATTTTTAATATTATTTTATTATTATTTTATTATTAAAAATTAAAATTAAGATTTTTACAAGTTTTTTGTTTTTCCTAGTTTAAATACATTAAGTTAGGAATTTTAAAATTTTTAGATTAATTTTATTGTCATTAGATTAATTTTTAGAATTATTTTAAGTTTTAATAGTTTTTAATTGTTTTTAAAAGTTTTAATTAATTTTAAAATTTTCAAAATAGTTTTAAATTTATTTAAGTCATTTTAGAGGTTTACTAGTTAAAAAAATCTCATTTTGGGCTTTTTATTAATTAATTTGATTTTTTGGCTTTAATTAGCATTAAAAAATTAATATTTAATTGAATAAAAGGTTTGAGTGATTTCTAATTTTTGGTAAACTCTAATTACATTTTATAGGATTTATTGCAATTTTCTAGGAATTTTTAGGGTAATTTTTAAATTTTGTTACTTTTCACGGTTTTACGTGCACGACTTATCGTCTTATTTTAATTCATAATCATAACTGTCATCCCTTTCTAATCTCCTTTCTATCTTTCTTCTATCATCAATTATAATCACATCATTAATCAATTCTTACACAACACACTTGCCTCCTTAGGAAACGAACTTGAACTTAATTGGTCATTAGTGCTTGGTTTTCCTAAACCGACACTTAATACTTGCCCTATTTACTCTCTTTTCCTAAAGGGTAGTAAAATCACTACATCATTTTGGCGCCACTGCCGGGGAGGCGTGTTGTGTTTTGATTTGAACCATTGTTGTTTTTATACTAACCATAATATCTATTTGTATTAGTAGCACTCTACTAATACGTATTATCGGTTTTTGTTTTTTGTGTGAATATTACTATATTGTATACGTAGAACAATAAATTCAAAAGTACTACAAACGTGTGAAAACACAACCTTGATTGGGAGGTCATTACTCAATCATTGTATTCGAATCTCAAACAAGAAAGAAAAGGCAAAATAGATAAATACTTTCGTGAAGCTTAATTTTGACAAACATAAACTATAAGGTGGGTGTAAGGCGGGTATTATAAAATATACCCTAAGGAAAAAGGCTCTTAAGTGCTTCGCACCTCCTCGTTTCCCCGCTTGCTTGTGAGTGTTTAGATAAAAAGGGCTAATCGAGGGTTTGCCAACCAAAGTATTATCTAAGTATCATATATATTTTCTTGGTTTCATTTGATTAAACCCTCTTGAACGTTTTGGTGTTCCACCAACGTTCTAAAGTCATCGAAGGCGTTCACTTCACGTGAGGCTTCTTTAATCAAGAGATTTGATTAAGGAGGAGATTTGTAGATTTTTGTCTACTTAATACATTCACCAAAATCCAAAAAAGGTAAAAACAATCAAAAATCCAAAAAGATTGAAAAAGTCAAAAACACCAAAAAGAATCTTCTTTGCTCTTCCCCACGTTGTACGTGACGTTTATGCTTACTCGTAATCAAGCAAGACGTGCACGTAAACGAAAAAACCGATAGGAGTCTACACCTACTCCTAATCTTTCTAGTGAGGAGTCTCCTATTGACGAACCTATCGTAGAAGAAGAACCAACCATGGAAAATCGTACTATGATGGAGTTACTTCAAGCACCCACCGAGGGTTATGGAGAGGCTATTGTGATTCCCGCTATCCTTGCGGAGAATTTTGAAGTGAAAACGGGTTTATTGTCGATGATTCAAAACAACAAATTCCGTAGTGATGAAAAGGACAACCCGCACAACCATATCCGCCAATTCAATCGTCTTACCGCCACTTGCAAATTTAAGGATGTTGCTAATGATTCGATTAAGATGATGCTTTTTCTGTATTCCTTAGCGGGGCCCGCTAAAATTTGTTTAGAGAAAGAGCCACCCAATTCTATATTGACGTGGAAGGATCTCGTTTCTAATTTTGTGCGCATTTGAAAAACGAGATTTCAAAATTTTCACAAGAATTTAATGAGAGTTTTTCAACGGCTTGGAATAGGTTTAAGGAAATGTTACATGAGTGTCCTCATCACAGTTTTTCCGACTTGCATCAAATTGACACGTTTTACAATGGTTTAAATGATCATGAAATGGATTATCTAAATGCCGCCGCGGGTGGTAAATTTTTGTGTAAAACAGTTGAGGAAGCGTTGTTGATAATTGAGAATAGATCTAAGGTGTATAGTCCTCGTAGCACATCGAGTGTTCGTAAGGCTTCGTCTTCGGCTTCACCTTCATTGTCCAATACCATCGATGCTTGCCAAATTAAGGCGAACTTGTAAAATAAAATCTTTGATAAACTAAAGGACTTTTAATTAAATTCAAAGTTGGTGAACAAAATGATCCCGCTACGGCTAAAGTGGTTGAGGTTTCATGTATGTATTGTGGTGGAGGTCATGAATTCGCCGAGTGCATTACCAACGGTGGTAACACTTCGAGTGCCTACGCGGCCACGGGAACTTACAACCAAAACGGTCAAGTTACCCGCTCTAATCAATTGACTCCACCGGGTTTTGCTCCCAATCAAAATGTTAACAACAACTATCGAAACAATCAAGTTGGATTTAAAAACAATTACAAAGGAAACACTTATGGGAATCAAGGGGCTAATAACAATCAAGTTTCAAAGAAAAATCAAAACAATGATTTTCAAAACAACAACAAAGGTTTGCAAACTTTGAAAGATCTTCCAAATGAATTTGTTGAATACGCAAATGGAAACGATGCTAGGTTTGATAATATTCAAAGAGAGATCATTAGCCTAAGATCCGAGTTTAAGAATGACTTGAAAAAGGAGTTGAAAAACGAGTTAGCAAATGAAATTAAGATCCATACAAACAAAATGGAGGGAAATGTAACTAGGTTACAACAAAACCAACAGAAAGTGGAACAAGGGCAACATGAGATAAAACAAGAGATGATTAAGGCCGAGAAGAGGCAATCTATGTTTGAGGATAAAATTTCATCCATGTTTGAGGCTATAATGTGCAAACCGTCTTCGAGTAGTCTTCCTAGCAATACCATATCGAACCCTAAGGGAGAGATGAAAGTGATTACCACACGTAGTGGTAAGAAACTTAAGGAACCAACTCCTCAACCAATTGCTCCTACGGAGGAGGCAATTGAGGAAGAACCCGAGGTGGTGATCGAAAAGGAGCATGCCCCAATCCCACGAAGTACCGCTCATGCCACACCTACGGTTGACCCATTACCACATTTGGAACCCGAGATTCCAAAGGCTATGCCTATGCCTCAACCCACACCACCTTTTCCCTATCCCTCAAGAATTAGAAAGGAGAAACGTCTAGAGCGCGATAATTACTAATTTGAGTTTTTTATGAAAATGTTTCGTGACGTTCATTTTAATGTAATTTTGCCGATGCTTTGGTCATGATGCCTCGATTTGCCGCTAACTTTAAGAGTATGTTGAACAACAAGGAGAAATTGCAACAATTGTCTAGTTGATCATCGGTTTATCTTAACCGCATACCTCAAAAAGTCGGTGATCCCGGTAAATTCTTGATTCCATGTGAAATTCAAGATATGGAAGAATGCTATGCCTTGGCCGATCTTGGTGCTAGTATTAACTTGATGCCACTTGCAATCTTCAAGTCGCTCAATCTTCCTAATCTTACTCCTTCACTAATGTCTATCGAATTGGCCGATCATTCCACGATTCCCGCATGTGGATTGGCCGAAGACGTTTTTGTGAAAGTGGGAAAGTACTATTATCTGGTAGACTTTATCGTTGTCGATATTCCCACGGATCCTCAAGTTCCTCTTATTTTAGGTCGTTCGTTTTTAGATACGTCTATGGCTTTAATTGATGTGCATGCTAGAAAGATCACCTTACGTTTCAACGACGAGGAACTTGTTATAAACGCAACTCAAAATTCTCAAATTTCTCATGTTTATTCCGTTGCAACCGAAAACCTCGTTGATATGATTGACGTTGTTTGCGAGGAATTTTCACAAGAAGTTCTAGGTTTTGGTGATGATGAAAATAGTGGCAATCCAACTATGCTTGATCCCATTCTTGATAACTGGACACCAACCTTCACTCCGTTTGAAGGTGGTGGTTATACGCTGGAAGAATTCGATGTTCCTCGTACTTGTGACGAAGACCTCGACAATGATGAGGACTTCTCGATTATCAAGGATTTTCTTAACGATTTCCCATTTCCTCCAACCGAGGAGGTTATGAGTATCGAGCCCAAATCTTCACCTGAGAAACCACCAATCCTCGAGTTGAAAGATTTACCTCCTCACCTTGAATATGTACTTTTGGAGGAGGACGAAAAGTTGCCGGTTATTATTGAGAAAGATCTTTCGAATGATGAAAAAACCGTACTTGTCGATGTTCTAAAGGATCACAAAGGGGAAATTGCGTGGAAGTTATCCGACATTAAGGGGATCAATCCCAAATTTTGTAACCACAAAATCTTAATGGAGGAGGATTACAAACCCGCAATCCAATGTCAAAGGTGGGTAAACCCTAAAATTCACGATGTCATCCAAAAGGAAGTCCTAAAACTCCTTGACGCGGGAATGATTTACCCTATTTCCGATAGACCTTGGGTGAGTCCTATTCATTGTGTCCCAAAGAAGGGTGGAATGACCGTTGTACCAAACGATGCCAACGAGTTAATTCCAACTCGACTCGTGACCGGTTGGAGGGTGTGCATCGACTATTGTAAGTTGAATGACGCCACTCGTAAAGACCATTTTCCCTTGCCTTTCATGACCAAATGTTGGAGCGTCTTGCGGGAAACGATTTCTACTGCTTCTTAGATGGTTTTTCCAGTTACTTCCAAATCCCCATCGATCCTTGTGATCAAGAAAAAACTACGTTTACGTGTCCATATGGAACGTTTGCCTATCGTAGAATGCCATTCGGACTTCGCAATGCACCGGGAACCTTTCAAAGGTGCATGATGGCTATTTTTCATGATATGATCGAGAAGACGATGGAAGTCTTTATGGATGATTTTTCCGTGTTTGGTTGTTCGTTCACTTCGTGTTTGTCAAATCTTGAGAGAATGTTGAAACGTTGTGAGGAAACCAACCTTGTGCTTAATTGAGAAAAATGTCATTTTATGGTAAAAAGTGGAATCGTCTTAGGGCACAAGGTTTTGAAAGCGGGGATAGAGGTAGACAAAGCTAAGGTAGACGTCATCGCTAAATTACCTCATCCCAAAACCGTTAAGGGAGTTAGGAGTTTCCTAGGCCACGCGGGCTTTTATCGTCGATTCATCAAGGATTTTTCAAAGATTTCTCGACTTATTACACATCTCCTCGAAAGATGCACCTTTCGTCTTTAACGAAGATTGTGTACGAGCCTTTGAAATCCTTAAGAGGAAACTTACCGAAGCTCCCATTCTTGTTGCTCCCAATTGGAACCTCCCCTTTGAACTCATGTGTGATGCTAGTGACTACGCTATTGGGGCCGTTTTGGGGCAACGTCATGAAAAACACTTCTTGCCTATTCACTATGCTAGCAAGACGATGACCGAGGCTCAACTAAAATACACTACAACGGAGAAGGAATTCCTTGTCGTGGTGTATGAATTTGAGAAATTCCGACCTTACCTCGTCTTGACTCGATGCATAGTGAATACGGATCACTTGGCTATCAAGTATCTCATGGCTAAACAAGATGCAAAGCCGAGATAGCTTCGTTGGATTCTCCTCCTACAAGAATTTGATGTCGAAATCCTTGACAAAAAATGAGCGGAAAATCTAGCGGCCGATCATATTTCTCATTTGGAAGATCCTCACCAAAGTGTTGACGAGCCAAAGGAAATCACTGAAACATTTCCGCTCGAAACACTCGGTGTAGTGAATTCTAAGCTTGATTCATCTACCCCATGGTTTTCGAACATCGCAAATTACCATGCGGGGAAATTCATCATTAAGGGTATGACGACTCAAGAAAAACAAAAAATCTTTCGTGACGTCAAGTTCTACTTTTGGAACGACCCTTACTTGTTTCGAACTTGTGCGGATCAAATTATTCGACGTTGTGTCTTTGGCACCGAAGCTTCTAACATCCTTATAGCATTGTCACGAGGGACCCACGGGTGGTCACCACGGTGCTAATCTCACGGCTAAGAAGGTTTTTGATGCTGGTTTCTTTTGGCCTACTATTTACCGAGATGCACATGCACTTGTGAAGTCGTGTGACTCATGCCAACGACAAGGAAAATCCTCACAAAACGATGAAATGCCACAAAATATCATCCAAGTGTGTGAGATCTTTGACGTTTGGGTCATTGACTTTATGGGGCCGTTCCCATCATCTCGTGGTAATAAGTACATCCTTGTCGCCATTGACTACCTATCTAAGTGGGTGGAAGCTAAGGCTTTGCCCATCAACGATGCTCGTGTGGTAGTCAAGTTTTTGAAAAGCTTGTTTTCTCGGTTTGGAACCCCTCGTGCGATCATAAGCAATCGTGGAACCTATTTTTGTAACGAACAATTTGAAACGGTCCTAAGGAAATATGAGGTTACACATCGGCTTTCTACGGCTTATCACCCACAAACGAGTGGGCAAGTCGAGATTTCAAACCGAGCGTTGAAGAGGATCTTGGAGAGATCGATTGGGGAAAACCGGCAATCGTGGTCGGATAAGTTGGACGATGATTTATGGGCCTTTAGGACCGCTCATAAGACGCCCATCGGGTGCACTCATTATAAGCTTGTGTATGGGAAGAACTGTCACTTGCCAATTGAACTCGAACACAATGCTTATTAGGCCCTTAAGCATTGTAATGATGATATGGAGACCGCGAGAAAACACCAGAAAATGCAATTGAATGAATTGGATGAAATAAGAGATACTGCTTATGAAAATTCATTGATTTACAAGGAAAAAACTAAAAAGCTTCATGACTCAAAAATTAAAAACCGGGTTTTTAACATTAGAGATCAAGTGTTGCTTTTTAACTCTCGTTTGAAAATATTTTCCGGCAAGTTGAAATCCCGTTGGTCCGGTCCATTCACCGTGACTCAAGTTTTTCCTTATGGGACCATCGAGCTAGCTCAAAATGATGGCCTTAATTTCAAGGTGAATGGACATAGGTTGAAGCACTACTTTGGCGGGGAAGTTCCATCCTTGAACTACCTCGACCAAATCACCTTCCCTAATGATAATTAGTATTAAGGGGATCGAGTCGAGCTCATGACTCGGTAATCAAAAGTCAGGTGCCTCGTGGGGGAGTCCCATGCTTATCCTATGTACATATTATCGCTTTCTAATGTAGTAACGTGAGGGGATTTGTGCCCTTCCAACCTTTATTATGTGGTTGTTTGTGTATTGTGGTTTTAAGATGATCATGATCTTCTCGATTGGAGCCTCTCGTGTTCGTTTTATGGGAGCACTCGATCGTTTGCTTTGGAAGTATTTCTCAATATCCATGATATATCCTTTTATGTTCTAACCTTAGGTTTATAGCACACTTCATAAACGGCTTTAAATTTAACGGTTACACCCTTTCCATGCTAGATTAAGCATTTGACTACGTCTCTAGTATGGGGGTTTCCAACCCTTAGACTCGAAACATTGAGGATAATGTTTAACTTTAGTATGAGGGGTGAATAGATACTTGCCTTACCAAACATTCACGGTTTCCAAAGTTTATCTTTTTGTTTAACGTTTTGCTGCAAAATATGGCTAAAAATGGCAAAATTTTAAATTTTTTCTCATTTTTATAAGTATTTAAGACACGAATGTAGATTTTCCGATGGCGAGAATAAGAGTAATTTTTGACTCGACCGTGCGTGTTGAGCACTTAGCTTCGGTTTCTTAACTTTATATTAGGCTAAGTCTGTTAAATGAGGACGAGAAATGATAGAGTTAATTATAAGTTACCATGCTAAACGTAGAGTACTCGTATTCTTTCAAAAACTCATGTGTTCTCGTTGTTTGCTTATTCTCCCTTCGCTTGTAAATATTTTTTGCTTAATAAATATTGACTTAGCGGTTTAGTCTTGATTGTTGGTTTCTAGTCTTTTCTAGTAGCTTCCATGTAATTAAATTGGGAAGACATTAAGGTATCGCCAGCGTCACGGTTTTGAAGTATTGGCAACCCGAATAATCGAAATCTTCACCTAATAATAAGATTTCAAATGCTCACTAAATCAAGCAAACAATTTGAAGCTCACAAGGCCGAAAAATCTATGCGAAATTGAAAGTGAATTATGCCTTAATCTTTGAAGCTTTAAAGATCCAAAATTCGCCTTAGCGTGAGGATATACGTCTTTGGCCACAATAAACACCTCATGGCAAGGTTAAATAAAAGGCAAGGCAAGACCGAAGTCATAATAAAAGCTTCATGGCGAAGTTGAATAAAAGATGGAGGTAAACCTATGATAATAAGGCCCTTCTGTTAGGGGGCGTATAAAAGTCTTGGTAATAAGTCTCATGTTCAAAACCGTTATAAAATCGTGTTTATCGATCCTTCTTGTTGACTTAATTTTTTGACATCGTTGTCTATTATTAGGGGCTATTAATTTGATGGTCTTGGTTACACCGTTAGGACTCTATTTTTAGACCTTAATCTCTATCGTCGCATAAGTCAAAAATGTATCCTCGTGAAACATTCAAGACAAAATGAAATATAAGAGATACAACTTAGGAAAATGGGAGGATAAGTACGTGATTAGGGCATATTAGTAGTGTTAGCATTACTAACTTATAATGACAATGATCTCGTTTCACGCTTAGCATGGAATTGGGGTGAAAATCGAGGACGATAAAATTATTTCTAACGAAGCATTCACATGTTCTTGTTCTATGAACCTAAACGTCCCATTTTGCAATGAAAATCATACATTATGTCTAAAACACAAGTAGAAGTCATAGTAGTAGTGTAGCTAGTTTATCATACAGTAAAAGTAAATAAAAATGAATTTTGGAGGTGCTATGATACTTTATTCTAACATTGCGTGAGGGCACGACAATGGTTTAGTATGGGGGAGTGATGAGACTACTTTTATACATAGTCTCATCGTCCAAAACGGGCTTTAAATGCATTAAATATCATCAAAAATGCCAAATATATGCTTTTGTTTGTTACTTGTGTATTTTAGGTACGGATATTGAGAAAATGACAAAAGATCACAAGAAACAAGCAAAAACGAACACGGGAAACGAAGCCGCACAATGAACCAAGCCCTAGTGTTGATTTTCCAAGAATAACCCTTGAAGATTTGAAGATTGTACAAGAAGGGTCCTCTAATATTGAAGAGTTGACACTTTAAACCCTTGTTTATTCATAATTACAAGATTGGTCCTTAAAGTTTGTCAAATTTAGAAAAAGGGCCCTCCACTTTGAAGAATTGGAAAGAATGGTCCTCATAAATCAAGACTTGTCAATATTAGTCCTCCAAGAAGTCAATCATACAAGTCAAGACCATAATCTTTGAAGAAAATGCCAAAACAGCCCTTCAAGAATCATGAAATAGCAAGAAATACCCCTGAAAATACTTTGGAAAAGTATTTGGGGAAAAAGTGTGAAAAGTAAAACTTTCAATACAAAGGAAATCCGGTTTTATGTATTAAAGTTACAAATGAAAGGGAAATGAAAGATGAGGGGTTAAAAGTGGGAGACAACAATTCTTACCTAGACCACTAGAAGCACGCCACGTGCCCCACTCACCTATTACAGCCAATCACAGCCCATCTTCTTGCCACCTCAACATCCACTAATCCAGTTTACGATTTATTAATCCCTTGGCGCCTAAACAAGATTTTTAAACTTAATCTTTCCCTAAAGTGGATCAAACCCACAACTATTCACATGAAGAACAAATTTGGGTTTTTAGTCATCACTTCAAACTAGCCCTTAATCACTTCCAGATTTATGATTAAGGGTCCTAATAACATAACCCAACCTCTAAAACATGTGCCACGTCACCCCACAAGTCACATGTTGATTCCCCTGCTACAAAGTTGGACAAACTGCCAAAACATTACAGAGAATCTACCACCCACATTCAGCTTCAATCATAAGCTTCATTGTGAGCCATTGATCACTATTTCACCAACTTTTCAACAACAAAACACCAATGAAGTCAAATTCAGTCAAGAGATTTTCAAAAGTTCAAGGGTAAATCTGGGACTTCACCAACTAGGTTTTATACGTTTTTATGTTTTCTAGATAGTCATTGTAGCCTATAAAAGGCATAGGACCTCATACATTGAGGCTTGCTCTTTGTTTTTCCTTGTTCAAAATTCTGTAAATCCTTTTTCAAGTTTAATGAAAACGTGTTGGAATATTTGAAGAAATCCAAGTGCCAATCTTAATTTATGCTTATTATTTTTTCATGTTTGTGTTTGTGAAGTATTAAAACCTGTTTTCAAAGATTGTGCAAGAAATTACATATTTTCCAAAAATCTTGATATTTTTCTAAGTCTTTGGTACATTCTTCGAATTTTTGGGCTGCAAGTGATCTAAATACCCTGATAAGAAGATTGTCAAGGTATTAGGAGCTTATGGTTTGGGGATAATCAAGAAGTGGGTACAAAGGTTGCATTAATCAAGCCTTTTTCTACTTTCTGTTTTTCATATTTTTTTTTCTAACCTTGTTGATTCTTAGCAGCTTGTTTGTGGAAGCTTGTGCCTTGTTTTGCTAGGCACATCAGGTAAAAAATTCGTGAGTGTGGATATACATTCATGAGGTTTGAGCCCATGAACCCAAAAATCTGTCTAAATACTTTAAATTTGTGATTTTGAGTTCTGCTATTGTTCTTGTTGTTTTTATGGCTTAATCTTGCTTGATACTGCATAATATACTTGTTATTGTGTTTGATTGGGCTTGGGTAACACTAAATCACACTTATACTTTGTTAAATTTGGATTTGAAAAAGATAAGGGGTGTTTGGGTTAACCTGTTTAAGATCATAACTTGTTATTGAGTTATTGGAAGGTGGTGTTTGTTGTTTGTATCTGCTTAATACTTGGTTGTGTGCTCATATCTGCAAGTTTTCAACTTTAAAACATCAAATCCAAGATTGTGCTATAACTCACTTGATTTTGCTTATTTTCACCTAAGATTTTAAAAACACCTAGAGTGTATGCATGTTTAGGTCTAACAAGTGTTAAATCAAAGTTTTTGTAACTTGTTTAGAAGATTTGAGTGATTGAAATTGGATTTGTGGTCAAGTATATCAGCTAAGTACTATAACTGCTTGTTTAGTGTTTATCAGTAACATTCATAAACTTGAATCTGGATCTAGACTTTGAATCAATGCTTGAAACCTGTTTATATTTGTTCATTTGAATTAATTATAGCTTGTGTATGCATTTGGTGAAGTTTGGCTGGCTGAATGTTGCTAAAAGTGCTTAAATGGTAAAAAGTGCTTATTGTTCATATTTGGGCAAAGTCTAATGATCTTTTGAATTAACTACACTAATTGGCCTGGTAAATTTGTGATAACTTTGTTGTTTCTGACTCCTTGTGATCCACTGATTACAAGGGTGTCTTGTTTGTAACTTGAATCCACAAAAAAGTCACATAAGACAAAAAGTCAATTTGGTCAAGCAGTGGGAACTCCTTTCCCCTGCTACTAGCCACTGCTAGTGTTAAATATCAAACAACTTATTCATAAGCCATTTTGGCTTATCCAGACTTGCAACAACTTATTTTTGTGATAGATCTTCCTTATTTGACCCATTGATTTGATCTGGAGCTTATTAGGGTTTGACTTTGACTTTTTACTAGAAAACTCATCAAGTTGACTTTTACATAAGTGCTTAATTGCTTATTCTGGCTTATTGCTTGTGCTTATTGGAAAATTTTTTGATTATTTTGCTTAATTAAGTCATTTAAAACCTTTTGAAACTTGAATCAGCACATGTGGTGGTCTAGAACTCAAAAACGATTATTTTGTCGTTTTGTGAAGAGAGTCTTGGCTTATTTCAGGCTTATTTCTTGTGCTTTTTCAAATTTTCTTTTTACAGAACTCTTTGGTAACTCAAAAGAAGCTTATGTGTCAAATTTTAGCTTATGGCATCAACTTATAGCTTAATGGGCCAAAAAGCCCATTAAGAATAAGTTGCTTTGAAATAAGCTAGCTTAAACATATTTTCAGCTTTTGGGCCTTTCGAGTTTTGTTCTTAAAATCAAATTTTAAGTCAGATATGATGTTTTGGGCTTATTAGGACAACATTTTTCTTATTGGGCCTTAAAAAGTCCATTAAGGGGTCTGTTTGGACTTTTGGCCCATTTCAAGGCCCAATAGGGGTATTTTGTAATTTCAAGTACATTTCTGTTTTATTTAGGTTAAAATAAACTAGTTTTCAACTTTGTAGAACTTTTTATAAATTTTGGATTTTTAATATTATTTCATTATTATTTTATTATTAAAAATTAAAATTAAGATTTTTACAAGTTTTTCATTTTTCCTAGTTCAAATACATTAAGTTAGGAATTTTTAAATTTTTAGATTAATTTTATTGTCATTAGATTAATTTTAAGTTTTAATAGTTTTTAATTGTTTTTAAATAGTTTTAATTAATTTTAAAATTTTCAAAAATTGTTTTAAATTTAGTTAAGTCATTTAGAGGTTTACAACTTAAAAAATATCATTTTAGGCTTTTTATTAATTAATTTGATTTTTTTGGCTTTAATTAGCATTAAAAAATTAATATTTAATTAAATAAAAGGTTTGAGTGATTTTTGATTTTTTGTAAACTCTGATTACATTTTCTAGGATTTATTGCAATTTTCTAGGAATTTTTAGGGTAATTGTTAAATTTGGTCACTTTTTACGGTTTTACGTGCACGACTTATCGTCTTAGTTTAATTCATAATCGTAACCGTCATCCCTTTCTAATCTCCTTTCTATCTTTCTTCTCTCATCAATTATAATCACATCATTAATCAATTCTTACACAACACACTTGCCTCCTTGGGAAACGAACTTGAACTTAATTGGTCATTTGTGCTTGGTTTTCCTAAATCGACACTTAATACTTGCCCTATTTACTCTCTTTTCCTAAAGGGTAGTAAAATCACTACATCACTTACAAAGTGGAAAAATTTACTAATGATTAGGGTAATGATCCCTAAGAGTTTCGTGATGATAACTTTGCTTATTGGACTCAAAAACTGACTTTTCTAGCACCACCTTGTTCAAATCCGGGAATAGGAGTTTGGACAAGGATGAGAGAGTTTATTTGATGTAGTAATGAGAAGATGATTGAAAAGTATTAAGACATATTGATAGATATGTTAAAGATATGTTGTTACATGACCACAAGGGTCTTATTTATAAGCTAGTTAAGGCCCTAGACTTCAATGGTTGGCTTGGAGAGAAAGAAAGTCTAGAATGTTCTTGCATGGAGTTCCTTGAGCTTGCATGGAGTTCCTTGAGCTTGCATGAATGTGGACACATTTCTGCCTAGACAAATGTTGGTGGCAACTTCACTCACGATGGAGGCAACATGAGCTATGATGGAGGCAAATCAACTCCCATGTGATGGTGGCAACTTTACTCTTGCCAGTGGCAAGTTGGATGTGTGTTGATGGTGGCAACTTTCATGCTGAATATCTTTATTTGCTCCTTGGAAATACTTGTTCTTGCACCCGGAATTAATCTTCAAAGGCTTGTAACTTGTACACGGGTCTTGAACTTGACTAGGATTCTTCGTACTCGTACAATTCTTTACTTTTATGTTGTTTTATACTCCATTCCTGCAATTGGCTACACAAAGACTTGCAAACACAATTGAGCATAAATATGCACAAAAGTATCATATAATTAACCAATATACATGTACAAAAGTACGGATAACGCTCCTAAAAACATGTTGGATTTAGGCGTTATCACACACAAATGAGGAAGGCCTCCTAAACTTGTTAGTCATAGTATAAAAGGCCTCTCCACCTCATTTGTGTGTGTCTGTTTTCCATTTGTATCATCTTAGAGAGAGAATGGGTGTTTGTTTCTCTCACTAGGAAAAACACCATCTTTGTTTTTCTTCTTCTTTCCTTAATCTAATATTTCCTTTTTTGTTTAATCTTCATCTATTTTATAATCTTTGTTAGTTCTTCATCACCACCATACTCGTACTATCACCAAGTTCTTCATGTATTCATTTCGACACATAAAGTTCAAGACTTTACGTGTTTGGTTCGTGTGTAAACATCCTAAAAGTGGTATCATTCGCCAAGGGGTTCGTGGTTAGCGTTTTGGTGGTTTTTGTTGGCTTAAAATCCTTCAAAGTTGCGAAAAAGAGTGCAAAAAATCATCCTTTCCCGATTTCCTTCTTTTTTGGAAAAACTGCCTTAATTCCGCAATATTTTGAATATTGCGGAATTGTATATTCCAAGATATTACGAATTTGAATGTTTTGTGGCATTGCGGAATTGTGTCTTTTGGTGGATTGCGGATTTGAACCTCTTTCTGACATTGCGGAATTATTGTCCTGATATTGCGAAATCTTTGGTTTTCTCACATTACGGAATTATTGTCCTGATATTGCGAAATCTTTTGTTTTCTGACATTGCGGAATTATTGTCCTGGTATTGCGAAATCTTTGGTTTTCTGACATTGCGGAATTATTGTCCTGATATTGCAAAATCTTTGGTTTTCTGATATTGCGGAATTGTGTTGTTAGTCATTGCGAAGTCATACCAATCTAATATTGCGGAATCTTACCATTCTAGCATTGCGGAATTATATGATTCAAGGAATTGCGAAATTATAGCTTTCGAGGGATTGCGAAATCGAATCACTGTATTGCGGAATTATTTGCTTTGAGGTATTTCGAAATTGTTATAATTTCGGAGGAATTGCGGAATTATATGCTTTAAGCTTTCTACGAATTGAGATCCTGATTTACACACGACTTTTACGATGACATCTCAACAAGATATTTATGCTGCGGGTACTGAGAATCGTCCACCCATGCTTACCAAGGAGAACTACACTACATGGGCTAGTCATCTCCTTCGTTATGCAAAATGTAAACCTCTGGGAAAGTTGATTGTCAACTCGATTCAAAAGGGTCCGTATGTTAGAAGAACAATTATTGTACCTGTGGATCCTACGAATGCTAACCCAGTGGCTGACTCTAGTCATGAACAAACGGATGAAGAATTAACTGAAGCTGAATCCAAACAACTCGACGCTGATGATCAAGCAATTCAAGTCATTCTTATGGGACTTCCTGAAGATATTTATGCGGTTGTCGATAGTTTTGAAACCGCACACGAGATGTGGCTTAGGATTCATAAAATGATGAAGGGTAGTGAAATTGGTTTACAAGAAGAGGAAACTAAGTTTCTTCGTGAATGGGAGAAATTTACGTCTACTGAATGGGAACAAATTGAACCTTACTATCATCGGTTTTCAACCCTTGATGAGACTGCTTTTATACATAGTCTCATCGTCCAAATCGGGCTTAAAATGCTTAAAATATCATCAAAATACCCAAAAATATGCTTGTGTTTGTTCATTGTGTATTTTAGGTACGGATATCGTGAAATCAACAAATGGTCACAAGATTCAAGCAAAAACGAACACGGGAAATGAAGTCGCATAAAGAACCGGACCCGAGCAATGATTTTCCAAAGAAGTCCTTGAAGTTTGAAGATTTGTCAAGATTGGTCCCTCAAGTTTGAAGACTTGACATTTTATACCCTTGAAAAATCCTAAAATTGCATTAAGGTCCCTAAAATGTTAATAATTTACAATTCATGCCCTTAGAGAATGTAATATGTACACTATTGATCCTTGATTAAAGTTTGTGAATAACATGTGCCATTTTTGACAAATGACCCAAACTTATAACAAAGGAAATACATAAAAAAAACTGCCAAGACTTTGTTTGAAGACAAATTGGAAAGTGAGGGGCCGTTTCTACCAGACATTCAAACCCACACCACCTATCACCTTCTGCCACCTTAGCCCATACCACCACCTCATCATCCCACGTCATCACAGCCCACTATCAGTGTTTTAATAATAAACATTTTTTCAAAATCGTTTTTTATTATTAATACACGAGGGAAACATATTTACCACCCCTAAACCACATCTAATCTCCCTGTTCTTCCCCATAAACCCTAACACTCACCACCAGGTTTAACTAACAACAAATTAGAGGGTTTTTTAAAATTGAGTTTGGGAAAAAGTAATTAAAGGCAAGTATAATACATCCCCCATGTACAATCAGATGCCACATCATCACATGTGACCAAACCAGCTAGCAAAGTCACGAGTTTACCATGTTTGACAGAGATTGAAGACCAATTAATGGCTATGATCTTCTTACTTGCTCACCACAGCTTTTCAACGATCAAGATCAACATAGTACACTACATCCATCACATGGCAGCCAAGAAGAAGCCAAGACCAAATTTCAAGACCAAACTCTTCAAGCATATTCGGATAAGGGCACTTTTGGAACTTCATTCATGTTAGGTTTAGAGATTGTAGTGCTCATACCTTGTATACATAGACTAGGCAGATTGTCTTTCTTTTTTTGTTCCAAATTTTATATTTTTCAAAATTCTTGTAATGTTAGTGAATTCTGGATTAATATAAAGTTTGAGTTCCATTACTTTCCTGTTTTTAATTTTCATTGTCTTTTCATTATTTCAAATGTACTTTCAGTTATTCAAAAATAATTTTAGAACTTAAAAATTTTCTTTGAAGATCCCAAATAATTGCACACATTTTAGATTTTGACTGACAATCAAGTTTTAAAATTGGTATGAGTTTGGTTATGTTTTTTTTGTCCATTCAAATTAATTGCAAAAGTTTTTACTTAAAGTGTTCTTTCAAAATTCCAAGTTTCTTGTTTTTTTATTTACTTACTGTAGCATAAGCTCACAATAAGCTCTCTTGACAAAAGAGATTATTGCTTGGCTTATGGTACTTTCACTATTCTTGTTTTGGGATGTTTCAGGTTTGAAGAAATTCCAAGAGTAGTAGATGGTAGATGTACTATGTTGGGTTTTGGAGATTTAAGCTGAATGATAAGTTGATGTTTGTGAAGAATAAACTTAAAGAATATTGGATAGTACTTGAAGAAAGATTAGGCTGAGAATACCTCTTAGACTCAATTCAAGTAATACCCCTTTCTTTTTTTCTTTATTCTCTATCAAATATATAGCTCATGTGCATTCCGCTTA
The DNA here is from genome assembly GCA_025667525.1 of Glebionis coronaria. Lineage (NCBI taxonomy): Eukaryota > Viridiplantae > Streptophyta > Magnoliopsida > Asterales > Asteraceae > Glebionis > Glebionis coronaria. The sequence goes on along the minus strand of CM046879.1, from coordinate 202,179,711 downwards.
TTTGCCCTTGAATCATTGCTGCTTAGTAGCTACTTGTATTTGCTTATTTTCACTGCTCACTCATTTACTTTTATGCTCATGTTCTTTGTTTGCTAAGTTCTTGGTTTCAAAGTCAAGTTTGCTTGTTAATTTTTGTTGTCCTGGCAAGAAAATAGTGTTTGGGATTACTGATTGCCAGGGGTGGGTGTATACACCAATTGGTTTAACAACCTTAGGCTTTTGCTGTTAGTAAGTTTAGAGTAAGTGTGAGTATTGGTTTGAATTGAATAGTTGTTTCCAACAAGTTTGCATGTTAAAATTTTTAGACTAAACTGAATAAAACAAACAATGGGGTCTAATATGTTTGATATTGTGAGTCTTGAGTTGTAAACTTGGCATAGCATTAGATTATAGAGCAGTGTAGATGTTCATGATCTGATATTGTAGGTTTATAGGCCTTTTGGGTGGTTAATTAAGCTGATTATACTCACCAAATGGCACTTTGAACCAGCATACTGTTCATCAGACCCCCCCCCCCCATTTTGTTCACAGTGACTGTTTATGCCCATTTACTTGCTTATTTTGTGTTTGACCTGTGTATTTTCTTGTTTACTTGACTCCCTACAACCCCACTGGTTGTAGGGGTGCCCTTGGTTCCAAACAACACCAGAAAATAGCTTAAAATCGTCCATAATCGTTTTTTGTGGCCCATCAGTGGGAACAAAGTTCCCACTGCCAGTGTTAAAATTCCCACTGCTTAGGTAAAGGACAAACAGTCCACACTTGTCGACATCAGCTTCCTTATAGTTTTGTCTTTAGTGGTGATTTTCTAACATTTTTTAGTGGTTTTAATTTTCTTATTTTTGTTTGTTTATTTTAGAATTTTCCATAAAGTTAATTTTTAATTTTCTGTTTATTTGATATTTTTAGATTTAATTTGAGTTTAAATAGGTTTTAATTAAATATGTTTTTTGTCTTTTAGTGAAAAAAGTTTATATTTTTCAGTTTTAAAAATTTTCCTAGTTTTTAAGAATAATATTTTAAGATTTTTAGCTTAAAATTTTTTACTGTTCACTCTTTTTATATATTTTTTAGATTTAATCTTATTTTACTTAGGTTTTAATTAAAACTGTTTTGTCTTTTAGTGTAAAAAATTATTTTTTTCAACTTTTTAAAATTTTCTACTATTCGGTAACATAATTTAGGATTTTTCAAATAGTCAAATTAATTTTAGCGTTATTTTATTATTTTTAATCATTATTTTAGTTTAAAAATTGTTTTTAGTGTTTAAAAATTAGAAAAATAGTCTTTAAAATTTAGGAAAAATACTTTTTAGTCTTTAAATAATATAAGTGAGTTATTAGTTCAATAATAATATTTTGGGCTTTTTCTTAATTATATTTAATTTTAGGGCTTTAATTAGCATTTAAAATTAAATATTTAATTAATAAAAGGTTATAAAATTTATTTATTGAATTTTTATTCTTATTTATATTATTTTAGACTTAATTTTCATTTTTAATTAATTTTTAGCTTTAATTTTTAATTTCGTCGCGTTTTACGTATTTACGTTCGCGTTTTACGTCATTCGTCGTAGTTTAATCGTAGTGTAGCTCGTCTTTTATTTTTCTCTCTTAAAACCCAAAAACGACACTAATACAAACTCTTGATTTTATATAATTGGCAACACAACACATACACCTCCTTCGAGAACGAACTCACACTTATTCGGTTTTGCGTTTTTCCTAAAACGTAGAATTTAATACTTGCCGCTCATACGCGTTTTTCCTAAAACGTGTACGATTATACTCACATCAATTTTTGGTGCCGCTGTCGGGGAGGTTTTTTTTTGTTGCCATTATTATTATCATGTTTGTGTGAGTAGTGCGTTTTAGCTTTTCAATTTTTGAAAGCGTAAATATCGTACATACTCATTTTTGTTATTTTCCTTATTATATTATAGTATCCAAATAAACCGTGTTTAATTTTCCTAAATTAAAAACAAAACAATCATTTTACTACATTGTAGATATCTCATTATCGTTTTCGTTTTTCTTGTGAATATTATTAATATATTGTATTTACGTATCACAATAAATATACAGTATCTCCAAAAGCGTGAAAACACAACCTTAATTGGGATTTCATCACTCAATTATTGTATTCGAATTCAAAGCAAAAGTTTAAAAGGCAATATAGATAATTACTTTCGAGAGGCTTAATTTTGATTAACACAAACTATAAGGTGGGTATAAGGCGGTTGTATTTCACGACCTAAGGGAAAAAGGCTCTTAAGTGCTTAGCGCCGCCTCGTTTCCCCCGCTTGCTTGTGCGTGTTTTGAGAAAGAGGGCTAATCGAGGGTTTTCCTCCCAAGTATTATCTACGTATCATATATATTTGCTTGTTTTCAAGATTAAACCCTCTTGAACGTTTTGGTGTTCCACCAACGTTCTAAAGTCATCGAATGCGTTCACTCCACGTGATCGTTTTCATTCTTTGAGGCTCCTTTAATCGAGAAATCGATTCGAGGAGAGATTTGTAGACTTGAGTCTACGTAATACAACAAAAATCCAAAAAAATTAAAAACAATAAAAAACAATCAAAAACCAAAAAAATTGAAAAATCGAAAAACCCCAAAAAGAATCTTCTTTGCTACCCCTCGTTCTACGCTTAGTGCATGCGCACTCGATCGAAGGATTATTCTAATTCTAGCGACGCTTCGAATCGACGCAATCGTAATCGAAGGAATCGACAACGTAGAGGAAATTTAGAAACCGACGTTCCTAATATCGTTGTTGAAGAGACCCTAGACGAGATGGCCGAAAATCATTCGATGATGGAATTGCTCCAAGCACCCACCGAGGGTTATGGAGACGCGATCGTAATTCCCGCTATCGATGCGGAGAATTTTGAGATTAAGAGCGGAATGCTTTCGTTAATCCAAGATACAAAGTTTCAAGGTCGTGAAGCCGATAATCCTCACAACCACATTCGGAATTTTGATCGTCTTTTGGCCACGAGCAAGTTTAAGAACGTCGACGCCGATGTCGTCAAGCTTATGCTTTTTCGTACTCGCTCGATGGTGCCGCCAAGGATTGGTACGAGAAAGAGCCACCTAATTCGATAATTACGTGGAAGGATCTCGTTTCCAAGTTCGTTCATCATTTTTCCCACCGTCTAAGACGACGTTTTTCAAAAATGAGATTACGGGATTTGAGCAAAAACCGAATGAATCTATTAGAGACGCGTGGGATCGTTTTAAGGAAGTGCTTAGGCAATTTCCTCACCATGGATTTTCCGAGTTGCACCAAATTGATACGTTTTACAACGGTCTTAGTTTTCAAGAACAAGATTCGTTGAATTCCGCCGCCGGTGGCATCTTTTTATGTAAACTCCGAGAGATGCATTAATGATTATCGAAAATCGATCCAAGGTTTACCAACTCCGCAACACACCGAGTGTTGCCAATGTCGCCAATGTTAGTAGTTCTAACCGCGACATTGAGAGAGTTGATGCGAAATTCGACAAGTTGACGAATGTGTTTACGTCTTTTCTCATCGAAATGCAAAAGAAAGACGCTCCCGCTACGGTGAAAGCGGTTGAGACTTCGTGTACGTTTTGCGGTGGACCTCATAATTATTACGAGTGTGCGGCTACGCATAGCCAAACGTCGAATGTGAGTGCATTAAACAACAATTTTTCTAATCAAAATCAAAATAACGCCGGTCCATCGCAACAAGGCAATTATAACCAAGGCAACAATTTTAATCAAAATCGAAACAATTTTCAAGGAAATAATCAACAAGGAAATTTTTCAAATCAAGGAGGTTATAATCAAGGTCGTGATTTGAATTGGCAAAACTGAGATAACAACAACAACCAAAACTCGAGTTTTCAAAACAACGCTAATCAAGGAAACAATTTTTCGAGTGGTAATCAAGGAAATTTTCAAAGAAAAAATCAAAACCAAGGGAACTTTAATGCTAATCAAAATAGTTCGTCAAACGATTTTCAATAATATATGAAAACGAATGAGGCTAATATGAGACGATTAGAGGGACAAATTGGTACTTTGAAAACCAATTTTCCAACACTTTGAAAGGTCAAAAAAATAAAATTGAACAAGGTCAAAGTGAGATTAAAAAGATGTTTTCGGCAATTATGAGCAATCAAGCGAGTTCGTCTTCGAGTACGTTACCTAGTAACACCGTACCCAATCCGAAGGAACAATGTAAAGCCGCCTCGTCTCGTGGAAAAGGTCGTGTGATTACCCCTAACCTTGATGGATTTAGAGTTGTTCCTTCTTCTCAACCCTCGACTTCTAAGACGCCTTCATGTTCTAAAGTCGAGGAGGTGAACGTGATGACCAAGGAAAAGAGTGCACACCCTCGTGTACCTCAAATTCCATCCACGGTTCAAAAAGAGAGTTTCATCAACCTCACCAAAGTAACCCTTGAAGAAACTTGTGCTTCGATCCTTCTTAAAAAACCAAAAAGGCGAATGCCGAGAAAGGAAGAGGATCCGGGCCAATTTCTATTACCTTGTGATTTTTCCGAGATTGAGGGTTGTTTAGCCCTTGCCGATTTAGGTGCTAGCATCAGTCTCATGCCTCATTCTCTTTGAAAATTGATGAGATTTCCTTCACTTACCCCCACGAACATGACTATCGAGCTTGCAAATTGTACACCACTTATACCAATTGGAATAGCCGAAGATGTCTATGTTAAAGTTGGAAAGTTTGTTTTTCCCGCAGATTTCGTCATATCCGATTACGAGTGTGACCCTGAATGTCCCATTATTTTAGGCCGACCATTTTTATCGACGGGTCGAACCATAATCGACGTTCACGATGGGAGACTTACTATGAGATATGGGGATGACAAAAAGGACTTTTTCGCAAGTAGATCCCAAGTTTCAAATGATCATGAAAAAACCAAGGTTTCAAAACCTAATGTTTCAAATTCTAATGATTTCAAAATGTTAACTTTGGTAGAAAATATGAGGCTTAATGCATGTTTTGAAAGAATTAAGAAGAACGGTTTTTAAAGATGATGAATTTAATGATAAAGAATACGTGTACTTAATTCAAAATGGTATTCGTAAATTTATGGATGAAAAATCACTTTGGGATATATTTAGCGAAACAAGTGAAACACCAATTCCGAAGGGAGACGTTAGTGCCATCACGACAAAGACCAATATGGACTCGTCTTCACCACCTTCGAAGGACCATGAATTTGAGGCCCATACTTCTAAGCCCAATGAACTGCCTCCCACTCCTAGCCCCAAATCCATTAAGGCTAAGAAAGTGGCCCAACCTAATGCAATCTCACCCATCATAGAAATGTCACCTAAGCATAGCCCAAGGGCTTGTAATACCATGGCTGTGACTCTCGAGAAATCCACTCGAGAACTTGCTCACATCGACACTTTCTTTGATGACGATGGTGATTTTGCCGAGATCGAGCATATACTTGCTAATCCGCCATCCATCTTCGAGGATTTACCCTTTGATAAATCTTCAAATGAATAGGGCGATCTCATGTCGGAAATTTCTTATGATGATGAGAATGACGACACTTTCACAACGTACTCGAATTCCGTATACGAACCTATTTTTCATCATAATCCCATTTTTGATGATGAATTAGAGAACGTTGACGACCATATCATCGATCCTACTTCGTTTCAAGATTGTGATGATGAAGAATTCTTTAAGGAGGTCGATTAATTTCTCGCTATAGACACAAGTCCCATTCTCGAGGAGTTACCTTATAAACACTCCTCATTTGAGAATGACATTTACCACATTTGTGAGGATCTAACTTATCAACGATCCGCACAAAAGAATGATGGTTTCGTGCGTGATCGTGATCTCTTCGAGAGAGTTTATAAAATCATCAAAGAGGGGAATGACAAACCATGGTTTGACAAGCCTATCTATGACGAAGAAATCGATGAGATTGACGTTCATGAGGATGACGAGTATGTAGACCCCGAGGGGGCGGTGTTCTTTGTTGATCGACGTCTTGAGAACTTATATAATCCACCACCCCCTCCCACCAATGACTTAAATGTGAGGATTTTTAGCGCGACTAATTTTGAATTTGACACGCCAAATATTTTCGACATTATCAAATCGGGTTTTCATAAACAGTTTTTAAACGATGAAAAAGGAAAAGATTTTAAAACTGATTTAAAAGATTTTTCTACAAGTTTAACTCCGTCATCACCGCATTTTATGAGTGCTACCACCTCGTCTACTCCTTTTGACGACGGTTGGTGTGGATCTAGTGTGGGGGAAGCCCCTTATGTTCCCTCACATTTCTCCACCGAGGACGAGATTTACGATCCTGGAATTGCTTGTAAAGGGAAATCTCGGTCTTCCACCGATGCAATAAATGGAAAATCTTATCGTTTGCTTGGTGTGAGTCTACCTCGAGTAGCTCATTGTTTTAGTGACTTACCAATTCTCATCTATTTTCTTCTACCCCTTTGGGGTTTTACTATCGGTTGAAGTAGCGTTGGTTCGTTTATCCCATGAAAACGAGGACGCCATCTTCGATCCTGGTATTTTGCATCATCAAAGGACTTAGTCCTTAGTACCGGTTGCTTTTGGGCATTGTTTATCATGTAAGCCCCACCAAAAATGGCCATACCATGATTATCACTAAATGATCACATTTATGGGGATTCGAGTCGAGCTTTTGACTCGGTTATCAAAAACAAGGTGCCTTGTGGGGGATTCTCATGCTTATCCTTGTAAATATTATCGTTTTTCTAATAGTGTAATGAGGGGACTTGTGCTCTTCCAACCTTTGTTCCGTGGTTGTTTGTGATTGTGATTCATTAGGTTCATCGTCATCATTGAATCCTCTCGTGTTCGTTTTACGGATCACTCGAGCTTCGATCGTTGCCTTTGGAGATTCTGATATCCCGATGATATCTTTTTATGTTCTAACGTTTATCTTATTAGCATAATTCATAAACGGCTTTTAGGTTATTCGTTTTACCCTTTCCATGCTCGAGATTAAGTATTCGACTTCGTCTCTAGTATGGGGGCGTTTTCACCCCTAGACTCGAAACATTGAAGACAATATTTAGTTTTAGTATGGGGGGGTGAGTAGATACTTCACCTTGCTTAAGTCACCACGCAATCCAATATTCATCTTTTTGTTATCGTTTTTTTGCAAAATAAGGCTAAAAATGGCCAAAAATTTTAATTTTTTTCGTATTTTTCATAAGTGTTTAAGACACGAATGTAGGTTTTCCGATGTTGAGAATAAGAGTAATTTTTTACTCGATCGTGCGTGTTGAGCACTTAGCTTCGATTCCTTAACTTTTTAGGCTAAGTCTCTTAAATGAGGACGAGAAATGATAGAGTTATTTATAAGTCTTGTAATCGTTCACGATCTCATGTGTAGTAATTATTAGCTCATTCTCCCCACGCTTTTGTAATAATAAATTGTTAATAAATATTGATTTAGCGGTTTAGTCACTATTGTTGGTTTCTAATTTGTTTTAGTAGCTTCCATGTAATTAAATTGGGAAAACATTGAGGATTCGCCAGTGTCACGGTTTTGAAGTATTGGAAAGCCGAATAATCAAAAGCTTCACCCAATAATAAGATTTCAAGTGTCACCTAAATTAAGCAAAAATATGAAGCTCACAAGGCCGAAAAATCTATGCCCAAATTGAAAGTGAATCAAGCCTTAATTTTCGAAGCTTTAAAGATCCAAAATTCGCCTAAGCGTGAGGATATACATCAAGTCATAATAAAATCACCGATGATGGCGGATAATAAAAGACAAGGGCAAGACCAAAGTCATAATAAAAGCTTCATGGCGAAGTTGAATAAAAGATGGAGGTAAACCATGATAATAAAACCACCGATGATGGTGGATAATAAAAGTCATGGTAATAAGTCTCATGTTCAAAACCGTTCTAAAATCGTGTTTATCGATTCTTCTTGTTGACTTAACTTTTTGACATCGTTGTCTATTAGGGTGAATTATTAATTCGATGATTTTGTTACACCGTTAAGACTCTATTTTTAGAACTAATCTTTATTCACGCATATGTCAATGATGTATCCTCGTGATCATTAAGATAAAATAAAATATAAGAGATACCAATTAGGAATAAGGGAGTTTAGGTGTGTAATTAACACTCATGAGATATGATTGTGTTGCTAACTTATAATAACAATGATCTCGTTACACGCTTAACAAGGAATTGGGTGAAAATCAAGGACGACGAAATTATTTCTAACGAAGCATTCACGTGTTCTTATTCTTTGACCCTAAAAGTCACTTAATCGTGATGAAAACAATACATTATGTCTAAAACATGTGTAGTAGTTTATTTAAGTTTATGTCTTTAATAAATGTCAGTATAAAATGAATTTTGGAATTGCTATGATACTTGATTCTAGCATTACGTAAGGGCATGACAATGGTTTAGAATGGGGGAGTGATGAGACTGCTTTTATACATAGTCTCATCGTCCAAATCGGGCTTAAAATGCTTAAAATATCATCAAAATACCCAAAATAGGCGTGTGTTTGTTCATTGTGTATTTTAGGTACGGATATCGTGAAATCAACAAAAGGTCATAAGATTCAAGCAAAAACGAACACGGGAAATGAAGCCGCATAAAGAACCGGACCCGAGCAATTATTTTCTAAAGAAGTACTTGAAGTTTGAATATTTGTCAAGATTGGTCCTTCAAGTTTGAAGACTTGACATTTTATACCCTTGCAAAATCCTAAAATTGCATTAAGGTCCCTAAAATGTTAAGAATTTACAAGTCATGCCCTTAGAGAATGCAATATGTACACTATTGATCCTTGATAAAAGTTTGTGAATAGCCTGTGCCATTTTTGACAAATGACCCAAACTTATAACAAAGGAAATACATAAAAAAAAAACTACCAAGACTTTGTTTGAAGACAAATTGGAAAGTGAGGGGCCATTTCTACCAGACATTCAAACCCACACCACCTATCACCTTCTGCCACCTCAGCCCATACCACCACCTCATCATCCCACGTCACAGCCCACTATCAGTGTTTTAATAATAAACATTTTTTTCTAAATCGTTTTATTATTATTAATACACGAAGGAAACATATTTACCACCCCTAAACCACATCTAATCTCCCTGTTCTTCCCCATAAACCCTAACACTCACCACCAGGTTTAACTAACAACAGATTAGAGGGTTTTTTAAAATTGAATTTGGGAAAAAGTAATTAAAGGCAAGTATAATACATCCCCTATGTACAATCAGATGCCACATCATCACATGGGACCAAAACAACTAGCAAAGTCACGAGTTTACCATGTTTGACAGAGATGGAAGACCAATTAATGGCTATGATCTTCTTACTTACTCACCACACCTTTTCAACGATCAAGATCAACATAGTACACTACATCCATCACATGGCAGCCAAGAACAAATTTCAAGACCAACATCTTCAAGCATATTCGGATAAGGGCACTTTTGGAACTTCATTCATGTTATGGTTTAGAGATTGTAGTGCTCATACCTTGTATATATAGACTAGGCAAATTGTCTTTCTTTTTTGTTCCAAATTTTATATTTTTCAAAATTCTTGTAATGTTAGTGAATTCTGGATTAATATAAAGTTTGAGTTCCATTACTTTCTTGTTTTTAATTTTCATTGTCTTTCCATTATTGCAAATGTATTTTCAATTATTCAAAAAGAATTTTAGAACTTAAAAATTTTCTTTGAAGATCCCAAATAATAGCACACATTTTAGATTTTGATTGACAATCAAGTTTTAAAAATTGGTATGAATTTGGTTATGTTTTTATTGTCTATTTAAACTAATTGCAAAAGTTTTTATTTAAAGTGTTCTTTCAAAATTCCAAGTTTCTTCTTTTTTTATTTACTTACTGTAGCATAAGCTCACAATAAGCTCTCTTGACAAAAGAGCTTATTGCTTGGCTTATGGTACTTTCACTATTCTTGTTTTGGGATGTTTCAGGTTTGAAGAAATTCCAAGAGTAGTATATGGTAGATGTACTCTGTTGGGTTTTGGAGATTTAAGCGCAATGATAAGTTGATGTTTGTGAAGAATAAACTTAAAGAATATTAGATAGTACTTGAAGAAAGATTAGGCTGAGAATACCTCTTAGACTCAATTCAAGTAATATCCCTTTCTTTTTTTCTTTATTCTCTATCAAATATATAGCTCATGTGCATTCTGCTTATTTGCCCTTGAATCATTGCTGCTTAGTAGCTACTTGTATTTGCTTATTTTCACTGCTCACTCGTTTACTTTTATGCTCATTGTACGATATGTAAATCTAGCTTATGTTTTAGAGAGAGAAAGAGATAGAAACTTGGTAGAATCAAACACACTTCTAGAGAGAGAAATGAAAGAACTATGTGTAAAATTATGATGAATCCACACCCTCTCCATCTAAGGAGAGGGTTTATATACCCAAGCCCATGAGATGTGCCTGGGCTTACATTAGGCCGTGGCCTTAGTCTTTGTGGACTAGGCTTTGCTAACTTTGTTTAACTTAATAACAAGAACTACGAGCTACTACCTAATCTATTGTCGGAGTGACCGAATCTTCCTAAATACGTAAAAACGTATTTCCAACAATCTCGCCCTAAGGGAGGTCACTCCAAACAAGGGCATTACCCAAGTTACAATAATAAAATAAACCTAGCATACTATGCTTGTCTTGAGCTCGTAGTCTTCGTCTTTCTTCTCTTTTTCTTTTCTGGTGAACATGCTGATGTGATCTTTGATATCAATCTTTAGCATTAATCTCTTGCCTTGATCTTGTGCATCCTTCACTAGTGATCTTCGCCTCTTCGTGACATCACGTCCCACATACTTATACCTTTGTAATTCTTGAAATCTTCAGAGTTCGATACAGCGGAAGACTTGACTTTTAGGCTTTCTAGAATTAGATGAAATATTAAGTGCATAAAGTATAAGCATGCGGGGACGACTTCTTCTTGGATTCCGCAACGCCACCGTCTTTAAATGCTGCAACATAAGTAGACACGAACGAAATGGCTTTGAACATTTCATTCTAGTTCGGTAGCATTTTACCTCCGGTCGGTGAAGACCGTTGGACGATATAAAAATATCGTACTTGTGACAGGTAGTTTCAATTAAGAACCTCCTTGATAAGATTTCGCGGGTAAACCCGTTTTCTTTATTCGACCGTCCAAATCTGACTTCGAACATAAAGAGTGAATCATTTGGATAAAAATATCCGCATGATTTGAAGCCGTCAATGCATGTTCCTGGAACAAGTGAAATTCAATTAAGAACCGCACCATCATTGCTTTCTAGTTGTCACGAGCTTGATTCGTATAGAATCTTGCAAGTTACCTTCCAAGTGCTGTTTGAGGTTAACACCAGAAGGATTTCCACTCATCACTGTGAACACTAAGGTATCACTCTGAGTGTTCTGGCAAGATCATTAAGATATTGCGTAGAGGCCTGGAACGTGTTTAAGTTCAACTAAGAATTAAACCACTGTTGCTTTCCAGTTATCACAAGTTTGATTCATAAAGAATCGCACAAGTCACCTACCATGAGCTTTTTGATATTCGCTCAAGAAGGATTTCCATCTTCATTGTAAATACTTTCGTATTACTCGGATGTTCAGGCAAGATCATGAAGATTTTGCGTAGGAATCTTAAGATCTTTCTTACTTTTCACAGTGTGTGAAGAAGCAAGGAAATATGGAAGTGTGTCCTAATGAGATATTTGATGATCTCAAATGGCTCTAGACTCGATCGTGCATTTTGGATTTTAGTGATCGGAGGCTGGAGAGGAGTGCCACCTTTTTCAATACCTATTTATTCGGAGTGAATAAATAGATAGATAACGTGTTGTCTCCGTGTGATTAAAACAAATACCTTTTGAGAGATATCTGAGTTAGCTAGGATGGGTTGTGTATTGCATCACCGGGTCCATGATGTCTTACTTTCAATATCGAGCATCATTTAAAATGATCTCAATAGCATATGTATTGACCCGGTTTCTGCCTAAGGTTGTAAGGAGGGCTTCTTTCTTTACACCCTTTATCTTTACAATTCTTTTTCATTATTCAACCCCTTCAATGATTACCAATACGTCATAACTAGCACCTTGTTGTGATTGTTCCAGTGCTAACTTAAGTACATGGTCGGCATTCAGCTACATTCACAATCTTTTCTCCAACTTTCCTAAGGACTACTATTTCTAGCTATGGAATGTCCTTGGAAAGATTCCTCCGGTTCTGGAAGAATCATAGGACTTAACCTATCCTACCATCCTTATGTCACCACAATCTTCATCGTCGTGAAATAAATGGGTTTTGGGTAAGTATATGTCACCATGAAAATCCATTTTGATATGCAAATCCGTTTTGCTCCCCCTTAACATATGCCACGATATTCGAAAATATTTCGCATATGTCAGGATGAGCCATCACATTAAGTCAAACCATTTGTGATAATTTCCCATATTAAATCACATTTTCTCCCCCATATTAAAAATATTAACCCAATCGATGTTTTTAATATCAATTGATTTAATGAAGTTTTAACAAAGGTTTTGGGAAGAAAAATGCAAGTCCGTTTTAATATCAAATGTATGAGATATGATACCGATTTGTAACATGATCACATATTCACCATATTAGAAAAAATTGACAAGGTTGGACCTGATTGATGAGAACATCATATGATAAGATCAAATGGTTCTTGTCAGCATATGTTGGTCGCCTCGTCATGTCTGAAGTCATCTCTTGACACCACGTGTACGATTGGTATTGTTGTCTTTACACCAGTTTGTGAACTTGTCACTTTCGGCATCGAAGATTCTGAATGCTTGACAATTGCTCCCCCTCAATTGTTGACCCGTGTTCTATTGAAAGAGCTGTAGTCGTCGGTTGAGTAGTTTCATCGTCGAGTATGTAGATACCAATTGTAGATAGCTATGGTTGTAGAGATGATAGCTTCATAAAAACAAGACTTCTCTTGTTTTAAAAAATAAATGCACTGATGCGTACATAGATTTGTGTTAGACCAAGTTATAAATTAAACTTGATCCTTACAAGGTTTTAAAGTAAACCTTGTCTGAGAAAATTAATTCCCGTTATGAGCCAAAGCTTTCATAAGAAATACTTGACTTTAATGTGAAAAACGGGTTGCAGTCAGAAATAACTACAAGCCATAATGGGCATATTTTAAAAGATGTACAACTTTTATACGGACTCTATTTATGGCACCGTGTCAATTTTAATCGACATTTCTAAGGCCGTAAATATTACCGTACTAAAAAAGACATGCCCGATTTAAAATGAAAAATATTTTTGGATTTTTCTGAATTTTTCAATTTTTATAGTTTTTATATGGTTTTATATTTTTGTATTTTGCTTTTGTGGATAAAAATATAAACAATATATATAGATGATCACCAAGGATACGGAGAATAGTTTTACCACCACTATTCTTTCGCTTCATCTGCCAGTTCCTTAAGAGTCTCAGGCGAGAAGGTTCTCATTCCTAGCTTGTCGACCAAAAATTCCATTCGAGCGCGATCTAAAGCCTTCGTGAAAATATCCGCCAATTGATACTCAGATCGGATAAAGTAAAGCTCGATTACTCCATTTTCCACTTGCTCCTTGATGAAATGGTAGCGAATGTCAATATGCTTCGACCGGGAGAATTGAACATTGTTACAGCATAAGGCAATTGCACTTTTGTTGTTGCAGTACATTGGAATTTTGTTGAAACCTAGACCATAGTCAGTTAATTGCGATCTCATCCAAAGAATTTAAGCACAGCAACTAGACATAGCTATGTATTCTGCTTCCGTACTTGAAATTGCAGCGCTTTTCTGCCTTTTCGATGCCCAATTGATTAATCGATCTCCTAGTAGTTGCACTGTTCCACTCGTGCTACGCCTTGTATCTTGACAACCCGCGTGATCCGCATCTGCATATGCCATTAGTACAATAGAAGAGTCCTTTGAATACCAAAGTCCCCGATTAATGGTTCCTTTAACATATCGAAAAATCCGTTTACAATAGCTAAGTGTAACTCAGTAGGCCTAGTTTGATACCGAGCACACATACATATAGCAAACTGAAGATCAGGTCGACTAGCTGTGATATACAGAAGAGTACCGATCATTCTACGGTAAAGTGTCAGATCAACGACAACTCCATGTGGATCTGCATCAAGCTTAGTTCGTTCCACCATTGGAGTATCCACGGGGTCGCAAGATTCCATCTTATATTTCTTAAGAGATTCAAGGGCATACTTGGATTGATTGATAAAGATGCCTCTGGACCTCTGAGATATCTGAAGACCTAAGAAAAATGATACCTTGCCCATCATTGACATCTTAAACTTAGAAGACATGAGTTTCCCAAATTCGTCGGATAAGGTTTGGGTCGAGGCTGCAAATATAATATCATCAACATATATTTGTACCATAATCATATCTTTACCTCGTTTCTGAATGAACAACGTGGGATCCACCTTGCCTTTAGTGAAGCCTTGCGTAATGAGGAATTGTGACAATAGATCATACCATGCGCGTGGAGCTTGCTTTAACCCATAGAGAGCCTTCTTAAGCTTTTATACATGATTAGGATAATTAGGATTCACAAAACCATCCGGCTGTTGAACATAGACCTCTTCCTTGATTTCACCATTAAGAAATGCCGTCTTTACATCCATCTGATAGACGATCATATTCATGTGGGCTGCATAAGCGAGGAATAGTCTAATAGCTTCCAAACGGGCAACAGGTGCAAAGGATTCCATAAAGTCGATGCCCAATAATTGCTTGTATCCACGAGCTATAGTCGAGCTTTGTTCTTCAATATTCCGCCTAACTCATCGAGTTTCACCTTGTAAACCCATTTCAAAGTGAGTAATTGCACTTGATCCGGGCATGGGACAAGTTCCCATACTTCAAGACGTATAAATTCATTAAGTTCTTCTTGCATAGCTTCTATCCAACAGGATTGAGTAAAATCTTCTTGCCATGTCTTAGGTTCAACTTCAGTGAGAAACGCATCAAAATGACAAAACATTGCATTTTCATGTAGCTGACTTCGTGTGGATACTGGACGATTAGGGTCACCAATAATAGAATCTATAGGATGATCCTTTGTCCACTTACTGTCATGTACACGAATCCGTGGATTAGAGTAGACTGTAGAAGGAGCTTCCTCTGAGGTGGACGACCCGGCTTGATTAGGGTCGGGAATTGGTACACCAAAGAATGGAAGTTCACGCATTTGAGCAAATTCCAAATCGTGATCATCGTCATCCTCTTCATCATCAATAGGCATGACATGGGTAGTTAAAACAGGTGTTAGTTGAGAATTACTTATTGATGGTATATCTTGACCAATTGTAGGTGCATATGTGACTGATTGTGCTTCGGTTGCTGGAGCGACAACTTCGGTGATCGAAGCTATTACCTCAGGTTATGGAGCAACAATACTGGGAGGAGTAAAGAATTCATCAAAGAACGGTTGAAACAACGTATCCCATTCATTCCTAGTAGGTGGTGTGAATGATGATGAAGTAGGGTTATTTGGGATAAGACAAGAACTAATGTTACTGGGTCCCATTCATGAAGTGCGGGTTCAGAGCTGCTTTGCTCAGAAGCCATTGCTGTCAGCTCTTCAAAATCAATATTCATAGTTTCGAGGATCTTGCGAGTGTTACGGTTGTAGATTTTGTATGGCTTCTTTGCGGGTGTGTAACCAATGAAAATACCAATATCAGCCTTTTGTTGAAGTTTTCCCAAATTGTCACCATCATTATTTGGATAGCAAAGAGAACCAAATACATGAAGATATGATAAATCTGGTACTTTTCCATGGAGAAGCTCATAAGGTGTTTTACCATGGCGTTTACGAATTAGTGACCGGTTTTGGGTGTACACTGCTGTAGATACTGCTTCTGCCCATAAAAACAATGGAGCCTTTGCGTAAATTAACATCGTCCGAGCAGCTTCCATAAGTGTGTGATTTCGCCTTTCAACGACACCGTTTTGTTGTGGAGTGCGTGCAACAGATGTTTCATGAGATATGCCAACTTCTTCATAATAATCACGCAAGATTTGATTCACAAATTCGGTTCCATTATCTGTACGAATGCGTCGGACAGTAGTGTTGAGACGCACTTGAATCATCTTGAGAAATCCGATGATGAATTTAGGTGCCTCATTTTTTGTTGTAAGAAATTTCACGCATGTAAACCGAGAGTAATCATCGACAATTACGAGGATGTACTTTTTGCCACTAAGACTTTCAACACGCATTGGCCCACAAAGACACATATGCAACAAATAAAGTTTCTCTTGGTTGGTGTCTTTAGTCTTGGGTTTGTATGATTTCTTACTGCTTTTCCCCATTGTACACGCGGAACACAAATGATCCTTGTGAAATGAAAGTTTAGGAAGACCACGAACAAGTTCATTTTTCACCAAATGATTAATAGCGTCAAAGTTAAGATGAGATAACCGTCGATGCCATAACCATGACTTAGTCTTCGATGCTTTGGAGAGAAGACATATGGGAGAAGCGACCATCATGTCTTGTAGAGACAAAGTATACAAATTATTCCCTCGAGTACCTTTCAATAAATCAACCCCTTCCAAATTATGAATGAAGCAGGTATGCTCTCGAAAAGCAACTTCTAGGTTTGCATCACAAAATTGTCCCACAGAAAATAAGTTGTGACCGAGACCTTCCACATAATACACTCTTGAAATTATAACATTCCCAATATGATATTCACCATAACCCATTATCTTTGCAATATGATCATTTCCAAATCGAATCGTACCAAGAAACTTCCTGACGAAATTTCTGAGCTGAGAGCGATCTCCGGTCATATGCTTGGAGCAACCAGAGTCCAAATACCAGAGAACAATTTGGACCACCTGTGTTTAACAACAACAGTAGACAATGCATTGGAAACTATTGGTTCTAGAGTGTTAGCAGATACAGATATAAGATTATCAGAATTGCTAACATTTGTGTGACCCTTAGATTTCCTGAGTTTTCTAATGTGAGTTTTAGCACTAACAGGTTTTACTGTTCCAACTTTCTTAGGTTTTGGATTATTCGCGGGCACTACAGTGGGAGTAGACCTATTTAAAGGGCACTTGGTTCCTACAGTAGTGTCGGTGTTCCTAGTTAAAGGACACGCTTTTGTTTTGGTAGCCTTTGTACTCCTAGTTAAAGGGCACGCATTCTTCACTTTAGTGGGAGTGATCCTAGTTAAAGGGCACATATTTCCTACTATAGTGAAATTTCTACCAGTGGGTCGCCACAACCAACCAACTTGGGTTAACACTTTCCCAGTCGGTTTCCATTCTAATCCATTTTTCCGGGCATTCATCTCATTCACATGGTCAATAAGGCAAGTATCATGACGACTAGAAAACATAGATTCATTGCAATTCCAACATTTCAAATTAGAATTCACAGTAGGCTTAGAACGTTGCGCAACCGCAGGGCCTTTAGGTTTAGCTACATGATTCTTTTTATTCAAAACAGAAATAACATTCCTAGGATGGGCTTCTACTTTTTTCTTCACTGGACTACTAGATGGAGGCAAGATCCTATCATTCTTCTTGTTTCTTTTAAGCTTAGATCTTTAAGCCTTAGTAGTGGTGTTTACTCCTGTAGAAGGCAACACGAGAATATTAGAAGATGGTTTTGATTCTGCCTTATCTTTAGTGACCAAAGTTTGAGATGGTTTAGTCCTAGGGCCCTTATTAAATGGTGTGACGGCTATAAGGTTCCTTTTGATTGCACTAGAGGACGATGCTGAGACAGTGGTTGCGTTATCCACAACATTCTTACCTTTTAGAGTACGAAGTGTTTCCTTTAACTCAGCCAATACCAGATTCTTATCACAAATTTGTTCCCTCAAATCAGATATTTCCACCGAATTTCGATTCAATTGTTCAATCAATGATTGATTCTGTGCAGTGGTATTAACACATGCGGGCTTTACTGAATCGAAGAGTAGTGTATCTTTCTGTTTTAAGTTATCAACTTTGGACAAAATCTTGGAAACTCGATTATCTAGATCAAGTTTAAAATTCTCAGTAGCCTCAAGTACGTTCACACAGTTAAGCTCCTTAGATTTCTCTATGTCTATCGGCAAAGATTTAGCAACTTTGTGACTTGTCTAACGCTGTTTTGATTGTAAATTCAATCGAAAATTCTTTTCAAAGTTTGCATCATCGATATTAACACCTTCGAATGACATTTCAAAGATTTCTTGTATAAATTGTTGCTTGCATTCAAGCGAAATACAATGTGTTTGAATCTTATCAAAACGTTTTGAAAGCAAAGAATATGAATCTTGAAGCTTTAAAAATTCAGCGTCAGATTCGTGACAAGTACTATCTACCACGTTATCCACAGATTCAACATTATGCACAATAGAATCATTATCAACACTTTTATTCACACAGACGGAAACTATATCATGAGACATCACTTGCTTCAGAAGCTGATCATTTTGGCGAGAAACCCGTTCTATTTCAAGTAAACTGTTTTCATAAGCATCATCCATTTCATTGAAAACACGTTTAACTTCTTCTATTTCCAAATGCAAATCTTGATCAAGATTACTAAGACAAGCTTTAACATTCTTTACAAACGGAACAATTTCATCTCAGAACGCAGCTCTAGTGTGCTCAAAGTTCCATTCACCTTCCGTTATGGCCGTGGCCGTCGTACGTTCCAAAATGACCTTGTCAAAATCGGCTAAGTGTTGGTGTACCGCTTTTAAATTAACGGACGCCTTACTTACCGGTGGAAGTAACTTCGTTAAATCCGTTTTTACGAGTGTAGGAGACGTACTAGGAGGGTTTTCATTTGACAAACTTGGGGGTACAAGAACTGTTAGTTTAGCTAATTCCTTTTGTAAGCGAATACGTGTCTTTTTAGAAAGTTGATCTTTATTATGCTTATCATAATCAATCGTATGGAATTTTGAAACCATTTTAGAATGAGTTTCTTCCATAAGTGACTGTGTCTCCTTAGAACTATGAACATAAGGTGCTTCTTTCGATTTTCCAATTATGGTCATATCATAAAGACCGGGAATATATTCTTGAGCTTGTTTTGCATAACCGCGATTAGGTGGTAAATTTTGAAGACGCTTAAGTTCGAGTTCTTTAAATGATTTAGTTAAAAGATGAACCTTTTATGTGGAAGCGTATTGTTTTAAAAGCTGTTGTTCCTTGAATTTAAGAAGTTTGGTAGCATTAAGTTCTGATTCAAACTTTTTAGACTCGAGAGTTTCGAAATCCATTTTAAGTTTCTGAAAATCATTGACAACCGACTCTTTTGCTTTTAATTCATTGGAAAGATTAGCTTTTAATGATTCTATTTCTTTCAAGTGTTCAATCTTTTCAAAATGAAATTGGTCAAATTCAAAACATGTTATTTTCTCTGCTTGAGGGACCATTTCAAAAGTTTTGACTTTTCTTTATGCAACACAAGCTCAGCAGTTAGGGTGGAATTCGTATCTACGGATTTTCTGAGAGCCATATGCATTTGATCAATAATATGTTTAGGCACCATGACCAAATCATGTTGAGCATAAGATTCCATACCCGTCGTAGCATTTGGTTGAGGTTCACTCAAATGTGTATGATTGGGTACCACATCATTTGAGTTACTAGTTCCCGAATGCTGTTCGAGGTTGTCATTTTCATGCCCAACTTGATGTGGGTTATCATCATTACCAAGATTGGTTGTGGTGGGTACCTCACTGACGACATCAAAACCGTAGTGAGAGAGATTAGCAACGAGAGCAGCTTGGGCAGAGTGAATGTCATCACAATCCGAATCATATGCGTCAAGATCATCTGCTTGATAAGCTGCATTAGAAGTGGAAACGACTGCAATGCCTTCAGTATCTGATGCCCCTGGTTCTGCAAGAAATGCTAACTCCTCTGAATCCAAAATGTTTCCCTTAGACTGAGCATCGACCAAATACATTTTCTCACGAAACCACGCTTCATCCCTTCTCCTTTTCGGCTGAGTGCATTGCCTAGCCATATGACCTTGTCCTCGACAATTGTAGCAAGTCACAACCTTTTGAGGACCAATGGGGCTTCCATTTCCATTAGCTTGAGAATTCACAGCTTGAGCATTCACAGTCCTTGTAGGAGGTCCATATGAATTTTGCCTTCCCTGAATAGGTTGCACTGTTACTTGACCATCTTGAACAGTAGCTTGTTGTCGAGGATTTGAAGAGGTGCGGAGCTGATTGTTTGTTGGTGGAAATCCTCTAGTTGCAACAAGTTTTAACAAGTAGGCAGTGAGATGATTTAGAACATCAGCTGGCGTATCATTTGGAGTAAAGACCGGTGCTTGGATTGGTGGAAGTTCATTAGAGTAGAAAGCTTGTGCTGGTTGTGCTTCTATTGGAAAATATCCTTGTTGAGGAGTATAGCCCATTGGAGAAGTGTTGGCTTGTGATGGTGATGTCTGATATGGTGGTTGCTGTAGAAAAGATTGTTGATGAACACTTTGTTGAAATGCTTGTTGTGGCATCATTGGTGGTTGATAAGATGGTTGTTGTGGTTGCTGATAGGTGTGTGGTGGTGGTTGCTGCAAGTATGATGGTTGTTGATAAGTATAGGCCATGTTTTGTTGAGAAGCATACATGGCAAGTGGATCATGAACTTGAGGTTTAGACAACCAAGCCTCGACCACATGGCATTCTTGTTGTTGAAGAAAAGATTGAAGTTGATCCACATTGGTGTTATGCAAGTCCTTAGCCAATTTAACATCCGTCACGTACTTTTTCCATTCTGAAGGAAGAGTGTTCAAATACTTGGTGTTCAATTGAAACGTAGGAATTGCCATGCCATAGATATTTAGCTCATTCAACAATAGGGTAAATATCAGATAGTAGTCATTGAGAGTCTCCCCTGGCACATAGGCAAACTTATCAAAAGTATCATAAAGCTTACACTCTCGTTCTTGTTTAGTTAACGAGGTGCCTTGCATTAGAA
Organism: Glebionis coronaria; assembly: GCA_025667525.1. NCBI lineage: Eukaryota > Viridiplantae > Streptophyta > Magnoliopsida > Asterales > Asteraceae > Glebionis > Glebionis coronaria. The sequence goes on along the minus strand of CM046879.1, from coordinate 202,158,666 downwards.
CACGAATTCTATCCCATAATTCTTTGGCAACTTTATGTTTGCTGACGAGTTTGTAGACATCTGGAGGAAGGGCTTGGAGAATGATGTTTGTAGCATACTTATCACATTTGTCTTGAATCTTCATATCTCCAGTCAATTCACCCGTTGTGTGAGGATGAGTAGTCGTACCTTTCGTCACGGTACCATAATCTAATGGTCCATTGAGCACCGATGCCCAAATGAGATGTCCATTCTCTTTGTTCAACATGTAAAGTTCCATTCGGCAAGTCCAATCCTCGTACATAGATTTTTCCAACATTGGTGGACGATTATCCGTACCCGAGAGGATGGACTTATCCGTAAGAGATGTGTACTCCATTTCGATAAGTTAAGATTTACAAATTTGATCGATCAATGAAAGAAAGTAAATGTATTTGTTGTTGTGTGTTAAAGCCGAGAAATAATGTTGAAATCCCCTAAATTATGTTCTCGAGAATCCAAAAAACCCAAGTTAAAATTACACACGAAATTTTCAAAAATACGTTTTTGAAAAAATGTTGGATCGCAACATGTGATCGCAGTGGGGATCGTACTCAGATCGCACTCGTGGATCATACTCTATGATCGTATTCAGATCGCACTCCTTGATCGTACTCGGATCGAACTCGGATCGTACTAGTGATCGTACCTAACGATCGTACTCAGATCGTACTGGTGATCGCACTCACTATGATCGCACTCAGATCGCACTAGTGATCGTACTCCTTGATCGTACCCAACGATCGTACTCTGATCGCACTCTGTTTGATCGTACCCAGCGATCGTACTCAGATTGCAACGAGTGATCGTACTCGTGATCGCAACGATTGATCGTACTCGTGATCGCAACGAGTGATCGTACTCGTGATCGCAACGAGTGATCGTATTGTGTGACCGTGCTATTGGATCGCAAGTAGAAACCCCAGGTTTATACGATCACAATACACATATCGTACTATGAATCCCACTTTTCTCGGACAGTACAATAACACAACAAATTCGAGATTCTAAGCCTAAAAATGAATCAAACACCCAAAAATTTTGTGTTTTTAACCAAAATACCAATACCAAGTCACTATAACAAGTAACTAGATGAAGTATATCAAGATTAAATCATAAAAACACAAAAAAAAAATTGGTTCGTGTGATTTTGGATCAAAATGGGCGAGAAAATCAAGAACACAAATACAAAAACCAAACAATCATCCCGTGGCTCTTGATACCATTCGTAGGATATGTAAATCTAGCTTATGTTTTAGAGAGAGAAAGAGATAGAAACTTGGTAGAATCAAACACACTTCTAGAGAGAGAAATGAAAGAACTATGTGTAAAATTATGATGAATCCACACCCTCTCCATCTAAGGAGAGGGTTTATATACCCAAGCCCATGACATGGGCTTGGGCTTACATTGGGCCGTGGCCTTAGTCTTTGTGGACTAGGCTTTGCTAACTTTCTTTAACTTAATAACAAGAACTACAAGCTACTACTTAATCTATTGTCGGAGTGACCGAATCTTCCTAAATACGTAAAAACGTACTTCCAACACTCATGTTCTTTGTATGCAAAGTTCTTGGTTTCAAAGTCAAGTTTGCTTGTTAATTTTTGTTGTCCTGACAAGAAAATAGTGTTTGGGATTACTGATTGCCAGGGGTGGATGTATACACCAATTGGTATAACAACCTTAGGCTTTTGATGTTAGTAAGTTTAGAGTAAGTGTGAGTATTGGTTTGAATTGAATGGCCGTTTCCAACAAGTTTGCATGTTAAAAATTTTAGACTAAACTTCATAAAACAAACAGTGGGGTCTAATATGTTTGATATTGTGAGTCTTGAGTTGTAAATTTAGCATAGCATTAGATTATAGAGCAGTGTAGATGTTCATGATCTGATATTGTCGGTTTGTAGGCCTTTAGGGTGGTTAATTGAACTGATTATACTCACCAAATGGCACTTTGAACCAGCATACTGTTCATCAGAACCCCCCCCCCCCCATTTTGTTCACAGTGACTTTTTATGCCCATTTACTTGTTTATTTTGTGTTTGACCTGTGTCTTTTATTGTTTACTTGACTCCTTACAACCCCACTAGTTGTAGGGGTGCCCTTAGTTCCAAACAACACCAGCAAAATAGCTTAAAATCGCCCATAATCGTTTTCTATGGCCCATCAGTGGGAACAAAGTTCCCACTGCCAGTGTTAAAATCCCCACTGCTTGGGTAAAGGACAAACAGTCCAAACTTGTCAACATCAGCTTCCTTATAGTTTTGTCTTTAGTGGTGATTTTCTAACATTTTTTAGTTGTTTTAATTTTCTTATTTTTGTTTGTTTATTTTAGAATTTTCCATAAAGTTAATTTTTAATTTTCTGTTTATTTTATATTTTTAGATTTAATTTGAGTTTAAATAGGTTTTAATTAAATCTGTTTTTTGTCTTTTAGTGAAAAAAGTTAATATTTTTCAGTTTTAAAAAAATTCCTAGTTTAAAAATATTATTTTAAGCTTTTTAGTTAAAAAAATTTTACTGTTCACTCTTTTTATATTTTTTTAGATTTAATCTTATTTTAATTAGGTTTTAATTACAACTGTTTTGTCTTTTAGTGTAATAAATTATTGTTTTCAACTTTTTAAATTTTTTACTATTCAGTAATATAAATTAGGATTTTTCAAGTAGTCAAATTAGTTTTAGCATTATTTTATTATTTTTAATCATTATTTTAGTTTAAAAATTGTTTTAGTATTTAAAAATTAGAAAAATAGTCTTTAAAATTTAGGAAAAATACTATTTAGTCTTTAAATAATATAAGTGAGTTATTAGTTCAATAAAATAATATTTTGGGCTTTTTCTTAATTATATTTAATTTTAGGGCTTTAATTAACATTTAAAATTGAATATTTAATTAATAAAAGATTATAAAATTTATTTATTGAATTTTTATTCTTATTTATATTATTTTAGACTTAGTTTTCATTTTTAATCAATTTTTAGCTTTAATTTTTAATTTCGTCGCGTTTTACGTATTTACGTTCGCGTTTTACGTCATCCGTCGTAGTTTAATCATAGTGTAGCTCGTCTTTTATTTTTCTCTCTTCAAACCCAAAAACGACACTAATCCAAACTCTTGATTTTAAATAATTGGCAACACAACACATACACCTCCTTCGAGAACGAACTCGCACTTATTCGGTTTTGCGTTTTTCCTAAAACGTAGAATTTAATACTTGCCGCTCATACGCGTTTTTCCTAAACCGTGTGCGATTATACTCACATCAACCCTCATGAATCACCTTAGAAGAAACAAACATGAACCTACTCAAATTGCTGCCAACATCAAATTTCTTGATAATCTTCCTTCTGAATGGTCACGATATGTCACTCTTGTCAATCAAACCAAGGATCTTCATGTCGTGGACTACACTCAAGTATATGATTATTTGAAGATGAATCAAGATGAAGCTAACGAAGTTAGGGCAGAACGGCGTGCCAAGACACAAGATCCATTGGATTTTATGGCAAACTCTCCATCATCTATGTCATATCCCATGGTATCTTACCATCAACCCTCAGCAAGTAACTTCATGCGACAACAACAACTCACCACTTATGGATATCAACCTCCTGCTGCTGTGAATTACTTACAACAACCCATTTCCTGTTTTGATGACATCACCGATCCTACTCATGCGATTAATACTGGTCTTGCACTTTTTGCAAAGGCATTCAAGTTTACCATTAACCCCACGAACAACAATCAGAGAATCTCCTCGAACACTAGCAATAGGCAGATTGATCAACCTTTCATGAATGCGAATCAGGATCGCCAATTGGTAGTTGCTGGGAACACAGGGACACAATATGGTCAGAATACTGGGCAGACTGTTGGGAATGCAGGAAATCAGTATGGACAAATCCGTGGTCAGAATCTGAATGCTCCGAATGCGGGTAATCAAAATGGGTTAATAGTTGTGCCAGCGGTTGGTAATCAGATGGGAAACATTATGGCTGCAAGGGCTGAGAATACTGGTACGGTAAATGGAAACAACAATCGTCAGGTTCAGTGCTACAACTGCAGGGGACTTGGTCATTATGCTCGAGATTGCACAGCCAAAAAGAAAAGGGATGTTGCTTCTCTTCAGACTCAGCTTCTCATAGCATAAAAGGAAGAGGCAGGCATTCCTCTTTAAGCTGAGGAATTTGATCTTGTGGCTTCTGCTGCAGAATATGACGAGGAAGAAGAGGTGAATGCCAACTACATCCTAATGGCTAACTTATAGCAAGCATCTACCTCAGGAATGCATGTTGACAGAGCTCCCGTTTATGATTCAGACGGTCCCTCTGAGGTACATCCACGTTTCGATGATAATGATATATATAATACGTCTAATCAGGAGGAGGAGTATACTGAGATGCTTAAGCCTTACATTGAGACACACGGGGATCAAACGAATAATAGTAATATTACTTCGAATGAGCCCAGTGTGGACGATAGTGAAGATCAAGTTGCCCAGCCTACAACCCTTCCTGATGCGACACATGCGTATTATAAATCTTTATCTGATAAGCTTGCTAAGGATGTTGACCATGCTACGGTGGTTAATAATAAGCTTAGAGAAACTAATGCCAAATTGACCACTGAGCTTGCGGGATATAAGGAACGGGAGAAAAGTTTTGAAATTCATCAGACTAAAATTAAAGAACTTGAACAAGCTCATGCTACATCGGTTTATCAACAAAAATGCACTACTAAGAAATTTAATGCCTTACATTTAAGTAGTGCTAAAAGATAAGCGAATTGAATGATGAAATCACCTCTCTTAATAAACAGCTTTCTACTGAAAAATCTACTATTTTGGATTTAAAAGAAGAACGGAAAAAGCTAAAACATGATTTCAAAATTCGAGAAGATGGGCTTCTTGAGGATTTTTTGCAAAGCTCAGGATAGGATTAGAGAATTAGACAACCTTCTAGTAAAACGTGGCCAAACTATGCAGACAATAAATATGCTCGCACCAAAAGTGAATGAGATAAATTACACTCGATACAAATTGGCTTTAGGTTATCCTCTTCCTCCTAATCTCGGATATCTTAAGCATGTTCAAGCCACTAATGAAACTTTATATAACGGTAGTGTGCTCTTGTCTGATGAGCATGATCCTCCTAGTGTGCATGATTCTGAGGAAACTACTGAACTTGCAGTAGAGACTCGTCTAAGAATGAAAAAGCTTGATAAAGAAGTGACACCCGTTTATTACCCAAAAGTTAATCCTCCAACTGTTTTTGTTTGGTCTAGAACGAGTACTGAAATGCTTTTGCTCCCAAGTGAGGAATTGTCTGATGACCCTCCTAAACCGAGTATCTCACGCCGATTTCTAAACGAGCTTAAAGATAACTTTGTCATACTTAAACGTGTTGTTAATTCCAAAATCACTGGAGGAAATTTTACATCACCGGTTTAGAAAATTCTTAAAAAGGATATTAATCCGACTATTAATCAAGTTGATGCTCGGTTAGGCAATTTGGAAAACGCTTTTCTAAAAGAATTTTCCAACTTTGTTGAAGACTTTAAATCTTTGGCGAAGGAAGCTGATGAATCTCTTGGTAAAATCAAAGTTTTGGAAAACGATCTTGAACGCCTCTCTAAAGCAAGTGATTGTATTGATAGTAGCCCTGTTGAGTTAGGTACCTCTGTGTCGCATAATGAAAACCTTCAAACTGAGCTTGATCTTATGAAAGAGAAAATGGAATCTTATGTCATTAAAAAGGATAAAGAATTCACCGATCTTTGTAATAAATTTGTCAGAAAATATGATGAATGCAAATATGACAAGATTTCGTACGAAAAAGCTTACAATGAAATGCAACAAGAAATCGTACATTTGACAGCTCAGTTGGGAGGTGCTCAGGGAAACAATCTGGCTTCTCCTGGGTTAGAGAATGCCAGTGCTGGGAATGTTCAGAAGCTTAAGGCTAAGATTGCAGATTTAGAATCTGCTGTTGTTTCATACAAGGGGGCTGTTGAACAAAGTAAGTATGTCTATTAGAAACTCATCGATAAAATCTGTGAGAACTGTAAGTTAAAGGCCTTGTTAAAAGATAAGACTTTTGTGACTAACTCGATTATGGACACGATGATCCAGAAACCAGTAACCTCGGGACCTACTTGTATTGCTATTACACGTTTCCCGAGGTTGCTGGAACGAAAGCTGCTATGATTGCCCAAGGAATGTTTCGTGTTAGTTCCCCCTCTCAACCTAGGGTCGATACCTCTGTGCCTAGAAAACAACGTAAAGCAAGTGTTAGGACAAAACCGACCACTATCTCTCAACCACAAGTCATTGATTTAAAAAGTTCTAATTCTAATAGACGTGTGTCTTCTTCTACATAAATAAACAACTACACTAAGAGGAGAAGGCCACATCCTACGAGTAATACAAGGAATGATAGGGTCCCTTTTGCCTCTAGAAGTAGTCGCACCAAGATCAATAATGCGGAAGTAGAAGAACACCCAAGGAATTTACCGTTTTTTAATCATAACAAAAACTTAATTCATCTGAATGTAATGACTATAAGCTTGCTATTCGGAATGAAACATCTGAAGTTATTTGCGCTAAATGTAATAAATGTTTCTTTACTTTTAGTCATGATGATTGTTGTTTGACTATGAAGGGGTTGAATTATGGTGGTTACACTCGAATTGACAAGCTGTCAATCAGTGAAAAACATAGCACTCCTAAGGCTAAGTTGTATGTTCCTAAAAGTACGCATGTAGGAACTACAGAAAGTCTTGGTAAGCCTAGTATCCCTAGAATCACCTCTAAATGGTTGCCTACTGGTAGAAATTTTGACTGTAGTGGCAAAATTATTGACACTAGTAGATCTCATACTAACAATGAAATGTCGGTATATGATAAGGATTAATTATCATCTAACCCTACAGGAACCTATTTCATCAGTTGCCAAAATTTTTTCTTCTCTTATCAATAGAAGGCTGTTGAAATTTGTCTCTGGTGCGTGGACTCGGGCTGTTCCAAACATATGACTGGGAATCGAAGCCTTCTCAAGAACTTTGTTTGGCGATTCATGGGAACTGTCTAATTTGGAAACAATCATGTTGCTGCAATTCTAGGCTATGGTGATCTTCATTGGGGAAATATAATCATCACCAGAGTCTCTTTTGTTGACGGCTTAGGACACAATTTATTCTCGGTTGGACAATTTTGTGATTCCGATTTGGAGGTTGCTTTCAGAAGTCATACATGTTTTGTAAGAGATCTTGAAGGAATTGATTTGTTGAAAGGAAATCATACCACCAACCTTTACACCATTGATCTTTTTCAAATGTCTGCTGCTTCTCAATTTGTCTCATGGCCCGATCCACATCAACAAAGTCATGGTTATGGCATCAAAGGTTATCTCATCTCAATTTCGATGCCATCACCCAACTCGCGAAAGATGATCTCATTACCGGTCTTCCAAAGTTCAAATATACAAAAGACCATCTTTGTCCTTCATGTGAGCAAGGTAAAAGTAAGAAGAAGCCTCACAAACCCAAACCTATTCCCAACTCAACGAATAGGTTACATCTCCTACATATGGATTTGTGTGGCCCAATGAGAATCAAAAGCATTAGTGGAAAGCGGTATGTCCTTGTGATTGTGGATGATCATTCTCGTTACACATGGGTTCATTTTCTTGCTTCGAAAGATGAAGCCCCTGATGTAATTATTATTTTCTTGAAGAAAACATCAGTGCTACTTCAAGCCCCTGATATCATTGTAAGAACGGATAACGGCACAGAATTCACCAATCAGAAACTGAAAGCTTATTTTGACGAAGTTGGGATTTCTCATCAAAGTTTGGCTGTAAGAACTCCAGAGCAAAATGGAGTTGTGGAATGGAGGAATCGTACGTTAGTTGAAGCTTCTCGGATGATGCTTCTCTCCTCCAGTGCACCGTTATTCCTTTGGGCTGACGCTATAGCAACTGCATGTTATACTCAAAACCGCTCCATTATTCACACCCGTTTCAACAAAACACCTTATGAGATTATTAATGGAAGAAAACCGGATATTTCATTTTTACATGTCTTCGGTGCATTATGTTATCCGAAGAATGATCGTGAAGATATCGGTAAACTTGAACCTAAAGGTGATATTCGCTTTTTCATTGGTTATTCTTCAACTGATTGTGCTTACAGGGTTTATAATCAAAGGACAAGAAAGGTAATGGAGACTATGAATGTTACCTTTGATGAACTCTCGGGTATGGCCTCTCAACATAGAAGTTCACATCCGGAGCTTCAAGGTCAGACTTCTGGACACGTAAGTTCAGGACTCGCGCTTCAATTTGCATCGTCAGCAATCTCATCGTTACAACCTTCGGAACGTGACTTGGAAGTTTTATTTGGGCCAATTTATGATGAATATATGGAGGGTCCTTCGTCATTTGGTGTTCCTAAAAATGCCCTGGATGCACCTGCTACGGTAGTTCTAGAACCACCAATTGCATCTACACCAACGGCATCCGTTTTGGCACCATCTACGTCAACCTCAACCATATTGACTCCAAACATTCCAACCACTTCTCCGACAGCTGACGCAACTCAACAACATTCTCAACAAATTCCTAATCATGTTCATCTTCAAAATGAAATAGTTGCTGAAAATGCAAACAATGTGATGCTCAACGAACATGAATTTGTTAATCCATTTGCGGCTTCCACAAGTACTACTCAACCTTCAACACCATATGTGGATCAACTCGCATCAACTTTCTCCTACACTTCCACATGAACACAAATGGACTAAGAATCATCCTTTGGTTCAAGTGATTGGAAATCTCTCACGTCCAGTCTCAACACGAAATCAGCTACGTACCGACGGTGATATGTGTATCTATGCACTATCAGTCAGCACAATGGAACCAGCAAGTATTAAAGAAGCAATGACCGATGCATCATGGATTGAGTCTATGCAAGAAGAGCTCAATCAATTCATCCGGCTTGATGTATGGGAGTTAGTACCACGCCCGGACAATATTGATCCCCTTACCCTGAAATGGTTATTCAAAAACAAGATGGATTAAGAGCAAACGGTCATTAGGAACAAGACTCGATTAGTTGTGAGAGGTTATAAACAAAAGGAGGGAATTGATTTCGCAGAGTCCTTCGCCCCGGTTGCTCGAATGGAAGATGTTAGGATTTTCTTGGCGTATGCTGCACACAAATCGTTCAATGTGTATCAAATGGACGTGAAGACGGCTTTCTTGCATGATCCGTTAAAAGAAGATGTGTATGTATGTCAACCTGAAGGTTTCATCAACACCGAACTTCCAAGCCATGTCTACAAGTTGAAAAAGGCAATTTATGGTTTGAAACAAGCACTGAGGGCATGGTACGACGAATTATCATCATTTCTTCTCCAAAATCACTTCAGCAAAGGAACCATTGACCCAACGTTGTTTATCAAGCACTACGGAAGACATCTTGGTGGTTCAAGTCTATGTAGATGATATTATATTTGGTTCTACTAACCCAAAATATTCCATATTATTTACCGACCTTATGAAAAGTCGATTCGAAATGTCCATGATGGGGAAATGACGTTTTTTATTGGTCTCCAAGTTCACCAATCCCCCGGTGGTATTTTCATAAATCAGTCCAAGTATGTGCTTGAGATTCTAACGAAATTTGGTATGGAAAACTGTGATCTTATTGGTACTCCAATGGACACTAAACACAAGCTTGATTTGGATAAGAAAGGGACATTTGTAGATGCTACAAAATACCGAAGTATGATCGGGTCCCTTATGTACTTAACCTCAAGCAGACCGGACATTGTGCATGCTAATTGTTTATGTACTCGGTACCAGGCTAAGCCAACCGAGAAGAACCTCAAGGAGGTTAAAGGATCTTTCGTTATCTCCGGGGAACCATTCACATGGTTCTCTGGTATATGAAGGATTATGGTTTTAATCTCACTAGTTTTTCAGATGCCGACCATGCAGGGTGTCATGATACATTCAAGAGCACTTCCGGTGGAGTACTGTGCTTAGGAGAGAAGCTAGTGAGTTGGTCCTTAAGAAAACAAGACTGTACGGCGTTGTCCACCGCGGAAGCAGAATATGTGTCTCTATCCGTGTGTAGTGCTCAAGTCCTTTGGATGAGAACACAACTCACGGATTATGGCTTTCACTTTAACAAAGTTCTTATTTATTGTGATTCACAATCAGCCATAGCCATATCCTGCAACCCGATCCAACACTACAAGACCAAGCACATAGCTGTCTGATTCCATTTCATTAAGGAGCATGTGGAAAGAGGAACGATCGAACTGTATTTTGTCAAGACGGACTACCAACTAGCCGACATCTTCACCAAAGCTCTTTCTCAATACAGATTTGAATTCTTGGTTCTTGGACTTGGTATGCGTAGTTTCACTCCAGATGAACTTGAACGTCTTGCACATTCGCAGTAACCTTGTATATATCTATCAAAAAATCAAAATACAAAAATATAAAACCTATAAAAATAAAATAAAAAATGAAAAATCTTTTGAAAATACCAAAAATATTCTTCTCCGACATGTCTCTCAGCTTCGATAATATGGACGCACTTAGAAATGTCGCTCAACAACGACACGGGTACGTACATAAAGTTCGAATGAGAGTTCAAATGTTTTCAAAACATGTCTTTTCTACTTTCTTCTCATAACGGCTTATAGTCACATGTCAGACTATAACCCGGTCCCCAAAAAAGGAAAGTATATGACTTATCCTCAACAACGGAAAATTAATTTTTCTCGGTCATGGGCTTATATTAAAACATTCCAAGTTTTTAATCTCATGAACTCAAGGAAAATGTTCATTCATGTACATTCTTCCTCAACAACGGGAAATTCAGTTTTCTCGGGTTTGAGCACAATTTTTCAAGGTACTTTCAAAAATGTGTGCTCATATACTCCCCTATTTTACTTAGAACTTCTTTTCAAGGGAAGTATAATGATTTCATAAACATATGTTCCAAATTTTCATGAACATTATTCTCTCCACGTTTTATCACTAGTTTCACAAAAAATTTCAATCACATGCCATTTTTGAGGGGGAGAATAGTGATAAAATGTGTTCAAAATGTTTCATCTTGGATAAGATCTTTGATATAAGTGCTTTCTCTTCCTAATATGTGCAAAAATCTTTCATTTTATGATGCACATATGTAGGAGGAGCGTTTTGGTGATATAGAAAACTTTCAAGGTGTAAACATTGATTTCATCAACACCTTGATTGCCTTTTCAATAGGTTTTTCTGGTTACGATATCTATACCCTTCAACACATTAATTCATGACGGTATTGGTGTCAGAAGGTGGTTAGGTATTCGTCCTATGATCCAACTAGAACCGGAGGGATCTTCCCAGGGACAATCCATTAGAACTTAGAAGTCCTTAGGAAAGATGGAGTAGTTGAGTGTACGGGAATAATGACGACTAATGACTTAAGCTAGCACTGGAACAATCACAACAAAGTGCTAGTTATGACGTCTTGGTAAGCATTGAACGGGTTGAAAAATGAAAAAGAAATGTAAGGATAAAGGGTGAAAAGAAATATCCCTTCATACAACTTAGGCATAAACCGGGTCAATACATCTACTATCAGAATCACGTTGATGATCTCTGGTATTGAAGACAAAGCATCATGGACCCAGTGATGCAAAGCACAACCCTCCACAGCCTACTCAAGCTTTTCTCAAAAGAAGTTCGTTTCATTGTCACGGAGTTCAACTCATTTCTATCAACCTTCTCACTCCGAGATAGTTGATATTGAATAGGTGGCAATCTGCTCCAGCCTCCGATCACCAAATACACGTGCACTTATAGAGTCTAGAGCCAACGAGATTCATCAAAAATCTCATTAGGACAGTTATTCCATATATCAATTGTTGTTCATCATTAGAACACAAGCGATAATTCAAAGAGTCCTACTCTCTATCCTTGTGGTATTGCTAGAACATTCAGAGTGATACTCTCTAGTATTCACATTGATGAATGGAAATCCTTCCAGTGTTAACACCAAACAGCACTGTGGTAGGTTATATGTAAGATTCACTTGAATTAAACATATGCTAACTGGAAAGCAACAGTGGTTTTGATTCTTAATTGATTCAAACTCGTTCCAGGTCTCTACGCAATATCTTTATGATCTTGCCAGAACATTCAGAGTAATACTTATTAGTACTTATAGTGACGAATGGAAATCCTTCCAGTGTCATCATCAAACAGCACTGCGGTAGGTAACTTGTGAGATTCTATATGAATCAAACTTGTGTCAACTGGAAAGCAACAATGGTTTGAGTCTTAATTGATTCAAACTTGTTCCAGGAAATTGAATTGACGACATAATCAGCAGAATAGAACTACATGATTCACTCTTTTTCTATAAACTATCTTTCGAGATGTTCAAGTAATGAAAACGGCTACCACAGCCAGAAACCATGTCAAGGAAGTTCTTTGAACTTACCTAATCACAGGTACAGTATTCGTACTGTATAACGGGAAACCGGAGGAATGCAAATGGTGGCGTAATCTCATGAGTCGTGATTCAAGACCACATACTCAAGTAAATGAAGAAAGCTCAACAACAACTAAAGACAAATACGTCCGCTACTCTGATAATCAAGGGAGATTGTTAACAAGATTTCAAGACAACACAAAATATGAGTATGTGGGGGAAGACACAAGAACACAAGTTGGCAAAGTTTCAAGATCAAGTCAAGGCAAAGATCCAAGATCACAAGTCATGAAAGGAACTATGCAAGAACTCTCAAGACAACGAGCTTCAAAGTCTGCAACATCAAAAAAGTAAAGTCACATATTACATGACCACCCCTTAGGGGGAGATTGTTAGTCGTATTTAAAGTGATGGCCATATAATATACCGTTGCGAAGCTCGTGAAAAATGCTATTCAACGGTGTCGATATTTCTTAGTTATTAATGTTTATGTAGCGGAAATTAGTCCCGAACACACAAATGAGGAAGGTCTCCTAAACTTGTTAGTCATAGTATAAAAGGCCTCTCCACCTCATTTGTGTGTGTGTGTGTGTTTTCGATTTGTATCATCTTAGAGATAGAATTGGTGTTTGTTTCTCTCACTAGGAAAAACACCATCTTTGTTTTTCTTCTTCTTTCCTTAATCTAATCTTTCCTTTTTTGTTTAATCTTTGTTTAATCTTCATCTATTTTATAATCTTTGTTAGTTCTTCATCACCACCATACTCGTACTATCACCAAGTTCTTCATCTATTCATTTAGACACATAAAGTTCAAGACTTTACGTGTTTGGTTCCTGTGTAAACATCCTACAATAATTCTATACAAGTCTTAGGAAAGACAAGTATAAAGCGAGCAAGTATTAAACTCGACGGTTTAGGAAAACCGACAAATCTAATAAGTGCGAGTTCGTTCTCGGCGGAGGTGTATGTGTATTAGGAGAATTATATAAAACAATGTTTGGATTAGTGTCGTTTATTGGTTTAAAGAGAGAAAATTTAAAGACGAGCTACACTACGATTAAACTACGACGTATGACGTAAAACGCGACGAAATTAAAAATTTAAGCTAAAAATTAATTAAAATTTAAAACTAAGTTTAAAATAATATAAATAAGAATAAAAATTCAATAAATAAATTTTAAAACCTTTTATTAATTAAATATTTAATTTTAAATGCTAATTAAAGCCCTAAAATTAAATATAATTAACAAAAATCCCAAAATATTATTTTATCAAACAAATATCTTACTTATATTAATTAAACACTAAAAAGTATTTTTCCTAAATTTTTAAAACTATTTTTCTATTTTTAAAACACTAAAAACACCTTTTAAACTAAAATAATGATAAAAAAATAATAAAATAATGCTAAAAATAAATTTTCTTTTTGAAAAATCTTAAAACACTTAACTAAACAGTAGAAAAATGTAAAAAGTTTGAAAAAGGTAAATTTTTACCTAATAAGACAAAACAGTTTTAATTAAAAACCTAATTTAACTTAAATTAATTCTAAAAATTAAATAAATAAAGTGAAACCCTACTGATTATTGATGCTACCTTATACCAAGAAATTTAACAAGCAAAACCTAAATTACCTCTAACTTTCTAAGCACTAGGTTCAATATCACCAACCACTACCTGTTTTAAGTGTGTTTAAGCTCATATCAACCTCTCTTGTGTCACTCAAGATTTATAATACTAAAAGCCAAACACCCCCTTAAAACTGATTAACAAATATTTAACAAAGAACTATGTTTGGAAATCAAAACCAAATCATTTAATCTAACATAAACTAACATAAAACATTCAGAAAACACAAATCAAACACAAACTTGAAACAAATATATAGTCAAACTCAAATACCTTAAAAATCACAAATTAAAGCAAAAGGTGGAGGGTTCAAGCCCTTACCTAGGGTGACTTACATCCAAGCCACCCTATGGCTAGCTGAGGCCATCTCCAAGTTAGCTAAAAGGTGTGAGCTTATGGCTATGGGAGGCTGCTGATGTAGAGATGATGATGGTATTGGACTACAAAAGTCCAAATACCCAATATGCCTTCAAATGGAAGAAACAAAAGAGGATGTGGTACCTGCTAAGAGTAACAAATAAAAGAGCCCATAAAAGCTAGTCACAATCTATTTGTTAGATAGCTTGTGGCTAGAGCTTTTGGAACAGTGAAACAAACAAAGAAATAGAAGATTTGTGAAACCTTTTGAAAAACGGATTTTTTTGAAAATAACTTGAAAAACACTTGAGCACAAAGTAACAAGAACTCTTGTTCTTGCAGATACTTGGGTTGTCAAACCAAGTATCCTCAATCAACAAGAATCCTTGGGTCTCAAGAACCTTGCTTGCCAAAACTTTTTGAACAACCAAAATTTTTGATAAAAGTTACTCTAATTTTTCAGAAAATTAAAGGAGCTACAATAAAACAAGAACAATAGCTATAAAGCTCAGTAATATCAATGTAAATTTTATAAATTACTTTAAATATTCTATAAATAAAAGATTAAAAATGAGATAAAAACTAGAACAATGAATACAGCCACATACGGCATGTATTTATACTAGTGAAAGGAAATTTCTAGAACTACAAACCCTAATAAACAAAATTCCTAGAATGCCCATGGATAATTCTCAGAATATGCTAGTTTGACTTGGTCTTCTTGGCAACATGTGATTACCAGCTGTTTGAATGCCATCTGAGCCCTTCATTTAGTCTTTGGGATGAAGTAAACACTTTTCCACCAAGGATCTTGTTGGTTTTGGGGTTTGGGGGAAAGGGACGTGAGCAGGGGTGGTCGGGTGTGGGGTCACTAGTGAGCTGGTGAGTGTTTTAGGGTGTGGGTTTGGTTTAGCATGGGGTTAATTACGAATCTGGAAAACATTGGTGAAAAACCCTTTGGTTTGGGGAGGTAATTAGTTTAGGGTTTATGGGATAAAAGGGATGGGTAAACAGTGTGGTTAGATGTTGATTAGGGGAAAAAGAGTTTAAAATTTGTGTTTCCCACAAATTTCGTAATAAACAGATTAACAAAAAGTGGTGGGTGGATTTATGACGTGGAAGAATGGAGAAGAATGATTAGAAGTGGGGGTTTAGTGGGCGACGTGGCGGTTTGTGGTTGGTGGTGTATCTTTTGTTGTCTCGCCATGTTTAGTCCCTTATCTCCTATTTGTGTGTCAATTCAAGTTTTCAACATGTTCTTCCCAATTCCTTTGTTAACAAAGTTTGTGTTTTCCTCCATTGGCCATAAAAACTTTGATGAACTTGTTTCAAGGACCATAATTGCAAATTGACCATTCTCCAAGGGCTTTTCTTGTATAATCTCATCATTTTAGGACCCCAAATGCAATATTGAGTTTTGGAAGGGTTTAAAATGACAAGTCTTCCAAATTTGAGGGACCAATCTTGACAAATCTTCAAACATCAAGGGTATTTTTGGAAATTCATTTCTCGGGTCCGGTTCTTTGTGCGGCTTCGTTTCCCGTGTTCGTTTTTGCTTGATTGTTTGAAATACGTTTTTCGTATTAAGAAAGTCTCGGTCACTCCAACAATATAGTTATAGGCTCGTAGTATAAGTTTAATTAATATTTACATTAGCCCGACCCATGAGCATGTTCATGGGCCGGAGGCCCAAGTCCACTAAGGGACTTGGGTATATAAACCCCTTTCCACCATGGAAAGGGGTGTTGGTTGTTTCATTTTTCCAAGTAATAAACATACTTTTCTCTCACTTCTCTCTCTACTTTCTCTCACTAGAAAACAACAACCCTCTTGAAATATCAAAGATTATCACATTTCTACAATTGGTATCAAGAGCTATGGGATGAAATAAAGATTGGTTTTATGTTGTTCATGCTTTTCTAAGTGTGTTCATGTGTTTTTGATTGATTTCTCTAAAGTTTCAAAAACATTCGTGTTTTTGTGGTTCCAAGTGATCTATATCTCTTCTAAATAGTTATAGTAACGATTTGGCGATATTGGTTTGGCTAGAATCACGAATTCCCAGGTAAATCTAATCTTTCTTGTTGCCTACAAGTCTCGAACACTTTACTTGTTACGATCTGATTATTGTGATTGCATAAACCTGGGGTTTTTACTTGCGATCCAATATCATGATCATTCGTTACGATCCAAGACTACGATCTAGGATTACGATCCAAGACTATGATCTAAGACTACGATCTAGGACTGCGATCTAAGACTACGATCTAGGACTGTGATCTAGGACTGCCATCAAGGATTACGATCAATCGTTACGATCCAAGACTACGATATAGGACTGCGATCTAGGACTGCGATTAAGGACTGCGATCAAGACTACGATCTAGGTTACGATCAAGGAGTACAATCACCAGTGCGATCAACCGTTACGATTAGACTGCGATCAAGGGGTACGATAGCACATCACGATCAGCCCAAATTTGCAAGACATAGAGGATTTTTTAACTTTGCATTTCTTTGGAGACATTAGCAAAAACACACAACCAAAAGATCATAACATCTTTATTCAAACAACACTAAAACACATAATCTTATTTCATTTCTCGATCATGTTTGATGATCTTTATTCAAGGGATCATAAAACGAATTGACATTCATACATGCCAACAATGACATCACTTACTGACCTTTCTATCATCTCGGGTACCAATACCCGTCCACCATTGCTTATCAAAGAGCTTTTTGAAGCATGGCAAGGTCGCATGTTGTCTTATATTAGGGGTAGACCTAGTGGGAGACTCATGGTTCAATCCATTGAGAAAGGACCACTTGATTATGGTGAGATAACGGTAGACAATGTGACTAGGCCAAGGCTATTTCATGAACTAACGGAAGCAAACAGAATCATTGCCGATGCGGATGACAAAGCAGTGCAAACCATCAAGCAAGCTCTTCCACCCGATATTTATTGTATGGTAAGCAACTACAAGGTAGCAAAGGAACTTTGGGATCGCTTAGAAGTTTTGTTACAAGGAACTTCACTTACCAAGAAGGAACGAGAGTGTCAACTCTATGATTTGTTTGATAGGTTCCAATACATTCCCGGGGAAACTCTTCATGACTTCTACTGGCGCTTCACTACTTTGATGAATGATTTGAACATGTATAATCTTACAATTTCTCAGTTTCAAATCAACACCAAGTTTTTGAACACGTTACCCCAAGAATGGAGCCAATATGTCACTGATGTTAAATTGATTCGGGATTTGCACAAATCAAATTTAGATCAGCTTTATGCTTTCTTGCAGCAACATGAGAAGCATGTGCTCTAGAAACGCATGTCTCAAGGATCTTATTCGGAACCACTGGCATTAATGGCAAATCATCCAACAATGTCATACAACAACACTCCGTATGCTATGGGACAACAATCTTATCACAAGCCCATGTTCCAGACTCCAAGCTTTCCACAGTATTCGATCTTACCACAACCGCCTACATCATGTCAGCAACAATACCAGCAACCAGCAATATCATCACAAGGAGACTCACATCATTTACCTTATGCTTCACAACAATACTCACCTTATCAACCTCCAACAAACCAGCAACACGAGGTTCCTCAACCCCGTTACTCACAACATGTCAGTACTCCCTCAAATGTGTTTGTAGCTCAACCAACACCAGTATTCTATTGTGATGATGAGATTCCAGTTCCTGAATTTAGACAAGGGTATAATCCTACTGATATACTTTCTCAAATGTTTGCTTACATTACTCAAGCGTTGAACAAAAGAGGTTACAGAGGACCATCTCCAACAAACAATCTGTTGAGGAATTCTTGTAACTCTCGTCAACAAGCTACAATCCAAGATGGCATAGTTACTGTGCAACCACTTCAGGGGAGACCAAGTTCATCCAATACTGGTGCACGTCCATTCAACACTTCTACAAGGGGAAATAACACTGGAAAAATGAAGATGATCATCTATTATAACTGCAAGGGGGAAGGACACATGGCTCGGGAGTGCAAGCAACCTAAGAGGAAGAGGGATGGCACATGGTTTCAGGAAAAGATATACTTGGTGAATGCTCAAGCACAAGGCCGGGAGCTCGATGAAGAAGAGTTGACATTTCTAGCAGATCCAGGAGTTGCGGATACTGAAGGACTCACAGTAGCTTCTACCAACAATGCAGCATGCCAATGTGATGATCTTGATGCATACGATTCAGAATGTGATGATCTCAATACCGTCAAGGAAGCTCTCATGGCAAATATTTCAGTTTATGGAGCTGACACAATCTCTGAGGTACCAAATACTGCAAATGATACTAGTGTTATACCTTATCAAGTTGAGCAAGTGTCTGAGTATCCGGAACACCCTTTGGTGGTTAGTAATTCAAACGAGGAGACAAACAATGATAGTAATATCAATGAAAGTCCTCAGACTTTGAGTGAAACACAACCGAGAGCTATTATGTCTACAAATTCGTCTGCTCAACAAGATTTGGTCTCGGTGTAGGCATCTATGCTTAGCCAAATGAATAATGCAATCAATCACACCCTCGGGATTAATCAGACATTATCTGACGAGCTTGCTCTGTATAAACAAAAGGTTAACACCTTGGAATTAAATCCAGTGACCACTACCTTAACCAATCCTGAATTTAATAGGTTTAGGAAAGTTCAAATGGATAACTTGCTAGAAATTGAAAGTTTAAGAGCAAATCTTTCAAAAGAACTTAAAGAAAAAGATTCAGTCGTTAATAATTTTCAACAACTTCAAACAGATTTCGAAATTCTTGAGTCTAAAAAGTTTGAAACGGAAACTAAGGCGTCTGAGAGAATTAAACAAACTGAAATTAAGCTTTTAAAACAATACTCTGCTTCACATCTAGTACACTTGTTTCATGCTTCATTTAAGGAATTCACTCTATCACGTCTTATAGACTTACTACCTAACCCAGGGTATGCAAAGCAAGCATTTCACCAAAACCCACGACTTTACGATGCAACCAAGTTAGGATTGGTATTAGATCCGATTGTGTTTCCGAATGAATCCGAGAATTTATCACTACATGAAGAGAATCGGTCAAAAATGATTTTTACATATCCTGAGTATGATTATGCACAACTTAATGCAGAGAATGCAAAAACGGATCTTAGAATTCGCTTTAACATGCAAAAGGAATTTATCCATACACCAACTTTCATGTCTACTAGAGAAAGTCTTAGTATATTTCCTACACTTGTCAATCCGAATGAACCTAAGGAAGTTCCAAAGGATCTTCCACTGGTGAGTACAGTATTGCTAAGATTGAAAGAGATTAGGCGATACAATACCGGATTTGACAAGGTCATCACGGAATGTACGACTTCAACGGCTCAAACCGTTGGAGAATGGGCTTTCGAACACATGAAAATGGTGTTTGAGAAAGAGATCGTTCCGTTTGTAAACAATGTTAAAGAAGGTCTTCTAGATCTTGAGGATAATCTTAACTTTGAAGTGGCTGAAGTTCGAAAAGTTTTCTATGAAATGGATAATGCTTATGAGCAACATCTAATTGAGAAAGAAAAGATTTTGTCCGAATATGACCGATTCTTGGAACATATAGTGTCTCTCGAAGTGATGCAAGTTGTTACTATTGAATATGCTCTTGAGATTACATCTGCTGTGAATAAATGTGATGATGTGCATGATCTTTCTGTGAATATTGTTGCACCTGTGAATAATGTAGATAATCATTCTTGTCACGAATCTAACGCTGAATTTTTAAAGCTTCAAGATTCTTATAACTCACTTTCAAAACGTTTTGACGAGGTTGAACAACACTCTATTGCTCTTGAAATAAATGTTTGTAAAAACAACGTTGAGACAAGTGACAAGATGATTCAGGTGATGCAGTCATTAGAGGAAGATGTTACGAGACTTAAGAGAGAATTACTAGCAACAAAAGTGGAACTAGAGGCTGTAGAGACTAAAAATCATGTCCTAGAAAATAGAATTACTTCTATGCTAGGAGAGCTTGAAAAAGTAAGGCAGGGTGACTCACAAAATTCTGGTTCAATAGAAGAACGCCTCGCTTTTAATGCGACAGAGCAAAAGTCATTAGTTGACCAACTGAACAAGAAATGTGAGGAAATCTCTGACCTAAATATTCAGCTCATAGACAAAAACATGGTTATAGCTGAATTAAAGAAGACACTTCAACTCAAAGAACGAAAAGCTGTTGATAACTCAGCTACCATCTCTGCACCGTCCTCTAGTACTCCTAAACCCAACCCACGTGTGCTTTATCGGGACCCAAAATTTAAGCATAGTCCAACTAAGTTTTCTACCTACATGAAAAATGCCTTAGAACATGTTGATCTAGTGATGTAGTTTGAAACAAGGATAATGACCAATTGAATCTGTTGATTCCCACAGAATACCAGAAACAATTAAAGATAGATAAATTGGATCTATTGATTCCGAAGAATACTAGAGACAATTTCTTCCAACAATCGTTGATTCAATGAATACCGATTATTAGGTTGAAAATCAAACAATAAACCCTAATCTTGGTTTATGTCAATTAACACAAGACATTTTTTTTATTTAACACTCAATATCCAATACAATGAACAAATTCCTAATTTTATAGGAAAACTAAACTTGGGAAAAAAGAAAACATTATTCTTCCCAAAAACACAAAATAAGAAAATTAATTAAAAGATACCACAAAATAAGAAAATTAAATAAAAGATATCAACCAGTTTATTCTTGTTCCCCATCATTCTCCCTCACTTCAAAAAACTCGTCCTCGAGTTTGTCTCACTCTTCCCTTGTACTCGTAGAATCCAAATTTGTATCCCTTGCATCAAATTCCCTTTATTTATGACGAATCGACCCCGAACCTTGATCGTTTTCAAACCAAACTTACCGACCATAAGTGCGGCTTCTTGATATATATTTTTTCAGTCATGATACTAACATCCACCCATTTACCTTCTTGCAACCAAATTAACTCATGAGGGTTTGAAACTGTGGCTTTTGAATAATCAACACTTAATGTAGTTTGGATAATGGAAGAACAAAGATCATTAGCCACAACTACAACGTACTCGATGTTGTCTTCTTCGCCAACAAATCTTCCTTCCCCCAAAAATCCTTCTTTCTCCGCAATGACATCTTCAAGATCAGTATCATAAACTGCCATTGATTCTTCTTCATATTCATCAAATATTGGAGGTCCTTCATAATCGTCACCCTCCATGCCATGATCTGTCCATTCAGTAGAACGTGAATCATCACCATAAAAAATGGATATTCTAACATCTTAATCAGGAACTTCGGCTCTTGATACCAACTGATGTAGTTTGAAACAAGGATAATGACCAATTGAATCTGTTGATTCCCACAGAATACTAGAGACAATTTCTTCCAACAATCGTTGATTCAACGAATACCGATTATTAGGTTGAAAATCAAACAATAAACCCTAATCTTGGTTTATTTCAATTAACACAAGACATTTTTTTATTTAACACTCAATATCCAATACAATGAACAAATTCCTAATTTTATAGGAAAACTAAACTTGGGAACAAAGAAAACATTATTCTTCCCAAAAACACAAAATAAGAAAATTAATTAAAAGATACCACAAAATAAAAAAACTAAATAAAAGATATCAACCAGTTTATTCTTGTTCCCCATCATCTAGCTAGCGATACCATTGATGATATGCGTACACTAGATCCCACAAGTCATATTCTATATGAGCTTTTCTTATACGTGGATCGCATTCAATATTTCTTAGCAAATTTAGAATATATCGGTCAACCGATATCTGCACCAATTAACCAACAAACCCCCACCATTGCCATAACTCCATTAAATAAGACCTCAGGAGCTAAGCCTGTTTTAAACACACCCATCAAGGCTAAGTCAAAATTTGTTACTAATGTTCCCTTGACTTCTACAGGAGTAATTATGTCTACTAAGGCTAAAGGATCTCAAGACAAGAAAGATGATATCAAGCCTTCCACTCGTAGGATTGTGAAGAAGAAAGTAGAAGTTCACCCTAGGAATGTTATTTCAGTTTTAAATAAAAAGAATCATGTAGCTAAGACAAAAGGTTCTCCCTCTGAGTGGAAACCTAAGCAAAATGTGAATTCTAATTTGAAATGTTGGAATTGTAATGAATGCATGTTTCTCAGCGTCATGATTTATGCCTTGTTGACCATGTTAATGAAATGCATGCCATTAGAAACAATCTTGAATGGAAACCAACGGGGAAGAAATTCACCCAAGTTGGATGGCAATTGTTACCCACTGGTAGGACCTTTACTGCAAATGGAACTAAGTGCCCTTTAACTAGGATCACATCCACTGAAGTTAGGTCTCAGCGTCCTTTAAATAGGAACACAAGCACTAAAAAATGGTAAAAAACGCCCTTTCACTAGGTCTGCCTCCACTATTGTGCCTACCAGTGAAGAAGTACCCAGTCAAAAAGTACCTCAGAATACTAGACAACTAGAATCTAAGCCAACAACTAGTAAGAAAATTTGGAAGCCTAAAAACTCTTCTGATAGCAAATCTAAGATAATTACATCTGTACCTGCTAACTCAGAGGAACAATTAGATTCCGATACATCGTCTTTGTTTGGTGATATTTTTAGGTCGTCCAAATTATTCTTTGGTATTTGGACTCGGGGTGCTCCAAACATATGACTGGAGACCGCTCGATGCTCAGAAATTTCGTCAGCAAGTTTCTAGGAACGGTGAAATTTGGCAACGACCATATTGCGAAGATCATGGGTTATGGTGAATATCAAATTGGGAATGTTACGATTTCAAGGGTGTATTGCGTCGAGGGACTTGGTCACAACGTATTCTCAGCAGGACAATTTTGCGATTCAAACCTTGAGGTTGCTTTTTGAGAACATACTTACTTCATTCGTGATCTTGTAGGAAATGATTTGTTAAAAGGTTCTTGAGGGGATAATATCTACACACTGTCCATTAAAAACATGATGGCCGCTTCTCCTGTATGCCTTCTCTCCAAAGCATCTAAGACCAAGTCATGGTTGTGGCATTGTCGGTTATCTCATCTTAACTTTGATGATATTAACCATTTGGCTAAAAACGAACTTGTTCGTGGTCTTTCAAAACTTAAGTTCGACAAGGATCATTTATGTTCCGCGTGTTCTTTGGGTAAAAGCACCAAGAAATCATACAAACCTAAAGCTGAAGACACCAACCAAGAACCACTATATCTTTTGCACATGGATCTTTGCGGCCCTGTGCGTACGGCTAGTGTGAGTGGTATAAAATACATTCTCCTCATGGTGGATGATTTCTCCAGGTTTACATGGGTAAAGTTTTTAGCAACCAAGGATCAAGTACCGAATTATATTATTACTTTTCTTAAGATGATCCAAGTGCGTCTTAATGCTACTGTTCGCCGCATTCGAACTGATAATGGAACTGAGTTCGTTAATCAGACTCTACAAGACTATTATGAAGAGGTCGGTATTTCACATGAAACTTCAGTTGCTCGTACTCCACAACAAAATGGTGTCGTGGAAAGACGTAACCGTACACTAATGGAAGCTGCTAGAACTATGTTGATTTATGTGAATGCTCCTTTATTCTTATGGGCTGAAGCAGTGGCAACCGCATGTTATACCCAAAACCGCTCCATCATTCGTAAGCGCCATGGAAAAACTCCATATGAGCTACTTCATGGACACAAACCTGACATTTCCTATCTACATGTGTTTGGTGCACTGTGTTATCCAAATACTAATAGTGAGAATTTGGGGAAACTTCAACCGAAGGCTGATATTGGAATTTTCATTGGTTACTCACCCGCAAAGAAATCTTACCAGATTTATAACCGTCGTCTTGGCAAGATAGTATAAACTTTGGATGCCGATTTTGATGAGCTGACAGCGATGGGTTCTGAGCAACACAACTCTGAACCCGCATTTCATGAGATGGGAACTGGAACTATTATTTCCGGATTAACTCCCAACAATCCTACTTCTCCATCATTTACACCACCTACAAGGACCGAGTGGGATGAGTTATTTCAACCTATGTTTGATGAATTCTTTGATCCACCTAGTGAAGATTCTCCAGCACCTGCAGCACCCCAAAGTTGTTGCTCAAGTTAATGGAAATCAGTCTGATGCATCTACTGTTACTATTGAAACAGATGCACCATCACCCACCAATTCTCAAACCACACCCGATCATCACCCCCACTTGTTCCTAATGATGTTGAAGAGGATTTCTATGATCATGATTTGGAACTTGCTCACCTACAAGAACTTCCATTCTTTGGTTCACAAATACCCGAAAACCCTATCGGTGCGTCTACCTCGGAGGAAGCTTGTAAAACCCGCATGCTTTTACCATGAATAGTACCCTTAAGATCGTACGTACTAGATTAAAACTTTCCTATATTATAGTATGATTACGTTCACGTGTTAGAATTTTACGTATTACGTACGTGTTAGAACACGATAAGTATTTATTACGTACGAACACATAATAATTATTTAACAATAAATAATCACGAACATATGATCATGAAATCATGAACGTAATTAAATCACGAACTAATATTAATTACGTATATATATTTATTACGAGCACGAATAAATATATTAAGTCACGGTTAATATTTAACGAGAACACATAAAATACGAACACAAATAAACACGAACGAACACTTAAATAACGAGACACGGAAAACGGTACGGGTACCCCATGTGGGGCCCCCTACCCGCGGCTACATCAAGAAAGATGGGCCAAGCCCATCAAATTTTACTAAGAAGGGGGTTAAGGTAAAACTTGTTTTCACTTTTCACTTTACAGTAAACTAAACAAAAAAGCTAAAAATAATTTTTGGCTCCTTCCTTTTTTCTCTCTTTGGCCGCCGCACATAACAACAAGAAAGGGGGTGTTCGTTTGATTTTGATCTTGAATTTTGTACGTGTGTTCTGTATGTTCATCCTCGTTAGATCCACGCATTCGGTATACCTTTTTAATCATTTTTCTTTTTGATTTGATTTAATAAAATTAAATAAGAACATGATGTTTTTAAAAACCTAATTAAAAACATAAACTAAACATGTAATTGGTTATGGGGTAAATCAGAAAGGAGGATTTAGGGGTGTTTTGTTTGGCCGGCGCCTAAACCGAACTCCAAGGGGGTCTCGGTTTGGCTTATAGACCACCACCGAGACCACAAGGTCCCGGTTTGATGGTGTGGGTCCCACAACAGCAGCAAACAAGGGGGAACCCCGAAGTGGTTCGGGGTATGGTGTTGATTTCGAGTCTGGTTCATGGTTTCTAGTCACGATCTGGTTCATGGTTTATGTTAACATTATTTTTTTTAATAATAATATGTTATAAATTAAATTAATAAAATATGACATGATTAATTTAATAAAACATGACTTAGGTTTTATTTAATTATTAAATCATGGAATTATTAACCTAAGTATTTATATTTTCTAGACTTTATAATTAATTAATTATTAAAAACCAAGGCTATAATTAATTAATTAACATGACTTAGGTTATATTATTAATAATTAATAATACATGTTTTAACCTAAGTATTTAACCTTATTTAATAAAAAACATGATATATTTAATTAAATACTTTTAACCTATAGTTTATTTAAATTACATGTAATAATTAATAAACTATACCTTATATCATTATGACTTAGAAAAATAATCAGAAATCACTTAAGCTTATATACTTAGCTTATTTAACCAGCTTATATCTAATTATGGAAACTTTCTATTTTTAGAAACTTATTTAATTAAGGCAGCTAATTTATTTATGGAAACTTTCTATTTTAGAAACTTATTTAATTAAGGCAGCTAATCTATTTATGGAAACTTTCTATTTTTAGAAACTTATCTATTTTAAGCAGTAATTCTATTTTTGGAAACTTTTTATTTTTGGAAACTTTCTATTTTTGGAAACTTCCTATTTTTGGAAACTTTCTATTTTTGGTAACTTTCTATTTTTGGAAACTTTCTATTTTAGAAAACCTACTATTTTTAGAAAGTTACCTATTATTACACAGTAAGTATAATAATACATGAAATACAAGAAATACTTAATCAGAATAGAAAGAATATAAGATAAACACAGTTTAAGGCTTAAAACAGTAAAACATGGCATAAACGTATAAAATAAGCTAAGACATGACATAAAACCAGTTACGTATTTGGTAATCAGATACTTATACACGTATGTATTTATGTAGCATTAGTGATACCGAAGTAGGACTCTCCTCAGTTCGTCTTCTTCGTTCACTGGACATAAGGTATGGATTCCCGTCCTTTCAGTATGGACATTCTTTCCTTATTAGGATTCCCCGTATGCAGCCAAATGTTTTCCCGTAGTATAAGTTTATATGTTTGATTTGCTTATGTTTAATTTAGAATACCTATAGCCATATACATGCCTGACCAGTTTCACCTAGTTATGGAGGTACCATAACCATAACATTAGAGGCACTGATGTTATGACTTCACCACGGCGGAGTGATTGCTCGTGGCGTCCCTTCAGCTTTTGTCCATATTATTATATTTATCATGTGGGGCATATGGGTGCATCCTAGTTACATGTTTTTCAGCAGATTACTCAGTGTGAATGTGGTGTGTGCCTTGCATCCTTCACAAGGAGCTGATCCCTCCTACCCAAACCAGTATATTAAATTAGAGGCAGCCCCTCTAATTTGCATGATGAGGTCACCCCTCCAAGTATTCATGTACGGTGGATTTTGATGACCTATATTGGCTAATGGTAGAACATGTTAAACAGTTTTTATAAGTTAAACATAAGACTTTTCAAACTATAAAACCAGTTTTACCAAGACTTAACAAGGTTATTCGGGACTTAGTTTCTTCCGCTGTTATATGTTATATGCTTATCCTATTCATGCTTTATTGTATATTCGTGCACTGAGCGTATTGCTCAGCCGTTTTCCTTTTCTATGTTCCCAAAACGGCAGGTACTCAGGGACGCTCGTAGACTTTAAGCGTACGTGCATATGGACTGGAAGCTTTCTAGCCTTTCTTTACTTTATGCATTATCTTTACTTTGATACACTTGCTATGGACATTGTTTAGTCCTTTCCTTTACAGTATTATGTTTGTATGTGATGAGCTTTACTTTTGGACTACCGATGTTTGATTCCGGTATTTTCCTTTTATGGTCATGTAATGTTTAGACATTTTTCCTTGTATGCTTTGATGACACGCCATAATTACGCGTGACATTCCATTATCAAAATAGGGTGTTACAATTATGGTATCAGAGCCAAGGCTTCGACCTGTAGGCTCTCAAAATATGACCTGTGATTAGTGGGTAGTCACTATGGTCTTCCTAGAACAGACAGTCGTTTTCATGCATTCATCATTTTTATGCATACATATATATATGTCATTGTCGCATGTTTATGACTAAGTAATGGTTGGTACAAGACTGGCCCTATTTAGTCGCATGTGTTTTATCGAAACTTTTAAATTTGGGACCGACCCATAGGCGTCCCCTCGCCATGTCTTTTATTTTGGGTGAACTGACCATAGGCGTTCACTCTCGAGCATACAAAAGTTTTCATAAAACTGCATCGTGCATTCATACACAAAATTTTCTTGCATAAAATTTTTTTCTCTTGAATTTTGGTATAAATTTTTTTCATGTATATTTATATTTTATGTTTTGATCTGTTTAATCATATGTTTTATGTTATACTGTCAGATGGTTCTCACACGCGAATAGGAACATTTCAATGCTGCAATGCAAGCTTTGCTTCCTCAACTGAGGAACGACATCAGGGCTGAGGTTCAAGCTGCCAACAATCAGCAGCATAACCAGGCACCTCCTCCTCCTCCTCCAGTGACATTAGCAGTATGGTTGGAGAGATTCAACAAGCTCCGTCCTCAAGCTTTTGAGAAAACAGATAGCCCTAGTGATGCTTAAAGCTGGTTGGCTCACATCGAGAAGATTTTCAATGCTATGGGTTGTGACCCCACGTACAAGGCGAGGTTGGCATGCTATCGGTTCAAAGGCGATGTGCTAAATTGGTGGTTAGCGTTGATGCAGTCTGAGGGAGGTGACGATTGGGTTGCTGGTTTGACATGGGCTTAGTTCAAGGACAGGGTGATGGAGCAGTTCTTTCCCAAGGCTGAGCAAGACAAGCTCAAGAGGGAGTACCATGGGATCCGACAGAGAGCTGGGGAGAATAGCAACGAGTTTATGCAGCGCTTTCTTCGCTTAGTTGGTTTCCTTGGTGCAGCAGTAGGTACTCCTGAAGAGCAGGCACACCACTTTAGGTGGGCTCTTCGCCCATCGGTCGCAAACAATCTGGTGTGTGCTACGTTCAACACTGTAGCACAGGTGGCCGATGCAGCACGTAAGCTGGAGATGCTGCAGGAGAGAGATGAGTTCGGGGAAGCTGAGAGACCCGACAAGAGGTAAACATTCGTATTATAGCGGTGATCAATCCGTATTCTTTCCATATATGTCAATTAGTCATCTCTTTAAACTGTATCTTCCAGGCTATAAACTAGGGACCGGTCTCAGCCGGCTACTCAGCAGCAGCCTCATCAGCCCAAGGGAAACGGTCAGACTAACGACCGTTCTGCTACGGATAGGCGTGGTGGTAATGATAATTACCGTAACAACGCTGGACACTCCAACAGCAGCAGGTCCTAATACTTATGCATTTTCTTATGATTTCATGTTATAACTCATATTCTTACACTTTAGCAAAAACTTCTACCATGAACCATGGAAACGGTAGGGACCAGAACCAGAGAGGTTCACAGCCTATCCGTCCAGCTATCACTGGTATTCAATCTTACGATTATCCGCATTGTCCTTTGTACCCTATTATCATGTCTTATGTAAAATGTTTTATCAGGTTCTCAGCCAGCCAGAGCACCTGCTGGAGGATATACTCATCCTCTTTGCTCTACTTTCCATCGTAGGCACCCAGGGCCATGTCATCGTAATACTGACGCATGCTTCAAGTGTGGTCTTCCTGGCCATATCATGAAGGATTGCCGTAAGGGCGAGATGGAGGGCACATCGGGACATGCTGATTCCAAGCCGCCTCCTACCACTGGGCGTGTCTACACGACATCTCGAGACCAGGCCAACAAGTCTATAGGTACCATCACTGGAATCTTGTATATGTATGGTCAAGCTGCGTGTGTTCTTTTCGATACGGGTGCTACTCACTCGGTCATTTCTACTACTTATGCAAAGAACATTAGGATGCTCCCCATGCCACTAGAGAATAGGCTTACTATTTCCACGCCTTTGAAGGACTCTGTATTAATCACCCATGTATACAAGAGTCTTCCCCTAGAATTTGACGATAAGGTTCGTCCTGTTGACGCACTTCCGCTGGACATGAATGACTTCGACATGATTTTGGGCATGGATTGGCTATCCAAGCATCATGCTACCATAGACTGCCATTCATATCGAGTTATCTTCGGTGATGTTAATGCACCAGAGTACATTCATAACGGGTTCGTACCCGGACGGTCTGTACAAATCATATCTACCCTGCAAGCGCGTGCACTACTGTCACATGGCTGCGAGGGTTATCTAGCTACGGTTCACGATATGGATGTTGAATCTCCATCAATTCAAGATCAACCAATAGTGTCGGAATTCCAAGATGTATTTCCAGCAGAACTTCCGGGCATACCACCTGCACGAGAAGTGGAATTCAATATCGAGCTTATTCCAGGAGCTGAACCAATCTCCAAAGCTCCTTATCGCATGGCTCCCATAGAGCTGAAGGAGCTGAAGGATCAACTACAAGAACTTCTAGAACGAGGTTTCATTTGACCGAGCGCATCTCTATGGGGCGCACCGGTCTTATTTGTTAAGAAGAAGGACGGCAGTATGCGTCTTTGCATAGACTATCGCGAGCTTAACAAGATTACTATCCGGAATAGGTATCCACTGCCGCGTATAGACGATCTGTTTGACCAACTCCAAGGGGCCAAACACTTCTCCAAGATTGATCTTAGGTCAGGCTATCATCAGCTACGGGTCAAGAAGCAGGATATCGCCAAGACTGCTTTTCGTACCCGCTATGGACACTACGAGTTTGTAGTTATGCCATTTGGCCTGACAAATGCTCCAGCAGTGTTCATGGACTTGATGAACAGAATCTTCCATGAATTTCTGGACAAGTTCGTCATTGTCTTCATCGATGACATCCTGATTTTCTCAAAGTCCAAGGAGGAACACGAAGACCATCTTCGTACAGTACTATAGATTCTTCGCCAGAAGAAGTTGTATGCTAAATTCTCCAAGTGTGAGTTCTGGTTAGAAAAGGTGGCATTCTTAGGTCACATTGTATCAGCAGAAGGAATCACTATGGATCCAGCGAAGGTTGAGGCCATTACTAAGTGGCCGAGGCCGACATCAGCGACGGAAGTCTACAGTTTCTTAGGCTTAGCTGGTTTTACCGTAGGTTCATGGAGAACTTTTCCCGCTTAGCACTACCATTGACCAAACTGATGCGGAAGGGGAGAAATTCGTCTGGACTGAAGATCGAGAGAAGGGCTTTGAAGACCTGAAACAGAAGCTAGTATCTGCACCTATTCTTACTCTCCCATCTGGTACGGGTGGATTTCAAATCTACAGTGATGCATCAGGGAAGGGACTTGGCTGTGTTCTCATGCAACATGGGAAAGTGATCGCGTACGCTTCACGGGTGCTTAAGCCTTATGAAGAAAATTACCCCACGCATGACTTGGAACTTGCTGCAGTCGTGTTTGCATTGAAGATATGGAGGCACTACTTATATGGAGAATCATGTGATATTTTCACGGACCACAAGAGCTTGAAGTATATCTTCACTCAACGTGAATTGAACATGAGGCAGAGAAGATGGTTAGAGTTGTTGAAGGATTATGACATTAATCTATAGTATCATCCCGGAAAAGCAAATGTAGTAGCAGATGCTCTTAGCAGGAAGTCCGGAAT
The DNA here is from genome assembly GCA_025667525.1 of Glebionis coronaria. Lineage (NCBI taxonomy): Eukaryota > Viridiplantae > Streptophyta > Magnoliopsida > Asterales > Asteraceae > Glebionis > Glebionis coronaria. Next base: position 202,127,125 of record CM046879.1, on the reverse strand, counting down.
GATCAACGGCTTTAAAATTGAGGAGGAAATCATAAGAGACTTTGAGCGACTAGACATCGAGATCATGGTACGTGGACAACACGGTTACTGGGCTAATCTTTGAGTAGAACCCGAGTTACTCTCTAAGATCAAGGAAGCTCAGAAAGATGATGGAGAAATCTGGGCGATAGTACAGAATTTGGAGAAACAGACGGAATTCAGAGTAGATGCATATGGTATCGTATGGCAGGGCACGAGACTTTGTGTTCCTGATGACCAAGAACTCCGGGAAGCCTTGTTAGTTGAAGCTTATAGCTCCCCATTCTCCATACATCCTGGTTCGACTAAGATGTACCATGACATCAAGAAGTATTTTTGGTGGAGTGGTATGAAACAGGATGTGGCCACTTACGTCTCCAAATGTCTTACCTGCCAGCAGGTTAAGATCGAGCATCAGCGATTTGGCGGTCTCCTTCAACGATTAGATATTCCAGAGTGGAAGTGGGACAAAATCACCATGGATTTTGTTACTGGTTTTCAGCCTACCAAGAGGAAGCACGATGCAATTTGGGTTATTGTAGATCGACTTACCAAATCAGCTCATTTCTTACCGATCCGCAAGGAAGATCCGGTAAGTAAACTCGCCGATACGTATAGAAGAGAGATCATGAGACTCCACGGTGCTCCATCCAGCATCGTCTCAGACAGAGATCCTCGTTTCACTTCTCGATTTTGGAAGAGTCTGCAGAAAGCTTGGGGTACACAACTTAAGCTCAGCACGGCTTTTCATCCTCAAACAGACGGATAGTCGGAGCGAACGATTCAGACATTGGAAGACATGTTGAGGTCAGGTGCGTTGGAATGGACGGGTGATTGGGACGATTACATTTGTTTGGTGTAGTTTGCATACAAAAACAGTTGGCACGCAAGTATCAAGTGTGCTCCTTTCGAGATGTTGTATGGCAGAAAGTGTCGCGCCCCAATCTGCTGGGATCAGGTTGGCGAACGAACACTTGAAGGACCAGAAATCATAGAGATGACCAATGAAAGGATCGCAGTAGCTAAGCAGAAACTTCAGGAGGCACGGTCACGTCAGAAGAGTTACGCCGATAAGCATCGTAGGGACATACATTTTAACGTAGGAGATCACGTCTTCCTTAAGGTTTCGCCGGCACGTGGTGTTAGACGCTTCGGGATTAAAGGGAAGCTCAGTCCTCGTTTCATCGGACCGTTTGATATCATTGAACGAGTCGGTGAAGTATCTTACCGGTTAGCGTTACCTTCGCAGCTTTCGCATGTACACAATGTGTTTCATGTGTCCTTACTCAGAGGGTACCAGTAGCATCCCCTTCACATGGTTCAGTATCCACTGGAACAGATACGTGAGGATCTCACTTTCATAGAAGAACCCGAACGAGTTCTTGACAGACAAGAACGAGTCATGAGAAGGAAGACGATTCCATTCGTCAAAATCCTTTGGAGGGATCATACCGAGCGGGAAGCCACTTGGGAAACAGAGGAGTCTATCTAGGCTTCTTAGCCTCTTTTCATATTTTGAATTCGGGTATGTTCTTCTTTTCCAGTTTACTTTATCTATAATTCGGGGACGAATTATTCTTTTTAGGGGGAAGAGTTGTAAAACCCGCATGCTTTTACTATGAATAGTACCCTTAAGATCTAGATTAAAACTTTTCTATATTATAGTATGATTACGTTCACGTGTTAGAATTTTACGTATTACGTACGTGTTAGAACACGATAAGTATTTATTACATACGAACACACAATAATTATTTAACAATAATTAATCACGAACATACGATCATGAAATCATGAACGTAATTAAATCACGAACTAGTATTACTTACGTATATATTTATTACGAGCACGAATAAATATATTAAGTCACGGTTAATATTTAACGAGAACACATAAAACACGAACACAAATAAACACGAACGAACACTTAAATAACGAGACATGGAAAACGGTACGGGTACCCCATGTGGGCCCCCTACCCGCGGCTACATCAAGAAAGATGGGCCAAGCCCATCAAATTTTACTAAGAAGGGGGTTAAGGTAAAACTTGTTTTCACTTTTCACTTTACAGTAAACTAAACAAAAAACCTAAAATGATTTTTGGCTCCTTCATTCTTGCTCTCTTTGGCCGCCGCACATAAAAACAAGAAAGGGGGTGTTCGTTTGATTTTGATCTTGAATTTTGTACGTGTGTTCGTGTGTGTTCATCCTCGTTAGATCCACGCATTCGGTATACCTTTTTAATCCTTTTTCTTTTTGATTTGATTTAATAAAATTAAATAAGAACATGATGTTTTTAAAAACCTAATTAAAAACATAAACTAAACATGTAATTGGTTATGGGGTAAATCAAAAAGGAGGATTTAAGGGTGTTTTGTTTGGCCGGCGCCTAAACCGAACCCCAAGGAGGTCTCGGTTTGGCTTATAGACCACCACCGAGACCACAAGGTCCCGGTTTGGTGGTGTGGGTCCCACGGCAGCAGCAAACAAGGGGGAACCCCGAAGTGGTTCGGGGTATGGTGTTGCTTTCGAGTCCGGTTCATGGTTTCTAGTCACGATCCGGTTCATGGTTTATGTTAAGATTATTTTTTTTAATAATCATATGTTATAAATTAAATTAATAAAATATGACATGATTAATTTAATAAAACATGACTTAGGTTATAATTTAATTATTAAATCATGGAATTATTAACCTAAGTATTTTTATTTTCTAGACTTTATAATTAATTAATTATTAAAAACCATGGCTATAATTAATTAATTAACATGACTTAGGTTATATTATTAATAATTAATAATACATGTTTTAACCTAAGTATTTAACCTTATTTAATTAAAAACATGATATATTTAATTAAATACTTTTAACATATAGTTTATTTAAATTACATGTAATAATTAATAAACTATACCTTATATCATTATGATTTAGAAAAATAATCAGAAATCACTTAAGCTTATATACTTAGCTTATTTAACCAGCTTATACCTAATTATGGAAACTTTCTATTTTTAGAAACTTATTTAATTAAGGCAGCTAATCTATTTATGGAAACTTTCTATTTTTAGAAACTTATTTAATTAAGTGAAAGTCCCTAATCAATGCTAGAAACCCTAATCTTAACTTAATCAACACAAGGTATTACTTTTCAAACGTAATCTTATTATTGTATAATAAAGAATTACAAGTGTTATGGATAACACCGTTTGATGACAATGTGTTGTGCACACTTTGAACAACAATAAACCTTAACTTATGAATACAGTCGTAGCTGTTTGATTCACTAAGTTATACGCACTAATGTTCTTAATATCTCAAAGTGTTAAACATTAATGCATGGATACACATCCTATTTATAGTGTTACGAGTTTGACTTAAACAGTACTTGATGTCGACTACACAAGCTTTTACAAGTTCCCACATCAGTCACATGATGTCCTTCTATTCTTGGTAGTCTTCCATTATGCTTTAAGGAACAGTTGTCAAAAACAGTTTCCTTATTCTTCATATTCTCGAACACACAAATGGCATGTCCAAAGTGTGCTGAGAGTTATCAGGGTATTGCCACCCCTGTTAACTCTCAACCCCTCAGAGTCCCTAATACATCTTGGCTGTTATCCATCACAGCCAAGGAGTATGTCTTCAGGTAATCTTCGACTTCCCTGACAATGTCTCTGACATGGACTCCTCTGAGGTTGCTCACAGAGACTTGGATCTCTGTGAGTCTTGCGAAACTTGCCTGCCTCCTAGGCACAGGCAAGGGACTATTTATCAGCCTAATTATGTTTAAATCAATGATCAGGGAATCTAACAAGTTTAGATTCCCAACAATCTCCCCCTATTTAAACATAAATAATGCTAGATCTAACTAAGTTAAGGTAAGTGAGTTTAACAGCTTCTTCTTACACATAACAGATCTAAACATACATACCTCATGATTTTATTAAGACTTAAAGAAAATTACAAGTTCATTACATAAGTAAAATAAAAGATGAAGGTAAAAAGGGCTGACACCATCTTCAATAGTCATCATTTTTTATTCTTTCTTCAGCTTCGGCCACATCTAGTCTGTTATCAATTTCATCCTGCAAAGTCTTTGCAAACTTCTTGGAATACTCTGTGTTGATCTTGAGACACTTCTTGTGACAGAGTAGCTGAATAGTTGAAGCCAGGCATAGCTCATCTTCCCTCTGAAAAGCATACTGGCAGGCCTTGTTCATAAATGCCTTCCTCTTTCAGGCACTGAGTATGTCTGACCATCGACAGGGCCAACGATACCATTAGGAAGGATCAGATCCCTGTGCATACCATCAACACGAACATCTTCAGTAACAAAAGTTTCATCAATAATTTGTGAAATTCTTCTTCTTTTGTTGCCTGTCTTTAGGGGTTCTTGTTCGAAAAGCTGTGGTGGGGGATCAATCTTGAGTTTGGCAGCTGTTTCCTTGATCCAGTTAAACTTAGCCTTAAGAGTTTTAAGCAGAAGGAAATTTGCCTGTCCAGACTTTTTGGCAGCTAAGGCTTCGAGTTCAAACCATTCTGATAACCCAAGTGTCTTTAACCTGAAGTTGTCAAACACATCCATATTCCTCTGTTGATTTTCCCTCCATAAGATCATCTGTGGGGTGTTTGTGGATTTGTGAATGGTGTATTTAAACTTGGTTATCTTGCCAGCAGCACACCTGTTGTTCACACAGGCATCATAGTCAGCTTTGACTTTCTTTAAGGCCTCAGCGCGTTTTAGTTCCATTTCCCTCAACCTTTGCTTTTGTTTTTCCCTTTCAGGTGGTGTCATCTTCCTCAGAGTAGCTTCATTTAATTCTTTGGCTGTCTTGAGCTCATTTAGTCTTTTGAATTCTTCAGCCTGTTGCTCTATTTCTTCAGGAGTTAAAGGACTCTCATCGGAAGGTGTAAAGGTTGAAAAGTGGGAAAGGTCTGTGGTGGATCCTCCTGTCTCTAGCATCGCAGCTATCTTCTTAAGTTTGGTGTCAGTATCAACCAAAACTATCTCCTTCCCTTTCTTCGAGACAGAGGACTCCACACTTATGTTTTTCAAATCATCAGCTCTTTTGAGAAACGCTGTCTGAGCCTGATTTTGAATAGATTTTGGGAGAGAGCTCACAGTGAATTTTAGTTTCTTGGCCGCTGGCTCATCATCATCCTCAGGCTTGCTGATGTTAACTAAGATCATGGATTTAGATGAGTCAGCTCCATCTTGTGTTTGTTGCTCCCCCTGAGTATCATCCTCATCATCATGTACTATAACTGGTGTGATGACTTGTAGAGGAACAGGTGTAATTGAGGGATTGGCTGATGATGAGCCTTGTTCAGCAGATGCAAGCCTGAGTGTAGCATTCTTCTCCCCCTCACGTTCATCCTTACTTCCCTGATGTTTGGATGAACGTGCCTGAAAGCGTCTTGCAATCTGCTCCACAGAGGCAGCCATGGCACGTTGTCTCTTTCTCGAAGCCCTGGAAATCTTCAGCAAGAGGTTGGCATTGGCATTAGTATTTGCCTGAACACGCCTGACAATAAAGCCAGCATGGTTGTATTGCCTGTTGCGAACCGCATTGAAGTGCCTGTTCATGTTGTTTTCTTGTTCATGGAACATAGCAGGGACAACTGAGTCAATGGCATCCTTGATTCGTGTCGAGAGATGACTTAGTCCCTGGGCCACACCTTTTCTTGCACCCTCTTGAATTGGCTCAGTGACAGCCTCAGTCACAGCCTTCTTTATAATGCCTGGAAAAGTGACAGTGAAATTGTGCATCTCTGACTTGATCACGTCCAGCTTCCTTGATAAGCGCTCAATATCAGATTGATGATGTACGGGCTGAAGATTCTTGATATTGAGGCTTTGCTGAGCAAAATCATCCCCCCTTGGAATTAAGTCGAAATTGGTCTGGGTAGGATGATCAAACATAAGGAATTCGGCTGTTGGATCATATGTTGGTCTTTGGAAGACTGTTGTTGCAGATGTAGCAGAGTTTGGAGTGTCAACAGCTTTCTTGAGAGGAGAAGTCTTGTCATCTTCTTTAGGAGGAGAGGCTGACAGCTGGTCATCCTCATCTTCTTCATCCTCTTCATCAAACATTCCCTCAGGGAATTCATCTTCAGGCATGGGCTCAAATTCAGAGACATAATCTTCTACTGAAAGCATTTCTTCATCAGCATTGAGCACAGGTTCTTCTTCATTTGGATTGTCCTGAGTTATTGTTTCAGCCTCCTTTTCGTGTACCTGAGATTCTTTGACTGGCTGTACAATTTCAGCCTGCAAGTTTGTTGTGATTAGTAACAGGGAAAAAATATAAGGTGAATGGTCGCCATTTCGCTGTCCCAGAGAGGCTGAGGGTGATTACTCAGCCACTCCAAAGGATAAATCCTTGGGATTCTTTTAAGTGTGAATGAAGTGTGGTTAATGGTCGCCATTCGCTGCCCCTAGGAAAGCTGAGTGTGATTATTCAGCCCCCCCAAAAAGGTAAAAAACCTTTGGGACTCTTTTGATTGTGAAACATATGTTGTTTAATGATCGCCAGTCGCTGCCCCTAGGAAAGCTGAATGTGATTATTCAGCCCCCCCAAAAGGTAAAACCTTTGGGACTCTTTTAAGAGTGAAACATATGTTGTTGTAGGTCGCCTGTTACGCTGCCCCTAGGAAAGCTGAGGGTGATGATTCAGCTCCCCCTGAAAGGATAAATCCTTTGGGACTCTTTTAAGGAGGGAACCAAGAGGCTGTGTGAAGTACAGCTGATCAAGGTTGAGACATTAATGTATTCAGGTTGTTGTTAGCCTGAATACTGTCTAGAGGGTTCAGGGTCATCGGGGTGCTTTATAAACACAAATGAATCATTCCCTGGTGCAAAGACAGGGTGTACAGAAGTCTTAAAGTATTCTAAGTGTAATGACAGACTTCTATGGGTCGAGGATTACCCTAACTTCACCACTCTCTCCTACAGACATAATGAGAGTGGTTGCTTGTGAACCTCTAAAAATGTACACTGATTACCTGTGAGATATCAGCTTGGTTTGGCTGGTTTCCTGTTGTCTCTGCTGACCTAGAGACACTAGACGCCTGTTGTTTGTCAGCCAAAGATTCTGAATCCACAAGAGTATCTGGACCAGAGGCGGTGTCAGTCTTCTTTTCCTTGGCCTTAGTAACAGCTTTGGAGTGGGAAGAAGAGGGGATTTTCTTCTTCTTTGGCTGTTGGCCAGATGAAGCCTTGGACTTAGTAGTGTGCTGCCCAGAGGTCAAAGACGTAGACTTGCCAGCGACACTAGAAGTATTCACCTTCTCAGAGGAAGGGAGCAAGGGCTTCTCAGCGTTGGGTACCTGGTTGGCCACGTTCAGCATGTGGGCGGTGACAGGGATATCCTCAGCTCCTATCTCCTTGTAGATGGCGCCTGTGATGCGATAGGGCTTAAGAGCAGTCAAGGCCTTGTTGTGATACTTATCTCCCAGCAAACTTTCAAAGATCAGGGACAGGAAGCGCACATAACAGATGTTCTTTTCCCTTACCTGATTCCTTCCCTTGAGTTGTTCTACCAGGTTTGAGAACAGGATGCTTCCAAAGTCGACATCAGCTCCCCAAATTAATCCATATGCAATAGCCTGATGATTGGATGACATCTGATCCTGTGATCCCTGCATTCCTCCCAGGGACTTCACAATGTGGGTGAAGAGGACACGCCACATAGGGGTAAAATACTTAATCTTCAGAGGCGATTTGGCGAGGACCTCAGCTGGAGTAAGGGCAGGGTTAACATCATGGCAAGGGTTTAGTGTGGCCAGGGCTTCCTTGACAGCCTTTTTGTCAACAGTCTTCAAGCATTCATCTCCATGTTTTAGTCCGGCCACACTAGAAAAGTCGTTAAGGGAAAAGGCAAAAGGATGTTCATTGCATGAGAGGCTAAATGTAATGGTGTCTTCTACTACTTCAGCAGAATACCAGAATTCCCTAAGGTATTCTTGGTAAAAAGTGGATGGAGATTTGGTGAAGGCTTCATTTAGGTCACAATGCTGCATGAAATTTACCAGATCTGAATAGGTGCTGTTTGGTGCCTTAATCCATCCAATGGCGTTGTTGGAGGCGATGATTCGCTCGTTGATCTCGAAGTTAACATTGGAGGCTTTTGGAACGGGAAACGCCATTGATTTGAGGTTGAAGGTGAGTGAAAATGGCGGATGGTTGAGAGAGATAAGAATTTAGAGAGAGAAGTTGATTTTAGAATGGTGGTGGGTGAGAAGAGAAAGAAGACAATATATATTCAAACTTAAGTGAACAGTTATTCAACCGTATTAAATGCAAGGGCGAAAATGACTGCTCAAGTGGGTCCCCTTGACCTTTCAAAAAGTTTGTCTCCTCGTTATCCGAAAAATAAATGATTAAATATGTGAGAATGTTTTTATATTTACTTGGAAAGTAACTACCTAGTTTCATGTGAAAAACATTTAATAAAACATTTAATATAGAATCAATCATTTAATGAACACATTTAATATCAAGCCACAGGCTTTGAGATATTGAGCATCCCTAGCTCAGCAACTAGCCTGTTGAACGAAGGTTCAGCCAAAGGCTTTGTAAAAATATCAGCTAGTTGCAGCTCTGTGGGAACAAAATGCAGCTCAATATCTCCCTTCATTATATAATCCCTGATAAAATGATACCTGATATCAATGTGTTTTGTACGAGAGTGAAGAACAGGGTTGTTGGATATGGCAATGGCGCTGGTGTTGTCACAAAAGATTGGCACTTTGTCATACAAGATTTCATAGTCAGCCAATTGACTTTTCATCCAGAGCACCTGAGCACAACAGCTGGCTGCAGCGACATATTCTGCTTCAGCTGAAGACATAGCCACAGAGTTTTGCTTCTTAGCACTCCATCCAACCAATTTTCCTCCTAGGATTTGACAGCTGCCTGAAGTACTTTTCCTGTCAATACAGCATCCAGCATAATCTGAATCTGAATAAGCCTTGAGATCAAAGCCTGATTCCTTTGGATACCATATACCTAGGGATGGTGTTCCTTTGAGATACCTGAAAATTCTCTTAACAGCCACTAGATGGGATTCTTTTGGGTTAGCTTGGTACCTTGCACAGAGACATGTGGAGAATTGGATATCTGGACGACTGGCTGTTAGATACATCAGTGACCCAATCATGCCTCTATACAAAGTCTCATTGACAGAGACCCCTAACTCATCAGGGCCCAAGTTGTTGGGTGGAAGCATGGGGCATTTCACTGATGCACAATCAACTAAGTCATATTTTTTAAGTAAATCCTTAACATACTTTTCTTCACAAATAGAAATTCCCTTAGGACATTGTTTAATTTGAAAGCCCAAAAAGTAAGTTAATTCACCCATCATACTCATCTCATATTTCTTGGTCATTAATTTAGCAAAACGTTTACTAAGATTGACATTTGTTGACCCAAAGATGATATCATCCACATAAATCTGCACAATGATGAAATCACTCTTGTCCTTGAAGGTAAAGAGTGTTTTATCAATAGAACCCCTGATAAATTTATTTTCAGATAAGAAATTTGAAAGAGTTTCATACCATGCTCTTGGAGCTTGTTTCAGACCATACATTGCCTTGTGAAGTCTGTACACATGGTTGGGAAACTCGCTGTTCTCAAATCCTTCAGGTTGTGCAACATAGACTTCCTCAGCCAAATCACCATTGAGGAAGGCACTCTTTACATCCATCTGATAGACAGTGATGTTCATATAGGCAGCATAAGCAAGAAAGATTCTGATGGCCTCAAGTCTAGCAACAGGTGCAAAAGTTTCATCATAATCAATTCCTTCAGTCTGAGAGAATCCCTGTGCTACCAGTCTTGCCTTGTTCCTGATGATGTTCCCAATTTCATCCATCTTATTTCTATAGATCCATCTAGTGTCTGTGATATTCTTTCCAGGTGGAGCTGGCACTAGTGTCCATACTTTGTTCCTTTTGAACTGATTGATTTCTTCTTGCATAGCAGCTACCCAGCCTTCTTCTACCAGAGCCTCAGCAACTCTTTTAGGTTCAATTTGAGAAAGAAATTCAGCAAATAGACATTCATTGGCTGAGGCTGATTCTGAGTCTTGGATTCGCTGTCTGGTTGTGACCCCTGCATTTGGTTCCCCAATAATGTTGACAAGAAGAATGTGTTGATCTCTTGACCACTTATTTTGAGGAGCTGGGGATTCAAGAACAGGGGTACTTGAGGGGACAGCTGGTACAATTTGAGTCTCATCCTGCTGACTAGGAGGGCTTTCTTCAAAGACTACTTCAGTGTCAGAGTCTTCTTCAGCCATATCAAGGGAAGCTATTTCATTATCAGCAGGAGAATCTTCAGAGACTTGAAGAATTGGTGAGTCATCAATATCATGAGAAGGACCATCAGAGATTTGAGGTTCTTCTTCATCAAGTTACTGAGAGGTAGGAACTTCTATGTTGTGAGTAGACAGAGGGTCAAAAGCAGGAACATAAGGAGTGAGAGTGTTGGAGTGGTGATGACTGGTAGGTCTAGGTTCTGTGAACTCATCACTTGGGAAAGAAATATTTTCATTAAAATCTACTTCATCACCCTCTGTTCCTGTCCTCTGTATGACTTCATCATCTTCATTAAATCTGACATGGAAAGTTTCTTCTACTTCTTGTCTTCTGATGTTGAATACTCTGAAGGCTTTGGCTGTTGGATAGTATCCCAAAAAGAAACCATCATCAGCTTTTTCATCAAACTTTCCAAGTTTATCCCTGTAATTATAAATAAACACAGGACATCCAAACACATGAAAATAGCTGACGTCTGGAGATCTTTTTCTGAAAACTTCATAGGAGGTTTTGCCATGTCTTTTGATAATGATTGATCTGTTTTGAGTGTAGCAGGCAGTGTGTACAGCTTCTCCCCAAAATTGCTTTGGTAAGGCTGCACCATTTAACATAGTTCTTGCTGCTTCAATCAGAGTCCTGTTTCTTCTTTCAGCCACACCATTTTGTTCAGGAGTGCCAGCTGAAGAGAATTTCTGAGAAATCCCTTTTTCATCACAAAATGATTTAAGTTGATGATTCTTGAATTCTGTACCATTATCACTTCTTAGAGCTTTGACTCTAACATCATTCATATTTTCAACCTGTCTGATGAAGGACATGATGGTATCAGCTGCATCACTTTTCCTTCTGAGGAAGAACACCCATGTATATCTTGAAAATTCATCAACTATGACCAAGGTGTATTTGTTGTGATTAATGGTTTGAGGTTTGACAGGCCCAAACAAGTCCATGTGAAGGAGATGTAAGCACTTGTCAATAGAGAATGATTGCCTAGTCTTGAATGAAGACCTGTGATGTTTTCCTTTGACACAGGCAGAACAAGTTTTGTCTTTGGAAAACATTACTGAAGGTAGACCAGCAACCAAGTTTTGAGTGGCTATCTTATTGATGTTCTTGAAGTTGAGATGAGACAGTCTTTTGTGCCACAGCCAGTTGACACTTTCAGAGGCTTTGGCAAGAAAACAATTTGAACTGTCTTCTGAGCACACAGCCATGTTGATGACATAAACATCTCTCCTTCTAGGTGCAACCAGCACAACATCATTATTTTTGTTGAATATGGTTCCCTGAGTCTTAGTAAACAAAACCTTATAGTCAGCATCACATAATTGGCTGATGCTAATAAGATTGTGTTTAAGACCATTCACATATGCAACCCTGGTAAATGTGATCCCATTACAATTCACTGAGCCATATCCTTCTGTGTCACCTGAAGAGTTATCTCCAAACACCACTTTGGGACCTGGCTCCTTTGAGTATCTGTGCAGGTATTGTTGAATCCCTGTCATGTGTCTAGAACAGCCACTATCTAGATACCATACCGATTCCTTGAGATATTTCTGCACAGATACATAGAAACACATTAGTTCCTATGGTGAACCCACTTTCCAGTGGGTTCCCTGAATTGCTTGTTAGCAACTCTTGTGTTCCTGAAAAACTTTTGGCGTTGGGATGGACAGTTCATTGTTTCATGGTTATAACTCCCACAGATATCACACCCAGGGAAGTCACCACACTCGTCTGAGTGATGGTCTGTGAACCCACAGAATTTACAGTGAGGATAAGATTTGTAATTTCCCTGTTGTCTTTTGGAACTCTGTGGTCTGTCCCTAGAGGGTGTCTGTGCTCTTTTAGCTTCCATGTGTCTGTCATGATCTAAGGTCGAATGGTGAGAATTTTTACAGACATTGCAATAAGGTTTGATTAACCTTTCCCCTTTGGGTTCACCTAGGACTGACTTAGGTTCATGAGAAGTAGAGCATTCAGCGGAAGGCTTAATGTGTTGTTTCAAGAGTTCTACTTCTTTCATAAGAGACAACAGGCGATCTTCAGTGGTGGGGTCAACCTTATTCACAGCTTTAGTATTAACAGGCTTAAAAGCTACTTGTTTACCAGTTTGTTTAGCAGGCACACGAAAAACTTTGGCTGGAGGATTCTCAATATCTGTCCTAAGTTCGTCCTTAGCAGATCTAGAAGAACTACTAGGTTCAACTCCAGAGAGTTTGGGCAAGGGTGGTAGCTCAGCCACATCTTCAGAGACAGGGTCATTAGTCAAAGAGGTATCTGACATATGAATAGTCTCTGTAGATTTAAAGACAATGTCTTTGGGTTTGGTGAGAATCCTCAGCTTTTTATTCTTGGCAGTTATATCCCTGTTTAAGTCAGCAGGCACTTCATCCCTAAGCAATTCATCAATAGTAAACCTAGCACACATCCATTTTTCAATAATCTTGTTCAATTCAGTGACTTGATCATTTAAAGCTATGTTTTTCAAGGTTAATCTAGCTACTTCATTTTGCAGGGATATTTTCTCTAAGTTAACCCGCCTGAGAGTTTCACATTCAGCCTTAGCATTTATCATTTCAGTTTTAACAGAATGAAACTTATCAAGTAGGTTCTTCCTTTGTTCCTCAACAAAGTGCAAATCAACAATGGTGTAATCAAGGACATGCTTACGTTCATCACTATCAGACATAGATAGAAGCCTGTGTACCTTTTTCATTGTGATGTCAACCCATTGTCCTGATCTTGCATCACCTTTTCCAACAGCTGGTTCATCCTCAGCTATCGCCATAAAAGCCCTGACTCTTGTGGTGTCTTCTTCATCTGAAGTCAATGGTTCATCATTCCAATCATAAGTTTCAGCAACCAACCCTTTCTCAGTCTTTTTCTCACCACCTTTCTTTTTGGACATAGCTTCAATCTTCAAGTTCATTTGTTCTAACTCAGCTTTAAGTGCCTTGTACTTATTTTTGTAATCTTTCTTCTCAGTGTCTGAAGAATTCGATTGAGATGAGTTGTTATGTTGTTTGAACTTGTAGGGTTTGGATGAAGATGATGGATAAGAGGGTGAGGATGTCTTGGTAGAAGGACATTCTTTTTGATAATGTCCAAGCTTTCCACAGGCAAAACAAGTTTCTTTTGACCTGTCAGTTGGTTTGCTAGATGATCCTACTCTTCCAGATCTTTTGTAGTATCTTCTTTGGTTGGCTAGCAGTGCTCTTTCATGGAATTCTGCATTGAGATCTGACAAGAATTCTTGGTTGCTACGGGTATCTTCTTCAATATCATAATCGTTGTCATGCGGATGTGTTGCAGAGATCAAAGCTTTGGAAGTTTCTCCTTGGACAACAAATCTTTCAGTCTCTGATTTGTAGATAATATCGATCAGCCCTTCTTCATAATTGTACTTACCATAGAGCTGAGCAAGGTATCATTTTTTATTGAGTTGTTAGCTCTCTGAGTCTGATTCATGCTCAGCCACTTTCTTGGAAGGCTGTTGACAAAAGTAGCATTGATCTCAGCTTGACCAATAGTGACATCATTCATAGCAAGGTCATTTAGAAGAATCTTCAGCCTAGTATAGGTTTGCTGAACCTTTTCACCTTCAAGTGACTTAAAGGCATTAAACTGAAGTCTGAGTGCCTGAATCTTTGTCTCTCTTGTTTCAGAGGGTCCTACATGGCCAAGAATGAGGTCTGTCCACATTTGTTTAGCTGTGGGACACTGAATGACAGACTTCATGATATGCTTGGGAAGACAGGAAATTATGATGCTTTTGAGATGTTTATCTTGGTTTGCTAATTTCCTATCAGCTGAGGTCCATTGTTTGACAGGTTTGGGAAGAGGGTTTTCTTCAGTAGATGTAAGCGCCATGGGAATATATGGACCATTTTCTAAAATTTCTAAGAGAAAAGGTTCAAGTCCATCAAGGTATACAAGAAATTGACTCTTCCAACTGGCAAAGTCTTCTTCATCAAAGACTGGTACACTGGTCACATGTGATCCACCTCTTGAGTCAAGAAGTTGGGGTAGATCATCGTCATTTGCTGGGGGGTTAAGTCTTGGTGAAGATGGGTTTGTGGAAGGTGAGTGTGGGCTAGAAGTTTCCGGCATGGTGGATCTTGATTATAAAACTGAGAACGATGTTTCTTGATGGTTTTAATATCAAACACCGCTCTGATACCAATTGAAAGTCCCTAATCAATGCTAGAAACCCTAATCTTAACTTAATCAACACAAGGTATTACTTTTCAAACGTAATCTTATTATTGTATAATAAAGAATTACAAGTGTTATGGATAACACCGTTTGATGACAATGTGTTGTGCACACTTTGAACAACAATAAACCTTAACTTATGAATACAGTCGTAGCTGTTTGATTCACTAAGTTATACGCACTAATGTTCTTAATATCTCAAAGTGTTAAACATTAATGCATGGATACACATCCTATTTATAGTGTTACGAGTTTGACTTAAACAGTACTTGATGTCGACTACACAAGCTTTTACAAGTTCCCACATCAGTCACATGATGTCCTTCTATTCTTGGTAGTCTTCCATTATGCTTTAAGGAACAGTTGTCAAAAACAGTTTCCTTATTCTTCATATTCTCGAACACACAAATGGCATGTCCAAAGTGTGCTGAGAGTTATCAGGGTATTGCCACCCCTGTTAACTCTCAACCCCTCAGAGTCCCTAATACATCTTGGCTGTTATCCATCACAACCAAGGAGTATGTCTTCAGGTAATCTTCGACTTCCCTGACAATGTCTCTGACATGGACTCCTCTGAGGTTGCTCACAGAGACTTGGATCTCTGTGAGTCTTGCGAAACTTGCCTGCCTCCTAGGCACAGGCAAGGGACTATTTATCAGCCTAATTATGTTTAAATCAATGATCAGGGAATCTAACAAGTTTAGATTCCCAACATTAAGGCAGCTAATCTATTTATGGAAACTTTCTATTTTTAGAAACTTATCTATTTTAAGCAGTAATTCTATTTTTGGAAACTTTCTATTTTTGGAAACTTTCTATTTTTTGAAACTTTCTATTTTTGGAATCTTTCTATTTTTGGTAACTTTCTATTTTTGGAAACTTTCTATTTTAGGAAACCTGCTATTTTTAGAAAGTTACTTATTATTACAGAATAAGTATAATAATACATGAAATACAAGAAATACTTAATCAGAATAGACAGAATATAAGATAAACACAGTTTAAGGCTTAAAACAGTAAAACATGGCATAAACGTATAAAATAAGCTAAGACATGACATAAAACCAGTTACGTATTTAGTAATCAGATACTTATACACGTATGTATTTATGTAGCATTAGTGATACTGAAGTAGGACTCTCCTCAGTTCGTCTTCTTCGTTCACTGGACATAAGGTACGGATTCCCGTCCTTTCAGTATGGACATTCTTTCCTTATTAGGATTCCCCGTATGCAGCCAATTTTTTTCCCGTAGTATAAGTTTATATGTTTGATTTGCTTATGTTTAATTTAGAATACCTATAGCCATATACATGCATGACCAGTTTCACCTAGTTATGGAGGTACCATAACCATAACATTAGAGGCACTGATGTTATGACTTCACCACGACGGAGTAATTGCTCGTGGCGTCCCTTCAGCTTTTGGCCATATTATTATATTTATCATGTGGGGCGTATGGGTGCATCCTAGTTACATGTTTTTCAGCAGATTACTCAGTGTGAATGTGGTGTGTGCCTTGCAACCTTCACAAGGAGCTGATCCCTCCTACCCAAACCAGTATATTAAATTAGAGGCAGCCCCTCTAATTTGCATGATGAGGTCACCCCTCCAAGTATTCATGCACGGTGGATTTTCGTGACCTATATTGGCTAATGGTAGAACATGTTAAACAATTTTTATAAGATAAACATAAGGCTTTTCAAATTATAAAACCAGTTTTACCAAGACTTAACCAGGTTATTCGGGACTTAGTTTCTTCCGTTGTTATATGTTATATGCTTATCCTATTCATGCTTTATTGTACATCCGTGCACTGAGCGTATTGCTCAGCCGTTTTCCTTTTCTATGTTCCCAAAACGGCAGGTACTCAGGGACGCTCGTAGACTTTAAGCGTACGTGCATATGGAATGAAAGCTTTCTAGCCTTTCTTTACTTTATGCATTATCTTTACTTTGATACTTGCTATGGACATTGTTTAGTCCTTTCTTTACAGTATTTATGTTTGTGTGTGATGAGCTTTACTTTGGACTACCGATGTTTGATTCCGGTATTTTCCTTTTATGGTCATGTAATGTTTAGAAATTTTTCCGTGTATGCTTTGATGACACGCCATAATTACGCGTGACATTCCATTATCAAAATGGGGTGTTACAAAGCTCCTGCAATCGTTCACTCCAGACCACCACGGATTGAAAATCACCATACAAAATGGACAAAGGATCACCCAATCCGTAACATTATTGGTGAAGTCGATCGACCAGTTTCAACACGCCATCAACTACAAGAACATGCATTATACTGTTACTTTAATGCATTTCTTTCTGACATTGAACCTAAAAATTGGCAACAAGCTATGACACAATCATCTTGGATTGAATCCATGCAAGAGGAACTTAATGAATTTCAACGCCTTGAAGTATGGGAATTAGTTCCTCCACCTGACAACGTTGACATCCTTACTTTGTTGTGGGTATATAAGGTTAAACTCGATGAGTTAGGTGGTGTGTTAAAGAACAAAGCTAGATTGGTTGCTCGAGGTTACAAACAAGCTTTGGGTATTGACTTTGAAGAATCCTTTGCTCCTGTTGCACGTTTGGAGGCGATTAGACTATTCCTCGCTTATGCTGCTCACATGAATATGATCGTCTATCAAATGGATGTCAAGACGACATTTCTTAATGGTGAATTAAGGGAAGATGTCTATGTAAGCCAGCCGAATGGATTTGTCAACTCGGAGTATCCTAATCACGTGTATAAGCTCAAGAAGGCTCTTTATGGGTTGAAACAAGCTCCACGCGCGTGGTACGATCTTCTATCGTCTTATCTGATCTCGGAAGGCTTCTCCAAAGGCAAAGTGGACCCAACATTATTCATTCTCAAGGAGGACAACGACATGATACTGGTACAAAATTATGTTGACGATATAATATGTGTTGCCACTACTCAAAGACTGTCTGACCATTTTGAGAAAATCATGTCCACACGTTTTAAGATGTCGATGATGGGAAAATTTTCATTTTTCTTAGGGTTGCAAATTTCTCAAAATCCCAGAGGCATCTTCATTAATCAATCCAAATATGCTCTTGAATCATTGAAAAAATATCATTTTGAAAACTGTGACCCAATGGATACTCCCATGGTGGAGAGATCCAAGTTAGATGAGGATAGGGATGGGATTGCTGTCGATCCTAAACTTTACCGTAGAATGATCGGCACCCTTCTCTATCTGACTGCTAGCAGGCCTGATTTACAATTTGTTATTTGCATGTGTGCCCGGTATCAGGCTCGGCCTACCGAAAAGCACTTACATGTTGTGAAAAGGATCTTTCGGTATCTTAAAAGAACACTTAATCGTGGTATGTGGTATCCGAAGGATTCCTCTATTGCACTAATATCATATGCAGATGCGAATTACGTCGGGTGTCAAGATACTCGACGTAGCACTTCTGGCAGTGTGCAACTTCTTGGAGATAGACTGATTAGTTGGGCATCCAAAAGGCAGAAAAGCGCTGTGATATCAAGTACAGAGGCTGAATACATTGCTATGTCTGGTTGTTGTGCTCAATTCCTTTGGATGAGATCATAATTAACTGACTACGGTCTTGGATTCAACAAAATCCCGATGTACTGTGACAACAAAAGCGCCATTGCTCTTTGCTGTAACTACGTTCAACACTCCCGAGCGAAGCACATTGACATACGCTACCACTTCATCAAAGAGCAAGTGGAAAATGAAGTAATCGAGCTGTATTTTGTCAACACTGAGTGTCAGCTGGCGTACATATTCACAAAGGCCTTAGATGGAGGACGTATCGAGTTTTTGATCGAAAAGCTAGGCATGAAATCATTCTCTCCAGCGACACTTAAGGAGTTGGCAGAAGAATCTGCAGAATAGTGGTGGTAAACTATTCTAGAGTATCCTTTTATCGTGATCTTGTATATTATCAAAAGAAAAATACAAAAATATAAAACATACAAAAACCTTAAATATTATAAAATCAAGAAAATCCAAAAATAATTTTCATTTTAAATCGGGCATGTCTTTTAGTACGGTAATATTTACGGCCTTAGAAATGTCGATTAAATTGACACGGTGCCATAAATAGAGTCCGTATAAAAGTTATAAGTATTTTAAAACATGCCCATTATGGCTTGTAGTTATTTCTGACTGCAACCCGCTTTTCGCATTAAAGTCATGTATTTCTTATGAAAACATTGGCTCACAACGGGAATTACTTTTCTCGGGCAAGGTTTACTTTAAAACCTTGTAAGGGATCAAGTTTACTTTAAAACTTGGTCTAACACAAATTTGTCTACGCTTTAGTGCACTTATTTTTTCAAAATAAGAGAAATCTTATTGCCACCAGAATCGTTTCAGAAAATCATTAAACGGAAAAGTGTCTTCATGGATATTTGTCTCTTTAAAAACAAAGTCTACAACTCTTTAAATAGAAAACAGGTCCGCGTTTAAGGGAGAGAAAATATCAAATCATTTTTTGTGTTGACAAGTCTTCAAAACGGGTTTTCAGAAAAATCAAAAACGATTATCGTCTTCATCATATGCTATGTGCGCCTTGTGATCTTTAGTTGAGTGATTGGTGTATGTGATCGTGTTTGTACAACTTTTCTAACTGGGGGGCAAAATTTCAAAACTTGCAAATCAGGGGGACCAAGATGCAATTTATTGCAATTTCTTTGACCAAAGTCAAAACATAACACCCCCCCCCCCCCTCCCTGTTTATCCTTTATCAACACACACACATAAACTATTCTTCATCGGCCATTGTTAGAAAAACCTTCAAGCTTCATCTTTGTGTGCTAAAACTGCAACATCATCTAGGTATCATTATCATAAACGTGTTACCTCTTTGTTCATCTTGATATTTATATCATTATCATTCTAACCAGTACATCATGATCAAATTAATTTAGGGTTTCAAAACTCAAGTACCATCAAAGTGATAATTGAGTGGTGGGTTTTGTTAATCTAAGATAGGTAACCATTGGTTTTGAACGGTATTGTATTAAACGAACTCTAAGACCAGTAATCGAGATCACCAAGTTTTCATTGTTTGTATCGCTTTGATTGCGATGGATATAATGCGATGATCAGTTGTGATAGACTCGATGCGATGGGTCCGTTGCGATGGGTCCGTTGCGATGGGTCCGTTGCGATGGGTCCGTTGCGATGGGTCCGTTGTGATGGGTCCGTTGCGATGGGTCCGTTGCGTTGGGTCCGTTGCGATGGGTCCGTTGCGATGGGTCCGTTACGATGGGTCCTTTGCGATGGGTCCGTTGCGATGGGTCCGTTACGATGGGTCCGTTGCGATGGGTCTGTTGTGATGTGTCCGTTGCGATGGGTCCGTCGCGAAGGGTCCGTTGCGATGGGTCTGTTGCGATGGGTCCATTGCGATGGCTTCATTACGATCCCTCGTTTCGATGGTCACTGCGATGGCTTCATTGCGATCCCATGTTGCGATGGTCACTACGATGGCTCGTCACGGTGGACCTACATTTGCAAGGACAATTAGATGTGTTTAGCTTTACGATGGACTTGGTTATTGCGATGGAAATTTAGGACATGCTTGAGTTACATAGACTAAAACTCATTGTGACTTGTGATACTAAAATAAACACTACTAGATTATGTTGTTAAAAAGATAACAAATTTCTAAGTGTCGTTTCGTCTTAGTGTGATGTTATGCAATGTGGTGACGTTTGTTGTTTTATTCCCTATGCTTAGGATATACATAGTTGATGATATATATATATATATATATATATATATATATATATATATATATATATATATATATATATATATATATATATATATATATATATATATATATATATATATATATATATATATGTGTGTGTGTGTGTGTGTGTGTGTGTGTGTGTATCAAGTGTGCATGTGTTTATCTAAAGCAGGAAAATGTCGATAAACGAAGAACAACAAAAACAACTAGATCTTGTCCTAGTTCCACTCAATGCCAGAATGCAACATGCACCAAAAACATTTCGTCTGAAAGACGATTTTGATCCTACTTTGGCGGCATTCAAAATTCCAACGGACATCCTAGATTTCTCACCGATAAAGGATGCACTACGTGCCACAACATCAGTTCCTGAAGTATACATGCACGAGTTTTGGACAACAGCCACAATTACACAGGGAAAACAATTGTCAAAGAAGATTATCTCTTTCAAGCTCAATAAGAAGGACTTGACACTTGAATTGCGTCAATTTAGGCAACTATTCAAGTTTCCTAAGTTAGCAAAAGGAGAACACTGTTGATCCCGAACTTAGATCGATTAAGCTTTGTGTATACGAGATTAGATCAAGTACTACACGTAGAGAAACCTTTGCTTATGAGTAAAGTAACAAAGTGTTATGCGGAATTAACACTTGAACTAAAACACAAAGATGTTAAACAAACTTTCACTTGTATTAGAATAAACGAACTTGATTACAATGAAAGTGTTTAACTTGCGAATACTTATGAAAACTGATATATAACTTTAACCTAAAAGACCTTCTTTTATAGAACAAGAAGTCTTGTACAATAAGCTACGAATCAACTATTCTAGATAAAGATAATAATAGAAAATACAATGTTGTGCTTATCTTTACCATACATAAATAAAGAAACAAATAAACAAAAGATATTCCATCAGTGTCAATCTTCAAGGCTGTCAGCGTTGACTTCTTCAATGTCAACGCTTGGCTGTCAGCGTCCAACGTCTTCTTATCAGCGTTGACATTCTTCTTATCAGCGTCTAGTGAACTAACCCATATTTTATTCCCAACAATCCTCCCCTAAACTTGATATCCATTCCAATGATCAAGTTTCTGAATAAAAACTAAAGGCTTAGGAGGAATCTTGCAAAAACTTCTTATGTTGGTGATAAACATATCTGATCAAGTCCTTGGCAACGTCACTAGTATAATCAATCTCCAAGGGTGTCTCTAGCATCTTCTCCAACACTTCTTTGGACAAGAAATAGTCAGCATCCACAAGTAAATACTCTGAAAACTTTGTAGAGCTCATATGAAATACACCACAAGTAGAATATAGCCTCCAATGAAGATTACTGAGATCATCTTCAAGATCCTTCCAAATGGCAGGATCTGCTTCTCTTGGACCACACAAAGTCATAAATGTGTTCCAAAGTCTTATTCCATTTGCTGAAGTAGGTGCTTCAGCAGTATACTTGGCCTCTATTAATCTCCATAGATGCACCAAGTCTTCCCTGTCTATGCTTGCAAAAATAGAAATAACTGAAGTGAAAGTATGTACCTCCTTTCCAAATCGTCCAATCTTCCAAAATCCACACTCATCTTCATCAAAACTGATGATTGGATTTCTGTCATCTAGAGGTACTACATTTACCAAATCTGAAGCTTCCAATGGAGAAAGCTTGAGATGCTTCCTTATTACACCTTCAGTTGGAAAATACACATCCATGTCTTTAGGAAATTGGAAAGGATCTCCTTTCTTCACTGGTCTTTGAGCAATCCTTATTTCCTTTTGAATCTGCATCTCCTCTGCAAGCTCTTGTTTTCTTTCTTCTGAAAGAAACTGGTAGACATTCTGTTCTTGCACCTTCCTCCAAATAGGATGTGCCCTATACTCTAGCTCCTCAAAAGATAAGGCCAGCAACTTCTTGTATGTCCATCTGGGCTGATGGCATCTATGCAACTTATAGTATAACTGCCTTCTATCCCTTTTGAGCCAGGTCTTGACCTCTTGTGCATTAAACCTCATAATCACCTTTATGTCATCTTGTACCCTAAGCAGAACTTCCAACCCCCAAATTTGATCTGATAAACTCATACCTGGGTTGTCCATAACCTTGTCTTCCCAAGCATGGTACATTCTGGTGATTTCTGGTAGGTCCCAATCAATCTGATTCTTCAACTCACTCAACCTTTCCTTTGCTAGCTCATCCCCATATTCAAGCCTTTCTGGATCTTCAATAATCTGAATACTTGAATCTGAGCTATCATCTTCTTTTCCATCACCACTTTCTTCTTCACTCTCAGAAACAACAAATGGTGATCTTCTACTCCTCTTCAAATCTCTTTCCACAAGTTGTGCAGCCAACTGTTCATCAAAAGCAATTTGTGCTGCATCCTTCTTTGGAACATCTTCACTGGTCTTTGAGCAATCCTTATTTCCTTTTGAATCTACATCTCCTCTGCAAGCTCTTGTTTTCTTTCTTCTGAAAGAAACTGGTAGACATTCTGTTCTTGCACCTTCCTCCAAATAGGATGTGCCCTATACTCTAGCTCCTCAAAAGATAAGGCCAGCAACTTCTTGTATGTCCATCTGGGCTGATGGCATCTAAGCAACTTATAGTATAACTGCCTTCTATCCCTTTTGAGCCAGGTCTTGACCTCTTGTGCATTAAACCTCATAATCACCTTTATGTCATCTTGTACCCTAAGCAGAACTTCCAACCCCCAAATTTGATTTGATAAACTCATACCTGGGTTGTCCATAACCTTGTCTTCCCAAGCATGGTACATTCTGGTGATTTCTGGTAGGTCCCAATCAATCTGATTCTTCAACTCACTCAACCTTTCCTTTGCTAGCTCATCCCCATATTCAAGCCTTTCTGGATCTTCAATAATCTGAATACTTGAATCTGAGCTATCATCTTCTTTTCCATCACCACTTTCTTCTTCACTCTCAGAAACAACAAATGGTGATCTTCTACTCCTCTTCAAATCTCTTTCCACAAGTTGTGCAGCCAACTGTTCATCAAAAGCAATTTGTGCTGCATCCTTCTTTGGAACATCTTCTTCAATCAAAATACCTTTACCTTTGTCATTTGGATCAATAATTGGTAAAGTAGAAGAAGAAACCTGTGTGGACACATCTTTGATGATTGTTGATGGCTGGAATACATCAACACCACCTATAACTTTGTCAGCGTTCAAGTTGCTCCTATCAGCGCCACGATTTCCTTTATCAGCGCTGGATGTGTCAGCGTCCAAACCTGTATCAGCGCCCAATGTTTCTTTGAAAGATCCTTCCAAGTTCTTTGGTGTCACCTTGGATGTATCAACAACTGGGTGCTTCTTCAAGTTGGTAAGAGCTTCAGCAACCTGCAAAGATTCACTAAATTGTGAACTCTTCTCTGAACTCTTCTCACTAGCTGTGTGAATCGGCTCATCCTCCTCATCCTCTTCATCCTCCCCTTTGGAAGATTCCTCCATTAGACTCCTGCTACTTGGATTCTCCAAAACAGTCACACGCTCCCTCAAAACTTGGAGTTCACGTCCCTGTTTGTTGACAGTTTGTACAAGACTGACATTTTGCTTTTGCAAGCTAATGACAGCCGCCGTCAATTCAGTCATAGTCATAGGTTCCAATCTGCCCTCAGCTAGAATGGGGATTTGACCTCCCAAAGTAGTATCATGGGGCATGGATGAGGTCTTAATGATGTTGGGACTGTCTTGACCAGCATCTAAGCCTGTGTCAATAGCCCCAGCCTCACCCATTTCACCAGCCACACTTGTGGAGGTGGTTCTCTCTGCTACAAGGCTAGGATCACTAGAGGAGAACACTCCAGTAACCCTTTGGCGTTTAGTCAACCTAGATTGTAATGGGGTGGAAGATGAAGTAGATGGTGTGGGTGTAGGGTGGTTAAGGGGTGTTTGGGTGTGTTCAGGGATGGTATCAGTGTTGGGATTGGCTGTGTCAGCGCCCACATTGTGAGTGTCAGCGCTGGGTTGGTCAATGTCCATGTTTTCTGGTGAAGGTGATGGTTCATGAATAGGCTCAAGTTGGGGTTCAGGGTCTGGTTGGGGTTGTGGTTGTGGTTGTGCAGCCTGAATGACTTCAAGCATGGGTTGGGTAAGAGGTATGGAATCGTTTGTGGAACTCATTTTAGCAAAAATGGTTTTCTGTTGTTTAGGGATCTCATAAAAAGTGTCATGATCCCTAGAACAATACTCTTGTAAATCAAAGACCATTTGCAAAAATCGAGGGTAAGCCAAAGTCATTTTACTTCCCTTGTTTTGACACATCCCTTCAAAAATCATTTTTGAAAAATTATACTTAAGCCCACGTGTTATACAAACCAAA
This sequence comes from Glebionis coronaria, assembly GCA_025667525.1. Taxonomy (NCBI): domain Eukaryota; kingdom Viridiplantae; phylum Streptophyta; class Magnoliopsida; order Asterales; family Asteraceae; genus Glebionis; species Glebionis coronaria. The sequence goes on along the minus strand of CM046879.1, from coordinate 202,102,454 downwards.
GCACTTGCTATTGACCTGTTTATTTCATTAAAAGAAGTGCATTTTGGACTTAAGCATTGTAAAAGGACATGTATCAAATATTTCCAGTCAGAGGGAAATTCCTGCTTATGATATTTATTTAAAGTGACATCAGCAGGAATAGGATAACCCAATTCCCTAAGACCCTGTTCTATTGTTGCAATGGCAAGAGTAGTCACACCATCAGCGTCATCAAGACGCAAAGCTTGGCGAACCAAGGCTTCAGTGACCACCCATGTTCTTCCATGAACAGTAGATGTTAATGTGGTCACTCCATTAGCTGTTGTGGAACTTACATTGTTCCAAAACTGTCTAATGTGTGCGACAGGGACTAATGGTGTATGAGAAAGTGCATACCTCAATGAAGATGCATTTAAAAATGCCACCATCTGTGAATACTGAGGAAACAAATCATCATCAGCAGTCAAGTAAGCTACCATATTGTGTTGGCTCTTGAACTCCAATGTTAAATTCTTTGAGTTGAATTTGGGTGCCATGATTGAAAGCTGTTTAGGTTATGTGTTATGGGAAAAATCTAGGAGAAAAAGTGTTAGACAAGAAAATATGAATACCCAGAATAAAAAGATTAGCCAAATTTATAGGAGAGATGCATGATTTTGATTGGTCAAAAATGAGGCGGTTATATTCAAAGAGCAATCATGAAAATCTTGAATCAAATATAACTTATCTCATGCATTAATTAAAAGTTACTTCTCCCCAAAATTACGGCCAAAGATTAGTCAAAAATAACAACTGGGTAGGGCCCACTAGGTGTCAACGGTCAAAAATAGCCCATCAGCGCCCAACGGCTATATTTTCTTGTCAGCGTTTGCCTAAAGCCTTGTCAGCGTCACGATTGGACGTAACAGCGTTTGGAGAAAAACGTGTCAGCGTCTAAAAATAAAAATAAAAATATTTAAAAAGAAAAAGACCTTAACAAAGTAATTTATCCTAAGGGAAATATCTTACAAGTTGATAATAATTACTGGGCGGCAAGCACTGTCCATTTATGCACACTTGCTTAAGCAAGATAGACACAAATGACCTCTAGTGTCCCTTGCTAACCAAAATAGTTACCAACAAAGTTATTTCATAAAATTCTTTGTAACTCCCTGGTAAACCCATAACCAAAGTATTCCCAAGTCTCCTATCAGACCACAACCAATTCTAGGCCAAAAATGTCTTGGCAGCATGCATAGTTTATCAACTTTGCATGCTACAGTGCCTCATGGTTTAGTAAAACTAACCCATACTCACCTGTGGACACAATCTAGAATTGTGATAAGAGTATCATATGGATACCCAAAAATCCTAAAGGTTCCTTAAACCTCCCCTCAAACTATGATACATGAGTTCTCAAAATATATATGAACATTAAAAATTTATGTCAAGATAGGAATATAAATATTCCAACCATCATCCATAAACAAAACATGTCCAAATAGCTCTTCAAAGATCCATAAGTAACTCTGTATCCAATGGCATAAAGCTATCACCACCTACACATTTAGATGAAAACCACAAAACTAACATTTGTTGCTGACAGCGTCCCGACAACACTTGTCAGCGTTGAAGGAACTCTTGTCAGCGTTAGACAATAATATCTCCAACAACAGCAAAATAACACTTGACAGCGTTACATATACCTTTGTCAGTGTTAGAAAAATAAAGTGGAAAATCTAAATCATCACAAAGACCAATAACAATGCATTATCCTGTACATACTTTTACAAAAAGATTCCAAAACACATATTAAGTGAGATTAACCATTCCAATATTTGTTACCAAATATTGAAATCTTCCAGCATCAAAAGGTTTAGTTAATAAATCAGCCACATTATCTTCTGTGTCTACCCTATCTGGTTGTATTAAACCTTTCTCAAAGCAATCTCTTATAAAATGATGTCTAATTTCTATGTGTTTGGTTTTAGAATGATGTACAGGATTTTTAATAATGCATAAAGTACTGTTATTGTCTACAAAAATCTTGGTATGCATAAAATTATACCCATAATCCAACAGCTGGTTCTGAATCCATAAGACTTGTCCACAACAAGCAGCTGCTGCAACATATTCTGCTTCAGTTGTAGAGTTTGCCACCACTGTTTGTTTCTTGCATTGCCAAGATATTAATCTGCTCCCAAGAAATTGACATCCACCAGTTGTGGATTTCCTATCAAACTTGTCACCACCATAATCACTGTCTGAATATGCAATAAGATCCAATGGAGAATCTTTTGGGTACCATAATCCAAGATCTGGATAACACCTTAGGTACCTAAAAATTCTCTTCACAGCAAAAAGGTGACATTCTTTGGGAGTCACTTGATGGCGTGCACATGCACACACAGCAAACATGATGTCAGGTCTTGAGGCTGTAAGATACATCAATGAGCCAATCATTGATCTATAGTGCCTAACATCCACATCCTTTCCAGCTCCAATTTTTCCCCAAGGGTGTTGCCTATCCATAGGAGTGTAAGCCTCCTTTTCATGTGGAGAAAAACCATATTTCTTCAAGATTTCAGCTACATACTTATCTTGTGAGATGAAGATACCATCTTCTTTCTGCTGAACTTGTAAACCTAGAAAGAAGTTCATCTCACCCATTGCACTCATCTTGAATTTATCTGTCATGAGCTTGGAAAACTCCTCACTCATTTTTGGATCAGTAGACCCAAAAATGATGTCATCAACATAGACCTGCACAAGCAACACATGCTTTCCCTTCTTCTTTGTAAATAGTGTCTGATCTATGGTGCCCCTTTTGAAACCATTTTCCACCAAGTAGGTGGACAATGTACCATACCATGCTCTTGGGGCTTGATGAAGTCCATACATTGCTTTCTTCACTCTATAAACCTTGTCTGGATTCTCAGGATCTTCAAAACCAGGAGGTTGCATGACATATACTTCCACAACAATTGTCCCATAGAGGAAAGCACTCTTCACATCCATTTGATAAACAGTGAAGTTCATACAAGAGGCATAAGCTAGAAAAATTCTTATAGCTTCAATTCTTGCAACTGGTGCAAAAACTTCTTCATAATCAATTCCTTCCTCTTGTGTATAACCCTGAGCTACCAAACGTGCCTTGTTTCTGACCACAATGCCTCTTTCATCTTTCTTGTTCCTTAGAACCCATCTTGTCCCAATTGGTCTCACATATCTAGGACAATCAACCAGCTCCCAAACATCCTGTATAGCAAATTGATGAAGCTCATCCTGCATTGCTTCCACCCAGCTAGGTTCTTTGAGAGCATCAAAAATCTTCTTGGGTTCTTCTTGTGACAGAAAACAGGCAAACAAACATGCTTGTACAAGAGGGGTATCAACCTTCTTGTGTATATTGGCAATAAATCCACCAAGACCTTGATGGGATCTTCTTGTCTGAACTGGAGCCATAACATCACCAATGATCTGAGATGTGGGGTGATCCTTTGCTGTGGAAGTGAGAACTCCTCCTTCAATAAGTCTGGTGTCCTCAATTTCACGCTCCATGTTGCCAATATCTTCTTCATCTGACTCTGTTTGATCAACATGAATCTCTTCATGGACATTAGAAGGTCCACCTTGTTCAAAATGGGAAGAGAAAAGATGTGCAAAGGTGTTGTCAAAGTCTGATCCTTGTTTGTCAGCGTTAGGGCTAACAACGCTTGAACTGCTTGTGTCAGCGTCTGATCCATCAGCGTCTGAATTGCTCTTGTCAGCGCTTGATTTCCCTTTGTCAGCGCCTGAAGAAGTATGCACGTTTGTATTTGGTGGTATTTGAAAACCACCATTATCCTTTCTAGCAGCAGCAGCAGCAGCATAATACTCATCTGTCCATATAGGAAGTGTAACATATTCTTGTGTGGGAGATGATTTAACTGCTGGTGGTCCATCCTCCTTAGCAACCTGTATACCTGAAACATTACCAATTCTCTTTTCCAAAACACTTGAAGTTACCTTCACAATGTCTGGATCAGTAACAGGCATATAATTTAAAGCTCTAGATAAAGGTTCTAAGTCAAACAACTAATTTGGACCATTTTCAGGATCACTAGGTTTACTTTCTAAAAACCTAACATGTACTTTTTCAAGTATACGTTTTTCCTTTTTAATGTAAACCCTATATCCTTTGCTCTGCACTGAATAACCCATGAAGTAGCCTTCATCACCTTTTGAATCAAATTTACCTAGGGCCTCACTAGTTTCTAGAACAACTACATGACATCCAAAAGGCTTGAGGAAGCCAATATTGGGCTTCCTTCCCCAAAGTAATTCATAAGGTGTCTTATTATGTATCTTGTTGACCAATGCCCTATTTTGAACATAACAAGCTGTGTTAACAGCTTCAGCCCAAAAGGCTATAGGAAAGTGGGCATCAGCCAACATGGTTCTGGCTGCTTCAATAAGGGTCCTATTTTTCCTTTCAGCAACCCCATTTTGTTGTGGGGTTCTAGCTATGCTAAACTGCCTAGTAATCCCTTTCTTGGCACAAAAATCATCTAACAACTGATTTCTAAACTCACCCCCATTATCACTTCTAATAATTTTGACTTCATTACCATTCTTCTTCTCAATTTGGGTAATAAAATTAATCAGACTTTGGGCAGTTTCACTTTTCTTGGCTAAAAAGAAAGTCCATGTAAACCTGGAATAATCATCAGTAATAACAAAACAGTATGATTTACCCTTCAAACTTTCTATATTAGTTGGACCAAAGAGGTCCATATGCAATAAGTGAAGTGGTTTAGAACTAGAATTCACCTGTTTAGACCTGAATGAGACCTTGTGTTGCTTGCCCTTAAGACATGCAACACAAGAGTGGTCATTGTGGAAAGCCTTTTCAGGCAAACCATCAACTAAACCAAGCCTCACAAGTCTATTGATATTCTTAAAGTTTATGTGCCCTAATCTCCTGTGCCAAAGATTACTTTCATCTACTGAGGCTTTAGCATACAGACATGACATTTTATTATTTACCTTAATTCCATTAAGATTCACATTATATATGTCTTTATGCCTTGGTGTTCTAAAATCTATGTATTTTTCCTCAGGAAGCTTATAATCTTTGCTTAACACCAAGCACTCAGTATCTGTGAAAAGAACCTTATTTTTGTTATCACACACTTGTGATACACTAAACAAATTATAATCCAGTTCTTTTACCAGGAAGACATTCTCAAACCGTAGATTGTTGGTGACAAGGGTTCCTTTTCCTGTGATTGTTCCATAGCCCCCTCCAAAGTATACCTTATCACCATCTTGAATAGGAGAGAAATTGGTCAGATAGTCTTCCTTTCCTGTCATGTGCCTTGAGCATCCACTATCCCAGTATCCATAATCATTGATCTTCTTCTGAATGCCCTGCACATAAAGAAAACACATTAGTTTTCTTTGGGAACCCAAGCCTTGGAAGACTTGGATTCATTTGGTTGTTCAACAAGAACAGACTTGGTTCTTATAACAACCCCATTTTCATCCCTGTTTGAATGAAATTCCCAGTTAACCCCAATTGGTGTTGACAATGCCTTTGAAATATAATGAAACCTGTTGCATGTCATAGAAATACCAGTAGAATTAGAGTTTTAGTCTTGTTTTGGTCTCCATGTTAAGCTAGTAGAAGCTTTAGACCTATTTCCCTGTGGTTGCAAGTACCTAGGTTTAGCAGTGTGTCTGCCAGCGCTGAAATTTCTCTTGTCAGCGCCCCGATTACTCTTATCAGCGTTGAACCTAGGGTTTGCTACAGGAACCCATTGCCTATTTGACCAAGTGTTTGACTTTTGAAAAGGTCTTAGGCCTTGTGTGTTAGACCCTCTAGAAAAGAATGGGGCTGGTCTAACAACTTGTGAACTTTTGTTCACAAAGGTATTGGGTCTGACAGTGTTTGACCTATGTTGACTTTTGTCAGCGCTGAAATGGTTCCTATCAGCGTTGACATTGGAAGCGTTGACACATTTGTAGGCCAAATGTGAGAAGCTACCACATGTGTAACAAGCTTTTCTAGACATAGTCTTAGGTCTAGAAGCAAAGAAGCCTGTTCCATGATCACTAACTTGGCTTTTTGGTGACCTAGTATTCCTATACATCTCTGTATACTTAACACTAGGTTTTCTAACATTTTGTGGGCCAATGTCAACAGCTTTGCCAGTGGTAGGGTGTGTGATCTTAATAGGTTTAGGATCATAGGACTCCACAATTGGTATCATGTTTGGTGTGGGCTCATTTGGACTTTCACACAGCAACCCTCCCTTAACAAACAAGGTGTGGTTAGCTTTCTTCCACTCATCTAGGTCAGTCAGTTTTTGCTTGTATTCCTCAACTGGGGAAATCACTCTAGGTGGAGGAATGAATTCCTCCTCTTGGCATTCTGGCAAGCCAGTCCAAGATAAGTCCTTTGATTGGACACCATAGAAATCCCCAGCTGGTGGTGGAACAACAGTATAATTATTCATCCCAATCCCACTCATATCCTTAGAGTCTCTTTGTTTACTAACACACTCTCCTAGGGATTGTGTGGCCTTATCAAATCTCTGGATTTTAAGACTCACATTATCTTTATTTTTGTTAGCCTCCTCTAACTGAGCTATCAAATCAAGATTAACCCTATTTACTATATCTTGAACATCCTTACTCTGATGTAACTCATGTTTTAAGATATTTATTTGATCCTTTAAATCAAACTCCATTTTCTTATACTCAGCTACTGTCTTTTCTGTTTGGGTAAGAGCAATTTGATAATTAGATACTTTGCATCTTTCAGTACTTGCCTCATCTAATAATTTAACTATCTCTTGTTTTAGTTTTTCAGTATTTAAACGACAACCCTTAGAACAGAAAGCATCATCATATACCTCATTATCTGATGAAGAGGAGGAGTGTGCCATGAGAGCATATTCAGCATGCTCTTCTTTAACTTCAGCAACCAAAGCTCTGTCCTCTTCCTCATTCTTAGCCATCCAGCTCCAGTCCCATTCTCCAACTCCATCAATTTGTTGAACAGCAACCATGGCCTTGGGATCTGGGCTCTTAATCATTTGGCTAGAAGGCTTCCCAGCATCAGATCTTCTTGGAGATCTACATTCCCTCATAAAGTGCCCCATCCTATGACAGTTGTAGCACTCAACCTTGGACTTGTCAAATCCAGCAACATCCTTAGCATTAAAGGTCATCTTCTTCTTGAACCTTTTATTGAACCTGTTTGCTCTTAAGCTTACAAGAGCCATAGTCCACTTGATGTCCATCTCTTCCAATTGTTCATCACTTATCTGCTCAAGATCTTCATAAGTAATCCTTGAATCACTGGGCAAAGAAGCAATGAATGCACACACAGTATCTAGATCAAAACCAGCAGGTTTAATTCTATCAGCGCCATGATTGTGTGTGTCAGCGCTTGAGTACAAAGCGTTGACAGGATATGATCTAGCGCTGACAGACTGACATCCAGCGCTGACACCTTGAGATCCAGTGGCTGGATGTCCATAGAAGTTCATGGAATCGAATTGACCTTCACTTTGTGAGAAGAATGCCATGTTGCTACTGGAAGATTTATTATCACTATCCAATTGCCATTCATTCTCCAACAGTCTTAGTTTGTTGAAGATGTCATCAAACCTGGAAGTCTTGTGGGTATTATTGACAAGAATGGATCTTGTCTCAATCTTCCATACATCACCAAGGCTTTTGAGAAAAGTAGCATTCAATTCAGGATCATCAATCTGTGTTCCCATGAAGGAAAGTTGACTTGTGATGTCAAGAAGTCTACTTCTCACACTGCTGAGATTTTCATTGGGTTGAGCTTTAAAGACAGCATACTCATGCAAGATTTGCTTCTTCTTTTCTTCTTTTGTGTCAGCATTGCCACCATATGCTACTTCAAGAGCTTCCCAAAGCTCTTTTGCAGAATCAAAGCGTTTGTACTTGTGCTGATTCTCATGACCTAGGGCATGTTTCAAGATGTTCAAGATTTTCATGTCCACCCTCTTCTTGGCTATATCTTCAACAGCTACAGCTCTCCCATCTCCAGGCTTTTCCACCTTATCAGCTTCAGGACAATTAGGAACAGCTGTCCTTGTGGCAATTGCAGCAGTAATCTTTGCTGCTTTGTCGAATGTGTTCCCATATTCGATAATCTCCCAAAGAGTGTAGTCATGAATAGCTATATATTGCTCAAAATTGGACTTCCAAAGCTCAAAGTTCCTGGCATCAAACATGGGAATTTTGATACTAGGGTTTGAGGAGTTGTTTTGTAGCAAAGAAGCAGGTTGATCTGTGCCAGACATGGTGTTTTTAGGGTTTTTAGGGTTTTTGGTGTTTTAGGGTTCTTGCGTTACTTAAAGATCAAAAGTTTCTCAACAAGCTCTGATACCACTTGTTGATCCCGAACTTAGATCGATTAAGCTTTGTGTATACGAGATTAGATCAAGTACTACACGTAGAGAAACCTTTGCTTATGAGTAAAGTAACAAAGTGTTATGCGGAATTAACACTTGAACTAAAACACAAAGATGTTAAACAAACTTTCACTTGTATTAGAATAAACGAACTTGATTACAATGAAAGTGTTTAACTTGCGAATACTTATGAAAACTGATATATGACTTTAACCTAAAAGACCTTCTTTTATAGAACAAGAAGTCTTGTACAATAAGCTACGAATCAACTATTCTAGATAAAGATAATAATAGAAAATACAATGTTGTGCTTATCTTTACCATACATAAATAAAGAAACAAATAAACAAAAGATATTCCATCAGTGTCAATCTTCAAGGCTGTCAGCGTTGACTTCTTCAATGTCAACGCTTGGCTGTCAGCGTCCAACGTCTTCTTATCAGCGTTGACATTCTTCTTATCAGCGTCTAGTGAACTAACCCATATTTTATTCCCAACAAACACTTTGTGCCTGACCCAGATACAGATGAACTGCTTCGAGTAATTCAAGAATTGAATTATGAGGGTGAAACTGGTTTTCTATCTCACTTTAACACGTCACATATTGGGTAACCTTGGAAAGAAATTGTCACTATCTTAGTAAAATGCCTTACTTCCAAGATTCAAGGAGCAGACGCAATGAGACCCTCTCAGGCTAATATCTTTTGGGGTCTCTACACTGGATCTAAAGTGGACTATGCACTACAACTTTGGGAGGAATTCTGTCATCAATTCACAAGTTCCAAGAAGAAAGCGGTGCATCTCCTATTTCCAAGGTTCACGAAACTCATCATGAGTTTCTTCATGAAGAGTGACCCATCTATTGATCCTCGTGGGAACTTCTTCTATCATACTCAAGATAGAGACAATGTGTTGGACACTATGACTGCTGATAATCAATTCACAAAGTACTCACTAAGACCAGCTCTTGTGCCAGACATAATGATCAATGAAAGGATCAAGGAGAGTAACCACTACCAAGAGATGCTACAAGACATTGAAGCACAATTTAAAAGAGAAAATGCAGATCCCTCTGAGAAACAAACAGTTACAAGGAAGAAAAATATGGCCAAGCATCAAAGGACTTCTTCTTCCAAAGATAAAGGCACCAAGAAAGAGAAAATAGTTGATGAAGATGATGAAGATGAGATGATCCACACTGATGTTGAACAGGAAGAAGTATCCCTAAAAACGACAAAGAGAGCAAAGCAAACCAAAGGTAAAGAAGCACTTGTTGCTACAGATGAACTAGTTCAAAAAACCATTTCTGAAGCCAAACAACTGCGTATCACTCTTCAGCAGAACAGAGAGGAGGCTTTTGCAACATCCAAGGGATCAGGCTCAACACCGTTCGATGACTTGGATGCATTTGGTAACCCGGATGACGATATTGTCTTTTATGAAGATCCTAATGATGAAGATGTTGATAACTTCAACTTTGAAAGTCCGTTGCATAGTGAAGAGGGTGGTGGCAGTGACAATACAGAAACAAATTTACTGTATTATGATGCCAATATCACCACATCCTTACCAGAACCAACTTGCACTGTGATTAACGACGATGCTCATGCAACTCTCATTCCAGGAACTCCTCTCCAAAGTAAGTCTACTTCTGGCTCTCATGATGTTATGAAATATCTTCATTTTGAAGGGGAGGGCGTCGAAGTCACAAATACTGATCCATCGACAAATGAGAATATGGTGGACGTTCCTATAACTTCTGTTACAACAACTACCATTCCACCACTAACCCCCCCCCCCCCCCCGGTCATCACCAATGTCATCACACCAACTCTCACACCCGAACTTGTTGAACAACCTGTACCAACTACCGCCCCAATGACTGAACCAACACCGTCACCAGTCCTTGAACGACCTATACCAACTACCGCCCAAATGACTGAACCAACACCGTCACCAATCCTTGAACAACCTGTATCATCCACAACCTCTCTAACACTCGTGGTTACACCTCCTCCATCAGCAACAGTAGAACAAGTATCATCCACCTCCAATCCATTCCTCATAGTCAGTGATCCACTGATTCAGAATCTTCAACAACAACTGGAGGCTCAAGCTAAACAAATTGAAGCACTCAATGAAAGAATCACCAATCCTGACACACAAACCCTCAAGGAACCGCAACTTGACGAGTCTACACTTAAGAAAATATCCGACAGCGTCTCAAAGCTTAGTAGACAACATAAAACATTTCTTAGAGAGAAGAAAAATCGTGACAAAATGAATGCTGCCTTTCTTGGGTCAATTAATGATAATATGACCAACATCATTCGACGTGAAGTGAAGTCATATGTTGATCAGGCGCTACCAACTCTATTCAGCACAGGGCTATCTACTCTTTAACTGATGCAATTGTTGCAAACACGTCTGAAAGATATGGGGCCTCGTAAAACGAAAAATAAACGAAAAGTTCTGCAATATCTCAACAAAGCTATCATTGAAGATACACCTGCAGATACTGAAGACTCTGAGTTTGAAGATGAAGACGGGCTAGAGGAGGCAAATAACGAGGGTAACAGTGATGAGGATGATGGTGATGACGAACAAAATAAGGAAGAGGATGAGGAAGAAGAGGATAAAGATAAGGATGAAGAAGAAGAAGAGAACGAGGAAGAAGAGGATGAGGATAACAGAGAAGACGAGGATGAAGATACAGATGGGGATGAGGATGATGATGATGATGATAATGATAGTGACGAGAATGGAACCAGAAAGGGTGATAAGAATGACAAAACGGGTACGAGTGGCGACAAGTCAAATAAGGTTGAAGGTGATAAAGAAACTGATAAAGGTATTGAGGAAGCTGAAGAAAGAGTTGCTGGGACTATAGAAAAGACTGTGGACGCTACGGTGCTAGAATCTCAACATAGTGACACAGGTATGTCTACTGAACCGGTTTCTACTATTGCTTCTCACAACGAAACTGTAGAACCTATGCAAGAAGACGAAATTCCAGTGTCTACGCATGAAGATGAACCTACAGGGTCTATTCCAGAAGACGAAATTCTAGTCTCTATGCCTGAAGATGATATACCGGTGTCAAAAGAACAACCTTCCACACCTTCTGAAGATCAGCATAGTTCTGATATGGAAGTCGAAGACTTAAATGTACCAGAATCGACTTTTGTTGAATCTCTTATCATAGACGACACTGTACAAGAGCAACTCTGGCTTACAAATGCAGCACCACAACATCCTTTCGCCACAGCAACAGAAATGGAGCTCACTCAATACCTAAACAATCCAATCGATTTCTCGGCCTTTCTAAGGTATCATCATGGGAAACCAACAATGACTCCGGATCTTCTCAAAATGGCAGCCGCAGATGTGGATTTCTTTGATACTTTGAAGATCAGCCATAATGAGGCTGAATATCACATAAATGAACTTACAAAGGCCATGAGAGCGACGGCTACGGGAATTTAGACTCCAGTTTTACGACCTCTTACACCTACAGTCATCGTCGGTTCTGCAACGATTCCAATAGAATATTTTGTCTATCATGATCTCGAGTATCTTGAAAAAGGCGCGAAGAAATATGCTACATCACTTACTATGGTCAAGGCTATAAATTTGGAGAATGTACCTTGGATTGAATACAAATTACCTGATGCGTTATGGAGAAGGAAGTTGCTCAAGTTTTATGATACCTATGCATCACTTGTCATCTCTCACTAGAATGTAAAGAAAATGTTAGCTTACAATCACTTTCATCGTCCAAAAAGAGGTTCTTCTATTATCACAGATTGTAGAATTAAAAGCATACAAGGAGCAACTACTCAGACTGTATTCGGTTATGATTACTTGAATGTAATTGTGTTCAAACGTACCGATGAAAAAGAATACATAATTGACAAAAGTGATCTCCAGTACCTTTGCCTTGAAGACATTGAAGATCTTCTGTTGTTATTGACTCAAGAAAAGGTCGACCATTTACCTCTTGAGATAGTCATTGTGTTGAGTTCAAACCTTCGTCAATATGCTCGAAAGATCGTCATCAAACACTGGGTGTAAGATTTTCAACTTGGAGTGGAGATTTTCTAAAAACAGCTAAACTTGCAACGCCCCCACACAACTCCACTCGGTAATTACCACAAGAACAAAAAGCCTTACATGGGGACTACGACACCGGAATCATGGATATTTAGCACGAGACTGGCGTCATGCAGTTCATGTGATTCTCCGAACTGCATAAATTCAGTGATGGTACGCTCAAACACGTTCGTGATGATCTGACTGTTCTCAATGTCGGTCAATCTCTTCCAGCAGTCAAGTACAACTGGACGGGCCAATGCATAAGAGGAGCTAAGTACGCGATTAAAAATATCGAGGAAAAGTTAAGGGAGCACCGGTTACTAAGAAGTTTGGAACGATTCGTAGGAGGAAGACCATATGGAGCTCCCCACAGGTTCACGGAACGATCTATTTAATTATGGATCGTCTTCTATCGGGTCAACTCTATATGCCTATTACTATGAATATATCAATATATGTATAATCGGCTTTTGTGGCATGTTGTAGTGTGAAAGTATGATATTTTTCAAGAATTTCTCTCGAGATTCTAAATCTTTCAAACATATCGTACTCGAGCACTACAACTAACCCTCATTAATTTGAGGGGGAGCATTAATATGTTCTACGGCCATTAACCAATTTCATTTTTTTACCCAAAGACCGGTTAACCCATTAATATCCAAAACATTAATGGTTAACATTTTGGATAAGGGGAGAAAATGGGATTAAGGAGACTTGTAAAACATATGTGGCTAAAATGAAAAAGGGCTTAATAGAAAATCCAACTTGATATATGCTACGCATATGTTAAGGGGGAGCATTTTGTTGACAAAAACACTAAAGGTACAAAAACTCTTGATATTTATATCACAAGTACCTCAGTGATTTTATGGATTTTTTCATGAAGAAGAATACTTACCCAAAACACACTTAACTCACGACGAATGTGGTGACAAAAGGGTAGTAGGATTAGGTACTAGTCCAATGATTCTTCCAGAACCGGAGGAATCTTCCCAAGGACAATTCCATAGTTAGAAAATAGAAGTCCTTAGGAAAGATGGGGAATGGATTGTGAACGTAGCTGAATGCCGACCAAGTACTGATGCTAGCACTGGAACAATCACAACAAGGTGCTAGTGATGATGTATTGGTAAGCATTGAAGGGGTTGAAGAATGAAAAAGAATTGTAAAGATAAAGGGTGTAAAGAAAGAATCCCTCCTTACAACTTAGGCAGAAACCGGGTCAACTCATCTTGAAGACAAAAGTATCATGGACCCAGTGATGTGATGCACAACCCCTCCCAGCCAACTCAAATATCTCTCAAAAGATATTTGTTTTAATGTCACGGAGTTCAACAAGCTATCTATCGGTTTATTCACTCGAATAAATTGATATTGAAAAGGTGGCAATCCTCTCCAGCCTCCGCTCACCAAAACAAAATGCACTATTGAGTCTAGAGCCATGAGATCATCAAAAGTCTCATTAGGACACAATTTGAAAACAAGAAAGATTTTTTTATGAGTCCTATGCAATATTTTTGCAATATTGCCAGAACATCTGAGTGATACGAAAGTATTATAATGAAGATGGAAATCCTGCTTGAGCCAACATCAAACAAGGTCATGGTAGGTGACACGTGCAGTTCTTTAAGAACTAATCTTATGATAACTGGAAAGAAATGATGGTTTAACTCTTAATTGAGATTAAACTTGTTCCAGGGCCTCTACGCATTATCCAAGTGATCTTGCCAGAACACTCAGAGTGACACTCTTTAGTGTTAACAGTGAAGAGTGGAAATCCTTCCAGTGTCAACATTAAACAGCACTGCGGTAGGTGACAAGCAAGATTCTATCAGAATCAAGCTCGTGACAACTGGAAAGCAACTATGGTGAAACTCTTAATTGAAATTTACTTGTTCCAGGATTCATGAATTGACGGCTTCAATCATACGGATTTTATAATCCAAAATGAAATACTCTTTATGTTCGCAGTCAGCTTTGGACGGTCGAATAAAGAGAACGGGTTTACTTACGAAATCTTGTCAAGGAGATCTTTAATTAGAGCTACCTGTCACAAGTACGATATTTATTATCGTCCAACGGTCTTCACCGACCGGAGGTAAAATGCTACCGAATTAGAATAAAATGTCAAATCTATTTTATTCGTGTCTTATTATGTTGCTGCATTTGAAGACGGCGGCGTTGCGGTGTACCAGTTGAAGTCGTTTTACATACTTATTCCTTCTACATCAAAAAAATTTCAGCAAATTCAAGAAAGTCTGACCTAAAAGTCTTCTGCTGTATCGACTCTGAAACTTTCAAGAATTCAACGAAGGATAGGTATGTGGGACATGAAGTCACGAAGAGGCGAACATCACAAGAAGACAAAGATTGCACGTGAAGGGCCAAAAGAATATGCTCCAAGCAAAAGTCTGATGATATTCAACACATATTCACAAAATGAAGAAAAGTTAAAGAAGAAAAGAGAAAGTGAACTACGAGCTCAAGAACGAAGATCTAACATGCTAGATTAGGACTTTGTAAATTTGGAGTGACCTCCCTTTGGGAGAGATTGTTGCAAATACGTTTTTCGTATTAAGAAAGTCTCGGTCACTCCAACAATATAGTTATAGGCTCGTAGTATAAGTTTAATTAATATTTACATTAGCCCGACCCATGAGCATGTTCATGGGCCGGAGGCCCAAGTCCACTAAGGGACTTGGGTATATAAACCCCTTTCCACCATGGAAAGGGGTGTTGGTTGTTTCATTTTTCCAAGTAATAAACATACTTTTCTCTCACTTCTCTCTCAACTTTCTCTCACTAGAAAACAACAACCCTCTTGAAATATCAAAGATTATCACATTTCTACATTGATTCCTTTGATCTTTTGTTGATTTCACGATATCCGTACCTAAAATACACAATGAACAAACACAAGCATATCTTGGCGTATTTTAATGATATTTTAAGCGTTTTAAGCCCGACTTGAACGATGAGACTATGTATAATTGCAGTCTCATCATTCATCCATAGCAACCATCCACTTATCCTTCTCAGGATCAAGTATGGCGGATTTATAATTAGCGGGTTCACCAAAATCCCCTAACTCATCATCATCCTCTATGTTAAGACACATATTGCTATTTGCGTTTTTAATCCTTGCGGATCTACGCAAATGAACTAATTCCGGTGGAACCGCCAGACTTTCTGGTTCTACAGGAATTACATCGCTAGTGTTTTCAGAAGGTAATATATCTATATGACTCTCCTCAAGATCATAATTTCTCCCACTGAATTCTTGGTTTACAAGATCATATTCAAGGAAGTCTCCATACCTAACAACAATTACTTTGTTCTCAGGTGGATAATAAAAGTAGTAACCCATAGTTTCCTTAGGATATCCTACAAAGATACATTTTACAGATCGTTGTTGGAGTTTTCCACCCGAGTCACGTTTCACATACGCCTCACAACCCCAGACCTTTAAATAAGACAAATATGGCTTCTTGCCATGCCATAGTTCATATGGTGTCTTATCGACCTTCTGTGTGGGAACCATATTTAATATGCGAATAACAGATTCTAGAGCATAATCCCAAAAAGATAAAGGTAAATTTGTAAGATTAAACATAGATCGTACCATATCTAATAATGTACGATTTCTCCTTTCAGATACACCATTTTATTATGGAGTATAGGGAGAAGTAAGATGCTGAACAATTCCATTCTCACCTAGATAATCTATAAACTCTTGACTTAAGTATTCACCACCTCTATCATAACGAAGAGCTTTAATCTTCTTCCCTAATTGCAGTTCTACTTCTGCTTTAAACACTTTGAATGTCTCAAATACCTCATGCTTATGCTTAAGTAAATAAACATAACCATAAGGGCTATAATCACCCGTAAATGTTAAGAAGTACCTAGCACCTTTCCTTGACGTGTGTCTAAGTGGTCCACACACATCAGTATGTATTAATCCAAGTAGATCAGTAGCTCTTTCAGTATTACTATTAAAAGGTTTCTTGGTCATCTTTCCATAGATACAAGACTCACATTTATCAAATGATTCATCATTGATATTTTCCAAAAGACCTTCACGTTGAAGCTTTTGTATACGAGTCTCTCCAATATGGGCAGGTCTACAATGCCAAAGATAAGAAGAGTTCTTGTCAAACTTTCTCTTCTTACTCATGCTAAATACAGATTTATCGTTCTTGGATTCATTATCATGCATGTCTAATTCAAACACACCATTCACAGAAATTGCATAAAAATAGAAAATACCATTTTTCCAAACAGAAATTCCATTATTATCAATCGTGTGAACGAATCCATTATTTAACAAACAAGAAAAGGAAATAACACCCCTAACAATTGTAGGTGCATAATGACAATCATTTAATCTCAGTACTAAACCCGAAGGTAAAACTAGATCAAAAGTTCCTATAGCTTCAACTGTTGCTTGTGCGCCATTGCGCACTTGCAGATATTGTTCCCCATAGGAAAGCTTCCTTTCTAGATTAAATCCCTGTAGAGTATTACAAATGTTAATACCACATCCCGTATCATATACCCAGGAATTTAATTTGTATGTTAAATTGACAATTCAATCATAAATAAAGTACCTGAAGCTGCAGCGCTCTGCTCAGACTTCTTTATTTCTCGCAATTCTTCGAGGTAAAGAGGGCAATTCCTCTTCCAGTGACCACTTGCCTTGCAATGGTTACTGTAAACCCACAAAATAAGGTCATTACTTAATTCTATCTTTTCAAATATTTTTGAAGTATTTATAACATTAAATATTATTATGTTTAACGGTTTAAGTTGAAACCGATATTAAATAATTTATTTTAATATTTTGACGAGCAACGAGGACTACTAGTGATCGCGATACCGATGGATGCCCACAATTTTATATTTTATTATCGATCGTTTCGATATTTAATATTTTCGACGATATCGTTTTAATTATGTGTCGAGTCGTTATATTATTATTATTTTTCGTGTGCGTTTAAACTTTTAAGTATTTTTACGAAACCCGAGCCCCGTAAATATTTTCAAAATTGACTAATAATTATTTCCCGTTTTTTAGCTAACAATTTATATTTTTAGCCACAACTATTGCCAAATTACAACTATGGTCCCTACCCCACTATATAAAAACCCAAAATACACACACACATTTCATTTTTCACTTCCAAAAATTCACCCACTCCTCTCTTTCTCTCTCTTATTACCGAAACACCACACCACACCCCAAATCCATACATTTTCAATTTTTACTTGAGTTTGAGGTTGATTCAAGCTAAACCAAGCATACACCCATCCTTATTTTTGATCAAGGATCACATTGGTATAAAAATTTCACACATGCAAGCACTTTTTATTTTCTTGATGTTGGTAGGTAGAAGCCATGATCATGCATGGTGTTTTTAGCATGATCCATGGTGGTTCTTGCTAGAAATCTTGTTAAAAACTTTATTTTAATCTAAAGATTTTATTTTGATTATGATTTTGATGTTATGGTTGATGTATGATGATATTAGAGTATATAATGATCATTTCTATGGTTGGTTTTGGTCAAAAAGTTGATGTTGTACAAGATTTTGGTAGCCATTTTATAACAGTAAGTAAACTATAAAATCCGAATTTTTATGTTTTGAAAACGACTTAACTTATAGCCTAGGGTTGTAGATAATTTTATTAGCTTCGATTTGATATAAGGTAGAGCTTCTAGCTCAAAACGAGCGTGAAGTTATGATGTTTTGAATGATCGTGTACCGGGAGATGAGTATCGACACTACAAATAGTTGTTGTCGATATTTGGATCGAATCTCGGGGACTCTAAATGGATGTTTTGAAATGTGTAACCTACTGATAATGAGGTGTTTACTTTATAGGTTGAGTTTACTTTAAAACCCGAGTGTCGGTTTTGTAAACGGAGTCGTTTAAATAAGTTAAAAACAGTTGTATGAAAAATTAACGTAATTCTGTCCGGATTTTGTAGTTTGAAAATGAGTCGAGTAAAGAACTTTAAAAGTAATTTCATTTGATAAACTTGTAGGAGGACTTTCTATATATAGTAAGTTAGTTTATTGAGTCGTTTCATAAACGGTTGACAAGTTTAAAAGGGGTAAATAAGCTAGTACATGTAGTATGTACCGGCGGATTTTGTTAAAAGTATAAAATGGTAATGTAAATGAGTAGTAAAGTATTATTTATATCGTTTACTCTCGAGTGTATTGTGGTTTTATGAGTTGAGTTTGACGTTGTTATGTATGATTTATTTCTCGAGTTTATTATTAATATACGCACCTTATTTGCTAGGTTGCGGTTGTCGTATTTATCGGGCATCTACTATCGTCGGCGATCGTCTTCAACTACTATAAGTACTAAGGTGAGTCTATAGCCTCGTTTGAGCTCATTCAAATATTTTAAAACCCGCGAGGGGGAATACATGTTTTGTAAACTTAGAACACAAGATTTTTATGGTATGTTTGTCCCTCTATGAATGGACCCGTGGTTGCCTTTAAATTGCATTAAGTGATTGCCTTTGTTAAAGCCTCAATTTTGGATCGTTAACTAGCTTATGATGGGCTAGCCGCTAGTACAATTAATAGATCTATGGGGGGGAAGCCGCCCCGGTTCAGTTTTTGTGGACTTATCATAGAATCTTAGGCCCGACCTCCACACTGTTTGAACATATTGTATTGAGAAGTCAGGTATACGGCAATGTACCAATAATCTGGAGGTAACCGACAATTAATATATCTCCTGTCTTATCAGACCTCTAAAGGGAGCGTCTAAGGGCTCGGTTCCATGAGCTTATTGCAATTTATGCTATATACAATTATCATTGTTGATGCAAATTATTATTCGATTCTTATTAAGCATGCCACAAACTTATAATCTTTGCTTGTGTTCAAAATGATTATATAAACCTATAGATTCACTCGGCATTTTGCTGATGATTTTCTCACATGTATTTCAGGTAATCAGGAAGGGTGAAGCTTGGAAGCCACGGGGAATGAATGTTGTGCACTACTTTTGTAATATAAACTCTTTGAATGTTTGTCGTTCCTTTTGTTCAAAACAATTTAAATCCTTTGTTTTTGTTGTACTTTGGTTACGATGTCTTGGGACTACGCTACTCTGACAAATGTTTTAGGAACGATAAATTTGAAACGTCTCTTTTCGAGTCGTTCTTTATAAATTATGTGTTGTTATATCATTGTTTAGCACCCAAAGATATATTCCGCTACGTGTAAATTTGGGGGTGTTAAAGATTGGTACCAGAGCCATGAGTTATAGAGAACTAGGTCTTTTTTTAAAAAAACCTAAACTATAACTGTCGATTTTATTTTTCAAAGAGTCGGTGCACATGATTTCGCGTGACTTCAGGTTCAAGCTACTTCTGGGATTACAAATTTAGTATACATTATTATGTATGCCTTATTGCTAAGTATTTATAAATAAATACTATAAACCTTGATCGATACATATTGATATCGTTAAACTTTTCGATAAAAGTTATCATTTATTAATGATTTATTTGAATAAATTTCTGAAAATTTCCTGTATTTATTTTGAAGGATTTTCTATATTTATTTAAATTTTTGGAAATTATCCTATTTCATTTTATTATGACCTTATACCCATTTTGTGAAATTTACCACCGTCAAATTACGTCTTCGATGAGGAGGAAGCAGGTTCCACTGCTGAAAGCGAGTCACAGTCAACTAAGCCATGTGGATCCCCACGTGACTAGTGTCTATTATTTTGTGTCATTGTACTCTATTTGTCCTTAAGATCATTCCTTGTTGATCTATGATAATAGTTTCCTCTGATCCTTATAATGATTGTGAATCCTTGTATTGATAATGTGTATGCATTTGATGATTGATTTTGTACATGATATGACTATACCATGAATAGAATTAACTCATTCATTTTATCTTCTCTTTGGGATGTGACATAATCATGCCACCTAGGAGAATGACAAATGATGCCATTGCAAGGCTAGTTGCTGAAGAGGTTGCGAAAGCATTAGCTATGGATAGAGCTGCACGTGTTAACACATAAGGAGCAGGTGGCTCTGGAGGTGCGGGTGCTGAAGGTGAAGGTGAACCTGCTGGACCAGAAGCTGTTGGGGGAGCAGGTGTAGCTGAGAATCCTGCAGATGAGGTTGCTCCAGCTGCTGCTGCGGTTAAAGAATGTACTTTTGCTGGATACATGAAGTGTGGACCTACTGCATTTCAAGGAACTGGTGGAGCACTGGAATTATTCAGTTGGATTGAGAAAACAGAAACAACATTTAAGATTAGTGATTGCTCAAAAAAGAACAAGGTTAAGTTCGTAGTTGCTTCTTTTAAGGATCGAGCTTTAAGCTGGTGGAAGACTCAAGTTGCTACAGTTGGTTTAGAAGCTGCAAACAGGAAACCTTGGGATGAAATTAAAAGGTTGCTGAAAGAAGAGTTCTGTCCAGAAGAAGAGTTATCTGCTTTGGAGGATGAGTTGAGGCACCTGAAGCTGAAAGACAATAACATTGCTGTATATACTAGCCGATTCAATGAGTTGGTTTTGTTGTGTCCAGATGCTTTTGTTACTGAGAAGAAAAAGATGGATCAATACATTAAAGGGTTGCCTGGGTACATTAAAGGTGAGACAACTTCATCTCGACCCAAGAACTTTGTTGAAACTGTAAGAATGGCTCATACACTTATGGGGCAGAAAGTTCAAGATAGGGCTGAGAGAGCTGCTAAGGGTAGTAAGAGGAAATGGGAGAATTCGCAGAGTGGTAATCAAGTTAGTAACCGCCATAGGCAGTACAATCAGAAGAGAAATGATGGGGCTAGAGCTGCGACTAACAAGGATAATAATGTTGATCATGGGGGACCAGCCCAGAAATGTAGGAGCTGTGGTGCTTGTCACTTTGGTGATTGTCCACCAAGGTGAACTAAGTGTGAAAAGGTTGGGCATGTTGTGGAGAAATGTAAGACAAGGGTCCCTGCCACTGGAGCGAATGCTATTCCGATCAGGACTTGTTTTGAATGTGGAGAACGTGATCATCTTTACCCTCAATGTCCGAAGTGGAAGAACAAGAAAGCAGGTGAAGCTGTTGGGGCAGTTTATGTTGTTAAGGATGCTGATCAGGCACAAGGTCCAAATGTGGTGACGGGTACGTTCTTACTCAGCCATCGTTATGCTAGTGTGTTGTTTGACTCAGGATCTGATAGGAGCTTTATAAGCACTTCCTTTAGTCGTTTAATTGATGTTGAGCCAACAAGCCTAAATACTAGTTATGAGGTCGAGCTAGCTGATGGACAATTAGTTAGTACTACCACTATATTTAAGAAGTGTCCTTTGAAATTAGCAAATCATTTGTTTGAAATTGATTTGATGCCAATAGAGTTGGGTTCGTTTGATGTGATTGTTGGTATGTATTGGTTGGTTGCACATGATGCGGTGATTGTATGTGGGGAGAAAGTTGTTCACATACCGGTGAAGGGAAAGGTGTTAGTAGTTAAAGGTGATGTCGGTAGATCTCGTATGGCGGTGATATCTTGTATCAAGGCGAGGAAATATGTAGAAAGAGGTTGTCACCTGTTCTTGGCTCAAGTAGTGGAGAAAGAACTACCGGTTAGGCGTGTGGAGGATGTTCCAGTTATTCGTGATTTTCCAGAAGTATTTCCTGATGACTTGCCAGGGCTTCCGCCTCAGCGAGAAGTCGAATTCAAGATTGATCTAGTGCCAGGAGCTGCACCGGTGGCGCGTGCACCTTATCGTTTGGCACCGTCTGAGATGAAGGAGTTGGCATATCAGTTGAAGGAGTTAATGGAGAAGGGGTTCATTAGACCAAGTTCGTCACCTTGGGGAGCTCCAGTATTGTTCATGAAGAAGAAGGACGGATCATTCAGAATGTCCATAGACTACCGAGAGTTGAACAAGTTAACTATCAAAAATCGTTATCCACTCCCGAGGATCGATGATTTGTTCGATCAACTTCAAGGTTCGTGTGTGTACTCGAAGATCGACTTGAGGTTGGTTTATCATCAACTCCATGTTAAAGAGGAAGACATACCTATTACAGCTTTTCGGACGCGTTATGGACACTTTGAATTTCAAGTGATGCCGTTTGGGTTAACCAATGCACCTTCGGTATTCATGGACTTAATGAATCGTGTGTGTAAACCATACCTCGACAAGTTTGTGATTGTATTTATCGACGATATCCTGATTTATTCCAAAAGTCGGGAGGAGCATGAAGGTCATCTGAGGATTATTTTGGAGTTGTTGAAGAAGGAGAAGTTATATGCAAAATTCTCCAAGTGTGATTTTTGGTTGGATTCATTCCAATTCCTTGGGCACGTGATCGATAGTTGCGGTGTTCATGTTGATCCTTCCAAAATTGAAGCTATTAGAGATTGGGCAAGGCCTACGACCCCGACTGAAGTTAGACAATTCCTGGGATTAGCTGGGTACTACCGACGATTCATAGAAGGATTCTCTTTAATTTCTAAACCTCTTACTAAACTTACCGAGAAAAACAAGAAGTATGAATGGGATTCAGAAGAAGAAGAAGCATTCCAAACTTTGAAGCGGAAGCTGTGTTCTGCACCAATTTTGGCTTTGCCCGACGGAGCTGAAGACTTTGTGGTATATTGTGATGCATCACGTAAGGGTTTTGGTGTTGTGTTGATGCAGAGGGAGAAAGTGATCGCGTATGCATCTCGTCAATTGAGGAAGCATGAGGAGAATTATACTACACATGATTTGGAATTAGGAGCTGTTGTCTTTGCTCTTAGACTTTGGAGACACTATCTCTACGGTACAAAGAGTGTGGTATATACCGATCATAAAAGCCTGCAACATATTCTAGATCAGAAGGAGCTCAATATGAGGCAGAGAAGATGGGTAGAATTGTTGAGTGATTACGACATTCAAATTTTCTACCATCCCGGTAAGGCGAATGTAGTTGCCGATGCACTTAGTAGGAAGGATAGAGAAATAACCAAAAGGGTTAGAGCTTTAGCCATGAAAACTTATTCTGATTTATCTAATCGAATACTTAAAGCTCAAACAAAGGCGATGAAGGAAGAGAATGTGAGAAATGAAGACTTGGGTAGAAGGATGACACCTATATTTGAAATTCGTGATGACGGAATTCGGTATTTCGAGAATCGTGTATGGTTACCGGTGTATGGAGGACTGAGAGATCTAATTATGCACGAATCTCATAAGTCTAAATATTCGATTCACCCAGGATCGGATAAAATGTACCAAGACTTGAAGAAATGCTACTGGTGGCCGAATATGAAGGCTAACATTGCTACTTATGTTAGTAAATGTTTGACGTGTGCTAAGGTGAAGTTTGAGCACAAGAGACCTTCGAGTTTACTACAACAACCTGAAACTCCAGAATGGAAGTGGGAGAAGATCACTATGGATTTTGTTTCGGGACTTCCGAGAACTCCTAGTGGTTATGATACGATTTGGGTGATTGTTGACCGGTTGACTAAGTCGGCGCATTTCTTGCCGATAAAGAAAACTGATGACTTAGACAAACTTACTCGGTTGTATTTGAAGGAAGTTGTTTGTAGACATGGAGTTCCTTTGTCAATTATTTCTGATCGAGATAGTCGGTTCACATCTGAGTTTTGGAAATCGCGTCAGCGAGCTTTGGGGACTCAGTTGGACTTGAGCACTGCGTATCATCCGGAAACGGACGGACAAATTTAAAGGACTATTCAGACCTTGGAGGATATGTTATGAGCATGTGTAATGGATTTTGGAGGTAGTTGGGATCGGCACTTACCTTTGGTGGAGTTCTCGTACAACAACAGTTATCATGCAAGTATCAAGACTGCGCCTTTTGAAGCACTTTACGGGCGAAAGTGTAGATCACCAGTTGGTTGGTGTGAGGTTGGAGAAAGTAAATTGACGGGTCCTGAATTGATTAGAGAAACAACTGAGAAGATCGTGCAAATCAAGAATCGTTTATTGACAGCTCGTAGTAGGCAGAAGAGCTATGCGGATAAGAGGAGAAAACCATTGGAATTTGATACAGGCGATATGGTTATGCTGAAAGTATCACTTTGGAAAGGAGTAATTCGATTTGGCAAGCGAGGAAAGCTTAGTCCACGCTTTATAGGTCCATTCAAGATTATTGATCGAGTTGGTCCTGTGGCATATAAGTTGGAATTGCCAGAGAAGTTAAGTGTTATTCACAATACTTTTCACGTTTCAAATCTTAAGAGGTGTTTGGCGGACGAGAATTTGATAATTCCACTTGAGGAGATTCAACTGGACGACAAACTGCATTTTATTGAGGAACCGGTGGAGATTATGGATCGAGAGGTGAAACGGCTTAAGCAAAGTCGGATCCCGATAGTGAGAGTGTGATGGAATTCCCGACGTGGACCCGAATACACTTGGGAGCGAGAGGACTACTTCAAGAACAAGTATCCACATTTATTCGTAGGCGAACCTAAGGAGAAGTAAGCCCCGGGACGGTGCTCTCCTAAGGTGGTGAGGATGTAAAACCCACAAAATAAGGTCATTACTTAATTCTATCTTTTCAAATATTTTTGAATTATTTATAACATTAAATATTATTATGTTTAACGGTTTAGGTTGAAACCGATATTAAATAATTTATTTTAATATTTTGACGAGCAACGAGGACTACTAGTGATCGCGATACTGACGGATGCCCACAATTTTATATTTTATTATCGATCGTTTCGATATTTAATATTTTCGACGATATCGTTTTAATTATGTGTCGAGTCGTTATATTATTATTATTTTTCGTGTACGTTTAAACTTTTAAGTATTTTTACGAAACCCGAGCCCCGTAAATATTTTCAAAATTGACTAATAATTATTTCCCGCTTTTTAGCTAATAATTTACATTTTTAGCCACAACTATTGCCAAATTACAACTATGGTCCCTACCCCACTATATAAAAACCCAAAATACACACACACACACTTCATTTTTCACTTCCAAAAATTCACCCACTCCTCTCTTTCTCTCTCTTATTGCCGAAACACCACACGACACCCCAAATCCATACATTTTCAATTTTTACTTGAGTTTGAGGTTGATTCAAGCTAAACCAAGCATAGACCCATCCCTATTTTTGATCAAGGATCACATTGGTATAAAAATTTCACACATGCAAGCACTTTTTATTTTCTTGATGTTGGTAGGTAGAAGCCATGATCATGCATGGTGTTTTTAGCATGATCCATGGTGGTTCTTGCTAGAAATCTTGTTAAAAACTTCAATTTGATCTAAAAAAAATTATTTTAATTATGATTTTGATGTTATGGTTGATGTATGATGATATTAGAGTATATAAATGATCATTTCTATGGTTGGTTTTGGTCAAAAAGTTGATTTTGTACAAGATTTTGGTAGCCATTTTATAACAGTAAGTAAACTGTAAAATTCGAATTTTTATGTTTTGAAAACGAATTAACTTATAGCCTAGGGTTGTAGATAATTTTATTAGCTTCGATTTGATGTAAGGTAGAGCTTCTAGCTCAAAACGAGCGCGAAGTTATGATGTTTTGAATGATCGTGTACCGGGAGACGAGTATCGACACTACAAATAGTTGTTGTCGATATTTTGATCGAATCTCGGGGACTCTAAATGGATGTTTTGAAATGTGTAACCTACTGATAATGAGGTGTTTACTTTATAGGTTGAGTTTACTTTAAAACCCGAGTGTCGGTTTTGTAAACGGAGTCATTTAAATAAGTTAAAAACGGTTGTATGAAAAATTAACGTAAATCTGTCCGGATTTTGTAGTTTGAAAATGAGTCGAGTAAAGAACTTTAAAAGTAATTTCATTTGATAAACTTGTAGGATGACTTTCTATATATAGTAAGTTAGTTTATTGAGTCGTTTCATAAACGGTTGACAAGTTTAAAAGGGGTAAATAAGCTAGTACATGTAGTATGTACCGGCGGATTTTGTTAAAAGTATAAAATGGTAAAGTAAATGAGTAGTAAAGTATAATGAAGTTATTTATATCTTTTACTCTCGAGTGTATTGTGGTTTTATGAGTTGAGTTTGATGTTGTTATGTATGATTTATTTCTCGAGTTTATTATTAATATACGCACCTTATTTGCTAGGTTGCGGTTGTCGTGTTTATCGGGCATCTACTATCGTCGGCGATCGTCTTCAACTACTATAAGTACTAAGGTGAGTCTATAGCCTCATTTGAGCTCATTCAAATATTTTAAAACCCGCGAGGGGGAATACATGTTTTGTAAACTTAGAACACAAGATTTTTATGGTATGCTTGTCCCTCTATGAATGGACCCGTGGTTGCCTTTAAATTGCATTAAGTGATTGCCTTTGTTAAAGCCTCAATTTTGGACCGTTAACTAGCTTATGATAGGCTAGCCGCTAGTACAATTAATAGATATATGGGGGAAGCCGCCCCGGTTCAGTTTTTGTGGACTTGTCATAGAAGCTTAGGCCCGACCTCCACACTATTTGAACATATTGTATTGAGAAGTCAGGTATACGGCAATGTACCAATAATCTGGAGGTAACCGACAATTAATAAATCTCCTGTCTTATCATACCTCTAATGGGAGTGTCTAAGGGCTCGGTTCCATGAGCTTATTGCAATTTATGCTATATACAATTATCATTGTTGATGTAAATTATTATTCGATGCTTATTAAGCATGCCACAAACTTATAATCTTCGCTTGTGTTCAAAATGATTATATAAGCCTATAGATTCACTCGGCATTTTGCTGATGATTTTCTCACATGTATTTCAGGTAATCAGGAAGGGTGAAGCTTGGAAGCCACGGGGAATGAATGTTGTGCACTACTTTTGTAATATAAACTCTTTGAATGTTTGTCGTTCCTTTTGTTCAAAACAATTTAAATCCTTTGTTTTGGTTGTACTTTGGTTACGATGTCTTGGGACTACGCTACTCTGACAAATGTTTTAGGAACGATAAATTTAAAACGTCTCTTTTCGAGTCGTTCTTTATAAATTATGTGTTGTTGTAGCATTGTTTAGCACCCAAAGATGTATTCCGCTGCGTGTAAATTTGGGGGTGTTAAAGTTACAAGTCTCATCCTTTTGAGATTGACTCCTCTTAGCAAAGTTCTGCTTAGGTTTCAAGTAAGTCATAACTTGTTTGCCCTTATTACCCTTGCCTTTGGCTTTCTTCTTGTTTGCTTGCGGTTTTGGCTTACTCATTCTACCCTTTTGTATGGTTAGAACAGAAGGTGTAGCGGTAGATGCCTTGTCTTTCAACCCCTTTTCATAGTCAATGAGCATTGCATGCAAATCATTAACTGTCTTCCCCGTGCAATGCATATTATAGTTTCTAACAAATCATTGAAGTTCTTGTTAAGGGACCTATTGATCAAGTTGATAGCCATATTATGATCATAGGGTTGTCCTAGTACAATGAGCCGTTTCATATAACCCCTCATCTCCAATTAATGGGCACTTACAAACTTTCCTGGAGCTTGCTTGCAGCTATGCAAAGCATCTACTAAGTCGTAGATCTCCATAGCTTGCGGCTTCTCGAACATAGCCTTGAGCTCATCAAGCATTCTCTTCGGAGAAAATAGCTCATACTTATGTTAAAGTGCAGGAGCCATTTTTCCTAGCATTAAGCAAGCCACCTCATAGTGCTTCTTAATATTAGCAGTGTGTTCAAGCCTTTGAGCATCAGATGCTCCTTCAGCAAGATCCTCCGGATAGGGAGTATTCAAGATATCGATAGTACCCGCTGCTCTCAAGACAATTCTTAGCGAGCGGTACCAATCATTGAAGTTTGGGCCAGTAAGTTCAGGTCGTTCAAAGAAAACTTTGAACGCAGAACTTATCGTGTTATTGGTGGGTTGAGCCATTTCTACATAAATAAGTTCAAATATTAGTATTTTCGATAATAAAATACTTTCAAAAAAATAAAATTACCTTGGTATTAAAACCTGAAATTGTGTATAATTGAAGTTCGTTTTCTCAGTTCTTAAGCAATTGAAAGTCCTAAAAAATCGGGTTTATGATCCTTTTTGGTTGGTAAGGTTATTTGGCTTCCTATGTTTAATTGAACAATCAAGTAAAAAGTTGCAAAATGTTAACTACGTATCCGTAAAACAATTAGTCAATTACCAAATTTTATTCAAATAAAGACAAAAATGTATAACTATGGAATTTAAGTGTTAAAAATGTAAAATATTGAAACTAATGTGCTTGAAATGTAAATTCAGTTAACTACAAGGACTAATTATGCAAATGTAACAAACTAATAACCAAAACGTAACTAATTTGAAAACTGCCTAACTGAAATTGTAAAGTTCTAAAAATGAAGGGACTAATTAAATGCAAACCCTAATTAAGTGCAAGTTTAGCTAAAAATGCAAACAGGTATAAAACTCAAGGACTAAAGTGCAATTAAGTGGAAAAATTTATCAAAAACGGACTAAGATGTTCAATAAGCTCTATAGAAACTAGAAGGGAGGGTTGAATAGTTTCTTATATTTACTTGTTAAAATGTGGTTTTCAAACATCCTTTTTCGAAAGCTTAGGCTTGAGGAAATATGTGAAATCTTCTTATGCACAATATGAACAATGATAGTGTAACTAAACTATTACTAACAAAAATATATGCACAAAGAATAAAGAATGTAAAGAGTTAAGGGTAAAGAAAGATCAAACCGAACACCAAGGATTTATAGTGGTTCGGCAACGAAGCTCACTCCTCGTTCCTACTCCACTCCTCGAGTACTCCTTACTCGAGAGTTCACTACACAACAAGCTCCTTATGGTGGAGAAAACCGTACACGTCGCTTAACCAATTTCTGACTCTAAGCTAAAAGTCGAGCCCTAATCTTAGCTAGGACCAATCTACACAACTATACTTAGTACATACACAACTTCTAAATAGACATAACTACTTGGATCTTCACAACTATGACACAACTACAAATGTATAAAATTAGATCTTCAATGGATCTTTGGTGGTGGACTCAACACTTCACAAGGATAGTGTTCTTCTCTTTGCACTTGGAGAGGAAGGGATGGAAGGACAAGATTCACTTCTTAAACAAGTAGTAATCAAACAAATGATCAAAGATTTGAGTGATTAAAGAAGAGTGTTTGAATATGGAAATAGATGTGCAAAAGAGGTGAATTGAAAAACTGAGAATGGTCCACTATTTATAGGACAAATGCCAACGGCTATATCTGTCCGTGGTTCCTTATCTTAGCCCGCGGTACCTTATCGATAAGGAACCGCCTAGGAGCTAAGGAACCGCTGGACTAGACTCCGCTCCCTTTTTGTCCTTTAGTGGTGGAGGTCATATCTGGTTTAAAAAATATCCTGATAGAATATTCTTAACCAAATAAGAATATGCCATTTTTAAATTTTCAAATAATTAATTTAATAAAACATTTTCTTAAAAAGAAAGTTTAATAAAAACGTGTCACACTTAATAAAAAGTGAGTTTTAAGAAAAGATTAAATCACTTGATCACTTGATTAAGGTTAGTACTTGTTTATCTATACCTTAAGTGAAAATGGGTAAAATGAAAAATACTTGAACTCAAGAATTCGTTTTTCTTTGTTTTCGTAAATGCTTGTTTTTACATATTGTCGTAATCAAAACTAAGCGAGACCGAAAAATGCAAGTAACGTTTTTAGGCATTATTGCATTAACAATCTCCCCCTTTTTGATTCCGACAATACATAAACTCAATCGCAAACAAAACAAGATTTTCGAAGACGAGTTTATTCATTTCTCCCCCTTTGTCGAAGCGAAAAGGTTGCACAATTCGGTGATGAAAAGACGAACTTTGCAAAGACTCCCCCTTGGTGCTTACTCCCCCTAGCTTGGGGCACCGAGGAATCGAGATATGGTGACAAGCTACATAGAAGGGTTAGTTGAACAAAAGAAAAAACCAACAAGATATAGCAATAGGTCACAAAATAAAAGAGAAGAAAACAAAAAGACAAAGATCCAAGATAGGTTACTAAAAAAACATCATACAAAGATGTATGGAAAAACAAACAAGCCAAAAGCATAAATCTAATCCTAGTTATTCTAGAATTCTAAGATTTGCTTGAATTTGGTGTCTTGTGGATAAGCAACCAATGCTTATATGAAAGACAAGGTAATGGCGGAGGGTGGTGGTGGTGGCTTGTTGGAGATCTCATAATCAAAGTGAAGAGGAGGCTTGATTAAGAGACTCTTGATGTAGCTCAACTCCTCATAGATGTGTGCCATAGCAAGATGTTGATATTGACAACAATGACAATATGTTCCATGGTGCATGACATTATCATGAGAAGGAGGAAGAACACTAAAGGGTGGTGGTGGAAGAATAGATGTTCCACAATCAACATTCTTGGTAGGAGAGATGTGATTAAGAGTGTTTTTGGGTGAGTTAGGATTGTAATGGTTTTTAGGTGAGTTGGGATTGAAATCAATTGGAGAAAATGAAGGAGATTCAAGGCTTTCATTGGGAAGTAAGACATTTTGAGGTGTGAAGTATGGCAAAATGCTTATGGTTTAAATAGGGAAGGCTTAGGGTATTTTTGGGGTGGTCAAAGGGTTTGAAACAAAGATTCTCAAAAATGTTGGAGCAAATCTGGAGTTTCAGACAAAAACCCGAAAAAGGAAGGCATTGTAGGTGGTTCCTTATCAAGGTTGGCGGTACCTTATCAATAAGGCACCGCGGTTCACATATGGAACCGCCTACAGAGGCTGTGTTTGGTGTTTGGAGGAAGATTTTTCAGCAAATCTTATTTTTCTAGTCTAACTTATCATAGGGATATGCTTAAAAGAAAAGATAGACAAAGAAAACATATGCAAACTTACCAAATAGAGATTTGACCAAAATACATGGATTAAAAAAATCGATGTAGGAGGTGTGTAAGATGATGTAATGTTTTTGCTACCCTTTAGGAAAAGAGCAACAAAATAGGGCAAGTATGCACGACGATTTAGGAAAACCGTGTGTGAATGACCCTAAAGTGAGTTCGTTCTCGAGGAGGCACGTGCGTTGTGTTAAGAATTGATTAATGTTTGTGATTATATTGAGAAGAAAAAGAAATAATAGAAATTGGGTGAGAAGAGAAAGACGGTTACGAAGACGGATCGAGCTAAGACGAAAGGATCGTTCACGTAAAACCGTAAAAACTACAAAATTAAAAATTTTAAACCTAAAAATTAATTAAAAGCTAAAAGTAGTCTAAAATAATATAAATAAGAATAAAAATCCAATAAAAATATTTTAAAACCTTTTATTAGTTAAATATTCAATTTTAAATGCTAATTAAAGCCCTAAAATTAAATATAATTAATCAAAATGTCCAAAATATTAATTTATTGAACAAATAACTTACTTATATTATCTAAAGACTAAAAAGTATTTTTCCTAATTTTTGAAAACTATTTTTCTATTTTTTTAATCACTAAAAACTATTTTAAAACTAAAATAATTATAAAAATAATAAAATAATACCAAAAATAATTTGACACTTTTAAAAATCCTAAATTACTCTAATGAACAGTAGAAAATTGAAAAAGTTTGAAAAATAATAAATTTACCACTAAAAGACAAAAGCAGTTTAATATTAAACCCTAATTAAACTAAATTAATTATAAAAAAATAATTAAAAGATGAACAGTGAAAACTTTCTATACCAAAAATCTTAAAATGTTTTTCTTAATAAAAGAAAAATGTTGAAACTGAAAAATATTGATTTTTGGAACTAAATGCCAAAAACAGAAATATTAAAGTTAATTAAAAATGCTATTTAATCTAAAAAATATAAAATGAACAGTAAATAAAAATCTAATTAATCAGAAAAATCAAAAAAAATAAGAAAAATATAGAAACAAGTTTGAAGTCCTAACTCTAAATTCAGTCACTAAAGAAAAAAAAGAAAGATTACTGAAAGTGACATGTGGTTGGTTTTGTCTGCTAGTTGAGCAGTACCAACTATTGTGCTATCAGTGGGAACCTTTTTCCCACTGCTAGTGTATTTTTTTGGTCAGTTAACCAATTGAGCTTAGGAAAGCTTTTGGATGGGTTTCTTTTGGAACAAAGGGCACCCCTATACTCAGTTGAGTATAGGGAGTCAATAGCAACACAAAAACAACCAAGTTACTTCACAAAAATCCACACAATTAGCACCAAAAGTTTCTGATTAATGCTCAAGAAGGTCTGTGAACAGTTTGCTGGTTTTATATGCACAAAAGCCAATTTCAACAAGCCAAATCTTGCATATAAGCTGACCAATTAGCATACAATCTATTTCAAACCCTACTTTAGCCTACCCTTTAACAATGATCAAGATTGAAGGCACAAATATTCAGAAAACAGTCACTTAAAGGCACTTAACTGATTTTTACCACTTAAGCCAATTTTATCATGCAAATTTGTTTAAGACTCTACCAAACTAAAAACTAAGCACATGTATCACAAACTAACCACCTAAGAAGTGCTTTTAACAGGTTTTAAAGCAAACTTGAAGTCAATAAACCCATCTTAGGCCTTAATCCAAACACACCTTAAAATTCAGGAACTCACTTTTTTCAAACCAAATCAATCAAACTCCAACCAAACTGCTTAATTACTATCTAAACATGCATAATATCCTAGAATGAACATAATCAACCCTTAAAATCAACACTTGAACAACTTTTATGCAAAATCACTTAAATCACACAAAATCAGTTATATATGAAAACTGAAATCAAGGACAAGGAGATACCTTGTTGGACCTACATCCAGGCCCAACAATGGCTGCTAGCCATCTCCTAACAGACCCGGGTCTGTGCAGATCCTTGAACAATCAAGCAAGCTCCAATGAAACCTGCCAAGAACAATAAACAAACACAATATGCACTTTCTGATTTTTGAAACCCTTTTAAACCTTCTTTCACAAAATTTTCAGAAAACTCCCTTAAACTCTTTCCTTTGAAATCACTTACAAAATCCAACTAACAAACTTGGACAACAAATTTGGAACAAGATTTTTACCAAAAATCCTACTTTTTCAGAAACCTTTTACTGAAAATTCAAAACACAAAATGTTTTGAAGAAATGTTTATGGAACTCAAATTCTTACTCATCAAACATATACCAACTTTTAAGAAATCATAAAAGGAATTACATAAACAACTACCAACTTTATATTAATTAAAAAGGGATTACAACTTTTTTGAGTAAAAATCTGGAACAAAACATATGGGACACACACGTCCCATATTTATACAACTAACAGAAGCTTCTAGTCTATCTCAATAAAAAAATCATAAACTAAAACCCTAATGGATGAAGTTCCAGTCTTGCCCTTGGTCTTGAATTTGAAATCTTGGTCAATATGCTCCCATGTGATTGCCACTTGGATTGGAATGATCAGGAGCGTTTATCAGTCCTTGGAGACCAAGTAGAATGCATGGAGACATTGATTCCCTGCTTGATTCTCTCTTTGCCATTTTAGGTGTAGCAGGGGACAATGGGGGACCCACTTGGAGGTCACGGGGGTGGGGTTTTGTGAGTGGGTTTTGATGTGGATGGGATGAATTACCCATCTGGAAAAGCATGGGTAAAACCCCTTTGTTTTTCACTCTAATTAGATTAGGGTTTATGTTCTGGGTTGAGGGATTAAGGGGGGGTTTGATTCGTTTTGGGTGGTTAACATTTTAAATGTGATGTTTAGTGGGAAAAAATGGTTGACTCTTTGACCAAGTTTAATTAATAAACTGGGTTATGAAACGGGTTGTGGGTTTGGTAAATGGGTGGGTATACAGTGACGTGGCAATGTGTTACTGGTAGATTAGGGGTAAATGGGTGGATGGGTTATTTGACTGGGTGAGTTGACTTGGGCTGGGCATGGGTTTGAGTTGGGTATAAAACGGGTTTGGTTGGGTATTTGGTGGATATGGGTTTGTTTTATACAACTTTGGCCCCCATTGTTTCTTCATTTGTTTAACTTGTAATAAACAGCTCCATTAACTTTTCCCTTTGTAAACAACTTTGACCAAGTTGTCATTTTTGGCACAACTCATTTTCAAACTTGTAGCAAGGACTTCTTATGCCAATTCTTCATTCTTCAAGGGCTGTTCTTGTAAATACTTGATAATTTAGGGACCCAAATGCAATAAATGAGATTTGCAAGGGTATAAATTGCCAAGTCTTCAATAGTAGAGGGACCATTCTTGCCAATCTTCAAAACTTCAAGGTCATATTTGGAAATTCCAGATTTGGGTCC
Organism: Glebionis coronaria; assembly: GCA_025667525.1. Lineage (NCBI taxonomy): Eukaryota > Viridiplantae > Streptophyta > Magnoliopsida > Asterales > Asteraceae > Glebionis > Glebionis coronaria. The sequence goes on along the minus strand of CM046879.1, from coordinate 202,067,702 downwards.
GGTTCATTGTGCGGCTTCGTTTCTCGTGTTTGTTTTTGAATGATTCTTGTGATCTTTTTGTCTTTTCTCAATATCCGTACCTAAAATACACAAGCAACAAACACGAGCATATATTTAGCAGTTTTAATGATATTTTATGCATTTTAAGCCCGATTTGGACGATGAGACTATGTATAAAAGCAGTCTCATCACTCCCCCATACTAAACCATTGCCGTGCCCTCACGCAATGCTAGAATAAAGTATCATAGCATCTCCAAAATTCATTTTATTCACTTTATTGGAATGATAAACTAGCTACACTACTACTATTACTACTACTTGCGTTTTAGACATAATGTATGATTTTCATCGCAAAATGGGACGTTTAGGTTCATAGAATAAGAACACGTGAATGCTTCGTTAGAAATAATTTCGTCATCCTCGATTTTCACCCCAATTCCATGCCAAGCGTGCAACGAGATCATTGTCATTATAAGTTAGTAATGCTAACACTACTCATATGCCCTAATCACGTACTTATCCTCCCATTATTCCTAAGTTGTATCTCTTATATTTTATTTTGTCTTGAATGTTTCACGAGGATACATTGTTTGACTTATGCGATAATAGAGATTTAGGTCTAAAAATAGAGTCCTAACGGTGTAACTAAGACCATCAAATCAATAACCCCTCCTAATAGACAACGATGTCAAAAAATTAAGTTGACAAGAAGAATCGATAAACACGGTTTTATAACGGTATTGAACATGAGACTTATTACCAAGACTTTTATACGCCCCCTAACGGAAGGGCCTTATTATCTTTGGTTTACCTCCATCTTTTATTCAACTTCGCCATGAAGCTTTTATTATGACTTCGGTCTTGCCTTGCCTTTTATTATCCGCTTCATCGGTGGTTTTATTAGCCAAAGACGTATATCCTCACGCTAAAGCGAATTTTGGATCTTTAAAGCTTCGAAGATTAAGGCTTGATTCACTTTCAATTTTGCATAGATTTTTGGCCTTGTGGGGCTTCAAATTATTTGCTAGATTTTGGTGAGCACTTGAAATCTTATTATTGGGTGAAGCTTTCGATTATTCGGGTGCCAATACTTCAAAACCGTGACGCTGGCGATACCTTAATGTCTTCCCAATTTAATCACACGGAAGCTACTAGAAAAGACTAGAAACCCAACAATCCTAACTAAACCGCTAAGTCAATATTTATTAAGCAAAAAATATTTACATGCGAAGGGAGAATAAGCAAACAACGAGAACACATGAGTTTTTGAAAGAATACGAGTACTCTACGTTTAGCATAGTAACTTATAATTAACTCTATCATTTATCGTCCACATTTAAGAGACTTAGCCTAATGTGTAGTTAAGGAATCAAAGCTAAGTTCTCAACACGCACGGTCGAGTCAAAAATTACTCTTATTCTCGCCATCGGAAAATCTACATTCGTGTCTTCAAACACTTAAGAAAAATAAGAAAAAATTTAAAATTTGGCCATTTTTAGCCTTATTTTGCAACAAATGATAACAAAAAGATAAACTTTGGAAAGCGTGAAGGTTTTGCAAGGCAAGTATCTATTCACCCCCCATACTAAAGTTAAACATTGTCCTCAATGTTTCGAGTCTAGGGGTGCAAACACCCCCATACTAGAGACGTAGTCGAATGCCTAATCTAGCATGGAAAGGGTGTAACCAATAAATTAATAGCCGTTTATGAAGTGTGCTAAAAACCTAAGGTTAGAACATCAAAGGATATATCATTTGGATATTGAGAAAGTCTTCAAAGCAAACGATCGAGTGCTCCCATAAAACGAACACGAGAGGCTCCAATCGTGAAGATCATGATCTAAAAACCACAATGCACAAACAACCACGAAACAAAGGTTGGAAGGGCACAAATCCCCTCACATTAAACTAATTAGAAAGCAATAATATGTACATGGATAAGCATGGGTCTCCCCCACGAGGCACCTTGTTTTTTATTACCGAGTCATGAGCTCGACTCGATCCCCTCAATACTAATTATCATTGGGGAAGGTGACTTGGTCGAGGTAGTTCAAGGATGGAACTTCCCCACCAAAGTAGTGCTTCAACCTATGTCCATTCACCTTGAAGTTAGGACCATCATCTTGAGCTAGCTCGATGGTCCTATATGGAAACACTTGAGTCACGGTGAATGGACCGGACCAACGGGATTTCAATTTTCCGGAAAAGATTTTTAATCTTGAATTAAAAAGCAAAACTTGATCCCCAATGTTAAAAACCCGGTTTTTAATTTTAGAATCATGCAACTTTTTAGTTTTTTCCTTATAAATCAATGAATTTTCATAAGCAATGTCTCTCAATTCATCCAATTCATTTAATTGCATTTTCCGGTGTTTTCCCGCGGTCTCCATATCATCATTACAATGCTTTAGGGCCCAATAAGCCTTGTAATCTAACTCGATAGGCAAATGACAATTCTTTCCATACACAAGCGTATAGGGAGTGCACCCAATGGGCGTCTTATGAGCGGTCCTAAAGGCCCATAAAGCATCGTCCAACTTATCCGACCATGATTGTCTGTTTTCTCCTACGGATCTCTCCAAGATCCTCTTCAAAGCTCGGTTTTAAACCTCGACTTGCCCACTTGTTTGTGGGTGATAAGCCGTAGAAAGCCGATGTGTAACCCCATATTTCCTTAGAACCCTTTCAAATTGGTCGTTACAAAAATGGGTTCCACGATCGCTTATGATAGCACGAGGGGTTCCAAACCGAGAAAACAAGCTTTTCAAAAACTTGACTACCACACGAGCATCATTGGTGGGCAAGGCTTTGGCCTCCACCCACTTAGATAGGTAGTCAACCGCAACGAGAATGTACTTATTACCACGAGATGATGGGAACAGCCCCATAAAGTCTATACCCCAAACGTCAAAGATCTCACACACTTGGATGATATTTTGTGGCATTTCATCTTTTTGTGAGGTTTTTCCTTGTCGTTGGCATGCATCACACGACTTCACAAGATCTTGTGCATCTCGGTAAATAGTAGGCCAAAAGAAGCCGGCATCAAACACCTTTTTATCCGTGAGATTAGCACCATGGTGACCACCCGTGGGTCCCTCATGGCAAGCTCTAAGGATGTTAGAAGCTTCGGTGCCAAATACACAACGTCGGATGATTTGATCCGCACAAGTTCGAAACAAGTAAGGGTCGTTCCAAAAGTAGAACTTGACGTCACGAAAGAATTTTCGTTTTTCTTGAGTCGTCATACCCTTAATGATGAAGTTACCCGCATGGTAATTTGCAAAATCCGCAAACCATGGGGTGGAAGGATCAAGTTTAGAATTCACTACACCAAGTGTCTCGAGCGGAAATGTTTCGGTGATTTCCTTGGGCTCGTAAACACTTTGGTGAGGATCTTCCAAATGAGAAAGATGATCGGCCGCTAGATTATCGGCTCCTTTTTGTCAACAATGGTGTGATCAAATTCTTGAAGGAGGAGAATCCAATGAAGTAATCTAGGCTTAGCATCTTGCTTTGCCATGAGATACTTGATAGCCGAATGGTCCGTATACACTATGCATTTAGCTAAGACGAGGTAAGGTCGGAACTTCTCAAATGCATACACCACGGCAAGGAACTCCTTTTCCGTTGTAGTGTATTTTAGTTGAGCCTCGGTCATCGTCTTGCTAGCATAGTGAATAGGCAAGAAGTGCTTATCATGACGTTGCCCCAAAACGGCCCCAATAGCGTAATCACTAGCATCACACATAAGCTCAAAGGGGAGGTTCCAATTGGGAGCAACAAGAATGGGAGCTTCGGTAAGTTTCCTCTTAAGGATCTCAAAGGCTCGTACACAATCTTCGTCAAACACAAAACGTGCCTCTTTTTCAAGAAGATGTGTAATGGGTCGAGAAATCTTTGAGAAATCCTTGATGAATCGACGATAAAAGCCCGCGTGGCCTAGGAAACTCCTAACTCCCTTAACGGTTTTGGGATGAGGTAATTTGGCGATGACGTCTACCTTAGCTTGATCTACCTCAATTCCCGCTTTCGAGACCTTGTGCCCTAAGACGATTCCACTCTTAACCATAAAATGACATTTCTCCCATTTGAGCACAAGGTTGGTTTCCTCACAACGTTTTAAGATTCTCTCAAGGTTCGACAAACACGAAGTGAACGAATTACCAAATACGGAAAAGTCATCCATGAAGACTTCCATCGTCTTCTCGATCATATCATGAAAAATAGCCATCATGCACCTTTGAAAGGTTCCTGGTGCATTGCAAAGTCCGAATGGCATTCTACGATAGGCAAACGTCCCATATGGGTACGTAAACGTAGTTTTTTCTTGATCACGAGGATCGATGGGAATTTGGAAGTAACCGAAAAACCATCTAAGAAGCAATAGAAATCGTTTCCCGCAAGACACTCCAACATTTGGTCCATGAAGGGCAAGGGAAAATGGTCTTTTCGAGTGGCTTCATTCAATTTTCGATAGTCAATGCACACTCTCCATCCTGTCACAAGTCTAGTGGGAATTAACTCGTTGGCATCGTTTGGCACAACGGTCATCCCTCCCTTTTTAGGGACACAATGAATAGGACTCACCCAAGGGCTATCGGAAATAGGGTAAATCATTCCCGCGTCAAGGAGTTTAAGGACCTCCTTTTTGATGACGTCGTGAATTTTGGGGTTCACCCTCCTTTGACTTTGGATTGCGGGCTTGTAATCCTCCTCCATTAATATTTTGTGGGTACAAAACTTGGGATCGATTCCCTTAATGTCGGATAACTTCCACGCAATTGCCCCTTTGTGGTCCTTTAGAACATTGACAAGTGCGGTTTTTTCATCATTCGAAAGTTCCTTCGCAATAATAACCGGTAACTTGTCACCCTCCTCCAAATAGACATATTCGAGATGAGGAGGTAAATCTTTCAACTCGAGGATAGGTGGTTCCTCAAGTGAAGATTTGGGCTCGATACTCATAACCTCCTCGGGTGGAGGATATGGGAAATCGTTAAGAAAATCCTTGATAATTGAGAAGTCCTCATCGTTGTCGAGGTCTTCGTCACAAGTACGTGGAACATTGAATTCTTCCAACTTTAAACCACCGTCTTCAAATAGAGTGAAGGTTGGTGTCGAATTATCAAGAATTGGATCTAACGTAGTGGGATTGCCACTAGTTTCTTCATCACCAAATCCTAGAACTTCTTGTGAAAATTCCTCGCAAACCACGTCGATCATATCAACGAGGTTTATAGTAGCAACGGAATAAACATGAGAAAGTTGAGAATTTTGAGTTGCGTTTATAACAAGTTCCTCGTCGTTGAAACGTAAGGTGATCTTTCTAGCATGAACGTCGATCAAAGCCATAGACGTGTCTAAAAACGAACGACCTAAAATGAGAGGAACTTGAGGATCCGTGGGGATATCGACAACGATAAAGTCTACGGGATAGTAGAACTTCCCCACTTTCACAAAAACGTCTTCCGCCAATCCACATGCACGAATCGTGGAATGGTCGGCCAACTCGATAGACATTAGTGAAGGAGTAAGATTAGGAAGATTGAGCGACTCGAAGATTGCAAGTGGCATCAAGTTAATGCTAGCACCAAGATCGGCCAAGGCATAGCATTCTTCCATATCTTGGATTGCACAAGGGATCAAAAATTTACCGGGATCACCGACTTTTTGAGGTATGCGATTAAGATAAACCGATGAACAACTAGACAATTGGTGCAATTTCTCCTTGTTGTTTAACATACTCTTAAAGTTAGCGGCAAATCGAGGCATCATGACCAAAGCGTCGGCGAAACTCACATTAAGGTGCAAATCACGAAACATTTTCATAAAAAGCTCAAATTGATAATTGTCGCGCTCTTGACGTTTCTCCTTCCTAAGTCTCGATGGATAGGGCAAAGGTGGTGTGGGTTAAGGCATAGTAGGCATAGCCTTTGGAATCTCGGGTTCCAATGATGGTAATGGGTCAACCGTAGGTGTGGCATGAGCGGTACTTCGTGGGATTGAGATATGCTCCTTTTCGACCACCACCTCGGGTTCTTCCTCAATTGCTTCCTCCGTAGGAGCAATTGGTTGAGGAGTCGGTTCCTTAAGTGTCTTACCACTACGTGTGGTAATCACTTTCATCTCTCCTTTTGGGTTTACGATGGTATCACTAGGAAGACTACTCGAAGAAGAAGGTTTACACATGATAGCTTCAAACATCTTTCCCATTCGGTCTTCAAACTTAGATTGCCTAGCATCCGCTTTTAACAACTCTTGCTTAATTTCATGTTGACCTTGCTCCATTTTTTGTTGATTTTATTGGAGTCTTTGAACATTTCCTTCCATTTTATTAGCATGAATTTTAAGTTCATTAGCAAGTTCGTTTTTAAGCTCGTTTTTGAACTTGGATCTTAAGCTAACCATTTCACGTTGCATATTGTCAAACTTAGCATCGTTTGCCTTAGCATAATTCAAAAACTCTCCTTGAAGATTTTTGGTGTGATCATTTTGAAAACCTTGTGTAGTAGTTTGAAAATCACGGTTTTGGTTTTGGTTTGAAATTTGCCCATTTCCACTTTGATAATTACCCTTGTTGTAATTCCTTTGATTGCCTTGATAATTACCACCTTGGTTGTTGTTTCTATAGTTATTAGCATTTTGATTTGGTGGAGCTTGATTTTGGCGGGAACCTTGGCCGTTTTGGTTATAAGTTCCCGTGGCTATATAAGCACTCGAAGTGTTACCATCCGCGGTAATGCACTCGGAAAGATCATGAGCTCCACCACACGATAAACAACTCTTAGCAACCGCTTTAACCGAAGCGGAATTCGAAGCTTCTTGAGCTTTCCAATGGGACATAAGAGTCGAAAACCTATCGAAAAACCGATTTTCCTCATTAGCTTCATCTTGTAAGGCATTAATGCTACGAGACGATGGTGACGATGATGAACCCAATTTGGTAACACTCGGTGTGTTACGAGGGCTATAAACCTTAGACCTATTTTCAATTATCACCAAAGCTTCCTCAACCGTTTTACACAAAAAATTACCACCCGCGGCGGCATTTAAATAATCTCTTTCATGATCATTAAGTCCATTGTAAAACGTGTCAATTTGGTGCAAGTCGGAAAAACCGTGATGAGGACATTCATGCAACATCTCCTTAAACCTATTCCAAGCCGTTGAAAAACTTTCATTTGATTCTTGTGAAAATTTAGAAATCTCATTTTTCAAATGCGTAGTCTTAGAGGGCGGAAAAAAATGGTTCACGAACTTTGAAACTAGATCCTTCCACGTCAATATAGAATTGGGTGGCTCTTTCTCTAACCAAATTTTGGCAGGCCCCGCTAAGGAATACGGAAAAAGCATCATCTTAATCGAGTCATTCGAGACATCCTTAAATTTGCACGTGGCGGTAAGACGATTGAATTGGCGGATATGGTTGTGAGGATTGTCCTTCTCATCACCATGGAATTTGTTGTTTTGGATCATCGACAACAAACCCGTTTTCACCTCAGAATTCTCCGCAAGGATAGCGGGAATCACAATAGCTTCTCCATAACCCTCGGTGGGTGCTTGAAGTAACTCCATCATAGTTCGATTTGCCATGGTTGGTGCTTCTCGTACAATGGGTTCGTCAATAGGAGACTCCTCACTAGAATGAGTTGGAGTGGGAGTTTTGTTCTTTCGTCTACGTGCACGTTTCGCTTGATTACGAGTTAGCATAAACGTCACGTACAACGAGGAGACGAGCAAAGAAGATTCTTTTTGGTGTTTTGTATTTTTCAATTTTTTTTTTTTGTGGTTTTTGATGGTATTAACTTTTTTTGGAAATTGGTGAATGTATTAAGTAGACACAAATCTACAAATCTCCTCCTTAATCAAATCTCTCGATAAAAGAAGCCTCAAGGAATGAAAACGATCACGTGAAGTGAACGCCTTCGATGACTTTAGAACGATGGTGGAACACCAAATCGTTCAAGAGGGTTTAATCAAATGAAACCAAGAAAATATATATGATACTTAAGTAATACTTTGGGCGGCAAAACCCTCGATTAGCTCTCAAAATCAAATACTCACAAGCAAGCGGAGGAAACGAGGCGGCGCGAAGCACTTAAGAGCCTTTTTCCTTTAGGTCGTGAAATACAACCGCCTTATACCCACCTTATAGTTTGTATTTTTCAAAATCGAGCTTCACGAAAGTATTTATCTATTTTTGCCTTTTTTCTTTGGTTTGAGATTTGAATACAATGATTGGGTAATGACCTCCCAAGTCAAGGTTGTGATTTCTCACGTATTTGGAGTACTTGTGAATTTATTGTTCTACGTATACAATATAGTAATAGTATTCACAAAAAAAACGAAAACCGATAATACGTATTAGTAGAGTGCTACTAATACAAATACTAATTATAGTTAGTATAAAAACAACAATTGTTAAATCAAAACACAACACGCCTCCCCGGCAGCAGCGCCAAAAATGATGTAATGTTTTTGCTACCCTTTAGGAAAAGAGCAACAAAATAGGGCAAGTATGCACGACGATTTAGGAAAACCGTGTGTGAATGACCCTAAAAGTGAGTTCGTTCTCGAGGAGGCACGTGCGTTGTGTTAAGAATTGATTAATGTTTGTGATTATATTGAGAAGAAAAAGAAATAATAGAAATTGGGTGAGAAGAGAAAGACGGTTACGAAGACGGATCGAGCTAAGACGAAAGGATCGTTCACGTAAAACCGTAAAAACTACAAAATTAAAAATTTTAAACCTAAAAATTAATTAAAAGCTAAAAGTAGTCTAAAATAATATAAATAAGAATAAAAATCCAATAAAAATATTTTAAAACCTTTTATTAATTAAATATTCAATTTTAAATGCTAATTAAAGCCCTAAAATTAAATATAATTAATCAAAATGTCCAAAATATTAATTTATTGAACAAATAACTTACTTATATTATCTAAAGACTAAAAAGTATTTTTCCTAATTTTTGAAAACTATTTTTCTATTTTTTTAATCACTAAAAACTATTTTAAAACTAAAATAATTATAAAAAATAATAAAATAATACCAAAAATAATTTGACACTTTTAAAAATCCTAAATTACTCTAATGAACAGTAGAAAATTGAAAAAGTTTGAAAAATAATAAATTTACAACTAAAAGACAAAAGCAGTTTAATATTAAACCCTAATTAAACTAAATTAATTATAAAAAATAATTAAAAGATGAACAGTGAAAACTTTTTATACCAAAAATCTTAAAATGTTTTTCTTAATAAAAGAAAAATGTTGAAACTGAAAAATATTGATTTTTGGCACTAAATGCCAAAAACAGAAATATTAAAGTTAATTAAAAATGCTATTTAATCTAAAAAAATATAAAATGAACAGTAAATAAAAATCTAATTAATCAAAAAAATCAAAAATAAAATTAGAAAAATATAGAAACAAGTTTGAAGTCCTAACTCTAAAATTCAGTCACTAAAGACAAAAAAGAAAGATTACTGAAAGTGACATGTGGTTGGTTTTGTCTGCTAGTTGAGCAGTACCAACTATTGTGCTATCAGTGGGAACCTTTTTCCCACTGCTAGTGTATTTTTTTTGTCAGTTAACCAATTGAGCTTAGGAAAGCTTTTGGATGGGTTTCTTTTGGAACAAAGGGCACCCCTATACTCAGTTGAGTATAGGGAGTCAATAGCAACACAAAAACAACCAAGTTACTTCAGAAAAATCCACACAATTAGCACCAAAGTTTCTGATTAATGCTCAAGAAGGTCTGTGAACAGTTTGCTGGTTTTATATGCACAAAAGCCAATTTCAACAAGCCAAATCTTGCATATAAGCTGAACAATTAGCATACAATCTATTTCAAACCCTACTTTAGCCTACCCTTTAACAATGATCAAGATTGAAGGCACAAATATTCAAAAAACAGTCACTTAAAGGCACTTAACTGATTTTTACCACTTAAGCCAATTTTATCATGCAAATTTGTTTAAGACTCTACCAAACTAAAAACTAAGCACATGTATCACAAACTAACCACCTAAGAAGTGCTTTTAACAGGTTTTAAAGCAAACTTGAAGTCAATAAACCCATCTTAGGCCTTAATCCAAACACACCTTAAAATTCAGGAACTCACTTTTTTCAAACCAAATCAATCAAACTCCAACCAAACTGCTTAATTACTATCTAAACATGCATAATATCCTAGAATGAACATAATCAATCCTTAAAATCATCACTTGAACAACTTTTATGCAAAATCACTTAAATCACACAAAATCAGTTATATATGAAAACTGAAATCAAGGACAAGGAGATACCTTGTTGGACCTACATCCAGGCCTAACAATGGCTGCTACCCATCTCCTAACAGACCCGGGTCTGTGTAGATCCTTGAACAATCAAGCAAGCTCCAATGAAACCTGCCAAGAACAATAAACAAACACAATATGCACTTTCTGATTTTTGAAACCCTTTTAAACCTTCTTTCACAAAATTTTCAGAAAACTCCCTTAAACTCTTTCCTTTGAAATCACTTACAAAATCCAACTAACAAACTTGGACAACAAATTTGGAACAAGATTTTTACCAAAAATCCTACTTTTTCAAAAACCTTTTACTGAAAATTCAAAACACAAAATGTTTTGAAGAAATGTTTATGGAACTCAGATTCTTACTCATCAAACATATACCAACTTTTAAGAAATCATAAAAGGAATTACATAAACAACTACCAACTTTATATTAATTAAAAAGGGATTACAACTTTTTTGAGTAAAAATCTGGAACAAAACATATGGGACACACACGTCCCATATTTATACAACTAACAGAAGCTTCTAGTCTATCTCAATAAAAAAATCATAAACTAAAACCCTAATGGATGAAATTCCAGTCTTGCCCTTGGTCTTGAATTTGAAATCTTGGTCAATATGCTCCCATGTGATTGCCAGTTGGATTGGAATGATCAGGAGCGTTTATCAGTCCTTGGGGACCAAGTAGAATGCATGGAGACATTGATTCCCTGCTTGATTATCTCTTTGCCATTTTAGGTGTAGGAGGGGACAATGGGGGACCTACTTGGAGGTCACGGGGGTGGGGTTTTGTGAGTGGGTTTTGATGTGGATGGGATGAATTACCCATCTGGAAAAGCATGGGTAAAACCCCTTTTTTTTCACCCTAATTAGATTAGGGTTTATGTTCTGGGTTTAGGGATTAAGGGGGGGTTTGATTCGTTTTGGGTGGTTAACATTTTAAATGTGATGTTTAGTGGGAAAAAATGGTTGACTCTTTGACCAAGTTTAATTAATAAACTGGGTTATGAAACGGGTTGTGGGTTTGGTAAATGGGTGGGTATACAGTGACGTGGCAATGTGTTACTGGTAGATTAGGGGTAAATGGGTGGATGGGTTATTTGACTGGGTGAGTTGACTTGGGCTGGGCATGGGTTTGAGTTGGGTATAAAACGGGTTTGGTTGGGTATTTGGTGGATATGGGTTTGTTTTATACAACTTTGGCCCCCATTGTTTTTTCATTTGTTTAACTTGTAATAAACAGCTCCATTAACTTTTCCCTTTGTAAACAACTTTGACCAAGTTGTCATTTTTGGCACAACTCATTTTCAAACTTGTAGCACGGACTTCTTATGCCAATTCTTCATTCTTCAAGGGCTGTTCTTGTAAATACTTGATAATTTAGGGACCCAAATGCAATAAATGAGATTTGCAAGGGTATAAATTGCCAAGTCTTCAATACTAGAGGGACCATTCTTGCCAATCTTCAAAACTTCAAGGTCATATTTGGAAATTCCAAATTTGGGTCCGGTTCATTGTACGGCTTCGTTTCCCGTGTTCGTTTTTGAATGATTCTTGTGATCTTTTTGTCTTTTCTCAATATCCGTACCTAAAATACACAAGCAACAAACACGAGCATATATTTGGCAGTTTTAATGATATTTTATGCATTTTAAGCCCGATTTGGACGATGAGACTGTATAAAAGCAGTCTCATCATAAGACAAGACCTTAAGTCATGACACAAAGATCCTGCATGATTCTATCTTGTTCTTGCTATGTTTGAGAGAATCATACATATGAATTATGTAAGCTCTAGATTAATAGCGAGAATCTATGAAAAAATCATTTTTAGATTGAATTAACAATGTCAAACGTATTTCTCATTCATTTTCAAAAGAGACTTTGAGAATTTTGAAAAGGAGAAGAGAGGGTTTTTCAAAAAGAGTTTGGAAGACTCAATGACTCAAAGTGGTAAAAGAAAACACACAAAAAGAAAAGAAATTAAGGAAGATGTTCCATTAATCCTAGACCTAGACGTAAGTAATAAAAAGGTTCCCTCTTAAGTGGCTTAGTGAAGATGTCAGTTAAGTTGTCTTTGGAGGGTACCTTCTCAATTGAAATGTTCCCCTTTTGAACATTATCCCTAAGGAAATGGTGTCGAATTTCTATGTGTTTGGTTCGTGAGTGTTGCACGGGATTCTTGCTAAGGTCTATAGCACCTTTATTATCGTACATGATGGGAACATCATCAAGAGAAATCCCGTAATCAACAAGCGCTTGCTTCATCTATAGAGCTTGTTGGCATGCTTTTTCGGCACTCACATACTCGGCTTCCGTGGTGGATATTGCAAGAGCGGTTTGTTTCTTGGAGAACCAAGAAGTTAAACAACAACCCATGAAGGTACAAACTCCACTAGTGCTTTTCCGGTCCACATAGTCTCCCGCATGATCCGAGTCCACGTAGACAATGGTTTCTACGCCGGTCCCTTTAGGATACCATAATCCTAAATGTATAGTGCCTTTAATGTATCGGAAGATACGCTTAACCGCTTCGAGGTGAGAGGTTTTGGGAGCCTCTTGGAAGCGAGCACAAAGTCAAACACTAAACATGATATCCGGTCGACTTGCCGTTAGATACAACAAACTACCAATCATACCTCTATATTTGGTTTTGTCTACCGACTCACAATCATCATCTACGATGAGTTTAGTATCCGAGGCCATAGGGGTCTTCATTGGTCTAGATTCTTCTAATCCAAATTTCTTTAGCATTTCTTTAGTGTACTTAGATTGACTAAAGAAAATACCATAGTCCATTTGTTTAATTTAGAGTCCTAAAAAGAAGTTAAGTTCTCCCATCATACTCATTTCAAACTCATCATACATGATTTTGGCAAAGTCATCACACAATTCTTGACAAGTTGAGCCAAATATAATGTCATCAACATATATTTGTACGATTATGAGGTGAGGACCTTTCTTCTTTGTAAAGAGCGTATTGTCTACCATCCCCATGGTATACTTATGTTTAACAATAAATGCTTTAAGTCTATCATACCAAGCTTTGGGTGCTTGTTTGAGACCATAAAGTGCCTTCTTAAGCTTGTAAACATAATCTGGTTTCTCAAAATCAATGAAGCCGGGAGGTTGAGCCACATATACCTCCTCATTGATCAAACCGTTAAGAAATGCACTCTTTACATCCATTTGTTAAAGCTTAAAGTCTAAGGCACAAGCGTAGGCTAAAAGGATTCTAATGGATTCTAATCTAGCTACTGGTGCATATGTCTCGTCATAATCAATCCCTTCTTGTTGATTATAGCCTTGTGCTACAAGTCTAGCTTTGTTACGAGACACAACACCATTCTCATCTAACTTATTCCTATATACCCATTTGGTTCCTATAATTGTATAACTTCTAGGTGGAGGAACAAGTTCCCAAACATCATTGGCAACGAATTGATTCAATTCTTCTTGCATCGCAATGACCCAACTCTCGTCCGTCAAAGCTTCTTTAACATTCTTTGGTTCAATCAAGGAGACGAAACAAAAGAAGTTGCTTTGGTTTTGGACTTGAGATCTTAGGGTCCTTTGATTTAAGTCACCAAAGATATTATTGAGAGTATGATCCCTAGATTCCTTAATGTTTACTTCCTTTTCAACACTAAGGTCTTCAACTCCTATTTTTCTAACCTCTTTGGCTTTTACTACTTCTAATTCATCCAAGTCATCATCAACCAATGGTGGTGTCTTGGGTGAGGGAGGGGTTTCATCAAAGGTTACGTTGAGTGATTCTTCAATAACCCCCGAGGTTCTATTTAGGACAATGTAGGCTTTGCTAGTTTGAGAATAACCTAAAAGGATACCTTCGTAAGACTTTGGGTCAAACTTGGTAAGGTAGTCTTTGGTGTTGAGGATAAAGTACTTGCTTCCAAACACCCTAAAGTATTCCAATGAGGGTTTCTTACCTTTAAGAATCTCATAGGGGGTCTTTCCTAGGAAAGGTGGAATAAGAATTCGGTTGAGAATATAAGTCGATGTGTCCACGGCATTGCACCAAAACTTTTGAGGCAAAGATTGCTCGTTTAACATCGTCCTACTCATCTCTTGGAGAGTCCTATTCTTCCTTTCAACTACCCCATTTGATTGTGGAGTACGAGGAGCCGAGAAGTTATGGGTAATACCATGAGCTTCACAAAAGGCGCCAAATTGCACTTCATTATCAAATTCCCTACCATGATCCGTCCTAATAGAGACAATTGGACATCCTAGTTGATTTTGAATTCTTCGACTAAAGATTTAGAAATGATAGAAAGCTTCATTCTTAGATGCCAAAAATCTAGTCCAAGTGAATCTAGAATAGTCATCAACTATAACTAGGGTATAAAGGTTACCTCCATAACTCCGTATGGCGGAAGGTCCAAAAAGATCCATATGTGGGAGCTCTAAGCACCGAGAGGTCAAAACCAAATTCTTGGTTTTGTGACTTGAGTGAACTTGCTTTCCAACTTTGCAAGCATCACAAAAGTGACTATCAAACTTCATCTTGGGGATGTGTCTTACCAACTCCATAGAGACTAAAGATTGAATTAAACGCATATTAGCGTGAACTAATCTCCTATGTCAAAGAGTAGAACTATCATCTATAGTCGCAAGACATATGTTGTCTTTTGACTTCTTATGAACCTCCATGACATAAAGCCCATGCTTTCTAACACCTTTTCTAATGACTTTTCCATCTTTTACGATTTCACTATCATGTTCCGAAAAGATGACCTTACACTTACTGTCACAAATTTGACCTATACTTAAAAGGTTAAACCCTAAGTTATCTACGTGCTCAACATTTTCAATGGTCATAGAGTCAAGAGAAACCGTACCTTTGCCAATGATATTACCACGTAGACTACATGCAAATGTGACGTTACCTCCATCATATGCTTTGTAGTGCGAGAACAAACTTCGATTACCCGTCATGTGTTTAGAACATCCACTATCCTTAATCCACTCGTCGGGCTCCAAATCAATTCCCAAACATATCTAGGTAACAACACACAAGATCAAACATTTGGTACCCAATATCTCATAGGTCTAAAATTGTTAGTTCCAAACATCCCTTGCATTTGGTTGGGATGCATGAATGAAGAAGGGGTTCCCCATGGAGAACAAAATGGAGGAGGGTAGTAATTCATATAACCATTTTTTTTGTTCGTAATTTCTCCTGGGTGTATTTGATCTAGGTTTAGATTTATGATCATTTCTTCTAGGTGTTGGGGTTTTACTTCTAGATCGTGAATTGTTTTGATTATCTCTTCTAGGCGTTGTCGTTCTACTTCTAGGCTTAGACTCATTCCGTATTCTAGGTGGAGTAGAAGATGGTCTAGATAAGCTTCTATTTCCCATGAGAGGTTTACTTAATGGCTTGTAGAACTTATCAATAGCATTGTCGTCAAGTATGGGTAATTTACCTTATTAACAATAAGATGCTTTGGTTTTTCACCTGATTTAGATTTTTCAAAAAGTTCATGATTTTCACAAAACTCCTCTTCTGGCCGCGGTACCTTATCTATGGCGGCGGTTCCATAGTGATAAGGAACCGCCCCATACAATCTGGGACCGCGTACAGTGGGTGATTTTTGTGAAAATCTGACTTGTTTAGGTTCACTAGGCTTCATTTGAGTTAAAACCTAGACCAAGTCTTTCCTTAGAATGAACTTGTTTTTTTAACATATCATCAAGAGCACTAGTACCTTTCATGAACTTTTCCAATTTAATAGAGGTGCTCTTGAGATCTTCATTCTCTAATCTAAGTTTCTCACAACTTAAGCAACCTAATCCACTTCTTTATTTTTCTCAAGTATTGCCAATTTCTCCCTAAGTTCATTCATCTCATTTTCAAGCTTAGTTTTGGTTGATTTTAAGGTTTTATTCTTTTCTATGAATTTAAGACTAAGTTTGTGTAAACTATCATATTTGCCTTCAAATTCAATATCATCAAAAGTGGAGCTATCATTGCTATAATATTCGGTTTCGGAATGTACCTCTTTAGAAGTATGAGCCATAAGACATTTCTCCTCTTTGGGTTGTCATCGTCATCTTCATCGCTATCGCTCCAAGAGCCACTAACGAACGCCGTGTGATTCTTATCACGAGAGGGCTTTGGACAATAACCAATGAAGTGATTTGGATCACCACATCTAAAGCAATTCCTATCACCTTTTTCGTTCTTGACAAACCGAGTCTTTGAGAATGGTTTCTTTTCATTGTTGTGTTGCCTAACGTGTTGACCTCGTCTCTTGAAGAACTTCTTGAAATCTCTCACCGCTAATGCATACTCCTCGTCATCGCTATCCGAGGAACTATCATGGTCACTTTGTGCCTTCTTGGCTTTAAGTGCAAGAGATTTTCTTTCACTCTTGGTTTTCACTAATTCCGAGTCCTTCAAAATTATCATCTCATGAACCTTCAAGTTGCCTATGAGTTCATCGAGTGATAAAGTTCAGAGATCTTTCGACTCTTCAATCGCCGTGACTTTTGCTCTCCACTTTGGATGTAAAGCCCTTAGAAACTTCCTAACATTGTTCTTGCTAGAAAAACCTTCATCAAGTGCTTTTAGACTAGTAATAATAGTGTTAAACCTAGCAAATGCACTATCAATAGTTTCATCTTCTAAGATGACAAATTGTTCATATTGTTGGACAAGAAGATCGATTTTGCTTTCTTTGACTTGGCTATTACCTTGATGGGTTACTAAAAGAGTGTTCCAAATATCTTTCGCGGTTTCACACATAAAAATTCTTTCATACTCTTTCTTAGGCAAAGCATTATAAATCACCATTTTAGCCTCATTATTTTTTGAAAGTTTCTTTTTAGTGTCGTCATTAGCTTTGTCAAAAGTGACCAATTCTTTTGTTTTAGAAACTTCATTAAATTGATAAGGTAAAAAATCACCATTGGCAATAACATGCCAAAGATCTAAATCTTTTGATTTCACATAAGTTTCAAATCTATTTTTCCAATAAATAAAACTATCGGTTTTAAAAAGTGGTGGTCTTTGCATAGATTGCCCTTCTAGGTATTTGTTGGAATCCATAGATCGATTCAAGTTTTAAAATATAATATACTTTAAAAATTCTTGAGCAGTCCGCTCTGATACCAATTGTAGAAACTAGAATGGGAGGTTGAATAGTTTCTTATATTTACTAGTTAAAATGTGGTTTTCAAAAATCCTTTTTCAAAACTTAGGCTTGAGGAAATATGTGAAATCTTCTTATGCACAATATGAACAATGATAGTGTAACTAAACTATTACTAACAAAAATATATGCACAAAGAATAAAGAATGTAAAGAGTTAAGGGTAAAGAAAGATCAAACCGAACACCAAGGATTTATAGTGGTTCGGCAACGAAGCTCACTCCTCGTTCCTACTCCACTCCTCGAGTACTCCTTACTCGAGAGTTCACTACACAACAAGCTCCTTATGGTGGAGAAACCCGTACACGTCGCTTAACCAATTTCCGACTCTAAGCTAAAAGTCGAGCCCTAATCGTAGCTAGGACCAATCTACACAACTATACTTAGTACATACACAACTTCCAAATAGACACAACTACTTGGATCTTCACAACTATGAGACAACTACAAATGTATAAAATTAGATCTTTAATGGATCTTTGGTGGTGGACTCAATACTTCACAAGGATAGTGTTCTTCTCTTTGCACTTGGAGAGGAAGGGATGGAAGGACAAAATTCACTTCTTAAACAAGTAGTAATCAAACAAATGATCAAAGATTTGAGTGATTAAAGAAGAGTGTTTGAATATGGAAATAGATGTACAAAAAAGGTGAATTGAAAAACTGAGAATGGTCCACTATTTATAGGACAAAGGGCCAACGGCTATATCTGCCCGCGGTTCCTTATCTTAGCCCGCGGTACCTTATCGATAAGGAACCGCCTAGGAGCTAAGGAACCGCTGGACTAGACTCCGCTCCCTTTTTGTCCTCTAGTGGTGGAGGTCATATCTGGTTTAAAAAATATCCTGATAGAATATTCCTAACCAAATAAGAATATGCCATTTTCAAATTTTCAAATAATCAATTTAATAAAAAAAGTTTCTTAAAAAGAAAGTTTAATAAAAACTTGTCACACTTAATAAAAAGTGAGTTTTAAGAAAAGATTAAATCACTTGATCATTTGATTAAGGTTAGTACTTGTTTATCCATACCTTAAGTGAAAATGGGTAAAATGAAAAATACTTGAACTCAAGAATTCGTTTTTCGTTGTTTTCGTAAATGCTTGTTTTTACATATTATCGTAATCAAAACTAAACGAGACCAAAAAATGCAAGTAACGTTTTTAGGCATTATTGCATTAACAAGCTCGTTTAAGCTATCTAATGAACCAAATAAGCTCTAGTAACTTGCAAAGGCTTAAAATCCAAAATTACCTAGGCTTGTAAAAGGATTAAGTCTGAAATCAAGTGAAACTCAAATAAGCAAATCCTAATAAGCCACAATTAAGCTATCTGATAAGCTAAATGTGCACAATCAGATTTTCTTGTCAAAACTTGTTTGTCAAGCCATAAGAAGAAGGGAATGTCTTTTGAAATCAAAAATGATCCAGTAATGAAGTAGGAAAATGGAAATAAGCTAAATCAAGCTTATTTAACCAACGTTGACCAACTTTTTCAAAAAGCTGAAAATTTCAAAATCCATTCATGAACACTTTCTAAACACAAGTGTGAAAGAAAATTGGGAGATTTCTGAAGTAGAAATGCTTGTATGAGAAATCAGATTGAGCTTTTATCACAGAAACTGACAAATGCTATGGTGCTTGTTCAAATGCTTATTCCTAACTCAAATCAAGATATTGTAGAAATTCCTATTACACACTTAAACTTCAGATGTTGGATGATATTTAGAAGCTGGTTTGAAGGAATTTCATCAACTAATGAAGAAATACTAATCAATTGAATTCAAGAACTTTTCTGTAAACTTTTTAAGCAAAGACTGACCCAAACTTTTTTGTTACCAATTGCCTTTTCGACTTAAGAATTGACTTGAAAACTACCAAACTTGGTCTATTATGACTTAATGACTGAAAATTAACAAAACTTGACCAATTTCTAACACTTGAGCACAAATTGAAACCTTATACCAAACACTACTTAACTGGATTCTAACAAACTTTTTGAAAGGATTTAAAGCAATTGACTAAACTGATTGAAATGTGATATCAGACTAAGTTTGACAACTCAAATGTGATGCATAAGAACCAACAACAAACAGTTTAACAAGCTAGAACTCAATATGAACAATTAAGCTAAAATGACTGATAAAACTGATGACAGAAACAAGTTTTAAGCTAATGAACAAGTATCAAACTACACTTCAGTTATCCAATTACCAAAATCAATGCAAATACAGTCTAAACACACTTGATCATACAATCAATCAAGTTTAACTAGGAATTGAACAGGCATGACTGTTAAGAGGAACAAAAATGCAGAACTTGAAACCTTTTAGCTTAGGCCTCCGTTGAAGGAGTAGAGAAGCGTTGAGCTTTCTAACCAATGCTAAACCACCACCTTTACTAATCAACAGCTATTATCATCATCATCACCATTGTTGAACTTTAAAACTTCAAAAACAACAAGGACTAGAACTGGATGATCAGAACACTCTAACAGCTACAATATCTTCAACACTTAGCTAATCATGATCAATTGTGATCATAAAAAGCAAACAGTAACACAAGGATAACAGATTTGCAGGTATGAACAGTAGATGAAGGAAATGAAATTTGAATTTTATTGATTGAATGTAAGTTTGTTACAAAGCAGGTAAGGTAGTTACAACTAAGCTAACTAACTCAAGAGCTTGTCAGACTCTTGAGTTTGTTGAGCTAACTAACTAGAACTAGGAATGAGAGGAAATGAAGATGTGTGTGAAATTTACACACATTAACTACTTGTGCAAATGAGAGATTACAATCCTATTTATAGACAAATTGTGAGGAAGTTTTGGAGTTGATGACGTGTTCCCACCATTTGATTTTGCCACGTGTCACTAAGCTGCTAAATGTTCATCCTCATGTTCTTCAAGAATTGGGGATTTTTGATTCATTGATCTTGAGCTTAATTGGTTATGTCTAATGTATTCCTCTCTCAAAAACGATCAACTTTCATGTAGATAACTCCTTCTGAAATTAAGTGTAGCTCATATATGCTCCTGGGTTGTGTTGAAAAAGAAAGCCACGTGGCATGCCCTGGTTGGGTGAAATGGAAGCACACGGATCATTATCCGGATTGGATAATTGTATTATTACATGGCGAACTCTCATTGGTTAGAAAATGGATAGTGGAAGTTTTTGTTTGCTTTGTGGCGCATTTATTGAAAGAGTGAGGTGGCACACTAGTTGGCAATCCGTGTGAACCTTTCTTTGCATTCTCATTGGTCCACAACTATATCACATGGATTAAACTTATTTAGTCTTTGGAAAATGGCAAATTCAGCCCCTTAAGTATGGCAGAATATCAAAATATGCTAGTAACTTCATTTCTTTGGCATAAATGGTCCTTCCACTTGTATTCTTGATAATTTTGACCCTTTGACTTGGTTGACTGAATAGTTGACCATGTTTGACTTTCATCTTGACTTTGGCATATTTACACTTTTAGTCCTTCAACTTTGGAGTGTTGTCAAGATAGGTCCCTTGTCTTCAAAGTCTCGTCATCTTTGATCCTTCTTTGTCTTTTTCATCCAAATAAGCTTGATTTTCTTCTTGTTTGCTTGAAAATGCATCCTTCTCACCTATTTGTACACAAACACAAAACATACCACATAATTCCGCTTTATAGCACAAAGGTTAGGTATTTTCCTTGTATATTAGGGTGATTTGTTGATTAATTGATATGAGTTTTTGCTCATATCAAATCCCCTACACTTGAACATTGTCATGACCTCATGCAATGCTATATTTTAAAGCACAAATTTACATTCTCCTCATAATTAATCTACCTTGGCCAATATGGAATGCATCTACACTACTCTACACTATATGATGCATGATTTTGATTTTGAACAATGCAATGCAAAAAGAAACAATTCTACTTATATCTTTTTGGATTTTTATTGAAATGGTTTTGATGGAAATAACTCATAAAGAAAGCAATGACTTAGATTAGGGCTTTGGTACCATGGACACTTATCATCCTCAAGTTTCACTTTCCCCATACCAAGCTTAAAAATGGGATCATTGTATTCACAAGTAAAAAGTGAATCAACTTATTCATGATAATTAAATGTGGAACCGTTTATTATTTGAGCAAATTGCTTTTGGGCAAATTTGTCATTATTTAAAGTGTGAAATATAAGAAATGTAAAATCCAAAAATAAGGAAGCACGGTTTTAATCCTAAGTAATCCTCTCATCCATTACTTGAAAAACCGCTCACAATTAATATAAGTCCGTTTCAAGAGTAATAAGTCATTCGCATTATGTGTAAAATCCTCATGTCATGCATTAATAAGTAGCTGCACACTCGCTAAGGAAAGAAAGATAAAACTCACGCAATAATTTACATCCGCCATCTTTTTGAGACTTTGGATCTTCAACCCCGCAACCCGTCAAGGTAATATTGGATTGGAGAAACTATTAAATCCCCGTAACCCGTCAAGGTAATATTGGAATCTAATAGTTACTATAATTAACACTACACTGCCCCTCTTGGGAGTCTTGTATTATTTTTTCTCCTTTTCTTTTTTTTCTTTTTCTTTTTTTTTAGCCACTCATTTTTTTGTAAGCCGCTCTTATTTTCTTTATTCCTCACAAAGAAAGTTGAAAAGAATAAAAGGAAAAACACCCGCTAAGTATTAAGCATGACATAAGTCTAGTACACATAAAACGTTCTAACTTAGAATCTTAATACGTACTTATATCAACCGTGAATGATTAGTCAAAAATGCATAAGAGACTACAAACCGATTAAAACCGTTCTTGATTATTTATTAACAATATATACATGCGAAGAAAATTAGAGGCAAAGAAGAGAAGGGTTTAGCCACAATTAATTGTGATGAAGTTTATCTAGCCCTTTTATACTTGCTTCAACTCTATCATTTCCCATTCTCCACAAATTTAAAATCTCAAATAATGATGCTTAGCCTAATAGACCAATGAAGGACTACATGGTTAAGGATACTAGCTAGAGAATGCTTGGATAAGCAAACTCGGGTTGAGTCAAAGTATCCATGGCGGGCCTAATATGTCAAAGAAGTCTAAATTTGTTAAACCATGTTTTTATTATATTTTTTTCCTTTTTATATATTTTTGATGAGAAAATAAAAGAAAGAATATATACAATACAAATGTGTTATGCAAATGAAAAATGATTGATGCAAAAATTATGAATGCATATTTTTGTGGCCAAAGTAGATCAAAAATTTGACAAATGCTTGAAAAATTAATTTTCCATGTTATCATGAAGGTCAATGACAAGTTCTAGGTAAGGTCACTTCGATAGAAAACCCCCCTACACTTAAGCTAAACATTTTCCTCAATGTTTAAGAGCATGGAAGTATGAAACTTCCCCTACACTTATGACAATGAATAGACTTTGCTTAACCCAAGTTAAGGAAATATCAACTATAGTGAATTCATTTTTAAAGCACAAGGTGTCTATGAAAGATCACAATAGTAACGAAGTGAACCGGATACAAGGGCCTCCTCCATAAGCTCCAAAGCACGTAATGAGTGAGCAACCCTACAAACATCATGAAGACAAAAGAAGGTCTACCCCAACACTTCTCATCAAATTGCTATCCTTATTTCTAACCTACAACACTCTAGATCTAACAACTCTAAACCTAGTTATTCAAGCTTGATTTAAGGAGTCTCTAGCTCGACTCTTCCCACAATGAATTAATTCATAGGAAAAATGGGGATCTCTTGGACCATTTCAACGGAAATGTCCTCCCCAAAATAGTGCTTCACACGGTGACCATTCACTTTAAAATTTGGACCATCGGGTTGTGACAACTCAATAGTTCCATATGGAAATACTTGAGCAATAGTGAATGGACCGGACCATCTCGACTTAAGCTTGTCCGCAAAAAGTTTCAACCCTGAATTAAAGAGGAGAACCGGCTCTCCAACTTTAAACTCACGGTTCTTGATCTTAGCATCATGCAATTTCTTAGTTTTCTCCTTATAAAGCAAAGAATTCTCATAGGCATTGGCTCTCAATTCATCCATTTCATTAAGTTGATCCTTTCTATGTGAACCGGCTTGGTTTAAATCAAAGTTAGCCCACTTGAGAGCCCAAGAAGCCTTTTGTTCTAACTCGAATGGGAGGTGGCATGCTTTTCCATAGACAAGCCTATAAGGGGTACAACCAATTGGTGTCTTAAAAGCCGTCCTAAAAGCCCACAAAGCATCATCAAGTTTATCCGACCAAGAAGCTCGATGCTCTCCCACCGTTCTCTCTAAAATTCTCTTTAAACCATGATTTGTGACCTCGGTTTGACCATTGGTTTGAGGGTGATACGCGGTATAATGTCTATGATTAACTCCATATTTCTTCATAACTCTCGTGAATTGATCATTACAAAAGTGCGTACCACGATCACTTATGATGGCCCGAGGTACACCAAATCTAGCAAACAATTGCTTTAAAAACATCACAACAACTCTAGCATCATTGGTAGGTAAGGCTTTGGCCTGAACCCATTTTGACACATAATCCACCGCTACAAGTATATACTTGTTTCCCTTGGAAGATGGAAAAGGTCCCATAAAATCTATGCCCCATACATCAAAAATCTCACACTCTTGAATAAAATTTTGTGGCATCTCCTCACGTTGCGTAATTTTTCCTTGTCTTTGACATACATCACAAAATTTCACCATCTCTTGGGCATCTTTGTAAATGGAAGACCAATAGTAACCCGAATCAAAGACTTTCTTGGCGGTATAGTTGGGCGCAAAATGTCCACCCGTAGGTCCTTTATGACAAGCTTCTAAAATCCTAAATGCCTCGGGCCCATCTACACACCGTCTAATGATTTGGTCCGCACATTGCCTAAAAAGATAAGGATCATCCCAAAAGTAGTACTTAACTTCCTTAAGAAACTTCTTCTTTTGTTGGGAAGTAAGACCCTTTATAAGCACATTCCCCACAAGATAGTTTGCTATATCCGCAAACCAAGGGGTGGCATCCTCTTGAGAAGAGATAGACATGAGCTCCTCTAATGGAAAGGATTCATTGATTTCTTTATTAGGAAAATCTCTTTGAAAAGGATGCTCAAGTCTACTCAAATGATCCGTCGCTAAATTCTTGGCTCCTTTCTTATCTCGAATTTCTATCTTAAACTCTTAAGCAATAAAACCCATCTCAAAATGCTAGGCTTAGCATCTTGCTTTGTGATGAGATACTTGAGAGCGGAATGATCCGTATACACTATGGTTTTGGATAGCACAAGGTATGGTCTAAATTTCTCAAAAGCATAGACTATAGCATGCAACTCTTTTTTCGTGGTAGTATAATGAAGTTATGCACCGGTCATGGTTTTACTAGCATAGTGTATAGGTTGAAAATGCTTATTCACTCTTTGTCCTAAGACGGCCCCCACCGCATAATCACTAGCGTCACACATAAGCTCAAAAGGTAATTCCCAATTTGGAGACACCAAAACGGGAGCCTTTGTCAATTTCTCCTTAAGAGTCTCAAATGAATCCAAACACTCTTGGTTGAAAATGAAAGGAGTCTCTTTTTCCAAGAGTTGAGTCATCGGTCTTGCTATCTTAGAAAAATCTTGTATGAAGCACCTATAAAACCCCGCATGACCTAAGAAACTCCTTACACCTTTAACCGTAGTGGGTGGGGGAAGCTTAGCAATCACATCAATTTTAGCTCGATCCACTTCTAATCCCTTATTGGATATTTTGTGTCCCAAAACAACTCCCTCTTTCACCATAAAGTGATATTTCTCCCAATTAAGAACTAAACGTGTTTCCTCACAACGCTTAAGCATTTGTTCTAAATTGGTGAGACATGAGGTAAATGAATTTCCAAAGACGGAAAAGTCATCCATGAAAACCTCCATTGTTTGCTCTATCATATCATGGAAAATTGCCATCATACACCTTTGAAATGTCCCCGGTGCATTACATAAGCCAAAAGGCATTCTCTTGTAAGCAAATGTATCGTAGGGACAAGTGAATGTGGTCTTTTCTTGATCCTTAGGGTCAATGGGAATTTGGAAATAACCCTAAAATCCATCAAGAAAGCAATAGTACTCATTTCCCGCTAAGCGTTCAAGCATTTGGTCCATAAAAGGTAATGGGAAGTGATCTTTCCTAGTAGCCTCATTGAGCTTCCTATAGTCAATACAAACTCTCCAACCGGTAACAAGTCTCGTAGGAATAAGCTCATTGTTCTCATTAGGTACTACGGTGATTCCACCCTTTTTTGGAACACAATGTACCGGGCTAACCCATGGAGATTCAGAAATGGGGTAAATCATGCCCGCATCAAGGAGCTTGATAACTTCCTTTTTAATAACCTCATGGATTTTTGGGTTAACCCTTCGTTGACTTTGAATGGCGGGTTTATAATCATCCTCCATAAGGATTTTATGTGTACAAAAATGTGGATCAATTCCCCTTATGTCGGATATTTTCCATTCTAAGGCTTTCTTATGTTTCTTAAGGACTTCAATGAGTTTCTCTTTCTCATCCTCTTTCAACTCTTTAGCAATGATCACGGGTAATTGGTCTTTGCCCTCTAAGGAAGCATACTCTAAGTGGGATGGAAGGTCCTTAAGTTTAATTGGAGGTGGACTCTCTATGGAAGGTTTACTATGTAAGGATCATCATTGGTTACTTCTTGTGGAATGAGGGAAGGAATAGGGTCCTCATTGAGCAACTTTTGGATGGTGAGAATATCTTCTTCCCAATTGATGGGAGAATCATCATTTCCAATAAAGTTGGACTCAAATTCCTCCAAGAGGAAATCACTCTCTCCAAAAGGTGTGAAGGAAGGAGCAATTGAGGCCACGGTTTCAACATGGGGCATATCCCCACTATTACTCTTGCAAGCGTCATGAAAATGCTCATCACACACCTCATCTAGCACATCAACTATGTTAATAGTCTCACAAGGTTTAGACTCCTTAACCTCTTTCTTATCACAAGCTTTCCCTAACTTAAACACCACTTTCTCATCCTCTACTCTCATAATTAGTTCTCCCTCCGCCACATCTATCAAAGTACGACCCGTTCTCAAAAACGGTCTACCAACAATCAAAGGAACTCTAGGTTCCATGTCATAATCAACCACTACAAAGTTGGCCGGAAATGTAAACTTATCCACACCTACAAACACATCCTCCACGATACCTACGGGGTAAGCTATGGTACGGTTGGCTAACTCAAGTGTCATCCTAGTGGGAGTGAGCTCGGGAAGAGAGAGTTTTTTTCCAAACCGATAAAGGCATGAGGTTTATGCTTGCCCCTAGATCCGCCAAAGCCATGCAATTTTCCACACCGGGAAAATTACAAGGTATCAGAAAGCGCCTCGGATCTCCAAGTTTTGTTGGTAAGGTTTTAAGTAGCACGGCGGAACAATTTTCATTAAGGGATGTGTTGGGCAAATCAACCAATTTTTCCTTGTTGGAGAGTAAATCCTTGAACATCTTAGCAAATTTTGCCATGTAAGCAAGAGCTTCCGCAAAGTAGATGTTTATGTTGAGTTGCTTGAACATCCTTAAGAAATTTGAGACTTGGATATCATCCTTGTTCTTTAACTTGTCCTCTTTCAATCTTGAAGGATAAGGAAGAGTTGGTTTAAATGTAGGTGTTGTAATGGAAGATTTATCTTTGTTAGCTTCTTCATTGGGAGTTGTGGAAGGTAAAGGAGAAGTGGGAATAGGTTGAGAAGGTGTGTTTGATTGAATAGGAGCATTTGGAGGTGGTGAAGTAAATGTAGAAGGCTTGTCACATGTAGGAACAAAAGTGGGTTTAACAATAGGAGGTGTAGGAGGTGAAGGATCCTTTGTTGACTTTCCACTTCTTGTTTTAATAGCATTGACATTTGCCCTTGGGTTTGCTTGTGTGTTAGATGGTAAAGCTCCTTGTGGTCTTTGATTGAATGCCATCAAAAGCCTATTAGTTTGTTCCTCCGATATACGTTTCATTTGATCATTCATTCTTTTCTCGGTTTCACGAATCCTCCTCTCAACATACTCATGAGTCTCTTGTAGGCCATATCCTTGATTTTGAAATTGAGGGTAACCTTGATTAGGAATTTGAGAATATCCTTGATTTGGGAAGGGTGGGAGTGGTTGATTAAATCCTTGATGTGGTGGATAAAAGTTATTTCCTTGATGTTGAAAATTGTTAGGTGCCTTGTAGTTATTCCCTTTGTAATGTGGTCTTGGACCTTGATTTCTTTGTAACAATTGAGGAGGATTTTGTTGAGGTTGGGTGGGTGGTTGGGGTGGGAATCCCGGTGGAGTAAGATAATTTTGAGGCTTGTAAGAAAGGTTGTTTGGATTGATGTTTGGCTTGAAATTTTCACGATGTTCCTCTTGATAAGCATAACACTCCCCTTGATAACCTTGCACCTTATCACATTGTTGATAGGAATGAGGACCTCCACAAGTCTCACATGAAAGGGTAATAGCATGCACATCATTTGTGGAATTGTTCAATGAAAGGCTCTTAATAGCTTGTATCAATTCTTGATGTGCCTTAAAACTCATCTCATGATCCCTATCTATCTTTTGAAGTATCTCTTGGTGACTCTTGAGGAATTGGTTATCACAAGGTGTTTGAGAATTGTTTTGGATATGATGAGACCGCAATTATACATGGTCTCATCGTCCTAAACGGGCTTAAAACGGTTAAAATATCATTAAAAATACCCCAAAATATGCTTGTGTTTGTTCATTGTGTATTTTAGGTACGGATATCGTGAATTCACCAAAATATTACAAGAATCAAGCAAAAACGAACACGGGAAACGAAGCCGCACAATGAACCGGACCCGATTGTTGATTTTCTAAGAAAGACCCTTGAAGAATCAAAGATTGGCAAAAATGGTCCTCAAGTTTGAAGACTTGTCATTTTATACCCTTGTAAAACTCTAAAATTACATTGTGGTCCCTAAAATGTCAAGAGTTTACATATTTGGTGCATGAAGAATTTCACAAGATAGAAGTCGGGATCGCACTTAATGGAGCAAAAACGGACATTTTCGGATTGATTCGGCAAAGTTTGAAATTTTTACAAGTCAAAGTCAAACCCAAGACCCGACAATGGAATGGGCATGAAAAACCGCTCTCAAATCCCGAGATAATATTTTACGGAATAACCCGCACCCGTTTATCGGGCCGAGTCGCCCCGTATTAATATTATTATCAAAAAAAATCCTTTTTTTTACTACTACTACAATTCGTGTAGTTAGTGGCATAATTACTTGTTTTGGGCTTTCCTTCTAAACCCCAGGCCCAAAAATACTAGTATTCACCACAGACTTATAAAACATTTGGTCCCCTTTTTCTTGTTATTAAACAGACGAATAAAAAAAAGGATTAGGGTTCTTTATTCATATCATCAGCCACCATCTAAATCCTAATCTCAAATCTGTCACTCTCAACCCTACCCCATTCCATGTGTAAGAGCAGGTTGAGTCATCACAAAGCTCCAAGAACCAGCTAAGGGAAAGTCACGGGATGAACAAGCTGCCAAATATCATTGACTAGATGGACGATTTAGATCACAAGCCTTGTTCACTACTCAAATCCAACGTCCAAGATGCATTCAACCTTCTGCTATCACATGGAGACCAGAAATTCGTCTAGAAGAAGGAATCAAGAATCGGCATATTCTCAGCATCAATCAAGGGTATTTCTGGAACTGAACATCAATTAGGTTTTAGTTGTTTTTTTTTCTAGAATCATCTGTAGGCTATTATATAAAGCTAGTAGGTTTTATTTTTCACTTTTGTTCCAATTTTTCTTCCAATTTGTAAGATACGAATTTTAAGATTAATTGAGTTCCCTTTTTTACCTTGCAATTTTTACATATCTTGCATCTTTAAATTCTGCATTGCCGTTTCCTTTTTAATTATCACAAAAGTCACAGAAAGTTAAATAAGCACTGTTTGGAGTGTTTATTGTTTGGCTTATTGAAGAAATAAGCTGGTTCTTATAGTTGGAAGCTGTCGAAAGTTAGTTCGGTCCTGGTTACTCAGTTGGAAGTTGATGGAATTATTTTGTTTGGTTTAAAGAAGTTATGCTGGTGTTTGGATTCCATTGGATAAGCTTTTGTGGTAGATAAGCTCAGAATAAGCTGTGCTTGGGGGTTTGAGGTGATAATAAAGTGGAGTCGAGGTCTTAGATAGCCGTAGGTCAGAAGAGAGTTCTTTGGACCCCTAGTAAGTCCTCCTTACTTGTTATTGCTCATTTTATCCTTGTGGCTCTTGCTTGTTAGTCTTATATGCTCAATAGCTTATTTGTTTCTCTGTTTTTTTTTAGTGTTTCAATACTTGTCTTATTACTTGCTTTTACACTTGTTGTTCTTGAGTTACCTTTATTTTATATTTTTACTTATTTCGTCCTTCTACAAATCTGCCATCAAGTAGTGTTTGGGACGATTGAGGTTTGGGGGTACTAGTTGACCACAAGGCCCGATTTAGCTCTGCGCATACTTGTTAGTGTTAGAGGATTTGGTTTTGGCAAAAAGTTTAGTAGGTTTCGAGAAAATCTTTGGTTTTGTATGTTTTGAAAAAAAAAATAAAAAAAAATCTGCCTAGTTTCTTGAATTTGGGTTGCTACTGTGTTAGCTTTGATTTTGGAGAGGGTGGTAGTTGATCTTTTAGTTGTTTCGATCTTTGATGTGGCTGATCTTTGTAGAATTAGTGTTTAAGTTTGGTGTATTGGAAGGTACTGTGTATAGTCACAAAGAAAAGAACAAACCACGTGATTTGTTCAAAGAAGTTCTATATGTGATGTAATGTGAAAAGCGACCAAGAAGAGAGTGTGCCCGCTGTTTCTTTTTATGTATGTGTATGATTATTGGCCTGCTTGCATTTTTATTAACTGTGCACAAAACAGTCCAAACATAGGCGTGAGTTGGTGATTAGAGATCGTGTCCCTAGTAAATGCCTACTGTTTAGTCACTGTTAAAAATAGAGAAGAGTTTGGTGTCTGCAGTTACTGTTCGAAAAAAAAGAGATACGGGTTCATGATTCTTGTAGTTGGATAGGTGTTATCTGGATTGTAGTTTCTTTTGTTTCAAGGTTGTTCGGTTCAGGTTTGATCTTGATGTTACTTGTTTTTTATTCAATCAATTCTCAAGTGTGTTTTTATTATTATGTTATATGTTTATGATTTGTTGGTTAATTTTTAAGTTTGTTCATTGTTGCTTATCATGTTGAATATTGTTAGATTTTTCTTCTTTGTTGTCACTAGCTTTAAGCCTGCCTAGATAATAGAACAAGTAGTATTGTAGTATTGGTAATTTATGGTCAGTATTGTTATGCCATTGTTGATCTTTGCCTTTTTTTTATGTACTGTTGTAGTATTAATTTTATAGCCTTCAATGTTTGCTAAATTTGTATGCTGCTGGGCTTGTTGTTACTGTTATACTGATGCGTACAGGGGTGTTTGGGTGACTTCAAATAGCAGAATATAAAAACAAAGAAAGTAAAAACGATTTTAAAAAAATTGGGGAAGTGGAGGTTCGAACCACAGACCTCCAGTATATGTAGTCAACGCCTCATAAACAGCTCCTCAAACCATCTGATCTGTGGTCGTTTTCTGTCTTTAATCCCTCTCCTTTTTATTTAATACAGTTAATACTGAAAAAGAAAAAAAATAATAACAAAAGAAACGTAGCAGCAGGGATTCAAACACCTGACCTACTCACTTTATCAGACGCAGAACCCCACTTCCCATACCATCTGTGCTCCTCTTATTTTGTTGTTAGTCTTTTCTTTTTCTTTTATTTATACTTGTATTTTCGTTTTAAGCTAATTAGCCCTTATGGATTATTTCGTAGCTTATTTGTAGCTAATTTTTGGGACTTTAATTTTTCCTAGGTTTCAAATTAGATTTTATTAGTTTCAGTAAAAATTTTGGATTTTTTATAAAATCATTTAATATTTTTAAATAATTTATTTAGATTAAATCGTATTTAATTCATAATAAACAATATAAATGTCAAAAAAATGTAATTCTTTTTTTTTAAATTCTCTTTTTTCATCTAGGACGTAGGAATAATAGATTTGCTTTTTTATAATTTAAATTTCATAATTTTCTTTTTATTATTTCATTTTCTAGGATTATTTTAGTTTTAAATTTGAGAAAAGTCATAAAAAATAGTTATATTAAGTTTTTATTTTAAAAAAAAATTAGTTTTTAAATAATACACTTTAGGTTTAAAAATAAAGTTTGAATTTTGTCTTTTTCTTAAGCTAGTTTTATTTTTAGATTTTTTATCTTTAAAAATAATTTAAAAGTTTTCAAAATTTTTGGTTTGCGTATTCTTCTTAGTTAGGATTTTTAATTATTTTTTAGGTTAAATTTTTCGTTGGGTCGCGTTTTTACGTTCGTACGTTTGAGCATTTTCGACCGTTTTCAACGTAGTCCGATCTCGTTTTCTTTTCTTTCCTTCTTTCCAAAAGCGTAATCACTCGATTAAATAACGTATAGTTATTGTTGGCTAAACACCATACCTCCTCGAGAACGAACTCGATTGTCGGTATTGACGTTTTCCTAAACGTTGATACTTATACTTACCACGACATTTGTGCATGCTTGTTTTTACCTAAAATAAAGTATATACAAAATACCGCATCAGGATAACATGAACCCTTTCTTAAAATTGAGTGTTTGTTTGTACCATTGCTTTGGTCTCTATAATATCCCAAGCCTCTTGAATGGATTTAAGAAGAATATTTCCTCCCGTGGAAGCATTGACTGAGTCTTGGTGATGAGGTTTAAGGCCATTGTAAAAAGTATTGATTTGGTGAACTTCATCCAATCCATGGTTAGGGCATCTCCTCAATAACTCTCTATACTCCTCCCAAGCATCACTAAATGTTTGACTGGGTTTTTGTTGAAAGCCTATAATTAAGTTCCTCAAAGCCGTGGTCTTAGATGGGGGAAAGAACTTGTTCAAAAACTTGGTAGTGAAACCATCCCATGTGGTAATGCTCTCGGGTGGTTGTGTATCTAACCAATGCTTAGTCGGACCCTCTAGTGAAAATTGTACCAATATC
The DNA here is from genome assembly GCA_025667525.1 of Glebionis coronaria. Classification (NCBI taxonomy): domain Eukaryota; kingdom Viridiplantae; phylum Streptophyta; class Magnoliopsida; order Asterales; family Asteraceae; genus Glebionis; species Glebionis coronaria. The sequence continues at coordinate 202,035,127 of CM046879.1, read as the reverse complement.
AACTTAATGGCATCATGGGGAACTCCATTGTACTTAATGGTATTGCAAAGAGCAAGAAATCTCTTAAGGTGATCATGAGGATTATCATTCTTGTTCCCATAAAAAGGTGTGTTTGAAACCAAGTTAATCATGGATGTTTTTAGCTCAAATGTGTTTGCGGGAATATCGGGTATCTTGATAGCATCGGCATATCCGTGCACATTGGATTGAAATTGCTCCATCAAAGATCGAGTATCAACTCCGGCCATGGCTTCTTGTTGTGGATGAATCAAAGCACGATTCTCGGGATCGGCTTGATGGACGGTGGTGTTCCTACTCTTTCTCTTTTTCTTCCTTTTCGGAGGAAGGGGTTGTACACCAATCGGTATTTGTGCACGCCCGCGAGTGAGCATGCAACTCAATACGAGGAATGAGAGAGAAGCTCTCGTGTGACTTTGAAGAGAAAAGGATTATCCTCTTCGAGTTTCAATATGAAATATCCACAAGAAAATAATAATATACGTATGTACTACTTGGGTGCAAGACCCCCAATGAAGCCTTCCTTCTTAGAATACTCACAAGTGAACGGGGGGTTAGGTGGCGCGAAGCACTTAAGTACCTGATAAAGAGATTTTGTATACCCTTTTTTATTTCTATTTTCGTTCCTCGACTCACTCGAATTGATTTTCGTTTAACGTATCGACTTAACTTTGTTTTTGGTGAAAAGTATTTTTGGTATTTTTAAACAAATTTAAAACGATTTAAAATAAAAGCTATTTAAAATTTAAATCTAATTAAACTAAAAACTTTAATTGAAATCTATTTTTAAATAAAACTTAAACTAATGTAAAAAAAACTATTTTTAAAAATAAGACTTTAAATTTAAATTGAAAACTAATTAATTTTAAACTAAAGACTTTTAAATAAAAACAATTTTAAAATAAAGCTTAATTGAAGTAACTAATTTTAAACTAAAATTTAAATAAAACTAATTTTAAAATAAAACTTAAAACTAAATTTAAAAACTATATTTAATTTATAAAACAAAACTATATTAAATGAAACTAATTTTAAAATCTATATAAACTAAAATAAAGACTTTTTAATAAAAACTATTTTTTAAAAAAAAAATAAACAAAAAAAATGAAAAGTATTTTAAACTTATAAAAATAACTAAATTAAAATATTTTTTTACTTTTTATATTTTATAAAAAAACTGAGTTAAAAAGAAAATTAAAATAAACTTTTTAAATAAAATTTAAACTAACTAATCTTAATTAAACTTTTAAATAAAACTGCCAAGATGAATTACCCTATATTAATCAAACTATTGAAAGTAATACACAAAAGAGTGTCTAGAGGAGATGGAATGGGCGCTTGTTGCTGGACGAAAGGCCCTGGGTTCGAAACCCAGCAGGAACAAAAATTTTTGCTATAATTAATTATTTTTCTTTTTGGATTTTTAAAAGTAAAACATATCAAAAGATCTGTTTCCTGTGCAATCTATAATCAGATAGATACTATAAGCTTAAATGACAAATCCAGAAAAGCAAATTTAAAAGTTAACTGAGTCTAAAATAAGCTGAAACAGTAAATCCTAAATAAGCTGAAACAAAAATAAGCTACTAAAGCAATTAAGAGAACTAATAAGCAGTAAAAAGTAAATAAGCTATAACAAATAAGCTAAAAGCCAAAACGAAGAGCAAAATCAGAACTTAAACCAAATCTAAATCCAAAGGAAACTAAACAAAACCAGTACTATCCAAATAAGCAGTTAAAACAGCAGAATAAATCCAAACAAATAGCTCAAGTAATAAACTGCAATAACCAGACGAATTAAAATCAAGAACAAATCCAGACAGACTTAATAATAAAAAGCAGATTCAAACAAAATATATTCCAAACATTAACTTAAACTAATTAAAATCAGACTTAAAACTAAAAAGCAGATAAAAATTTAAACTAAAAACTTATAAAAAAAATAAAAGAGAGAATAGAACCCGGTGTCGAAACCGTTGAGCCGAAGGGTGGGCGCTGAACCCCCTTTGTCACAGGATCAAACATCAACACCACCTTCGAATCAAACCGAAAACATCAACAGCTTCGAACCAATAATTCTACCCAATCGAACCATCAACATAAACCTTCTCTCGAACCGTAGCCTTTTAATCGAACCAAGGACAGTACAGTATCCAAACAGTAACTTATTTTTTTTATTTTTTTTATTTTTTTTTCTTCGACCGAATAGTAAACAATCGGTAACATAAAAATAAAGAAGTTTTAAAGATTAAATATGACAGAAAATTAAATAGGAGATGAAATTTAATAAGAAAAATAACTTTTCATTAATTAATAAGAATTACAAAACTGGAATTAAAAAAATTACAAGTTTAAATCCTAAATCTAATTTTACTGAAAAATTAAATCTAATTAAACCTACTCCTAATTTAATTAAAAAAACTGAAAAATTAAAGAAAAGCTATTTTGTTACATCTTTGTGGGGGTTTTTATAGGCAAAAACCCCAAAACCTTCTTCAAACATCTTGGTGCCCACGTTTTAAGATCTTGGTCGCGTATTCTTTTCTCTCTCTTTTTCATCTCATCAAACGGCTGTAAATACTCTTGTGCACACGGATCGCCAGGCTGGTAGGGTTTTGTGTTTGTTTGATTTGTTTGATGATTATGTGGCAAGTAATCATTGGTGGATGATTGGTGGTGAGGTGTATCCACCAATCACATGCTAGCTGCGACAAATGGGGAGGCCACGTATGATTTATAACAGCACCTTCTTCCTTCCGAGTTTCTTGGCCTTTTATTTCAGCGCGTGAGGTCTAATCGAGGGCAGATAAGAAAGCCTCAAAATGGATCTAGGGTTCATCTGCTTATCTCTCTATTCCTTTTCTGTCGTTTCTCTTTTTTTTTCTTTCTTTTGTTTCTTGTTTTTAACGAATGACCAAAAGAGGAATAAATACTCTTTCTTTTCTTTTCTTTTACCGGATTGAATCTCATGGGCTTTTAACCCAACTCTTGAAACCGTCATGTCTTGTGCCAAAAAGAAGAATTGGGCTTGGGCCCAAACGAATTTCCATTCGTTTAATAAATACTTCCAAATGGGCTTGAATTGGGCTCTTTACCAAAAGAGAATAAGGCTAACTTCTTTATTGGGCTTTTGGGCCCAATAAGTAAATGTGGGACCCACTAAGCTCGAATATTTTCAAAAAGATTAATCCGCTAAGAATTGAGCTTGATTTCGGCTTCCTTGATTGTTTCTTCAAAAACGTGTTGGTTTAGCCGGTTTTCGTGAACTTTGGGCACACTTATGGTCTTTTGACTTTGTCTTCGTCTCTTTTTCGTCTTTTCTTCAACATTTGACCGTGAAATCCCGTGTTTTCTTTCCTTTTGATTATTTGTACCTATTTCAACACAAAAACACAAAACCACGCGTAATTCCGACTTTTACGATGTAAAACACACGATTAGGTCTTGTTTTTCCTTGATTTTAGTGGCAAAAGGATAAGTGTTTACACACTTATTAAATCCCCTACACTTGACCATTGCAATGACCCCATGCAATGCATAGTTTTAAAGCATAAAATTACGTTTTTCTCATAATTAATCCATCTCGGCCTTTATTACTATTACTACCACTACTAAGATGAAAAGATAAAAACTTAAAAAGGAGACAAAAGTTATAACAATTATTAACTTGGAAATTATTCGATGGAAGAAACTCGTAAAGAAATCTAAGACTTTAATTAGGGCTTTGGTGTCATGAATATTAATCACCCTCAAGTTTCACGTTCCCCATACCAAGCTTAAAAACGAGATCATTGTTACTACAAGTTAGCACGACTAACACTTACTCATGTGGTTTAATTAATCACTTAGACCCCCTTATTCCTACGGTGTATCTCTTGTATTTTATTTTTGTCTTGAATGATCACGAGGATGCATTTTTGACTTATTTCGATAATTTATTAGGGCCGAAAATAAAGTGGGACGATTTAATCAATAGTTAGCTAAAGGACAAAATCTTTTAAAACTGCTTCTCGAAACCTCAAAAAGTTCATATCTTGGCATAACTCGTTTCACGATTTGAGACCTTTCTCGGACCGATATTTGGCTTGTACTTCAAACTTCAAATCTTGAGAGACGATCTTGAAATTATGGTCTTCTCTTCATTTTGGTATACATCTTCATAAGGAGTGAAAGATGCTTCAAACGTTGACCACGACTTCTTCATTTATCCTCTTCTTTATTTAGGATTTTGATATACAACGATCCGCCTCCTTTTCGGACTTGGATCTATTTATCCTCATACCTTGTTAGGGTCTTTTTGGATAGACTTCTCCATGATCTTTAGGGGAGTAATTGCTTCTCGTCGTGTGTCTTGATCCATCATATTGATTTGGATTAATGATCTTCACATCATCTTAGGATCTTTAGCAAAAAGTGAATCCTCATGCCTTGTGAGGGCCTTTTTGGACTCCGGTATCCGCATGCCTTGTTAGGGCCTTTTTGGATAAGCCAATATTCGCGTCCCGCTTCAATAAGTTATGCCTTGGCTATGAACTCTAATTAATACCGAGCAACTTTTAAACGATCTTGTGCTAGAAGCTAAGTAACCTTTTAAATCGTAAAACCTTATTTATTGCAAATATATTTATTAACAAGTGATGGGAGAAAAAGCTCATAACTAACTCACATAAGTTAATGAAAGAATAATGAACTTATAATTAACTCTATCATCTCTCGTTCTCCACAATTTAAAATCTCAAGTAATGAGACTCGTGGATGCTTAGCCTAATAAACCAATTAAGGTCCATATGGTTAAGGATACTAGCTAGAGTAAACTTGGATAAGTAAACTCGGGTTGAGTCAAGATATTCACGACGGGCCTAATATATCAAAGACATCTAAACTTGATAAAACCATTTTATTTATTTATTCATTTTTGACTTTATTCTTGAAATGGAAATTATTACGATGCGATAATAAAAGGAAAGAAAATAAATAAAAATACTACTAGGCCAAAATAGATCAAAAATTTGAAAAACGTTGAAAATTTTTTTTAAAATTTTCCGGTTAAATGGGGTCAAATTCATGGAAAAGTCCACTAAAATTTCGATAGAAATCCCCCCTACACTTAATATAAACATTGTCCTCAATGTTTAAGCATGTGGGAGAATAAACTCCCCTACACTTATGACATTGAGTACGTTGTTTAAAATCGAGCTAAGGAAAGGACAACTAAAGTGATTACATTTATTTGTCTTATTTATATACATGATTGAATCACAATAGCAAAAACTTATCGAAGGAACCGGGTACACGGGAAACACGGGAACACGGGTCTCGTCAAAGGTACCAAAAGTGGATCATTAAGCACATGTCCATGCACACAACATCACAACACAAACAACAAACAACCTACACGGCTCCCCCCTACACTTATTGGTAAAAATAGATAAAAGATAGATCATCGGGTTGCCTCCCGAGAAGCGCTTGTTTTTGTTAACCGAGTCACGAGCCTGACTCGACCCCGAATTAAATGGTCCATGGGAAAGCCTCGAATGTAATACCGGGATCAAAAATCTTATCCTCGGTCCCGGAGGAACATAATAAATGAGAGGCAGGAGGATAAGTCATAGAAGGTAAAAAGGTCCTCTCAACATACGAAAAGTATGTGAGGTCGTGATCCACGGGAGGTGGGATGGGTAAAGGAGACAAATTGTCATCCCCTAAAGACAATGGATGGTCACTATTCGGCAAAGTCGTAAAGGTGTCTATCATAAAATGGTCAATATCACCTCCCGGGTCAAAACATTCATCCTCATGAACGTGAATCTCTTCGATTTCTTCATCATAGATAGGCTCGTCAAACAAAGGTTTGTCGTTCCCCTCATTGAGGATTTTAGAAATTCTCTCGAAAAGATCATGATCAAGTACGAAACCATCATTCATTTGTGGGATTTGTTGATAAGTTAAATCCTCACGAATGTGGTAAACGTACATCTCATTAGAGGAGTATTGATTAGGTAACTCCTCGAGAATTGGATGTGAGGTCATGATAGAATCAAAAGTAATTGGCGAAGAGGCAAATGTGAATTTATCAAAATCTAAGTTTTCAAAATCAATATCTGTGACAACCGGGAATTTTTTAGTCTTTATATAATAATTAATTATATTATTTATTAATCAAAAGTCGTTTTTGAGAGATATCAAAGCTATTTGATTCGAAAACGGGAGTTTATTTTGCATATTGTAAAAGACTACGCAAAATTTAAGAACGAACACGATACAAATAAATATTTTATTTAATTATCCAAAGATATTTAATAAAAGACTTATTAAAATATCTGATACTTTTATTTTATTTTTAATAACGTACGTTGAAAACTGGAACGTTCAAATTTAACTTATATTTTCTTTAAAGGCAAACTATTCGAGATAACGATAATCAGAACTATTCTAAATAAAAACGTAGACGGTTTCGAAAATTAGTCGAATAAATACTCTACTTTATTGTAAAAAGCATTTTAAAATCAATGGCGCAAACTTCGTAAAACGAATCAAATTTTATAAAACACGAACGAGACTCGAACCACGTTTAAACAAAATAAAAGGAAATTTAGTAAATTATTTACGTATTCGACCCCAAAACTATACACCATTTACACTTTCATTTGAGTATAAATATTCAACCTTATCATTTTAATTTCATAAAATAGATACCATAACCCTAATATTACACATAGTAAACCCTAACCATCTCCTATATAATTTTCCGGCGCCTACACATTTTTTGGCCACCGGAAAATATTTTCCGGCCACTCAATAATATCACTCCCGATACTAAAATGGTCCGATCTAATAGATACACCATTACCCATCACTGATCCGTTGTCTTTCTTACCACTTCCGGCCATCAGAAATATACCGCCGCCACCATTAGTACACCCGTCACCACCATCGTTTATCTCAGCCACCACCATCATCAACCTCCACCACCACGTTGTACAACCGACACCACCACCACCATTCGAACATCATGAAGCATATCACAGCCTCCACCATCTCGCGACATCACTACGTCACCCATGATCTAAGTTCGTAACCATATCGATCTAGCAACCACGTCGTGGTCACCACCACTGAACCACCAGACCTGCAGACAAACCACCATGTGGTGTTTGGATTCGTTCGTCCTCCACACCTACGACGGGATCTGTCTTATTTCTTTTGTATACCACGAAACCACTCAAACCATGGTGTCCATTGGTGTATTCGCAGGTATTGTAGTCGTACCCGCGAGGGGTCGGGCTGGTGGTCTCGATATCGTCCCTCATTTGTATTTGATATTGGAGTTATGGTATGAAATCTGTCTTTAGAAGGTGTTTAGATATGTTGATTTACCAGTCGAAAGGGGGTGTTTGGTTCGCTGTGTAAACAGCAGTACGGGAGTGCTTAGTTCGGTTAGAAACCCCACAAGAGGTGTTGTTGCTGATTTTAGTACTATAGGGGAGCAGTTGGGGTTAACAGCCGGCTTTAGGGGGAGCGTTTGGGATTAACAGCAGGGTTAATGGTGCGTTTGGGTTTGCTGATTTTTAGTGTTCGAGTGCATTGGGACGCCGGTCGTCGAGAGTTTAGATTGCCGGGCACGACTTGAGTTCATGGTAGGTTGTGGTTTAAGATAGGCTAACAAAATTGATCTAATTTTATTTATTATGAAAACGGACTAACAAGGTGGTATGAAATGGTTAAATAAATATGTCGAACATGATAATTATTGCGAGAACTATGAAAATAATCATACATTTAATTATGTGTTTAAATAGCTCACATCGGGCGTTTTACTTTAATTTATAACACATAGGTTGTGTTTGGTCCTATTTAATTTTGGTGATTAAATAGTCAAGTTGGATATTGTTAAAACGTAATCCGCGAAACGTAGAGTGTTTGGAGAAATAGAAAATATGGAGAATTGCTAAATATGAGAAACATTGTATAAACGAATAGGTTATGTCTAAATTTCTATGAAATTCCATACTTTATATTTTGTTCGCTACACACTACTAATATATTTATAAACCGATAAAACAAATAAATACCATTATATTTGTAAACCGATAAACAAATAAGTACTATTGTAATTGTTAACCGACAACATAAATGAACATTATTATAATTGTAATCGTTCAAATAAATGGATGCTATTGTATTGATAAACCGATAAAAGTCATACTTATATTTAAAAGTGACAATTATTATTAAGTTACGATTTTCTTAAAATGTGTCGAACTATATTGTCTAATTATTTTTATCACCATCCTTATATTGTAACTACAAAATAAATATATACTTTGATTTATTTTGTAAGATGGTTGTTTCTATTATATAATCCAACGTAAAAATTATATAATCGTCTGTTATGCATAATGAGTACGAAATACATTATATACTTGGTGCGTGTTTAATAAATTTATTTAACCAACCACCGAACTATTATAACTTGGAACTTAAATATTTTATCAACGGGTCACGTTGATGTACATATCTATCGAGAACTCAAATACACATTTTTAAGTTATTGCATTTAGCCGATTAGTTAAACCACAACACCATGACCGAGTCGTATCGATTTCCATTTGCGCGAAGCGTATTCTTAGCATCACTATTGTTCGCGCTACTACGTCGAGGTGAGTTCATACCCCACATTTTTCTTGCTTTAAATTGAATTATAAATGTTTTATAATTGCTCTTTGGGGGAGGTACATGCTTTGGTCAGAAACTACTTATAAACTTGTTTGATTGTCAGAAACTGATATTAAACTTGTTGTCTATAACTGTTTATAAACTACTTGATTTTCATAAGCTAATGTTAAGCTTACTTTGTTGGTCATAAACTATATTTAAACTGGTTTAATTGTTACGTGTTGAGTAGTCAACTCCTTTAATTGTTATACTTGCGAATGTTGATACTATAATTTTTTTTGTGAGTTCCATAGCCCAAAACTTTAACTGCTTTTCACTGGTTCTCGGGTAGAGACAATGGTTGCAAGAATGAACACAAGTGCATATACGCGTTTATGTATTGGTCTAAGTCCCGTTTTAACCTAATTACTTTAGCCCATTATCATGAACCGTTAATTTCGGACCGGATGACCGGTCGAAAGCGCGAATGTTATGGATAGATCTATCGGGGTTGACGCCCCTGTCCGGCTTGGTCCAACAGAAGACAAGCGGGCACAGCTTCATTTGAGTCTTTGGACGGATGTCGTGGGTTAGGCATCCGTAGGGGCTGCATTATGTGATTAATGCTACCGGTGTTGTTAACGCTTCGGTGTCATGAGCTTAGACAATAATAAATGCCTTATTTTATTTAGTGACATTGTATTTGTTATATTGTCACTAAGTGGTTGGAAAATCTTGTGGTTCATTAAACAATTCTATTCTATTGGAATACTTTATTATTTATCAGTGAGCTTTGTTTTTATCAGAAAATGCTAACTATTATCTATGAACTCTGTTTTATCAGAAAACTCTATTTATTTCCAGAAAACTCTGTTATTATCAGTAAGCTATATTTACTATCAGTAAACTCTGCTTTTATCAGTAAACTCTATTTTTATTAGTCAAATTTGTTTTTATCAGTAGACTCTGTTTTTATCAATAAACTTTGTTTTTACTAATAAACTTTGAAATTATCAAAGAAAGTCTATTTAACAGAAACTGTGATTTTTAAACTCTTATATTTTACTGCAAGGTGCAGTGGTCAATAAAACTCTAATTTTTCATAAACGTTTTATAACAAACTTATGAACTCACCAACTATATGTTGACATTTTTAAGCATGTATTTCAGGTACTTGACTATGTGGATTATTTGGAGTCTATGTTGAGTCTTAGGATCTAGACTCATCTGGGATATGATAACAATGATTGTAAGCACAGCGGAATATAATAAAGAACACAATAAAAGTTATGAACAAGGCTTTCTTATTCATAAAATACTAATAACTACTAGCTCCTGGTGCCTTATAGGCTTGACACCAGGAGGACGCACACACACCTTTAGTTTACATTGTATCTCAATCAGTGAATAACCATGTGTGCCTAATCCTCTTTATATAATAGAGGTACTAGGGTTACATCACAACCCTAGCTTATTATCAAAGCTAACCTAATATTACATATTAGGTCCTTATTGTTTCTTCTGTCTTCATCTCTGCCTATAGGTTTTGTAATCATCAAATCTGTATGTCCCAACAATCTTCCCTTATTTGATATTACAAAACAATGTGCATGAAGAAACAATGCTCGAACATGTCATCACGATAATAAGGTGCACATCTAACTATTCTTCCCCTTTTTGTAATCAGCAAATAGGGTCTGGTGCAACTCGTAGACGCTTCCCCTCAAGTGATGCATGTAGATGGTTAAGTATATAAACAATCATACTAACCATCTCTTGAATCTTGAACTCAGTGGCATAGATCATTTCTTCCTTCAGTATGAAAAAGACATGCTTATTACAATATCATGTAATAAAATGTCTTTGAATAATTCTTGTAGTCAATATATGCATGTCGATCACATGCAATGGCCGATAGTCTCAGTGAGCTCTGACGGATCAACCAGAAACCACTCGATGCTTATGATCATGCTAATTTTGTGATGATCATATCATGAACTGTATGGTATCATATGCCCCCCAAATATTTGTAAAAGAGCGTGTAACTGTTCCAGTTAAGAATTATAGCATAAACTGAATCACCGAAACGATCTATACCCCTCGTCAAGATGAACTCCCCCTTTTTTTTTCTTTTTTTTTTTTTTTTTTTTTAAACGAACAGCAGGAACCAGCAAAACCACCAGAAGAAAACATAACGTACCAGTAGTAACGACCAGTAGGAGCGACCAGTAGGAGCGACCAGTAGGAACAACCAGTAGGAACGACCAGTAGGAACGACCAGTAGTAACGACCAGTAGGAACCGACTAGTAGGAATCCACCATGAAGGCTAAGCTTCCCCTCGATCCATGTATGCTTCCCTTGAAGAAATGCATGTCCAATCCGATAGGTACCTTGGAGTGATCACTGATGAAGAAAATCAAGTAGAACCAATTTGATGAAGAAGTGGAACCTCCCAAACTTGTGTCTTATATCATGCATTTTATCCAGTTTTTGGTACACGGGAACGGATAACCCTCACAACTATGAGCCAGCTGTTAGCTATAACAATATATTTAGTCAAAATGATATTTTTTGATCAAAATGACAAGGTGTATTGCTCACCAACAGTTTTTGGTACATGGGAACTGCTAACCTTCACAACTATGAGCCAGTTGTAAGCTGTAACAATATATTTAGTCCAAAGACAAGGTGTATTGCTCACCTAAATGCTGATATAATAAGAAACAAATTTGTGAAACTCAACTACAACATCAAATAAATAATCAAGCATCAACTTCAATGACCAGAAGGAACCATGGCTCACTAGTAGGAAGGACCGGCAGTAATGAAAACCTACCAGTAGCATCTCGAACCCCGTTCTCCTTTTTCAATATTTTTTTTTAACCAACTGTCACCATACTGTCGCTAGAACTGTTGATGTTGCTAATATCAAACACATCTTCCTCCCATACTTTTAGCGACACCACTGTTTGTCACGAAACTGTTGCTGTTGTTGTCTGTATCATAAACTTTGTAGCCCAGTCTGACGTAATACCAAGCCCAATCTCAGACCCATAACTTACGAAATAATAGTCCATGTATGCATATAATATTCCTAAATAGCAGCATCACACGTCATATTAATACCAGCCCAAAGCACGACCTATTCCATGTCTTATATACCTCACACGTTAGTATGGTTTTTAAAGATATGAATGTAATTCCTACAAAGTAGGATCATTATAATAATATTTAGAAACCGTGTGAAGAACCACCCCACAGCCGAAAATCATGCAGCACTTCTTTCTTCCAAAAACAGCCACATCCAAATATATGGAAACCAAAATACCAAGGATATTAATAAAAGAAAATCCCAAATCAGCATGGAGATATCACGTAACAAATTTTTTCCAAAAGAAAAATGTTGAAAGTACCGTGACCTTTAAAGTGTCCCCACGATTTAATAGGCAAGAAAAATACTTCCCAACTATTACGCATGATATTTTCCATATATAAATATGCGTGTTTGACCTTAATATTTAGGATATGAATACGCAATCCCTAAATGCAAGGAAAACAAACCGTGTCCTCCAACCATCTCATACAGCTGACCAAATATCCTACAAATCGCATCTTAAATAACTGCTTCCAAAACAGGCATTTCCAAAACTATACAAGATATATGCATATCTCGAAAATCAAGGAAATAACAGCTTTCAAAAACTTAATCCATGCGTCTTTTTTTTTCGAACCCCATAATATCCTGGTCATAACTTCTTTCAACATAGATATCCAATGTTTCTTTCACACGTCTCTACCCATATATCACGGCCCAAATTATGGAAAAATGAAACCGCAACTCACACACGTCTGGAAGTATATGAGATATATATGCATATCTCTAAGAATCAAGGATTTTTACTTCCAAAATAATAGCACATACCTTATTTGCATCCAAGAAATACGTGAAGATAATTCAATACGTGTTTGAACATAACTGGTTCCACCAATAGCCCATGAAGATCAGCACACATCTTTTGACTTATTCAAAACTAAGTCTTCTTTCTTGGCGTTTCTTTTTGTTACTATCATATGTCTTTCACGATCACAACATCCAATTATGTGACCCACAATTCTGTCTTTGCCCAAACACATCACGTACCATATACACATTCTATATCATGCGTGTATGAGCAAACTTCAAAAAGAAGACAACGAATAATATAAATCAAAAGGGTACCTCACGTGATGTTGTTACAAATATCATGGGACCACAAAGCAGCATCATGTGCTATCATAATCACACGTTCTTAATATATTCGTATTGAGTTGCATTTTGGCAGACTTTCAACATATGCATTCTAGGGTTTATAAAACCCCAACGATCTGCCATATCTTGTGTTTGAGCCTGCTGTTTACCCAAGTCATGATCAAAACATTCCCTTCTGCTCAAAACACCAATCTAGGGTTTCCAACAGAAGACACCATGCACACAAATTTCTTGATTGGCAGCAATGTTAATAATCAATCTAAGGTTTTTAGATGGAGTACACCAAAACCCTAAATCAATCAGCAGCAATAATCAGTTTCTACAACAGCAACATCATGCACAAATCATCAGCAAGCCAAACTTGTTATTCGTTCTAAGAAGAAACAATAATCAATTCTAGGGTTTCACAAACATAAAACCCTAAACTGAAAATCGTGTGAAGATCAGAGCAGCCATAAACACCGAAGATCATACTAGGGTTCATCATTGATTCAAGAATCAACTCCCCATGGCTAGTATGATCACCATCAATGTACGAGCAACAACATCAAAGTACCAGTAGCAACATCATAATAACAGCAGCAACAATCATCTAGGGTTTGTTGGAAAAACCCCTAGATCAGTAGCTTTATTTATTTAAAAAACAGAAAACACTAACGAAAACCTTGTAGATCAACCAGATCGAGAGCCAACAAGCTCTGATACCACTTGTTGAGCTTAGGATCTAGACTCATCTGGGATATGATAACAATGATTGTAAGCACAGCGGAATATAATAAAGAACACAATCAAAGTTATGAACAAGGCTTTCTTATTCATAAAATACTAATAACTACTATCTCCTGGTGCCTTATAGGCTTGACACCAGGAGGACACACACACCTTTAGTTTACATTGTATCTCAATCAGTGAATAACCATGTGTGCCTAATCCTCTTTATATAATAGAGGTACTAGGGTTACATCACAACCCTAGCTTATTATCAAAGCTAACCTAATATTACATATTAGGTCCTTATTGTTTCTTCTGTCTTCATCTCTGCCTATAGGTTTTGTAATCATCAAATCTGTATGTCCCAACAGTCTACTTTGTGGTTTTTGGCATGTAGAGGTCGTTCTCGGATCAAGCTCTCGAATACTCATGAAGTCACAAGTCCCCAAAGCAAGTCTTCCGCTGTAGTGAATTTGGGGGTGTGACAGATTGGTATCAGAGCTTTGGTTATAGAGAACTAGGTTGCATTAGTAACTCTAGACTATAACCGGCTCTCAGTTTTATTTAGTAGTAACACTCATCACATCATACTTATTCCGCTGCTATATGAATATTTGCAATGCATGTTTGATACTGCTTTGTTGCCTGCCATGTTATTACTTGTTTAGATGAGTTCGATTGCTTGATTTGTACACTCAGACATATAATATATTTTTATATGAATGATAAAACATTTATCGGGCAGTGTGTGTTACACAATGGTCCCGTAGATCGTTTATAGCAAAACTTAGAGACATTATGTGAATTTTGGTTGACGATTGGTCGTGGGTAATCCCCAGGTTCGAGCTAATTCATTAAAAAGGTTGAGAGGTGTAAAAATACTTAACTGTGCCTAAGTGGGCCTCATGTTTGATTGAGTGCGAGATGGAATTTAAGTATAGAACGTTACACAGCCTATGATTTTTGATGAATTACCTCGGGGTGGGTAAGACTCGCAGTCTTACGTGTTAATTGGGAATGTGTTGTATTTTCGGAGTCGAGATGAGTCATCGAAAGTTTGAGATGTGTAATAATTCATAACGAAACCCGGGGCCATTCTTTGTGAGTGTGTTTCGAGGTTGGGTTATGATAAGTTATTACTCAGCTTAGTATTTGATGAGTCTTCCTCGAGGATGAGAAAGAATTGTGTGATTGGATAATTGCTTATTTAGAACCAACTACTATATACTTATCCTACTTATAACCGTGAGTTTCTTTACTTGATATACGTCTACGACTGCTTTATCGCCTATCGACACTTATGTTCTTCGATCCGGTACGTTCGAAATGTCTACTTATGGAAGACGGCTTATTTTCAACTCGTACTCTTTGCTTTTTGTAATTTTGGATAATATCGTTTAGAGATTTTAACGATTTCGAATTGGGTATTTTGCCGGTGACACTTAAGTAGGACGATTTATGAAGTCTTTATTTAAATGGATTGGGACGCCTTTTCATTTGAATAAAGAAATCATAAATCACCGAACCATAAGTTTATAGTAACATATTTGCATAGATTAGGACGCTTGTGTATGCATATATGAGATGATAAGTGAGTGGGCTTAAGGATATCCGACGTGACCCTATATATTTATGGTATTGATTTAGTATTCCAGTGTGGGGTGTATTTCTTTTGACTCATGATTTGTCCATACAAATTAATCATATTTCGTCTTGTATCGTATCATTACGACATTTTGACGAGTGATTCTTTAAGCTTCATTTGATTCGCAAATTGTTACGAGAATCTTTATGAATATATACTGATCGAGTGAACCTAACGAGCTGGTGTTGGTGAACCCTTAGAGACTTTTAAGAACTAACGATTTTTCTAAACTCTTCGTTTCGAATTTTATCGTTCTATGAACGACGACCGATTTGTCAGATTGACATGTAGAACCGCTTAGGTTAATCCACTTCTACCTATTGCTTATCTAAGTAACTATTGGTGGGTAACACGATTTTAAAAGTTCGGACAGAATTATCTGTGAGCAGATGATATAACACTGGGGTAGAACATCAAATCATTTTCTCTACACTTTTATTAGGGTAACACCGATTGAGTTCGAGGACGAACTCCAAATAACACGGATGTACTGTGACAACCGGGAATTTTTCAGTCCTTATATAATAATTAATTATATTATTTATTAATCAAAAGTCGTTTTTGAGAGATATCAAAGCTATTTGATTCGAAAACGGGAGTTTATTTTGCATATTGTAAAAGACTACGCAAAATTTAAGAACGAACACGATACAAATAAATATTCTATTTAATTATCCAAAGATATTTAATAAAAGACTTATTAAAATATCTGATACTTTTATTTTATTTTTAATAACGTACGTTGAAAACGGGAACGTTCAAATTTAACTTATATTTTCTTTAAAGGCAAACTATTCGAGATAACGATAATCAGAACTATTCTAAATAAAAACGTAGACGATTTAGAAAATTAGTCGAATAAATACTCTACTGTATTGTAAAAAGCATTTTAAAATCAATGGCGCAAACTTCGTAAAACGAATCAAATTTTATAAAACACAAACGAGACTCGAACCACGTTTAAACAAAATAAAAGGAAATTTAGTAAATTATTTACGTATTCGACCCCAAAACTATACACCATTTACACTTTCATTTGAGTATAAATATTCAACCTTATCATTTTAATTTCATAAAATACATACCCTAACCCTAATAATACACATAGTAAACCCTAACCATCTCCTATATAATTTTCCGGCGCCTACACATTATTCGGCCACCGGAAAATATTTTCTGGCCACTCAATAATATCACTCCCGATACTAAAATGGTCTGATCTAATAGATACACCATTACCCATCACTGATCCGTTGTCTTTCTTACCACTTCCGGCCATCAGAAATATACCGCCGCCACCATTAGTACACCCGTCACCACCATCGTTTATCTCAGCCACCACCATCATCAACCTCCACCACCACGTTGTACAACCGACACCAACACCACCATTCGAACATCATGAAGCATATCACAGCCTCCACCATCTCGCGACATCACTACGTCACCCATGATCTAAGTTCGTAACCATATCGATCTAGCAACCACGTCGTGGTCACCACCACTGAACCACCAGACCTGCAGACAAACCACCATGTGGTGTTTGGATTCGTTCGTCCTCCACACCTACGACGGGATCTGTCTTATTTCTTTTGTATACCACAAAACCACTCAAACCGTGGTGTCCATTGGTGTATTCGCAGGTATTGTAGTCGTACCCGCGAGGGGTCGGGCTGGTGGTCTCGATATCGTCCCTCATTTGTATTTGATATTGGAGTTATGGTATGAAATCTGTCTTTAGAAGGTGTTTAGATATGCTAATTTACCAGTCGAAAGGGGGTGTTTGGTTCGCTGTGTAAACAGCAGTACGGGAGTGCTTAGTTCGGTTAGAAACCCCACAAGAGGTGTTGTTGCTGATTTTAGTACTGTAGGGGAGCAGTTGGGGTTAACAGCCGGCTTTAGGGGGAGCGTTTGGGATTAACAGCAGGGTTAATGGTGCGTTTGGGTTTGCTGATTTTTAGTGTTCGAGTGCATTGGGACGCCGGTCGTCGAGAGTTTAGAGTGTCGGGCACGATTTGAGTTCATGGTAGGTTGTGGTTTAAGATAGGCTAACAAAATTGATCTAATTTTATTTATTATGAAAACGGACTAACAAGATGGTATGAAATGGTTAAATAAATATGTCGAACATGATAATTATTGCGAGAACTATGAAAATAATCATACATTTAATTATGTGTTTAAATAGCTCACATCGGGCGTTTTACTTTAATTTATAACACATAGGTTGTGTTTGGTCCTATTTAATTTTGGTGATTAAATAGTCAAGTTGCATATTGTTAAAACGTAATCCGCGAAACGTAGAGTGTTTGGAGAAATAGAAAATATGGAGAATTGCTAAATATGAGAAACATTGTATAAACGAATAGGTTATGTCTAAATTTCTATGAAATTCCATACTTTATATTTTGTTCGCTACACACTACTAATATATTTATAAACCGATAAAACAAATAAATACCATTATATTTGTATACCGATAAACAAATAAGTACTATTGTAATTGTTAACCGACAACATAAATGAACATTATTATAATTGTAATCGTTCAAATAAATGGATGCTATTGTATTGATAAACCGATAAAAGTCATACTTATATTTAAAAGTGACAATTATTATTAAGTTACGATTTTCTTAAAATGTGTCGAACTATATTGTCTAATTATTTTTATCACCATCCTTATATTGTAACTACAAAATAAATATATACTTTGATTTATTTTGTAAGATGGTTGTTTCTATTATATAATCCAACGTAAAAATTATTTAAACGTCTGTTATGCATAATGAGTACGAAATACATTATATACTTGGTGCGTGTTTAATAAATTTATTTAACCAACCACCGAACTATTATAACTTGGAACTTAAATATTTTATCAACGGGTCACATTGATGTACATATCTATCGAGAACTCAAATACACATTTTTAAGTTATTGCATTTAGCCGATTAGTTAAACCACAACACCATGACCGAGTCGTATCGATTTCCATTTGCGCGAAGCGTATTCTTAGCATCACTATTGTTCGCGCTACTACGTCGAGGTGAGTTCATACCCCACATTTTTCTTGCTTTAAATTGAATTATAAATGTTTTATAATTGCTCTTTGGGGGAGGTACATGCTTTGGTCAGAAACTACTTATAAACTTGTTTGATTGTCAGAAACTGATATTAAACTTGTTGTCTATAACTGTTTATAAACTACTTGATTTTCATAAGCTAATGTTAAGCTTACTTTGTTGGTCATAAACTATATTTAAACTGGTTTAATTGTTACGTGCTGAGTAGTCAACTCCTTTAATTGTTATACTTGCGAATGCTGATACTATAATTTCTTTTGTGAGTTCCATAGCACAAAACTTTAACTGCTTTTCACTGGTTCTCGGGTAGAGACAATGGTTGCAAGAATGAACACAAGTGCATATACGCGTTTATGTATTGGTCTAAGTCCCGTTTTAACCCAATTACTTTGGCCCATTATCATGAACCGTTAATTTCGGACCGGATGACCGGTCGAAAGCGCGAATGTTATGGATAGATCTATGGGGGTTGACGCCCCTGTCCGGCTTGGTCCAACAGAGGACAAGCGGGCACAGTTTCATTTGAGTCTTTGGACGGATGTCGTGGGTTAGGCATCCGTAGGGGCTGCATTATGTGATTATACTACCGGTGTTGTTAACGCTTCGGTGTCATGAGCTTAGACAATAATAAACGCCTTATTTTATTTAGTGACATTGTATTTGTTATATTGTCACTAAGTGGTTGGAAAATCTTGTGGTTCATTAAACAATTCTATTCTATTGGAATACTTTATTATTTATCAGTGAGCTTTGTTTTTATCAGAAAATGCTAACTATTATCTATGAACTCTGTTTTATCAGAAAACTCTATTTATTTCCAGAAAACTCTGTTATTATCAGTAAGCTATATTTACTATCAGTAAACTCTGCTTTTATCAGTAAACTCTATTTTTATTAGTAAAATTTGTTTTTATCAGTAGACTCTGTTTTTATCAATAAACTTTGTTTTTACTAATAAACTTTGAAATTATCAAAGAAAGTCTATTTAACAGAAACTGTGATTTTTAAACTCTTATATTTTACTACAAGGTGCAGTGGTCAATAAAACTCTAATTTTTCATAAACGTTTTAAAACAAACTTATGAACTCACCAACTTTATGTTGACATTTTTAAGCATGTATTTCAGGTACTTGACTATGTGGATTATTTGGAGTCTAATTTGTGGTTTTTGGCATGTAGAGGTCGTTCTCGGATCAAGCTCTCGAATACTCATGAAGTCACAAGTCCCCAAAGCAAGTCTTCCGCTGCAGTGAATTTGGGGGTGTGACAGATTGGTATCAGAGCTTTGGTTATAGAGAACTAGGTTGCATTAGTAACTCTAGACTATAACCGGCTCTCAGTTTTATTTAGTAGTAACACTCATCACATCATACTTATTCCGCTGCTATATGAATATTTGCAATGCATGTTTGATACTGCTTTGTTGCCTGCCATGTTATTACTTGTTTAGATGAGTTCGATTGCTTGATTTGTACACTCAGACATATAATATATTTTTATATGAATGATAAAACATTTATCGGGCAGTGTGTGTTACACAGTGGTCCCGTAGATCGTTTATAACAAAACTTAGAGACATTATGTGAATTTTGGTTGACGATTGGTCGTGGGTAATCCCCAGGTTCGAGCTAATTCATTAAAAAGGTTGAGAGGTGTAACAATACTTAACTGTGCCTAAGTGGGCCTCATGTTTGATTGAGTGCGAGATGGAATTTAAGTATAGGACGTTACACAGCCTATGATTTTTGATGAATTACCTCAGGGTGGGTAAGACTCGCAGTCTTACGTGTTAATTGGGAATGTGTTGTATTTTCGGAGTCGAGTTGAGTCATCGAAAGTTTGAGATGTGTAATAATTCATAACGAAACCCGGGGCCATTCTTTGTGAGTGTGTTTCGAGGTTGGGTTATGATAAGTTATTACTCAGCTTAGTATTTGATGAGTCTTCCTCGAGGATGAGAAAGAATTGTGTGATTGGATAATTGCTTATTTAGAACCGACTACTATATACTTATCCTACTTATAACCGTGAGTTTCTTTACTTGATATACGTCTACGACTGCTTTATCGCCTATCGACACTTATGTTCTTCGATCCGGTACGTTCGAAACGTCTACTTATGGAAGATGGCTTATTTTCAACTCGTACTCTTTGCTTTTTGTAATTTTGGATAATATCGTTTAGAGATTTTAACGATTTCGAATTGGGTATTTTGCCGGTGACACTTAAGTAGGACGATTTATGAAGTCTTTATTTAAATGGATTGGGACGCCTTTGCATTTGAATAAAGAAATCATAAATCACCGAACCATAAGTTTATAATAACATATTTGCATAGATTAGGACGCTTGTGTATGCAAATATGAGATTATAAGTGAGTGGGCTTAAGGATATCCGACGTGACCCTATATATTTATGGTATTGATTTAGTATTCCAGTGTGGGGTGTATTTCTTTTGACTCATGATTTGTCCATACAAATTTATCATATTTCGTCTTGTATCGTATCATTACGACATTTTGACGAGTGATTCTTTAAGCTTCATTTGATTCGCAAATTGTTACGAGAATCTTTATGAATATATACTGATCGAGTGAACCTAACGAGCTGGTGTTGGTGAACCCTTAGAGACTTTTAAGAACTAACGATTTTTCTAAACTCTTCGTTTCGAATTTTATCGTTCTATGAACGATGACCGATTTGTCAGATTGACATGTAGAACCGCTTAGGTTAATCCACTTCTACCTATTGCTTATCTAAGTAACTATTGGTGGGTAACACGATTTTAAAAGTTCGGACAGAATTATCTGTGAGCAGATGATATAACACTGGGGTAGAACATCAAATCATTTTCTCTACACTTTTATTAGGGTAACACCGATTGAGTTCGAGGACGAACTCCAAATAACACGGATGTACTGTGACAACCGGGAATTTTTCAGTCTTTATATAATAATTAATTATATTATTTATTAATCAAAAGTCGTTTTTGAGAGATATCAAAGCTATTTGATTCGAAAACGGGTGTTTATTTTGCATATTGTAAAAGACTACGCAAAATTTAAGAACGAACACGATACAAATAAATATTTTATTTAATTATCCAAAGATATTTAATAAAAGACTTATTAAAATATCTGATACTTTTATTTTATTTTTAATAACGTACGTTGAAAACGGGAACGTTCAAATTTAACTTATATTTTCTTTAAAGGCAAACTATTCGAGATAACGATAATCAGAACTATTCTAAATAAAAACGTAGACGATTTCGAAAATTAGTCGAATAAATACTCTACTTTATTGTAAAAAGCATTTTAAAATCAATGGCGCAAACTTCGTAAAACGAATCAAATTTTATAAAACACGAACGAGACTCGAACCACGTTTAAACAAAATAAAAGGAAATTTAGTAAATTATTTACGTATTCGACCCCAAAACTATACACCATTTACACTTTCATTTGAGTATAAATATTCAACCTTATCATTTTAATTTCATAAAATACATACCCTAACCCTAATATTACACATAGTAAACCCTAACCATCTCCTATATAATTTTCCGGCGCCTACACATTTTCCGGCCACCGGAAAATATTTTCCGGCCACTCAATAATATCACTCCCGATACTAAAATGGTCTGATCTAATAGATACACCATTACCCATCACTGATCCGTTGTCTTTCTTACCACTTCCGGCCATCAGAAATATATCGCCGCCACCATTAGTACACCCGTCACCACCATCGTTTATCTCAGCCACCACCATCATCAACCTCCACCACCACGTTGTACAAACCACCATTCGAACATCATGAAGCATATCACAGCCTCCACCATCTCGCGACATCACTACGTCACCCATGATCTAAGTTCGTAACCATATCGATCTAGCAACTACGTCGTGGTCACCACCACTGAACCACCAGACCTGCAGACAAACCACCATGTGGTGTTTGGATTCGTTCGTCCTCCACACCTACGACGGGATCTGTCTTATTTCTTTTGTATACCACAAAACCACTCAAACCGTGGTGTCCATTGGTGTATTCGCAGGTATTGTAGTCGTACCTGCGAGGGGTCGGGCTGGTGGTCTCGATATCGTCCCTCATTTGTATTTGATATTGGATTTATGGTATGAAATCTGTCTTTAGAAGGTGTTTAGATATGCTGATTTACCAGTCGAAAGGGGGTGTTTGGTTCGCTGTGTAAACAGCAGTACGGGAGTGCTTAGTTCGGTTAGAAACCCCACAAGAGGTGTTGTTGCTGATTTTAGTACTGTAGGGGAGCAGTTAGGGTTAACAGCCGGCTTTAGGGGGAGCGTTTGGGATTAACAGCAGGGTTATATACACACAATTGGTATCAGAGCCTCGTGGCTCGTGATGCTAGGACCAACAAGGTGTTCGTGTATGGTGAAGAAAAGAAAAATCCGTCTAGGGTTTTTCTGGACGTTTTTGTGTGCGCAGCAGCATTCATAAGGGCATAACTTTTTATTGAACCGTTGGATCGCCATGAAATTTTTTGTGTGTGTTCTACACACATATATCTAGATATCCACCGGAGGGATTGTTGAGATCTATCACCAAGAAAAAGTTATTAAGCGTCAAAGTCAGCAGGGGTCATATGCTGTTTTCTGTGAACAATAATAGTAAAAACGCGATTTCTCCTTCGTTAACCGTTGGATCGTCGTGAAATTTATCTGTAGGTTCTTGACACTTATGTCTAGGATCTCACCGAAGGGATCTTCGATCTGAGCATTTATGAAGAAGTTATTCGCTGTCGAAGTTCACTGCAGTTTATGGATTTTCACATGAAATAATGATTTAGGGTTTATAAAACCCTAGATCAATTAGCTGCTGATGGGAGTTATTTAGACGCTGATAGATGTTGGTGTGACGTTGATAGATGTTGGTGTGACGCTGACAAGGCATGGATGAGACGTTGATGGCCAAGCGCTGACAGGTACAAAGTTGGCGCTGACAGGAATAAGTTAAGCGCTGTTGGGAAGCGCTGACACTTGTTGTCCGATATATACATTTTTCAACGCTGACAAGTGTTGTCCGATATTGGACAACACACAGTGTTGATATCTTGGACAGTGAAGGATATTGGACAACAAAAGGAATAGTTGCTGTTGAGAAAATTGGACGTTTTTAGCACACAAAAAGGTGGTATTTACACACGAAGGTACATGGAATCTCCGTTTTAATATAGAATATCATGTTGATATTTATGGCTCGGATATTTTTGAAAGGGATTAATGATTTTTAAGTAAGTTAGCAACAATTCATGAAGAATTTTATTGGATTATGTAATCGGGATAGCCTTGTGAAAGAGTTATTCGTTGACAGCTTTTACATATGAAGATATTGACTTGTCATGAAGAGGTGTTAGCTTAAAGGTAAGAATTCTTATGATAAGTTTGATGATTGAAGAAGATTTTCGCGAGTTTGTGTTCTATCATATCTTAAAGTCGTGCACTCCCAGTCATAGACTTTACAGATAACTTGTTTATACTTACATGGTTACTGATGAAGTGATACAAGGTCTAGGAATATGTGATTTTTCTTATGGTTCTCTATGCACATATTTGCTATCACTTGAAGGAGTTACATTATCGTGCTCAGTGTCTCACAAAGGATGAGGACTTCTGTATCAGCCACATACTTCATCACATCATCGTACAAGATATGGAACATAAGTTTGGGTTATTCTACTTCTACATCAAAAATATTATATTAATTGTTCTTCAAGATCATTACTTAGAGATACATTTGGAGAATCTTCAAAGATTGCAACATTGTTTACTTTCCTGTTGATGTGACAAAAAGGGGAAGAAATACATGCTACACTTGAGGGGAAGCAATTTGAAGATCATGTACAACTTACAAGAGATACACATAGAGTTTTGCCACTATCAACTAGGGGAAGATTGTTGGGTCAAAAAGTTGATGTGGCAGAAACTCAAAAACGAAGAAAACATGAAGTTATTGTCTAAGCGTTGTCAAGACCAATTTAGGCGTTGACAAGAGTTAATCCAGCGTTGTTGGCTCAAGAGTTGTCGTGTGCAATTCAAGAGTTGTTACATGCAATTCAAGAGTTGACAGAATTATAGACACGAAGCTTTTAGAAGATTCTATTTGGATATATATGCAGGAGATATTCTGTATATAATTATTTAAATAGAAGATTCACATGTTTATTTATTCTTATCTCTTGTAAAATCCTAATCCTTACACTATAAAAGGAACCAAGGGTCATAGGTTTTATTCATTCAATTCATTCACAATGTAAACCTAAAGTGTGTGTCGACTAGACGTGGGATTCAATGTATACACGTCTAGTGATTGTTGATTATTAATATAATTAGCAATCCATGTGTTTTAATTCATGTTTCGTGCCTAAACACCTTGTTAATGGTTGTTGTTCTAATTCCGCTTTGATTATGTTAATCATATGAACAATGATCATTCCTAGTAGCTTAAAAGATCCGGAAACCAAGGTTTCCACAGGTTAATGGTGCGTTTGGGTTTGCTGATTTTTAGTGTTCGAGTGCGTTGGGACGCCGGTCGTCGAGAGTTTAGAGTGCCGGGCACGATTTGAGTTCATGTTAGGTTGTGGTTTAAGATAGGCTAACAAAATTGATCTAATTTTATTTATTATGAAAACGGACTAACAAGGTGGTATGAAATGGTTAAATAAATATGTCGAACATGATAATTATTGCGAGAACTATGAAAATAATCATACATTTAATTATGTGTTTAAATAGCTCACATCGGGCGTTTTACTTTAATTTATAACACATAGGTTGTGTTTGGTCCTATTTAATTTTGGTGATTAAATAGTCAAGTTGGATATTGTTAAAACGTAATCCGCGAAACGTAGAGTGTTTGGAGAAATAGAAAATATGGAGAATTGCTAAATATGAGAAACATTGTATAAACGAATAGGTTATGTCTAAATTTCTATGAAATTCCATACTTTATATTTTGTTCGCTACACACTACTAATATATTTATAAACCGATAAAACAAATAAATACCATTATATTTGTAAACCGATAAACAAATAAGTACTATTGTAATTGTTAACCGACAACATAAATGAACATTATTATAATTGTAATCGTTCAAATAAATGGATGCTATTGTATTGATAAACCGATAAAAGTCATACTTATATTTAAAAGTGACAATTATTATTAAGTTACGATTTTCTTAAAATGTGTCGAACTATATTGGCTAATTATTTTTATCACCATCCTTATATTGTAACTACAAAATAAATATATACTTTGATTTATTTTGTAAGATGGTTGTTTCTATTATATAATCCAACGTAAGAATTATATAATCGTTTGTTATGCATAATGAGTACGAAATACATTATATACTTGGTGCGTGTTTAATAAATTTATTTAACCAACCACCGAACTATTATAACTTGGAACTTAAATATTTTATCAACGGGTCACGTTGATGTACATATCTATCGAGAACTCAAATACACATTTTTAAGTTATTGCATTTAGCCGATTAGTTAAACCACAACACCATGACCGAGTCGTATCGATTTCCATTTGCGCGAAGCGTATTCTTAGCATCACTATTGTTCGCGCTACTACGTCGAGGTGAGTTCATACCCCACATTTTGCTTGCTTTAAATTGAATTATAAATGTTTTATAATTGCTCTTTGGGGGAGGTACATGCTTTGGTCAGAAACTACTTATAAACTTGTTTGATTATCAGAAACTGATATTAAACTTGTTGTCTATAACTGTTTATAAACTACTTGATTTTCATAAGCTAATGTTAAGCTTACTTTGTTGGTCATAAACTATATTTAAACTGGTTTAATTGTTACGTGCTGAGTAGTCAACTCCTTTAATTGTTATACTTGCGAATACTGATACTATAATTTCTTTTGTGAGTTCCATAGCCTAAAACTTTAACTACTTTTCACTGGTTCTCGGGTAGAGACAATGGTTGCAAGAATGAACACAAGTGCATATACGCGTTTATGTATTGGTCTAAGTCCCGCTTTAATCCAATTACTTTGGCCCATTATCATGAACCGTTAATTTCGGACCAGATGACCGGTCGAAAGCGCGAATGTTATGGATAGATCTATCGGGGTTGACGCCCCTGTCCGGCTTGGTCCAACAGAGGACAAGCGGGCACAGTTTCATTTGAGTCTTTGGACGGATGTCGTGGGTTAGGCATCCGTAGGGGCTGCATTATGTGATTATACTACCGGTGTTGTTAACGCTTCGGTGTCATGAGCTTAGACAATAATAAATGCCTTATTTTATTTAGTGACATTGTATTTGTTATATTGTCACTAAGTGGTTGGAAAATCTTGTGGTTCATTAAACAATTCTATTCTATTGGAATACTTTATTATTTATCAGTGAGCTTTGTTTTTATCAGAAAATGCTAACTATTATCTATGAACTCTGTTTTATCAGAAAACTCTATTTATTTCCAGAAAACTCTATTATTATCAGTAAGCTATATTTACTATCAGTAAACTCTGCTTTTATCAGTAAACTCTATTTTTATTAGTAAAATTTGTTTTTATCAGTAGACTCTGTTTTTATCAATAAACTTTGTTTTTACTAATAAACTTTGAAATTATCAAAGAAAGTCTATTTAACAGAAACTGTGATTTTTAAACTCTTATATTTTACTGCAAGGTGCAGTGGTCAATAAAACTCTAATTTTTCATAAACGTTTTAAAACAAACTTATGAACTCACCAACTTTATGTTGACATTTTTAAGCATGTATTTCAGGTACTTGACTATGTGGATTATTTGGAGTCTACTTTGTGGTTTTTGGCATGTAGAGGTCGTTCTCGGATCAAGCTCTCGAATACTCATGAAGTCACAAGTCCCCAAAGCAAGTCTTCCGCTGCAGTGAATTTGGGGGTGTGACAATATCAATATCAAGTTTTAAAACACCATTTGCCTTCTCATCAATACCATGATCACAATTAAGCTCATGCGAGAAATCCAATAACACGGGATCATAAAAAGCATCCTCGTGATGGAATTTCTCAATACTCGGGGTATAAAAGTCATCACTAAGGAGTAAGGAAACCGATAAATCATTAGTATCATGGTTTTCAAAAGTCGGTTTTGGTAAAATAGGAGAATCATCCTCATCCGATCCCGAGGAATAATTAAAAATGTAGTCGGAATCACAAGATAGCTCATCCCTATCTACAAACTCCTTAGATGTAGGACAACTTATGGGTTCTTCTTCTATGCACTCACACTCCTCAAAAATAGGTTTCTCAAAACATGTCTCGCTAAGAGGATTTGAAGAAAGCATAAAGTCGTTTGAAGGGGTAGGTGAAGGAGTCATAAAAAAATGGGGTCATCAATGGGTAATGGAGGCTCAAGAATAATCTCGGGAATTTCCTCAATAGGTGAGGAAAGAGGAGAGCTAATAGTATCCGTGGGTGTCAACACCGGAGGGTGAGTAAAACTCATGATAATCTTCGGGCCTTGTCTCTCCTTTATTGGCGGAGAGATGGAAGGATCCACAGTGGGAACATCACTACTAGTAGTGGTGTTGGCCTTAATATCAACTCTCAAAGACGGCTCAATATCAAATTGATCTTGATAGGTTTCTAAAAAGAGTATGAATTTCCTATCGGTTTCCTCTTGCATTTCTCTTAAGAATATACCATGTTCCTCAAGTTTATGAAGAATTAAGTCCATTTGAGGTTGTGAAATACTCCCTTGATTATAGTTCTGAAAATTGCCTTCATTTGGAAAACCTTCATTATTTGAAAACCCTTGATTTTGAAATTCCCCATAAAATAGTTGATCATATTGTGGTGGGTCACTAGTCGTAGGAAAACTAGGGGAGCCAAAATAAGTATTAGTATCATAACACATACTTTCCTCACTATAATAAACCTCCTCATAAGTTTTGTCACAATTAAAATAAGCATGAGGCCCACCACAAGTCGTACACTCCTCGGACATAATCTTATAACGCTCTTCTTGCAATATTTCCCAAATCGGACGATTATCCATGGTAGTGTCGAAAGAAAACGAAATAACAATAATTATTATGCTACGTAATAAAAGAAAAATCTTTTTGTATTTTTTAGAAAAATATATATTATATATAAGAAAAATCGAAAGAAATCGAACTAAAAATTAACACTAATACGTAATATTTTTGGTGTAATACTTTTAGGAAAAAGTATTACTTTTTGATTTTTTTTAATGTTTTTGGTGCAATTCTTAGGAAAGAATTTGCTTTTGTGATTTTTTAATTAAATTTTTTTTGTATTTTTAAGTTTTTTTATTTTTTTAGATTTTTTATTTTTGTTGCAAAAAAATAAACGTTCAAGAAGAACGGATCCCAAAATCCAAACGTCTTCACGAAAAATCGTCAATCGTACGAGCGAAGCGGCAGCGGCGCCATTTGATAAAGAGATTTTGTATACCCTTTTTTATTTCTATTTTCGTTCCTCGACTCACTCGAATTGATTTCCGTTTAACGTATCGACTTAACTTTGTTTTTGGTGAAAAGTATTTTTGGTATTTTTAAACTAATTTAAAACGATTTAAAATAAAAGCTATTTAAAATTTAAATCTAATTAAACTAAAAACTTTAATTGAAATCTATTTTTAAATAAAACTTAAACTAATGTAAAAAAAACTATTTTTAAAAATAAGACTTTAAATTTAAATTAAAAACTAACTAATTTTAAACTCAAGACTTTTAAATAAAAATAATTTTAAAATAAAGCTTAATTGAAGTAACTAATTTTAAACTAAAATTTAAATAAAACTAATTTTAAAATAAAACTTAAAACTAAATTTAAAAACTATATTTAATTTATAAAACAAAACTATATTAAATGAAACTAATTTTAAAATCTATATAAACTAAAATAAAGACTTTTTAATAAAAACTATTTTTTTTTAAAAAAATAAACAAAACAAAATGAAAAGTATTTTAAACTTATAAAAATAACTAAATTAAAATATTTTTTTACTTTTTATATTTTATAAAAAAACTGAGTTAAAAAGAAAATTAAAATAAACTTTTTAAATAAAATTTAAACTAACTAATCTTAATTAAACTTTTAAATAAAACTGCCAAGATGAATTACCCTATATTAATCAAACTATTGAAAGTAATACACAAAAGAGTGTCTAGAGGAGATGGAATGGGCGCTTGTTGCTGGACGAAAGGCCCTGGGTTCGAAACCCAGCAGGAACAAAATTTTTTGCTATAATTAATTATTTTTCTTTTTGGATTTTTACAAGTAAAACATATCAAAAGATCTGTTTCCTGTGCAATCTATAATCAGATAGATACTATAAGCTTAAATGACAAATCCAGAAAAGCAAATTTAAAAGTTAACTGAGTCTAAAATAAGCTGAAACAGTAAATCCTAAATAAGTTGAAACAAAAATAAACTACTAAAGCAATTAAGAGAACTAATAAGCAGTAAAAAGTAAATAAGCTATAACAAATAAGCTAAAAGCCAAAACGAAGAGCAAAATCAGAACTTAAACCAAATCTAAATCCAAAGGAAACTAAACAAAACCAGTACTATCCAAATAAGCAGTTAAAACAGCAGAATAAATCCAAACAAATAGCTCAAGTAATAAACTGCAATAACCAGACGAATTAAAATCAAGAACAAATCCAGACAGACTTAATAATAAAAAGCAGATTCAAACAAAATATATTCCAAACATTAACTTAAACTAATTAAAATCAGACTTAAAACTAAAAAGCAGATAAAAATTTAAACTAAAAACTTAAAAAAAAAAAGAGAGAATAGAACCCGGTGTCGAAACCGTTGAGCCGAATGGTGGGCGCTGAACCCCCTTTGTCACAGGATCAAACATCAACACCACCTTCGAATCAAACCGAAAACATCAACAGCTTCGAACCAATAATTCTACCCAATCGAACCATCAACATAAACCTTCTCTCGAACCGTAGCCTTTTAATCGAACCCAGAACAGTACAGTATCCAAACAGTAACTTATTTATTTATTTTTATTTTTTTTTTCTTCGACCGAATAGTAAACAATCAGTAACATAAAAATAAAGAAGTTTTAAAGATTAAATATGACAGAAAATTAAATAGGAGATGAAATTTAATAAGAAAAATAACTTTTCATTAATTAATAAGAATTACAAAACTGGAATTAAAAAAATTACAAGTTTAAATCCTAAATCTAATTTTACTGAAAAATTAAATCTAATTAAACCTACTCCTAATTTAATTAAAAAAACTGAAAAATTAAAGAAAAGCTATTTTGTTACATCTTTGTGGGGGTTTTTATAGGCAAAAACCCCAAAACCTTCTTCAAACATCTTGGTGCCCACGTTTTAAGATCTTGGCCGCATATTCTTTTCTCTCTCTTTTTCATCTCATCAAACGGCTGTAATTACTCTTGTGCACACGGATCGCCAGGCTGGTAGGGTTTTGTGTTTGTTTGATTTGTTTGATGATTATGTGGCAAGTAATCATTGGTGGATGATTGGTGGTGAGGTGTATCCACCAATCACATGCTAGCTGCGACAAATGGGGAGGCCACGTATGATTTATAACAGCACCTTCTTCCTTCCGAGTTTCTTGGCCTTTTATTTCAGCGCGTGAGGTCTAATCGAGGGCAGATAAGAAAGCCCAAAAATGGATCTAGGGTTCATCTGCTTATCTCTCTATTCCTTTTCTCTCGTTTCTCTTTTTTCTCTTTCTTTTGTTTCTTGTTTTTAACGAATGACCAAAAGAGGAATAAATACTCTTTCTTTTTTTTCTTTTACCGGATTGAATCTCATGGGCTTTTAACCCAACTCTTGAAACCGTCATGTCTTGTGCCAAAAAGAAGAATTGGGCTTGGGCCCAAACGAATTTCCATTCGTTTAATAAATACTTCCAAATGGGCTTGAATTGGGCTCTTTACCAAAAGAGAATAAGGCTAACTTCTTTATTGGGCTTTTGGGCCCAATAAGTAAATGTGGGACCCACTAAGCTCGAATATTTTCAAAAAGATTAATCCGCTAAGAATTGAGCTCGATTTCGGCTTCCTTGATTGTTTCTTCAAAAACGTGTCGGTTTAGCCGGTTTTCGTGAACTTTGGGCACACTTATGGTCTTTTGACTTTGTCTTCGTCTCTTTTTGGTCTTTTCTTCAACATTTGACCGTGAAATCCCGTGTTTTCTTTCCTTTTGATTATTTGTACCTATTTCAACACAAAAACACAAAACCACGCGTAATTCCGACTTTTACGATGTAAAACACACGATTAGGTCTTGTTTTTCCTTGATTTTAGTGGCAAAAGGATAAGTGTTTACACACTTATTAGTACCTATTGACCCTTAGATGGCATTTTATAGCACATCGCCTTTCTATTTACTTAATTGTTTGTATTCTTCGAATTGTTGCTTATTGGAAGTATTTATCTATTCTTGCTTTATTTTGTTTGATCGATACGCGTGTCAAGGACCGGAACGCCCCTCAACACGGTGTATTTCCTTGGCAATACTTATGGAGAATATGTGTGTTGGTTGTTCTTATACGTGTACGTATTTACTTATAATAATATATGAAAAATATTTTTGTATTTATGAGTTTTTTAGAGAAAATACTATATGTACATAAAAATCGAGAGAATCCATTAATATATATTTTTGGGTGCAATCTCTTAGGAAAAAGATTGCTTTTTGGATTTTTTTAATTTGTTTGGTCAATTCTTTAGGAAAAGAATTGTTTTTGTTATTTTTTAGTTTTTTATATATTTTTATATTTTTGATTTTTTATAGTTTTTGATTTATGATACGTAAAAAATAACGTTCACTAGGTGAACGGATCCCAAAAGCCAATGAAAACTGTCAATCGATAGTCTCTCGTAAAGTCAAAGAACCGGCAGCGGCGCCATTTAAAATTGTGTATAATTGAAGTTCGTTTTCTCAGTTCTTAACCAATTGAAAGTCCTAACAAAATCGGGTTTATGATCGTTTTTTGTTGGTAAGGTTATTTGGCTTTCCAATGTTTAATTGAACAATCAAGTAAAAAGTTGAAAAATGTTAACTACGTATCCGTAAAACAATTAGTCAATTACCAAATTTTATTCAAATAAAGACAAAAATGTATGATAGGTGTGTAAACACCCATCCTTTTACCACTTAATTCTGGCTAAAACGAGACCAAAACACGTATTTAATATCATTTGTTTGGAATTATGCGTGGTTTTTGTGTTTATTGTGTTTTCAGAGCCAACCGGATGAATATTGAAGAAAACATGGGATTGCACGGGTTTTACTGAAGAAAAGGACTCAAGATAAAGTCTATTGTCCAAGAGATGCAAAAGATTTGAATTCACTGAGCCTATTCGAAGATTTATCGAAGAAAAGGACCAAAGATGGAAGATTTACATAAGTCGAAGAAACTCAAGTCTATTAAACGAAGAAATTAAAAGACGAGTTGAATTTAATCGACGACAAATCCCGAATCAGAATCGAAAACGTCAACTTTTCTGAAAAGACGAGAAGACAAGAAGAACGGGAGAAAACCCACTCACCAACCAAAAGACAAGCCTATAAATAGACCACCCCTCACACATTTAGCCAGTTAGTTTTTAGTTTTTTCTCCTCCCCTTTTTTCTCTTTTTTAGTTCGTATCATCACCAACACCACTAGGGTGTTTGATGATCTTGATCTTTGATTTTTAATCTTGTAATTTTCATCTTTGTTTTGTGATTGTTAAAACAGTAATCATCAATACAAGTTCTTGTTTAATCTTTCCATGTCATCTTGTTCATCATCATCTTTCTCTTCAAGTTCTTAAGTTCTTATTTTATTGAGTTTTGATCTTCAAAAGTTGTTGGGTTTTGTGTTTTTGTTGATGGGATTTGTAGTTTATGGTTAGTAGATGCTTTGTGATTAGTTTATTTAAGTTTTTGGTGAAAAACTTGGTGATTTTTGGATTAAAATTGGTTTCCTTGTTCTTCGGGTAAAACGATTGTTCTTGTGTTCCCAGGTTCCGGATGAACACCAAAGTTCCGGATGAACACCAAAGTTCCGAATGAACACAAAAAGTTCCGCATGAAGCATTTTAGTTAAAACTTCCGAATGAATCAAAACTTCCGAACGAACTGAAGTTCCGGATGAATAGAAAGTTCTGAACGAACTGAAGTTCCGGATGAATAGAAAGTTCTGAATGAACTAAAGTTCCGGATGAATAGAAAGTTCTGAACGAACTGAAGTTCCGGATGAATAGAAAGTTCCGAATGAACTAAAGTTCCGGATGAGTAGAAAGTTCCGAATGAATGTTTGTTGTTTAAGTTCCGAATGAGTCTTATTTCCATTTCTTCCGAATAAACTTCTGGACCAAAAGTTCCGGACGAACTTCCGGATCAACAAGTTCCGAGTGAAGGATTTCTCAAAGTTCCGAGTGAAGGATTTCAAAAAGTTCCGAATGAAGACTTCCGAGTGAAAAGTTCCGGATCAAGGACATACTTCCGAATCAATTTCTTTTGAGGATTTCTGAGGTTTCTTTACTGTTTCGTTATTTCACACTTATATTTTAACTGTAACTTTAATTTTAATTTTAATTTTAATTTTAATTTTAATTCAAGTTTTATTAATTGTTATTAATTTAATTACTTTTAAAATTTAAGTTTACAATTTAGAACGTTTAAACTTTTTAGTAGATTAGAAAATTATACCCCCTTTTTAGTAACCAAAAACAAATCATTCCACTTAAGGCCGAGATCAATTCGAGAGGATATCGAGAGACATAAAACATAGAACCCATTGCAAAAACTAATTTCAAATGGCGCCGCTGTCGGGGATCATCTCAGAAGACTTGAGGATCCTTACCAAGGGGATCATCCGAACAAAGAAATCAATGATTCTTTTCCCTTGGAGACCTTAATGTCTATAAATTCGAATTCTGATGAAACCCCGTGGTTTGCGGACTTTGCAAACTACTTGGCGGGTGGAATTCTCAAGGAAGGGTTGACGTCCCAACAAAAGAAAAAGTTCTTCACCGACATTAAGACTTACTTTTGGGAAGACCCTTACCTATTCAAACAATGTGCCGACCTGATTATCCGCCGATGTGTTGACGGACCGGCAGCTTTGGAAATCCTTGATGCTTGCCACAAAGGACCCACTGGTGGTCACTTTGGTCCCAACTACACCACCAAAAAAGTGTTTGATTCGGGATTTTATTGGCCCTCCATATACCGTGACGCTCACGATATGGTTAAAAGATGTGATATTTGCCAAAAACAAGGCACGATCACACATAAAGACGAGATGCCTCAGAATTTCATTCAAGAGTGTGAAATCTTTGATGTTTGGGGTATCGACTTTATGGGGCCATTCCCTTCTTCTAAAGGAAACAAATACATCCTTGTAGCCGTTGACTACGTTTCAAAGTGGGTTGAAGCCAAAGCTTTACCTACTAATGACGCAAGGGTGGTTTGTAACTTTTTGAAAGCTCTATTCGCTAGATTCGGTGTGCCTCGTGCCATTATTAGTGATCGTGGGACTCATTTCTGCAATGACCAATTTGCTAGAGTCATGGCTAAGTATGGTGTAAATCATCGTCTTTCCACAGCCTACCACCCACAAACTAATGGCCAGGCTGAAATATCCAACCGAGGACTTAAGCGAATTCTGGAAAGAACCGTGGGAGAGCATCGTGCCTCATGGGCTGATAAACTTGATGATGCTTTGTGGGCTTTCCGTACTGCTTACAAGACCCCGATCGGCTATACGCCTTATCGTCTTGTGTACGGGAAAGCATGCCACCTCCCCATTGAGTTAGAGAACAAGGCTTATTGGGCCTTGAAGTGGGCTAATTTTGATATTAACAAAGCCGGTGACCTGCGCAAGATCCAACTCAATGAGCTCAATGAACTCCGTAATGAGGCTTATGAAAATTCTTTGATCTATAAGGAAAGAACTAAGCTCATTCACGACTCCAAGATCAAAAACCGAGAGTTCCATGTTGGAGACAAAGTCTTACTTTTTAAATCTCGGTTAAAAATCTTTTCGGGCAAGCTGAAATCTCGTTGGTCCGGCCCATTCACCATTGCCCAAATTTTTCCATATGGTACTCTCGAGCTCGCTCAACCTGATGGACCGAATTTTAAGGTGAATGGCCAACGAGTGAAGTTGTACTTTGGTGAGGACACCTCTCAGGAGGTGATTCCATCCCTCACCACGTTCCCCATGAACTGAATTTGGGTCGAGTCAGGCTCGTGACTCGGTTATCAAAAACAAGCGCTCCTCGGGAGGCAGCCCGAGTATCTATCCTTTTATATTATAACCTCATAAATGTAGGGGGACCTCTATAGGGTGTTTGTTTTTGTGTGGTGATGTGATTACAGGGATTAGTGCACTCTTGGAAACTTTGAAGAACCGTGCTCCCGTGTTACCCGAAATCCGGTTCTATCTCTCAACTATTGTGATTCAATTTTCTTCATACTCACATTTGAAATTGATCACTTTAGTAGTCTCTTCCTTAACTTGAGTTAACCAACGTGCACAATGTCATAAGTGTAGGGGAAACTTTTCCCACATGCTTAAACATTGAGGACAATGTTTATCTTAAGTGTAGGGGGGACTTCTATCGAAGTTTTAAGTGGACTTTTCCATGAAAATGCCTTCATTTAACCAGAAAATCCTATTTTTCAACATTTTTCAAATTTTTTATTAACTTTGGCCATTTAGTCGTAATTTTTAAATTTTTATCTTTGCTTTCATATGTATATATCCCACAATAAAGTTAAAAATATTAATAAAGTGGTGTAGCTAGTTTTGAAATCTTTGACATATTAGGCCTGTTGCGTTTATTTTGACTCAACTCGAATAGACTTATCCAAGTTTATTCTAGCTAGTATCCTTAACCATGTAGACCTTAATTGGTTTTTTAGGCTAAGTGTCCACGAGTCTCATTACTTGAGATTTTAAATTGTGGAGGACGAGAAATGATAGAGTCAATTATAAGTCGGTATTCTTGCACAAGCTCACTTGGTGTAATTATTTGCCTATTCTCCCATCACTTGCTAATAATTTATCTGCAATAAGTAAGGTCGTACGATTTGAAAAGTTACTTAGCTTCTAGCCCAAGATCGTTTAAAAGTTGCTCGGTAATGATAAGAGTTCATAGCCAAGGCATAACTTATGAAGCGGGGCGCGAAGATTGGCGAGTCCGAAAAGGCCCTAACAAGGCATGAGGATTCCATTTTATTGCTAAAGATCCAAAGTGATGTGAAAAGCATTATTCCCAAAGTCAATATGAAGGATCAAGACTCACGACGAAAAGCAATCAACTCCCATAAAGATGATGGAGAAGTCTATCCGAAAAGACCCTAACAAGGTATGAGGATAAATAGATCCAAGTCCGAAAAGGAGGCGGATCGTTGTATCTCAAAATCCCAAATAGAGATTGAAGAAATAATCATGAAGTCGTGGTCAACAAAGTTGGAGTACCTCTCAAAAGTCTCCAAGTGAAGAAACTCTATGAACGATGAGAAGACCATTATCTCAAGCACGTCTCTCAAGATATGAAGTATGAAGTACATGCCAAATATCGGCCCGAGAAAGGTCTCAAATCGTGAACCGAGTTATGCCAAGATATGAACTTTTTGATATCCCGAGAAGCAGTTTTAAGAGATTTTGTCCTTTAGCTAACTATTGATCAAATCGTCCTACTTTGCTTTCAGCCTAAATAAACTATCGAAATAAGTCCAAAAATGCATCTTCATGATCATTCTAAGACAAAAATAAAATATAAGAGATACACCTAGGAATAAGGGAGTTTAAGCATTTAATTAAGCCATGTGTGTAAGTGTTTGAATTGCTAACTTATAATAACAATGATCTCGCTTTTAAGCTTAGTTTGGGGAACGTGAAACTTGAGGGTGATAAATCTTCGCAGCACCAAAGCCCTAATGTAAGTCATTGATCTCTTTGCAAGTTATTTCCATTCTTTTGTTTCCTTTAAAGTTTTAATTCCTTTTAGTACTTTAATTTTTGTTTAGTAGTATTTGAATAAGGCCAAGGTTGATTAATCATGAGAAAAATGTAAAATTGTTGTATCACTAAGCATTGCATGAGGGCATGGCAATGGTTAAGTGTAGGGGATTTGATAGGTGTGTAAACACCCATCCTTTTACCACTTAATTCTGGCTAAAACGAGACCAAAACACGTATTTAATATCATTTGTTTGGAATTATGCGTGGTTTTTGTGTTTATTGTGTTTTCAGAGCCAACCGGATGAATATTGAAGAAAACATGGGATTGTACGGGTTTTACTGAAGAAAAGGACTCAAGATAAAGTCTATTGTCCAAGAGATGCAAAAGATTTGAAGTCACTGGGCCTATTCGAAGATTTATCGAAGAAAAGGACCAAAGATGGAAGATTTACATAAGTCGAAGAAACTCAAGTCTATTAAACGAAGAAATTAAAAGACGAGTTGAATTTAATCGACGACAAATCCCGAATCAGAATCAAAAACGTCAACTTTTCTGAAAAGATGAGAAGACAAGAAGAACGGGAGAAAGCCCACTCACCAACCAAAAGACAAGCCTATAAATAGACCACCCCTCACACATTTAGCCAGTTAGTTTTTAGTTTTTCTCTCCTCCCCTTTTTTCTCTTTTTTAGTTCGTATCATCACCAACACCACTAGGGTGTTTGGTGATCTTGATCTTTGATTTTTAATCTTGTAATTTTCATCTTTGTTTTGTGATTGTTAAAACAGTAATCATCAATACAAGTTCTTGTTTAATCTTTCCATTTCATCTTGTTCATCATCATCTTTCTCTTCAAGTTCTTAAGTTCTTATTTTATTGAGTTTTGATCTTCAAAAGTTGTTGGGTTTTGTGTTTTTGTTGAGGGGATTTGTAGTTTATGGTTAGTAGATGCTTTGTGATTAGTTTATTTAAGTTTTTGGTGAAAAACTTGGTGATTTTTGGATTAAAATTGGTTTCCCTGTTCTTCGGGTAAAACGACTGTTCTTGTGTTCCCAGGTTCCGGATGAACACCAAAGTTCCGGATGAACACCAAAGTTCCGAATGAACACAAAAAGTTCCGCATGAAGCATTTTAGTTAAAACTTCCGAATGAATCAAAACTTCCGAACGAACTGAAGTTCCGGATGAATAGAAAGTTCCGAACGAACTGAAGTTCCGGATGAGTAGAAAGTTCCGAATGAACTAAAGTTCCGGATGAATAGAAAGTTCCGAACGAACTGAAGTTCCGGATGAATAGAAAGTTCCGAATGAACTAAAGTTCCGGATGAGTAGAAAGTTCCGAATGAATGTTTGTTGTTTAAGTTCCGAATGAGTCTTATTTCCATTTCTTCCGAATAAACTTCCGGACCAAAAGTTCCGGACGAACTTCCGGATCAACAAGTTCCGAGTGAAGGATTTCTCAAAGTTCCGAGTGAAGGATTTCTAAAAGTTCCGAATGAAGACTTCCGAGTGAAAAGTTTCGGATCAAGGACATACTTCCGAATCAATTTCTTTTGAGGATTTCTGAGGTTTCTTTACAGTTTCGTTATTTCACACTTATATTTTAACTGTAACTTTAATTTTAATTTTAATTTTAATTTTAATTTTAATTCAAGTTTTATTAATTGTTATTAATTTAATTACTTTTAAAATTTAAGTTTACAATTTAGAACGTTTAAACTTTTTAGTAGATTAGAAAATTAAACCCCCTTTTTAGTAACCAAAAACAAATCATTCCACTTAAGGCCGAGATCAATTCGAGAGGATATCGAGAGACATAAAACATAGAACCCATTGCAAAAACTAATATCAATGTAAAACTATGAAATTTAAGTGCTAAAAATGTAAAATATTGAAACTAATGTGCTTGAAATGTAAATTCAGTTAACTACAAGGACTAATTATGCAAATGTAACAAACTAATAACCAAAATGTAACTAATTTGAAAACTGCCTAACTGAAATTGTAAAGTTCTAAAAATGAAAGGACTAATTAAATGCAAACCCTAATTAAGTGCAAGTTTAGCTAAAAATGCAAACAGACATAAAACTCAAGGACTAAATTGCAATTAAGTGGGAAAATTTATCAAAAACGGGCAAAGATGTTCAATAAGCTCGTTTAAGCTATCTAATGAACCAAATAAGCTCTAGTAACTTGCAAAAGGCTTAAAATCCAAAATTACCTAGGCTTGTAAAAGGATTAAGTCTGAAATCAAGTGAAACTCAAATAAGCAAATCCTAATAAGCCACTATTAAGTTATCTGATAAGCTAAACGTGCACAATCAGATTTTCTTGTCAAAACTTGTTTATCAAGCCATAAGAAGCAGGGAATGTCTTTTGAAATAAAAAATGATCCAGTAATGAAGTAGGAAAATGGAAATAAGCTAAATCAAGCTTATTTGACCAACGTTGACCAACTTTTTCAAAAAGCTGAAAATTTCAAAATCCACTCATGAACACTTTCTAAACACAAATGTGAAAGAAAATTGGGAGATTTCTGAAGTAGAAATGCTTGTATGAGAAATCAGATTGAGCTTTTATCACAGAAACTGACAAATGCTATGGTGCTTATTCAAATGCTTATTCCTAACTCAAATCAAGATACTGTAGAAATTCCTATTACACACTTAAACTTCAGATGTTGGATGATATTTAGAAGCTGGTTTGAAGGAATTTAATCAACTAATGAAGAAATGCTAATCAATTGAATTCAAGAACTTTTCTGAAAACTTTTTTACCAAAGACTGACCCAAACTTTTTTGTTGCCAATTGCCTTTTCTACTTAAGAATTGACTTGAAAACTACCAAACTTGGTCTATTATGACTTAATGACTGTAAATTAACAAAACTTGACCAATTTCTAACACTTGAGCACAAATTGAAACCTTATACCAAACACTACTTAACTGGATTCTAACAAACTTTTTGAAAGGATTTAAAGCAATTGACTAAACTAATTGAAATGTGATATCAGACTAAGTTTGACAACTCAAATGTGATGCATAAGAACCAACAACAAACAGTTTAACAAGCTAGAACTCAATATGAACAATTAAGCTAAAATGACTGATAAAAGTGATGACAGAAACAAGTTTTAAGCTAATGAACAAGTATCAAACTACACTTAAGTTATCCAATTACCAAAATCAATGCAAATACAGTCTAAACACACTTGATCATACAATCAATCAAGTTTAACTAGGAATTGAACAGGCATGACTGTTAAGAGGAACAAAAATGCAGAACTTGAAACCTTTTAGCTTAGGCCTCCGTTGAAGGAGTAGAGAAGCGCTGAGCTTTCTAACCAATGCTAAACCACCACCTTAGCATGAAAATCTACTAATCAACAGCTATTATCATCATCATCACCATTGTTGAACTTTAAAACTTCAAAATCAACAAGGACTAGAACTGGATGATCAGAACACTCTAACAGCTACAATATCTTCAACACTTAGCTAATCATGATCAATTGTGATCATAAAAAGCTAACAGTAACACAAGGATAACAGATTTGCAGGTATGAACAGTAGATGAAGGAGATGAAATTTGAATTTTATTGATTGAAGGTAAGTTTATTACAAAGCAGGTAAGGTAGTTACAACTAAACTAACTAACTCAATA
This sequence comes from Glebionis coronaria, assembly GCA_025667525.1. Classification (NCBI taxonomy): domain Eukaryota; kingdom Viridiplantae; phylum Streptophyta; class Magnoliopsida; order Asterales; family Asteraceae; genus Glebionis; species Glebionis coronaria. The sequence continues at coordinate 201,994,112 of CM046879.1, read as the reverse complement.
GCTTGTCAGACTCTTGAGTTTGTTGAGCTAACTAACTAGAACTAGGAATGAGAGGAAATGGAGATGTGTGTGAAATTTACACACATTAACTACTTGTGCAAATGAGAGATTACAATCCTATTTATAGACAAATTGTGAGGAAGTTTTGGAGTTGATGACGTGTTCCCACCATTTGATTTTTGCCACGTGTCACTAAGCTGCTAAATGTTCATCCTCATGTTCTTCAAGAATTGGGTATTTTTTTATTCATTGATCTTGGCTTAATTGGTTGTGTCCAATGTATTCCTCTCTCAAAAACAATCAACTTTCATGTAGATAACTCCTTCTGAAATTAAGTGTAGCTCATATACGCTCCTGGGTTGCGTTGAAGAAGAAAGCCACGTGGCATGCCCTGGTTGGGTGAAATGGAAGCACATGGATCATTATCCGGATTGGATAATTGTATTATTACACGGCCTTCTCTCATTGGTTAGAAAATGGATAGTGGAAGTTTTTGTTTGCTTTGCGGCGCATTTATTGAAAGAGTGAGGTGGCACACTAGTTAGCAATCCGTGTGAACCTTTCTTTGCATTCTCATTGGTCCACAACTATATCACATGGATTGAACTTATTTAATCTTTGGAAAATGACAAATTCAGCCCCTTAAGTATGGTAGAATATCAACATAGGCTAGTAACTTCATTTCTTTGGCACAAATGGTCCTTCCACTTGTATTCTTGATAAATTTGACCCTTTGACTTGGTTGACTGAAGAGTTAACCATGTTTGACTTTCATCTTGACTTTGGCATATTTACACTTTTAGTCCTTCAACTTTGGAGTGTTGTCAAGATAGGTCCCTTGTCTTCAAAGTCTTGTCATCTTTGATCCTTCTTTGTCTTTTTCATCCAAATAAGCTTGATTTTCTTCTTGTTTGCTTGAAAATGCATCCTTCTTACCTATTTGTACACAAACACAAAACATACCACATAATTCGCTTTATAGCACAAAGGTTAGGTAATTTCCTTGTATTTTAGGGTGATTTGTTGATTAATTGATATGTGTTTTTGCTCATATCAAAACCATATTATTTTCCTTGAAGTTTAGAACTATATTGACATAGATCTATTACATCAGTTGATCTGCTAGTAATGAATGTACTCAACACAGCGACTTGTCGAACAATTCAATTGACAAACAATTTTCAATTTCTAGATATTTAAGGGATTTACATTGCCAAAAACGTTTTGCATTGTAAACATGTTTCATCCCTTCTGAATGCATTAAGTTTCTAGATCTCACTGAGTAACTTAATTAAGTCGTCGAATCTGAGTAACGTAAAACCATCATATGAATTCTCATTCTGCAAATGGTTTTCTCTCCATCACAACATCATCCAAAAATCTCATTTGATGACGAAGTGATTTCAAGTGTTCGTCAATTAGGAGCATTTGACTTAAATTTTAAGGGTATAAATTTTGATGTCAAAATCAATGTATGGAGAAGCATGCATACAATCTCTGATAGGTGTGTAAACACCCATCCTTTTACCACTTAATTCTGGCTAAAACGAGACCAAAACACGTATTTAATATCATTTGTTTGGAATTATGCGTGGTTTTTGTGTTTATTGTGTTTTCAGAGCCAACCGGATAAATATTGAAGAAAACATGGGATTGCACGGGTTTTATGGAAGAAAAAGACTCAAGACAAAGTCTATTGTCCAAGAAATGCAAAAGATTTGAAGTCACTGGGCCTATTCGAAGATTTATCGAAGAAAAGGACCAAAGATGGAAGATTTACATAAGTCGAAGAAACTCAAGTCTATTAAACGAAGAAATTTAAAGACGAGTTGAAATTAATCGACGACAAATCCCGAATCAGAATCGAAAACGTCAACTTTTCTGAAAAGACGAGAAGACAAGAAGAACGGGAGAAAGCCCACTCACCAACCAAAGGGAACACCTATATAAAGGAATCCCCCTCACACTTTTCATTTAGTTTTTAGTTTTTGTTTTCTCCTTCTTTTTCTCTCTTTCTGTTCGTAGGTATCACCAACACCACTAGGGTGTTTGGTGATTTTGATTATTGTTTTTCAAATCTTGTAGTTTAATCTTGTCTTTTGATTGTTATTCAATCAATACAATCTTTCCATTTCATCTTGTTCATCTTCATCTATTTGGTTAAACGTTAAAGTTCTTATTTGATTGATTTGATCTTCAAAAGTTGTTGGGTTTTATGTTTTTATTGATGGTATTTGTTGTTATTGGTTAGTATATCATTTGTGTTTAGTTTTATTTAATTTTTGGTTGAAAACTTGGTGAATTTTTGGCTTAAAATCGATTTCCCCTGTTCTTCGGTAAAGGTACTGTTCTTGAGCATTCCCAGGTTCCGGATGAACAAAAGTTCCAGATGAACCAAATGTTCCGGATGAACACAAAGTTCCGAATGAACACAAAGTTTCGGATGAACCAAATGTTCCGGATGAACTAAAACTTCCGAATGAACTAAAACTTCCGAATGAACATAAAATGTTCCGTATGAGTTTTCTTTTTACAAAGTTCCGAATGAGTTTTTATAAGTTCCGAATCAATTTATGTTAAAAAGTTCCGAGTCAGTTTAAAAGTTCCGGATGAATGTTCTTCTCAAATCTTCCGAATAAACTTCCAAGCCAAAACTTCCGAACCAACTTCCGAATTAACTTCCGGATCAAAGTTCCGAGTGAAGGTTCCGAGTAAACTTCCGGATCAAAGTTCCGAGTGAAGGTTCCGAGTAAAGTTCCGAACGAAGTTCCAGATCAAAACTTCCGAACCAAGTTCCGGATAAACTTCCGGATCAAGGTATACTTCCGAATCAATTTTCTTTTCTTTTAAGTATTTCGAATTGAGTGTTATTTACTGTTTCTTCATCTTATATTATTATTTCAAGTTTTATTAACTGTTATTAATATAACTGCTTTTAAATTTAAGTTTACATTTTAGCTCATTTAAACATTTAGTAGATTAGAAAACCAATTCCCTTTTTAGTAACCAAGAACAATCATTCCACTTAGAACCGAGATCAATTCGAGAGGATATCGAGAGAATCTAGAACCCACCATTGCAAAACACTAGTATCAAATGGCGCCGCTGCCGGCTCTTCTCGTTAAGATCAACAGTTTTTTGTGAGAACTTGGATTTTGGGATCCGTTCACCGTGAACGTTACTTTTTCGCAAAAAATTTCAAAAACCCTAAAAAATATAAAATTTTTAAAAATCCTAAAAATTAAAAAAAAAACATAAAAACCAAAAATATTTTTGTTTTGTTTTTGCCTTGTTAGTTCTTTTGCAGGTGTATGCGCACTCGATCAACGTCTTATCAAGAGCCCGAGCCTCTCGATAACTTAGACATGGCCGGTGTACAAAACAACAACAACATACCACCTCAAAACAACAATAATAACAACAACAACCCACCTTTCAACAACAATGAGCCTCTACCGGATAATCGCCCGATGATTGAACTTCTGCAAGCCCATGTAGATGGCAACACTGATCCAATTGTTATACCCGCGATTGCAGCCAACAACTTTGAGCTCAAATCCGGCTTTATCCAGATGGTCTTTGCTCAACCATTCTTGGGGCGTACCATTGATGATCCACATGACCACATCAAGAGATTCTTGCAACTCACCAATACGGTCAAATTCAATGGTGTTCCACAAGAGGCAATCCGGTTACAACTTTTTCCCTTTTCTTTAGAGAGACAAGCCCGGCATTGGCTTGCTAAGGAACCGCCACAGAGTATTCTCTCGTGGACGGATTTGGAAACCAAGTTTATCAATTACTTTTTCCCACCCTCTCGTACTACCGCTTTGCGGAATGAAATCATAAATTTTGAACAAAAGTACGATGAGTCTTTTAGTGAATCTTGGGACCGTTTCAAAGACCTTTTGAGAAAATGCCCACAACATGGTTTTACCAAAGTGCACCAAATTAACACTTTTTATAATGGTTTAAGCATGAATGACCAAGATTCACTAAACAGTGCCTCAGGGGGTAATCTTTTGGCTAAGACTTCCAATGCTGCTTGGGATATCATAGAGAATAAGTCTCGTGTGCAAACCAAGAGTGTTCGGACCAATGTTGCTAGTGCTAGTAGTAGTGACAGCGATAAGCGACTTGACAAAATCACTACGCTTCTTGAATCGCTCGCTACCCAAACCGCCAGCAACACCAACAGCATCAACGCTAGAAACGCTAAAGACGCCCAAGTCAATGCTGTTAGCCAACCATGCGAGATATGCGGGGGTCCTCACTCTTACACCACTTGTACTGCCACCCAAGACTACCCTTCTGAAAATGTGAATGCAGCTTATGGCACCTATCCTCAACCTGCTTATCAAGCTAGACCTCAAGGTGACCGTAACTTGCTTAGCTACCGCTCTAACAACTATCTCTCACCACCTGGTTTTCCTCCAAACAACCCAAACCAACAACAAAACCTCAATCGCCCTCTTCAACAACAACAACCACCTCGTACACCATACATACCTCCTCACAAACAACAACAACCACCTCAAAGGAACAACCAAGTTTACCAGCAACCTGCTTATCAACCACCCGCATATATTGTTCCTCCCAACCAACCCACCGCTTTACACCAAGAAGTGGAAACCTACATGAGTACTAACGATGTGATCGTGGGAAATATTCAGCGGGAAGTGCTCAATTTGAAAGCAGACCTGGTCAAACAAGGGAACGATCTGAGAGCTGACATGAGAAATACTTTGGATAGTCAAACAAATGACTTAAAAAACATGATGGCTAGTTTCTTCCAAGGTAATCAACCCTCTTCTTCGGGTACTCTTCCGAGTAACACCGTTGCGAATCCAAGAGGGGAGATGAAAGCAATCACCACTCGCAGTGGCAAAGGTACAAAGGAACCCAAGCTTTCTATACCTCTACCGGTGGTTGTGACTAAGGAGAACGAGTCACCTGCCCCTATTCCTTCTTCTACTTCCCCAATTTCTCCACCTCTTCCTTCTACCCCTCCTCCACCCAAGGATGTGAGTGATCCTATTATCCCAAAACCTTCCTCTTCTTCTGATATACCTTATCCATCTAGGTTGAGGAAAGAGAAGCTCAAAATCAAGGACGATATTCAGGTTTCGAACTTTCTTAAAATGTTTAAACAACTGAATTTCAATATCTCCTTCGCTGAGGCTCTCGCTCACATGCCTAAGTACGCGAAAATGTTTAAAGATCTTCTGAGTGACAAGGAAAAGCTTCTTGATATTGCCAACACCCAACTTATTGAGAATTGCTCTGCAGTGCTCTTAAGGAAATTGCCAACCAAGCTTGGTGATCCGGGTCGTTTCTTAATCCCTTGCAATTTCCCGGGAGTAGAGAATTGCATGGCCCTAGCCGATCTAGGTGCCAGTATTAATCTAATGCCTCTAAGCGTTTGGAAGCAATTATCTCTCCCTGAGCTAGTCCCCACCAAAATGACTTTGGAATTAGCTAACCGTACGGTTGCTTATCCAGTGGGGATAGCCAAAGACGTCTTTGTAGGAGTCGACAAATTCACTTTTCCTGCCGATTTCGTCGTCGTCGACTACGAGATGGACCCTCGTGTTCCCTTGATCGTGGGTCGTCCATTCCTGAGGACCGGTCGCACTCTCATCGATGTTGAAGCCGGTGAGCTTATCATGAGAGTGGGTGACGATAAAATCGTCTTCAACATGGGAAAGTTGTCTAAACAACCTTGTTCATACGAGAGTGTTAATTGTATTGACGTTCTGGATGAGGCTTGTGAAGAACACTTTAATGATGCTTGTAAAAATATTCCTACCTCTCTTCCTAATGTTGAAACCGTTTCCTCTATTGATTCATCACTGTCTCTATTTGGAGAAAGTGATTTGTTTTGGAACAATCTTGAAGCCACCAGGGAGATGTGAACTTAGCTAATGATGATTCTCCCACCGATGGGGATGAAGACATGCATTTCTTTGAAAACCTTCTCAACGAAGACAATCCTTCTCCTCCATCTCCCACGGTTATTGCTATCGATACTCCGACTTTGAAAACGCCTCCCATCGAAAATCCTCCGGATTTAGAACTTAAGGAGTTGCCGCCCCATCTCGAGTATGTGTTCCTTGAAGAAGAGAAGAAGTCGCCAGTCATCATTGCTAAGGACTTGAAAGATGAAGAGAAAACTCGCCTCATCGCCGTGCTTAAAGATCATAAGAAGGCAATTGCTTGGAAAATTTCTGATATTCGCGGAATTGATCCTCACTTCTGCACACACAAAATTCTCATGGAGGACGACTTTAAGCCCACAATTCAAAGCCAACGAAGGGTGAATCCAAAAATCCATGAAGTCATCAAAACGGAGGTTATCAAACTTCTTGATGCGGGTATGATTTACCCTATTTCGGATTCACCATGGGTTAGTCCAGTCCATTGTGTGCCTAAGAAAGGCGGCATCACCGTTGTGCCCAATGCGAACAACGAGTTGATTTCTACCCGTCTCGTTACTGGGTGGAGAGTTTGTATAGACTACCGCAAACTCAATGATGCCACGAGAAAAGATCATTTCCCTCTACCTTTTATGGACCAAATGCTTGAACGTTTAGCGGGTAATGAATATTATTGCTTTCTTGATGGTTTCTCGGGTTATTTCCAAATACCCATCGATCCCCAAGATCAAGAGAAGACAACATTCACTTGTCCCTATGGCACATTTGCTTACAAAATAATGCCTTTTGGCTTATGCAATGCCCCCGGGACTTTCCAAAGGTGCATGTTAGCTATCTTCCATGACATGGCTGAACAAACCATGGAAGTCTTCATGGATGATTTCTCGGTCTTCGGGGATTCCTTCTCTTCTTGCCTTGCCAATTTGGAACGTATGCTTAAGCGGTGCGAAGACACTCGCCTTGTTCTGAATTGGGAAAAATGCCATTTTATGGTCAAAGAAGGCATCGTGCTAGGACACAAAATCTCGAAAGCCGGTCTTGAAGTAGACCGTGCTAAATTCGATGTTATCGCTAAGTTGCCTCCACCTTCAACTGTGAAGGATGTGAGAAGTTTCCTTGGTCATGCGGGCTTCTACCGTCGATTCATCAAAGATTTTTCTCAAATCGCTCGCCCGATGACCCACCTCTTGGAAAAAGATACTCCTTTTATCTTTTCCAAAGAGTGTCTTGAAGCCTTCAACTCGCTTAAGGATAAGCTAACTAAGGCACCCGTCTTGGTCACCCCTAATTGGGAGCTTCCCTTTGAGTTGATGTGCGATGCTAGTGATTTTTCTATTGGAGCGGTTCTGGGACAAAGAGTGAACAAACACTTCCAACCGATCCATTACGCTAGCAAGACAATAACGGGGGCTCAATTGCATTACACGACAACTGAAAAAGAGCTTTTAGCTGTTGTCTATGCCTTTGAAAAGTTCCGCCCCTATCTTGTCCTTTCCACCACAATCGTTTACACCGATCATTCCGCGTTGAAGTACTTGTTGACAAAGAAAGATTCCAAACCAAGACTTCTTCGCTGGGTTTTGCTACTCAAAGAATTTAAAATCGAAATTCGCAATAAAAAAGGAGCTGAAAATCTAGCCGCGGATCATCTCAGTAGACTTGAGGATCCTTACCAAGGGGATCATCCGAACAAAGAAATCAATGATTCTTTTCCCCTGGAGACCTTAATGTCTATCAATTCGAATTCTGATGAAACCCCGTGGTTTGCGGACATTGCAAACTACTTGGCGGGTGGAATTCTCGTTGACGGGTTAACATCCCAGCAAAAGAAAAAGTTTTTCAAAGACATTAAGACTTACTTTTGGGATGACCCGTATCTATTCAAACAATGTGCCGATTTGATTATTCGTCGATGTGTTGATGGACCGGCAGCTTTAGAAATCCTTGACGCTTGCCACAAAGGACCCACCGGTGGTCACTTTGGTCCCAACTACACCGCTAAAAAAGTGTTTGACTCGGGATTTTATTGGCCCACCATCTATCGTGACGCTCACGAGATGGTTAAACGTTGTGATGCTTGCCAAAAACAAGGCAAGATCACACATAAAGATGAGATGCCTCAAAATTTCATACAAGAATGTGAAATCTTTGATGTTTGGGGTATCGACTTTATGGGGCCATTCCCTTCTTCTAAAGGAAACAAATACATCCTTGTAGCCGTTGACTACGTTTCAAAGTGGATTGAAGCCAAAGCTTTACCTACTAATGACGCAAGGGTGGTTTGTAACTTTTTGAAATCTCTATTCGCTAGATTCGGTGTGCCTCGTGCCATTATTAGTGGTCGTGGGACTCATTTTTGCAATGACCAATTCGCAAGAGTCATGGCTAAGTACGGTGTAAATCATCGTATTTCCACAGCCTACCACCCACAAACTAATGGCCAGGCTGAAATATCCAACCGAGGATTAAAGTGAATTCTGGAAAGAACCGTGGGAGAGCATCGTGCCTCATGGGCTGATAAACTTGATGATGCTTTGTGGGCTTTCCGTACTGCATACAAGACTCCGATTGTTTGTACACCATATCGTCTCGTGTACGGGAAAGCATGCCACCTCCCCATTGAGTTGGAGCACAAGGCTTATTGGGCCTTGAAGTGGGCTAATTTTGATATCAACAAAGCCGGCGACCTACGCAAGATCCAACTCAATGAGCTGAATGAACTCCGGAATGCGGCTTATGAAAATTCTTTGATCTATAAGGAGAAGACTAAGCTCATTCACGACTCAAAGATTAAAAACCGAGAGTTCCAAGTTGGAGACAAAGTTTTACTCTTTAACTCTCGGTTGAAAATCTTTTCGGGCAAGCTAAAATCTCGTTGGTCCGGCCCATTCACCATTGCCCAATTTTTTCCATATGGTACTCTCGAGCTCGCTCAACCTAATGGACCTAATTTTAAGGTGAATGGCCAACGAGTGAAGTTGTACTTTGGTGAGGACACCTCTCAGGAGATGATTCCTTCCCTCACCACGTTCCCATGAACTAATTTTTGGGTCGAGTCAGGCTCGTGACTCGGTTATCAAAAACAAGCGCTCCTCAGGAGGCAGCCCGAGTATCTATCCTTTTATGTTTTAACCTCCTAAGTGTAGGGGGACCTCTATAGGTGTTTGTATTTGTGTGGTGATGTGATTACAGGGATGAATGCACTTTTGGAATCTTTGAAGAACCGTGCTCCCATGTTATCCGAAATCCGGTTATATCTCTCAACTATCGTGATTCAATTTTCTTCATAACTCACATTTGAAATTGATCACTTTAGTCGTCTCTTCCTTAACTTGATTTAACCAACGTGCACAATGTCATAAGTGTAGGGGAGACTTTTCCCACATGCTTAAACATTGAGGACAATGTTTATCTTAAGTTTAGGGGGGACTTCTATCAAAGTTTTAAGTGGACTTTTCCATGAAAATGCCTTCATTTAACCGGAAAATCATATTTTTCAACATTTTTCAAAATTTTTTATTAACTTTGGCCATTTAGTCGTAATTTTTAAATTTTTATCGTTGCTTTCGTATGTATATATCCCGCAATAAAGTGGTGTAGCTAGTTTAGAAGTCTTTGACATATTAGGCCCGTTGCGTTTATTTTGACTCAACCCGAATAGACTTATCCAAGTTTGTTCTAGCTAGTATCCTTAACCATGTAGAACTTAATTGGTTTATTAGGCTAAGTATCCACGAGTCTCATTACTTGAGATTTTAAATTGTGGAGGACGAGAAATGATAGAGTCAATTATAAGTCGGTATTCTTGCACAAGCTCACTTGGTGTAATTATTTGCCTATTCTCCCATCACTTGCTAATAAATTATCGGCAATAAGTAAGGTCGTACGATTTGAAAAGTTACTTAGCTTCTAGCCCAAGATCGTTTAAAAGTTGCTCGGTAATGATAAGAGTTCATAGCCAAGACATAACTTATGAAGCGGGGTGCGAAGATTGGCGAGTCCGAAAAGGCCCTAACAAGGCATGAGGATTCCATTTTATTGCTAAAGATCCAAAGTGATGTGAAAAGCATTATTCCCAAAGTCAATATGAAGGATCAAGACTCACGACGAAAAGCAATCAACTCCCATAAAGATGATGGAGAAGTCTATCCGAAAAGACCCTAACAAGGTATGAGGATAAATAGATCCAAGTCCGAAAAGGAGGCGGATCGTTGCATCTCAAAATCCCAAATAGAGATTGAAGAAATAATCATGAAGTCATGGTCAACAAAGTTGGAGTACCTCTCAAAAGTCTCCAAGTGAAGAAACTCTATGAACGATGAGAACACCATTATCTCAAGCACGTCTCTCAAGATATGAAGTATGAAGTACATGCCAAATATCGGCCCGAGAAAGGTCTCAAATCGTGAACCGAGTTATGCCAAGATATGAACTTTTTGATATCCCGAGAAGCAGTTTTAAGAGATTTTGTCCTTTAGCTAACTATTGATCAAATCGTCCTACTTTGCTTTCAGCCTAAATAAACTATCGAAATAAGTCCAAAAATGCATCTTCATGATCATTCTAAGACAAAAATAAAATATAAGAGATACACCTAGGAATAAGGGAGTTTAAGCATATAATTAAGCCATGTGTGTAAGTGTTTGATTTACTAACTTATAATAACAATGATCTCGTTTTTAAGCTTAGTTTGGGGAACGTGAAACTTGAGGGTGATAAATCTTCGCAGCACCGAAGCCCTAATGTAAGTCCTTGATCTCTTTGCAAGTTATCTCCATATAGCTATTTTCAAGTGAAAATGGTTTTCTATCCTTTGTTTACTTTAAAAGTCTTAATTTCTCTTATTATTTTAATTTTTGTTTAGTAGTATTTTAATAAGGCCAAGGTTGATTGATTATGAGAAAAGTGTAAAAATGCTTTATCACTAAGCATTGCATGAGGGCATGGTAATGGTTAAGTGTAGGGGATTTGATAGGTGTGTAAACACCCATCCTTTTACCACTTAATTCTGGCTAAAACGAGACCAAAACACGTATTTAATATCATTTGTTTGGAATTATGCGTGGTTTTTGTGTTTATTGTGTTTTCAGAGCCAACCGGATAAATATTGAAGAAGACATGGGATTGCACGGGTTTTATGGAAGAAAAAGACTCAAGACAAAGTCTATTGTCCAAGAAATGCAAAAGATTTGAAGTCACTGGGCCTATTCGAAGATTTATCGAAGAAAAGTACCAAAGATGGAAGATTTACATAAGTCAAAGAAACTCAAGTCTATTAAACGAAGAAATTTAAAGACGAGTTGAAATTAATCGACGACAAATCCCGAATCAGAATCGAAAACGTCAACTTTTCTGAAAAGACGAGAAGACAAGAAGAACGGGAGAAAGCCCACTCACCAACCAAAGGGAACACCTATATAAAGGAATCCCCCTCATACTTTTCATTTAGTTTTTAGTTTTTGTTTTCTCCTTCTTTTTCTCTCTTTCTGTTCGTAGGTATCACCAACACCACTAGGGTGTTTGGTGATTTTGATTATTGTTTTTCAAATCTTGTAGTTTAATCTTGTCTTTTGATTGTTAAACCCTTGTTCAATCAATACAATCTTTCCATTTCATCTTGTTCAACTTCATCTATTTGGTTAAAAGTTAAAGTTCTTATTTGATTGATTTGATCTTCAAAAGTTGTTGGGTTTTATGTTTTTATTGATGGGATTTGTTGTTATTGGTTAGTATATCATTTGTGTTTAGTTTTATTTAAGTTTTGGTTGAAAACTTGGTGAATTTTTGGCTTAAAATCGATTTCTCCTGTTCTTCGGTAAAGGTACTGTTCTTGAGCATTCCCAGGTTTCGGATGAACAAAAGTTCCGGATGAACCAAATGTTCCGGATGAACACAAAGTTCCGAATGAACATAAAGTTCCGGATGAACCAAATGTTCCGGATGAACTAAAACTTCCGAATGAACATAAAAAGTTCCGTATGAGTTTTCTTTTTACAAAGTTCCGAATGAGTTTTTATAAGTTCCGAATCAATTTATGTTAAAAAGTTCCGAGTCAGTTTAAAAGTTCCTGATGAATGTTCTTCTCAAATCTTCCGAATAAACTTCCGAGCCAAAACTTCCGAACCAACTTCCGAATTAACTTCCGGATCAAAGTTCCGAGTGAAGGTTCCGAGTAAACTTCCGGATCAAAGTTCCGAGTGAAGGTTCCGAGTAAAGTTCCGAACGAAGTTCCGGATCATAACTTCCGAACCAAGTTCCGGATAAACTTCCGGATCAAGGTATACTTCCGAATCAATTTTCTTTTCTTTTAAGTATTTCGAATTGAGTGTTATTTACTGTTTCTTCATCTTATATTATTATTTCAAGTTTTATTAACTGTTATTAATATAACTGCTTTTAAATTTAAGTTTACAACTTAGCTCATTTATACATTTAGTAGATTAGAAAACCAATTCCCTTTTTAGTAACCAAGAACAATCATTCCAGTTAGAACCGAGATCAATTCGAGAGGATATCGAGAGAATCTAGAACCCACCATTGCAAAACACTAGTATCAATCTCCATAGCATAAGTTTAATAAAAAATGTTTAGTAAACTTTTTCATGAGATTAATTTTCTTCATAAATTATGTTGCGGTATTGGTTAAACCAATTAAAGAATTTACCCACAACTCATCACATCTTACTTTGCTAGAACTCGGCTACGCACAGAGCAATTCCCTTATTCATTGTGGTTCGGATGTGAATTTGTGGTAAATCACCCTTAAGGTACAATTCAATTACTAATAGTAGGTAATTCCAATTTGACGCACAGGCAAGCCGGGAATTTGGTCAACGACTAATGGCATAACACCTCCTTTCTTAACCGGATACATGACCAGCGGCGAGTTAAACCCACTTTTTAGTTTGTCAAAATTGAGTAGGCCGTTAGATTATTATTCATTTCCCTCCCAAAACGTTTGAGTTTCCCACGTTATAAAAACAGTACTATGCCTTTGATTCGTAAAAAAATTTTCCTTACTATAAATTGCAATTCATCAATCAACGTAATCTTATGTAATTTAAAATCTCTTAACAAATCATTATTTTTAATATGATTTAGTCCATATTATTTCTTTTCAAAAAAACGTTGTTTACAACAATTCAACAATTTTATATATCAACAAGTAAAAAACTAAATCAAAAAACACATAATGACAATTTATATGTGCAACAAATAAATCAGATAGCCACATGTATACGATTTATTCAATAATCATCAAATCTAGGTCTTTATATCTCTTATATAAAAGTCTTTCCTAATTCTAGATTTATTGAATCAAATCATCACGTAGCACATAAAATCATATAAACATATAATTTTACGATCCATGAAAACATGCACGTAATCATTGATTCTTCACAAATCTTAACAATTAAATCTCTACGGATCGTAACCATACATGACATAACAATTAATCATGCAATTTAATCTAAAATTATCCCACGTGTAATTTAGGATTTCTAGACAATTCACTTTTTTTAATTAAAAATAGAGTAGAACCCTAATTTTTAAAAAACAAAACCCTAATTTTATGAAAAACCTAAAAAAACATGTAGGTTTAACTCAAAACAATTATAGTTAAAAAAAACTTTAGATTTTCGATAATTATAACATGTTAAAACGGCTCTCGATGCCACTGAAGGTTTATTAGTATCATAACAATTATATAAAACCTTAAACGAGATCAAAGCACATATAGCGGAAGCGATTTAACAAGATCATAATTAATAACACAATTATAATTAATCGAATTAGGGTTACATACCTTTATGCTAAAGCAATTCCACAAGACGAAGAACAAATCACTCATTCGGGTTAAACCGTATATACCAAGATATAGTCTAAAGTAAGACTATATTACGTTCTTGTACACACGTAATACAACGAGCTAACCGTGATTCTAGCACGTGAAAACCGAGATACAACGCTTGTAATTAATCTACCCAACAACCCTAGAGAGGGGCTAGGACTAGATTAAGTATACAATCGATCAACCAAGAAAACCAACCAAATACCTCTTTGTGGTGTGTCTTGTGATCGATCCAAAAGAGAAGGAGGGAGAAAGATTTATGTTATGTGAATAATGAGAAGTTATGAGGTGTATTTATAGGCCTAAACCCTTATAGCCCAAGATAAATAAAAGGCAACAAATGCGCCCCCTTGGAGCCCATAATCGGCCGCCTATAACACCCCTTAGGGGTGTTCCGGAATCTTCCAAACTTCTTTCCTTTTGTTTATATATACTATATATTTATTTAACGCTCGTTATAACTTAACTATTAACTATTTAACGATCGTTAAAGTTATATAGTTACTTGCTCGGTTAAATTAATAAATACATAAATATATTTATTAATATATTTATTAATTATATTAACTCTTTACGTATTGTGTGCAATCCTGTAATCTCGAGTTTGATCCTATCACACGACTATTAAATATAAGTCTATAAACTTACAGATAACAGCGGCAGGTCCTCTATGCTCTCTTAGTTATATAATAGTACATATTAGTACCATATGCTATCGATAATCGCCCAAATATTTCAGAATACATCCAAACTTTTAACACTTTCTCATTAATGACAGTGACTTTCAAACAAACTCTTGCTTTTAGTTTTCTTGAGGTAAATAATAAGCAATATCTAATAAGCTGGTCATTTTTTGGTCAAATAACAAAGTCGCATGTATGTCCTTAATTTTTGTTTCAGCTCTTTTTTTAGCTTCATAGTCAATGCTAAAAGCTATATCCTATGTTGTTGAAATCTCTAAGGTGTCAAGTGGGTCGAAAGTCAAAAGATGTATATATACTGCGTACACTAAGTTAATTTATTCTCTAACTAAATAATTATTGAAATTTTTTATTTTTGTAAATCTACTTAAATTTAATATTTATGTAATATAGTTTTGGACATAACGAGTCTAATAAAAACTTATTTGACCCAATAGTCCGTCCATTTTGTTGCCTAAAAAACAAAAATATATTGTTTTATAGAGATTGATTTTTTAGATTTATAATAACGTTCAATGTTGCACGCCAAATTAACTATATGAGTGTGTTTAAGTGGTTAAGGGCATGCTAAGGTAACCTCGAGGTAGATGTTGTGTTTAGACCCATATATTTAAATGGTCAGTCCAGGTCGAGTATTAAAGTAAATGGCTCAATCAAGGCATGAATGATGAAACCATCATTAATTTATCAGATTTATAAATATAAGCAGAATGAATAAAGCAGCGTAATCGAAAAAGTGCGCTAAGTTGGTATTCTCTGCTAAAACCCCCATCTTGTATATTTCTGTAATCTAACATTCTATGTTCTGGACAATGAAAGTAAACCAGAGAGATCCTGATATGCAGCTGGTTTTTTCTTCCCAACTGCAAGTGAAGAAGGTTTGGTTCCTTAGCACACGTAGGAATTCTTTTGTCGGGTCTCTGGATCTCTCAGTACAAAACCTTTCTTACAATTGACATAATTTTAAAATGACAAACTACAAGTTAGTGTGTATATATGTCTTTATCGTTCCCAAACTAATTATTTTCTGATTTTGCTATCTGATTTGTTTTTCAGGTGTGTATCGTTGACTATTTGTACAACTACCTCATTGACATGCAAATTCAAACCTCCATGACGTTCTCTTATGTTGTCACTAACAGCGGCAAGTCCTCCATGTTCTCTTAGTTATATAATACAGTACATATTAGTACTATATGCTACCTTGGTGATATCAATAATCGCCCAAATACTATATAATATAGTTCCGGGTTTTGGAGATGAATATCACTTTCCATTCCTGTATCATTGACATGCAAATTCAGACCTCCATGACGTTCTCTTATGATGTCACTAAAAGCGGCAAGTCCTCCATGCTCTATTAGTTATAGTATACAGTACATATTAGTACTATATGCTACCTTGGTGATATCGATAATCGCCCAAATACTTCACAGTCCATCCAAACCTTTTATGTTACGACAAAAACCTTTCTTACCATAAACTTTGGTGATTAAGTTGCAAATCCATAATGAACACTTCGTTGATGACACCCTTGGGTTCGTTTTCTTTTTGTTCCCTGCTTCTTGGATCTTTTTTTTAAAGTTTGATTATACGTCTGGATTGTGGATGTGTTATGCAGTAAATGTTGTGTAAAGATAAATGATTTTAGACATGGCGAGAGATACGAAATGTGGTTGCCACTCTACAACATTAAAACAGGAAGATTGCATCTTACTATAAAAGTTACTGAAGGCGTAGACAAAATGTTTGAACAACCATGCGGTGTTGATGCAATGAATACTGAATTCAAGAACGAAGACGTTTTAGTTAAAGGCCCTGAAAAGAAAAAAGATCCGATAGCTGATTGTTATGAAGAGATTAATGTCGGAAGGCAATGAGAATCGGGCATATGGGTACACCACCCGCCTACACTCCCACCTGGGTCCTGAAGTAGCAGAAGTATGGGAGCAAAGAAAGGGAAAGAATCTAGTAAATCAGGCGAGACAATGATCAGTAGCAAAAGATCTTAAACGTACCTGAATGACTCGAGCAGCACTGATGAAAGCCTCGAGGGTAGTAAACCAATAAATATAATGGAGGACAACCATCTAGCAACGGGTCAAACCCCGAAAGTAGTCGAATTTGAAGAGTCCAAAAGGAAGTGATCATGAAAGCCTAGATAAGAGAGGAGTCAGAGGTACAATAAAAGGTATTCGAAATAATACTGGACAATATGCTTGCGGTTTGATGCATGAGATGTGACATAAAGTGTTTATGAAAAGAAAAGATAAAGATTTACATGTGCAGTCAGACTCTTATGATAAGGCTGGATCCCATTCTGTTGCCTGGATACAAACCTTCCATTATTCTGAAATAACGGGCCAAGTAATATCTTCTCCCTAACCTAGATAAATCTGGTTCATTTATTAGTTGTGGGTGAAAGTTATGTTATATACGTGTGTCTAAAAGCTGCATGATGGATTGTATATCCTGCTTATAGACGATTCATTATTGTTGAGGTTGTAAGTAAACGTTTTATACCAATTACTATTTATGTGAATAGTATGAATAATTTTTGATAGCTCATATTGCCTCATATTATGGTTTTTAGTCTTGAATTAGATTCTCTGGTTAAAATTGCGTAAAAAACACGTATAAAAGAAGGCCTATCTCAAAATAATCAAACCAAAGAGAAAGCAACGCATTGTAATCACCTAAACCACTTTCAGATTCCACATATGTGATCTTTCTGTAATGGGATGCTATGCATTATACAATGGTGTAGATATCAATCTCTTTTTCTTTTCGTACACCAAAACGGGTTAATTTTCTACTTCGTGTGTCGTAGGGATTCAGAAGCTTAAATATTTGTGTTTTGATAGGCTGACTGACTACAATGTTTCCGGTTAAAAATCGATTAAAACCGAATTAATTCGGTAAAAAACTTACAAAGCTGGTTTCAAATCGATTTGGTTTAAATCAAACCCGTATGCGTTTCACATAAAAGAATCGGGTCATAATAGCAAAAAATATATATATATATTATGAAATTTAGAAAAAAACACGTGCATGCACGAGTATTATAACTAGTATAAAAATAAACTCAAAACTACAAACTCTAACATCCAGCTTCAACGATTCGCTCCAACTCCTAAAAATGCCAAACATACCCTTCATCTAAAACACACGCTTACAACCTTTCTTTTACAAAATACTAATTCAACTGGGACAACCTAAAGTGATAAATTAGCCCTTTATTTACGGTTGGAAAAAATATAGATTGGCTGCAGATTATCGTGTGTTAGATTTCATGTTTACGTGGATGAAATCGCTGATCCAATCATTTAGAATATGTTTTGTAACTCTTGTTCATACCTGAAAGGTTAAAGCTTTTTGCGTTCTATTCGCCAGTAATTCTTGAATGAAGCTATAGCATTCACTCTGACTTGCATACGTACTTGTCAATAAGTTATGTTCATCGGGTAGTTAAATGTCTTTTATATTTCCTGGAACAAATCTGAGTTAAAATCAAGTATTAAATGTTTTTTTTTTTTTGCAGTTTTCTCATGATGACATAAGATCAAATCCATCACCAACAATCTACTGGTTGTACATACATACACTCATACACATTGTTTAAACAACAATAAGTTATTTCAACATCTTGAAATAGTTCTTTTAATATGAATTTAGGCATTTGACGTTATAAATCCTACTTAAAAGACAATCGCCTTTTAGGACTGTAAAAAGTAATGATAAGTCGATGAGCTTTTACATTGCAGGGTGCCAAAAGTTGAACATCTCAAGTATCTTAATGGCTCATCTTCCTACCACAAACCATTGTAAACCAACAACACTAGCTACCAAAGTCGACTCAAAAATTCATAAAGAAACACAAAAATTACTCCTCACAAGAATAAAACTCATTCCAGCTTAATTCTGTCCATATCCCCGATCACTGCTTCAAGCTGCAACATCCAAAAAAAGTACATCAATAAATAGACAACATTTGTTAAAATTATAATTTTGTAATGACATTGTTTCAAGGTGTTTCACATGAAAAGGCTACATCCCCTAGGGAGGCCAACAAAAAACAAATAATCTAGTTCTCTTTCCCGTTTATCAAAGGGACATGAATACAGCTTCTTATTTGCTCTCTATATTTATTGACTTTCAAACTGTGCCTTGCTTTAAGAGATCTTTATACACTACAGTATTTTCGAAATATTAAGACATGTCAGAATAAAATAGGCTAATTAGCTTTTCAAGTGGGTCAGGTAACATCCAAAAACGGTCAGGTTAGAGCCCGATTTAGTTCATCAAGAAACACTCTTAATGATTTAACAAATAATCATCGTGTATTCGTGTTGATGATTATTACAAACATAATATTTTGATAATAATCAGAACCATTCATAAAAATACTTTGGACAACTTTCAAGCTTCAATCTGTTTAACACAGTGAAATTATACTCACTTACATGTAAATGAGTCAAATTACCGCCACTAGTTCATTGTAGTGATAATATTTTTTTTTATTTTTTTATTTTTTTTAACGGCATCATTGTAGTGATGATATATTGGAGTTAAGTACAGAAACTTGCTAAAAAGGGTGTTGCAGTTTCAATAGTACAAAAACAAAGACCATGTTTCAGTTGAGGTTAATGCAGATAAAGAGCAGAATTATTTGACAAACCTTGACAATTTGACGCAAAAAGTAATCGCCATATTTCTTGGGTGTCTTGGATTCAACCACATGAACCATATCCTGCAAGAACATGGATCCGTCAAAAATAACATACAAGTACAAGAGATTAAGCACACTAAGCAGCATGCACAAATTTAAAAAGCAAACTAGTAAAATGAACAGATCAAAGATCATCTCCAAATTCCCTAAAACTAAATGCAGTAATACCCCTAGATAAAGAGGGTTAAGAACAACTAGTTTGTACTAGTTTGCAGCCCTATAGATCAGGGCCCAGCCCCAATTTGCAATAGTAATACCAATATTCTATTATGACAGCACGCAACTTGTAATTGCAAAGAAGGATATTAAGCATCGGAAAACAATAAAAGAATGCATTCTAATATTAAATGAAAAAATGATGGGTTCGAGAATACACAGCAGCAAAATAGCAAATCAAAAGTCATGATCAGTATTATTGAATTTTTTTTTTAAGATGTAATGGAGGATTTAATGTGTTCCAAAATATAATGTGAAACCTAGATGAAGTTCAAAAACAGAAATGGCACCAAAACAAGAACAATACATAATATAAAAATCAAAAAAGACTAAGAGCAAGGTAGATAACATACATCACAAATGTAGAAATCGATATCAGCGTTGGATATAGTTTTTCCATCAGCACCAACAGAATGTGTTTTATGCTTGTACGTCATCAGGATTGACCTGTAAGACCCATGCTAAATTAGATAAATTACAACACATAAGGTACTAGAATAGATGGCAATCAAAACAACAAACCTCAAAGAGGTTTCATCTACTTCCATGTAGCTAGCAAGCTTCTCAACAGAAATGGTTGAATAAACTTTCAAGAAACTCCTCACAACGGACAGTTGTTGCTGTTGCTTTACCTCATAAAGGAAGAGCTTCAACTGAAGCCTGTATGCGTCCTATAACCATATACATACAACGCACAAGTGTAAATAACGTAAGAAACCAGAGGATTAGAAAGTGTGTTTCATATTTTTTACATAATTCAAATATAAGTTACCAAGTATGACAAACAGCAAGGATTAGTAACGGATTAGAAAGTCCGTTTCATATTTTTCATCAAAAAAAAGGATAGTAAAAATAAGATAACTGCTAATGAACCGTAGTCATATACGTTTGTGAAAGGAATTCACACCTGGTTGTAGTTTACAAGTGGCTCCTCATAGCTCGGTGCTGAGGGCGTGATGAATTTGGGACATGCATACGAAAAAAGCTCATCATACAGCGCAAATGCTTCATCATCGTATCGTTGCATTCTTGACATTTTTTCACCATACTTCTCCCTTAGTTGAGAGTTCACTGTGTCATCAACTAGTTTCACTTGGGGACAAAGAGAGAGGCAGACTGTTAGCAGAGCATACATTTGTTCATTCTTCTTAAGTATTTGCTCGTACTGTGGTGATTTTGAGTGATACTGCTTAGTCTTGTAGATGTACAAAAGGATCTTGTTGAACTCGCGAATAGCCTCCACATACCTGCAAATTCACTTTTGTGTAAGCTACTTGCTTGTTACCAGATAATAGAAACAACAGGATGCCAGCCAGAATTGATTTCTATGAAAACCATTTATTTATATGCACGCAATTATGTTTGCCGTGATACTAACAAGATGAAAACTGACGTAAAAAACAATATTTCGAACACACGATAAGCTGATGAACCTGTCGCACTATTACAGCCTAAACTCAACCTGATTATAATTACTGCATAGGTTATCTGGTTTAGTATCAATTAAACCAATATTATTTGCCAGCATAAAATCCCTATTCAAGATTAAAATAAAAAAACCCATCTATGGCCTTCTTGCATACCCAGATACAAGAATAAATGACCTAATTCACATCTTTTAAACAACTACAGCTGAGTATGTGCAAGCAGAAAAAAAAATACCTGCGCAACATAAGATTGGCAAACCCATAGTGATAGATGGTAGCAATGTGACAGCCAATAACACTGGTATAAACTCCTTGTTGAGTTATGTCAATAGGAAGTAAGCACTTGAGGCCAGTTTGATAATCTCCCAATAGACAATGAACCCTTAGCAAACCGACCATGCTAAAGTAGCCCAAGACCTTCAAGACATTACTTCCACCATTATAATCGTATCCATCTGTTGCTGTAAACTGTTCAGTACCTTCCTTTTCCTGCTCTAAGATCTGGATAATCGAAGACTTCTCCATCAATGCTTGCAAGAAGTTGAGAACACCATACACGTTCCAGGCCTGAAAATGATTGCAAACACTGAATCAATAAAATAAGCTACATAAACGAATGGTGGCATTAGTTCAAGGTTGACTTATTCCCAAAACGATTTTGATATATGCAACAGCCTTAAAACATAATAGCGACTTACCTGATCATGTTGTCTTAGTAGAGCAATCTCCTGCTCAGTTTTGTTCTTCATTTTGGCACGATACTGACAGAAGGACTGAAACTGATACACAAACTCATCCACCATATCCCACAACCACTGGTTAGGCAACTGCATGTTAACCACACCGTGCAACACCACCTGTAAATTCAAAAAATTGATGTTATGGAAAGTTGGTAATAACTACAACTGGTAGATCATCCAAATGGGTTCTCCAATGTACTCATGATATGAACAAGCGTTGAGAATTGAGATCATGTTAAAATGTTCGAAAACAAATATAATAATACATGTAAGAGCAAATTCTGTGCCTTTAATCAGAATTAGCCGTTCAGCCAAAATGAACTATTTTAACTCCAATCTCAAACTATATTATGAGCCTAACCAACTTCAATGACTTAGCTGAATCTTTATATAATAACGCCTAACGCACAGCCATAGAAACAACATTTTATCATAAAAAGGCCACAAGCCTTTTTAAAATAAACTAAGCACATTAACTATCTAAAAAGCTTTTTCAAAATGTAATACTGACCTATTAAGGTTTGTTTAGGTCGTGAAAAACATCCTTTTTTTCAGAAAATTCTACATAGAAAATGGAAAAACTGAAATCCCATTTAGTCACAATTTTTTTAACAATATTCAAAAAAAGTAACTTCTAACCATAATCACCATCACAATCAAATGTAGTCTAGTTAGAAGGAAAAATACACCTCCATCTAAACGGGTTTTTTAAATCCACAACTCATCCCTAGAGATAAAGGGGCTGTTTGTTTTAGCTTATATATTGTAGGGCTATATCGGCTTATATAACATAAGCCTCAATTTGATGGCTCATTTGGAGACTTATGGGCTTATCTAAGTTTGTTATGATTTAATAAACTTATATAAGTTTACTAGGGTTTATGAAATATAAGCCGAAATATGGCTTATTTTCGGCTTATATAACATAAGCCCCAATTTTGTGGCTTATTTTCAGACTTAGGGGCTTATATAAGTTTATCATGATATAATAAACTTATATAAGCCCATAAACCTCCAAGCCAAAATGGCCTTACATTATATAAGCCAAACCAAAAGCCCCAAAACCATTCCCTTCTCAAGAAATCGAAAACAAGAAAAAAAAAACTCTATAAACAAAAGATTTTGGGCAAAACAGGTCGGACTATTTATAAATAAAAGTAATTCAATGTATTTTTATCCATACACTTTTAACACACAATAATGTAGTAACCTCAAAACTAAGCTAATCTGAACACCCACTAACTTGCCTCAACCTCATGACTACATCAGCAAACTATATCTTACAATTACAATTAAAAGTAATAAAAATATATATATACCTTAAATATCTAATTAGTATACTATGACATAATAAGCTTATATAAGTAAGTTTCAAAATAAGCAGAAAAAAAAACGAAAAGCAAATAAGCCATAACCGAGCGAATAAGTAGTACCTGAAAGAGGGAGCAGTAGTTATCCCAGGAATCAATCCTCTGCTTCAAGGTAGGAGACAGCTTAGCATAAAGATGACGAAACCACATCTCACGATACAACAAACAGAAGACATGGTCATTATCAACGTACTGAGCAACCCCTTCAACTGACGGCCATGGTGTATCCTTAAACATGTTATCACTCAACGTGTTAAACGATGTCTCGTACATCTGATGTATCTCGTACACATTCTTCTCACGAATGTGTCGGTACAGATGAACCACGAATGATTTCACTGGATCTGGTACGAACAGTGGGTCGTATTCCATTGCTGATGGTTCCTTGCTTCCTCCTTCTGAGTATTCGTAAGCCGCCATTGGATATTCGTTTTTTGGTTTTTAGGGTTTTGGGGTGGTGAAGATAGATGATAGATTGATGAGATAATGAGAGTGTTTCGTTTTGTGTTAAAACTTGGGCCTTTTTGCCCCCTTCATATCTTGGGCTTTTATTTTTAATAACATGGACCCTTATCGAAACCCAAAGTCCAAACCGAACTAAAACTAGATCAAACCAATGTGCATGAGTAAACATTACAACTGTGGGTGTCACGTCACGTGAACACTCATATTTTTAACTATATTCAAATAGATACATTTTGATTTTGTTCGAAAAAACAGATACGTTTTGATATTAAACAACTTGACAAAATATTTTTGGGCTTGAGAAGACGTATAAGCATAAATATTTTAGGGCGTAAAAAGAAGTGGATCAGACGATTGTCACGTAATTTTTCACGATCATTACCATCCATTCGATCACCTCTTTTATCTAACGAGACTCAATCTTCTTACATGTAACACCCCCAAAATAGCACAATGCAAAATAGTACGGGGCTGTTACATCATTTAATCTAAATACAAGAAACAATAGAACGACTTTAAATGAGACTTTTTGAGAAAAAAATTACCTCGCTGCATTTAATTGAAATAATAAAGTCTACAAAACATACATTTCAAATGTAAAAGCAACAAAAACCACAAGTTTAAAATAGACAATAAGATAAATGTTTAATATATAAGATAAATCTTCCCAAATTCTCCAACTAAGCATGAGACTCCAAATACTTCAAATAGCACGCAAGATCAATTACTTGAGATAAATGATTAAAAGTGTCAACACAGTTGCGAGTTCATATGTTTAATAAAATGCATAGGAATAGATGGACCGTAAATAAAATATTTTAAAAAATATGAATCCATAATGAAAAATATAATGGCAAGCATACAGGGTAAAGCTTACCTAATTATGATAACGCTAAGCTCGTGACACTGATGCTAATGACAAGATGAAACAATAATAAGTGTCCGCTAGGTGTGATAATCCCAAGAAAACCTCTGAATTGGTCATAAGTATACCTCCATTTGGTAGTGGTGATAGAAGAAACCCGAACGGGAGTGCCAAACTCCAATAGATCTATCTATAACATATGTGATTACTTGACCGGTCATCTAGAAGTAATTAACGGTTCATGATAATGGGAAAAATAGGATAACGGTACTTAGGCATATCTATAAACATAACTTCAACGAAGTAATAAAGAAAACAATAGTTTTGCGTCTATAGAAGATGTTACAAGCATTATCTCACCCCAAATATATTAAACAAATAAAGCACTTTAATATGGGCTATGATTCACATCAAGCAATAGATACAATCACGCAAATAATCAATCAACAAAAAGTATATAAGCAACCTAAATAATAATGTTATATTTTAGGCGCTAGCAAATAAATCATATAAATGCATCACGTATGTCACCCTCTTTGCTAATGTGTTTAAGTTCAGTATTTCAAATATGTCTCCAAATAAATCATATAAGATTTAGTTAATTTCAACACTTAGGAAAAAAAATTATTTTTAACCAAAAACGATTTCGAGAGTCTTCTGGCGTCATTTTAAATATTGTCATTTTTAATAAGTCACAAATAGGTTCACGAAATTTTGGCAGCCTTTCGGCGTCGATTTTAATATTGCCATTTATAGTAATCCCACAATCAAGTCTCAAATCTCCGCCTTATAACTCTCCAAATCAATCACAACAAGTAGCCACCACATCAATACCCGATACCCGACTCAAGTAAAAATATCATTTTTATATTAGTCGACGACTCAATATTAAGGATTTTAGCTTTCTAATATTACCCTAACATGTATGCATGCCATATAAACCTATTATGACACTTTAAACATCTTGGTTTGACCCAAAAACGCTCGTTTGTCCCATGATAATTTCTTGACAACTTTATTGTAATAGTTTTAGTCTGGTTTTACCAAAACTTGTGATCACATTTTCTCCCTCAATTTAAATACGTACGAAACGTTTTACTTATCCACGGAAAGTAGTCGACCATACCCTTGAAAATGTAGAGCTTTATGTGGAAAACTAGAATGGGGGGTTGAATAGTTTTACCGATTAGTTTTACTTATTTGAAACTTTGTACGTGATTACTAAGGTTATATAGATCGTGTGTGATTAAGTTATATCAATGCAAGTACCAGAGATAAGGGAAGAGATAATCAAACCACACTACACAAGAGATTTATAGTGGTTTGGCTGAGCAATATCTCACTTATCTTGCCCCTACTTCCACTCCTCGAGTATCTAACTCGAGAGTTCGACTTTCACTAGTCAACAACCTCCTTTATATCGGTGGATAAACCATTACACGTCGCTTACAAATATTTACCGACACCTAAGCTAAGATGTCATGTTCTTTCATAAGGGTACAACACCTCCTTCCACACAATGTATTTTGAGGACTAAAATATTAACCACACTATTCCACAAGTAGTAGATAAATGGGTACAATAATGGTGATTGTATAGGTAACACCTAATACAATCACACAAGTAAACTTTGAAGGATCAAAGCTTAAGTATAGATTCCTTGTTGATGACCTCCAAAGAGAGTAAGATCTAAGCAACAAGAGACAAGAATGGGAATGCGAATAGACGTTAGAAGGTTAGAGAATAATTAGATATTCGAGAGTGTTAGTGTAAATGTTACGATATTTAATCTATACAGTCTCTTTGATCTTCTATCACACACACTTCTTCTCTCTAACATGTAGATCTTAGATCTATGCTTAATCTTCTCTTAATGTTTCTCTTTGTAGATATGAAGACCACTTAGGTTGAATGCAAGACATATAAGATCATGCTTCATCTTACCACCATGTCTAAGATCTCTCTTCTCATATCTCTAACTCTTGAAGATCACCATCAAGAAACCTCTCCAACCTTTGGTCCTTTATTGCTTAATTGTGTAGATATATTACGTGTCACCTATGCATCCACCATTGTTGTACATATACATCTACTACTTGTGTAATAGTGTGGTTAGTATTTTAGTCCTCAAAATACATAGTGTGAAGAGAGTTGTTATACCTGTGTGAAAGAACACGACATCATAGCTTAGGTGTCGGAAAATATTGTAGTCGATGTAAAAGGGTGTTGGTCCTATTTATTGTGCAAGGACCCGGTGTTTAGCTTAGTATCGGTTAAAGTGTAAGCGATGTATATTGGAGTTTTTGTACCCGTGTGAAAGAACACGACATCTTATCTTAGGTGTCGGTAATATTATAAGCGATGTGTAAGGGTTTCTCCACCGGTATAAAGGAGGTTGTTGATTAGTGAAAGTGGAACTCTCGAGTAGGTGACTCGGGAAGTGGATGTACGGCAAGGAAGGTGTCCTTGTAGCCTAACCACTATAAATCATTGTGTCGGTTTGAATTTCCCTTTTTCCATATTACTCTATCTTTATACTTGCATCTAATCATTACTTACGTGTATTGAGATCACTCAAAGTTCTACTTGATTCATAGTATAGTCCTTGATATAAACAAGACTTCTCATACTATGTCCTTCTTGATCAACATTTGATACAAAAGTTTTGAAATATTCAAGGTTGCAAAAATCGTGAATCGTTAGTCGGCCGGTCGACCACCTTGTAACTTGTAACCGTTCTAGGCGGGATTAATCGGTGATTAAGCGAATTGGTATTTTTAGTAAATTTTTGGTATTTCCGGCAACTATTGGGTATTTATTAACGAGTTTTAGGTATTTTTGGCAATATTTTTCTTAAAATACAACTTATCATACATATAAATAGTTACTATAAGCGATAAACACAAGTATACAACGAGTTTTCATTATTTTTGGCGGAATTTGCTGGTTTTCAGCAAGTTTGACTTGCCTTGACCACAGTTGACCGTCATTAATCACCTTTTCATTAATCGGCAAGGTTGAGGGCCTTGTAACGATTAAGCGGCGATTAATCGACCTTGTATACCTTTTTTTGTAACGCTGGAAATATTAATGAAAACGTATTCACCCCCCCCCCCCCCCCCCTTATCCCCTCTACTTTTTCCACAATTGGTATTAAAGCCTCGTGGCTCTTATTTTTAAAACAAATGATTTTTGAAATAGACTACGGTCCATGTATCAAATTTCCTTTGAAGTGGGATAAAATATGAGAAGCGTTGCTTTGTTTATTGCTTGAAATTTTTGTTGTTCAGTATACTTTGTTATAATAGCTTGAAGGTTTCCTTGAAACAGTCTTTAAAGGATTAGTGAGTGTCGTTTTGTGTCCATAGAGAAAATTACGAAGAAATACGGTTTTTAATGAGTGTTTGGCACAACTCTTAATTTTGTTGAAAAATCATTTCAGTAAACTCATAAATAAGTCACTGATATGAGTGGAAACACTCATATCATTTATCTAATAAAACGGCCAATAAAACAAGAAAATGCTTAAAAATGCCATGGAATTTGCTTGTTTGTTTGTTTCATGTGTGTAGGTACGGATTTATCAAAAAGATCGTAAGAACCGGCAAAAATGGACACGGGATTGAAGAGTGTATCGAGAGCCAAGAATCAAGATTGATTTATTCGCGGATTTAAGTTAATAGGCATGGTGGGGCCGATATTTGTTAAATGGGTTTGGAAGCCCATTTATATCTCTTAATGGGGGTTAAGGAATTTAAAATCCCAAAAAGAAGAATTTCAACTCAGCCCAAACCGGGTCTAATAGCAAACCAAAGCCCGAGCCCAAGAAAAATAGAAAGGAAAGGACGATTCCATATTAACCCGAGAAAAATAAAAGACAAGTCAAAGTTTTTGCCAAAGAAGTTAATAAAGGAACGGGGGTTTATTTATTCCTTTGGTCAAATCTTTAGTCAAAGTAAAACAATTCAGTAAATAAAAAGAAAGAGAAAAAAAGAGTCAGAGAAAAGAAATTGGGGATAAACACCCCGATCCCCAAATCACCCTACATGAACCCTAATATTCAGCAATCAAATTAAAAGCCAAATCAAGGGTGGATACGGGCGATTGTGCACACGCAAGGTAGACTCAAGCTAAGAGAAGAGATTGGTGCGTGGGATTCACGAAGATTCGAGTACTATGTGCCCACGTGGATGGGTAATTCGTCACCTCAAGAATGTGATTGGTTGATTAATCATCATACCCTGGCACATAGGCTTAAAACTAACACATATTGTGCCAGGGTGGCAATCTGTGTGATTGAGGGTAATTATCTACCGTTGGATTAAAACAAACAAGTAAGAGAATCAAGTTATGCTTATCCAAGGGCTTAAACTCGTTCTTCCTCAACAACCCACAACCCACAACTTTTCTTTATTATTATCCATCCCTTTCTAGTGTAAAGTTATAATGGTAGTTTGTAGTTAGAATTTATTTTCAAGGATTATAATGAATTTTTGATTAAATAAAATTTTATTCTCGATCCAAATCTGTCTTTCGATTTATGTTTTTATTGTTTAAATGAATTGATAATTTCTAGCTCATGAAATCTATTATAAGCTGTTTTAGTCATGTAAGCTTCTTCACAGCTTAAATGATTGAAATAACCTAGTTGAGGGAACGATTTATCTAATTGATAAGTTTAGAAAAAAACAGGTTGAAGGTTTTGATTTATTGTCGAAAAAGTGATGAATGCTATAAAGGAGATTGGTGTGGTTTAGTGCTGAGGGTCGGTGTTAGGATTATATTAGGTGGATATATTAAAAAGTGTTAGCTCGTGGCTCGTCAGCTACGGGCAGAAAGACAAAGCTCTGTTTGAGCATTTGGAACTTTCTGTTTAGCTGAGAGTTTGAGGTATCCAACTTTTCATTTTTACTTTTGAGTTTGATAAATATCTGCATTGCATGCTTGTTAATGTAGATTTGAGCCTATTTTACTGATTTAAGGGTTACTGACTAATATGTGTTAGTGTTTAGATGAGATTGTATAATTGTTTTGTTTGATCTGATTTGAGTATTGAGATCTTATAGTTTTAGTTGGTTTTGCTGTAGCTAATAATCTAGCTACTTTTGTTGCATGATTATTGTGTTTTATGTGACTGTGCATTCAATGGTTGTTGTATGTGAATTGTTGTTAGGATAGCCGTTGTTTTCATCTATTGCTTCGATCTTGTTTGTATTCTGCTGTGTGATAGCTTAATTAGATGAACTGGAAGGTGCGTACTAGTTAACTGAGAGTTTGATTTTGTGGTTTTCATTTACTAGTTGTTTCACTGATATTAGTCCATTAGACTTTATTGGTGCTGATATTGTTTGTTTAGTATGAACTCGATTTTGTTGCTATATAGAAAATAGCTGGTGTTGCGTATTGCTATATTGTTGTAGTTGTTGATGTAGTTGGAATAAGCTTCTGAAATCAGTTACCGTAGTACAGGAATTAAGAGTCCGATATGGTCTTTTGAGATTGTTGAGTTTTTTTTAATTATAAGACTTGCGTTATAGGGAAGATACTGATTAAATAGTCTCAGGTTAAAAAAGCTGATAGCTGAGTTGATTATAAGTTGATGCTGCAAGCATTAATAATATTGTTGCTCATTTTTGCTACGTTGTAATCTGCTACTATTCCTTGTGAACTAAGGAATAGAATTTATGGTTTGAAAACTGCATTGTCAAAGTAATTAACTCGAATCGTGGTCATAGTTTATAATTAGTGATATATGAATGCGAGTTTGAATTTGAATTCTATAACTAGCTGTTGTCCTTTTGTGTCAACTGTAAGTCTTAAAATTGTTATTTGTGGAAGTAACATAAATTTTTTTAGGAGCTGTTTGTTAAATAATATTGTTGTAGTACTTATTAACTTTAGTTGTTGTTGTCAATTTAATGTTATATTTTATATAATGAAATTGCTCAATGGGTAGCAACGTATAGGAGTGTTGGTAATTAAAATTGCAAAACAAGATGTTAATGGGGCTAGAACACACAACCAATATAGCATCCAAAGCCTTTAATCATCTCCCCTTTACCATCTGCTCCATCTAATTGGTTTTGTTAGTATTTTTCATTTGTCAACTTTTATAGGATAGTTAACTTTGTGTTAATTTTTGCAAAAGTCTATTGTAGTATATTGGTTAGTTAATTTTTATATATTTAAAATTAACCCGTTTTTATAAAAAAAATTATGTTATGAAAATTTATTTTAGTTTTTAAATTGTAAATAATTTAAGAAAAAAATTTTGATTTTTAATTCTTTTTAAATTTTCTAGATTTATAAAAAGTTATTTAGGAAATTTTTAGTTGTAAGAGGTATTTTACTTTTTTTATTTGTCTCGATTCGCGTATTTTACGTTTTTAGATTATGTCATTTACATTTCAAAACGTAGGACTTTAGAAATTACGACTTGTAGTTTCAATCTTGCTTAACGATTCATGCACTTTAAATAATTGAAACGTAGGATTTTTAGTCAAATAAATCGTATCAATTCAAATCAATTGTCCAAACCAAAGCAAAAAGTCTCAAATTCACAATTTCTTCGTGTACAACGAACCGGGATTACTCTCATGTTTAATAATTCGTCTTAGTGAGTTCTTAGATTATTACTTTTTCCTAAAGGTAATTTTCTAGAATTTGCTCTATAAGGTATAATTAATACATCGACGCGTTCTTCGACGAATCAAATTTTAGCGCCGCTGCCGGGGAAATTGTGTACGATTCTTTCGTGGCGGTTTGTTGATCGTTGATTTGAAGATCCTTTCTATTTTTGGAAGGTTTTGTTATTTTTATATATATATAAAAATATCGTTTTTTCGTGTTATTTGTGAATATATATAGTATTAATTAGAGAAACACAAAAATAAATAGATTCCAAAATCATTGCTTTGCAACAAACCACCATTGTTAACGATCCGGTAACTTGGTGTGTATCGATCAAACAAAAATAAGGCAAAATAGATAAATACTAATAAAAAGTTTGAACTCGATTTATGCAAACTATAAGGTGGATATAAGGCGACATGCTATAAAATGTCGTCTAAGAAAAAAGGCTCTTAAGTGCTTCGCGCCACCTCGTTTCTCCGCTCGCTTGTGCGTATTTTGAGAGGGAAGACCGATTATTGGTTTGTCAGCAAAAGTAGTATTAATATTTTTTTTGTCTGTTAGAAATACGTTTTAACGTATATTAGAAGAATCGGTCACTCCACAATATGATTTATGTTGTAATAGCTCGTAATTAACAATTAGTTAAATATTACTTATTAAGTTAAGTAAGAACCGGTCCATGGGCTTGTCATGGACCGGCCCAAGCCCAATGTATGCTTGGAGTATAAATACCCCTTTCCACCATGGAAAGGGGTTGGTTGTTGTTCATTTTCATGCTTTCATATTAATAAAATCACACACATTTTCTCTCACTTTCTCTCTCTAGTTTCTCTCACTAGAAAACATCAACCCACTTCATAGATTCTTAGGTTTTCAATATTCTACATTTGGTATCAAGAGCTATGGGGTGATTTAAGGTAAGGATTGTGTTGCTTTTTTAGTTTTTGAATCAATTAGTGATCTTTAGAAAAAATCAATCTTGAATCTTGTTGTTTTTGGTGTTTTTGTTATTGGGATTGATTGATAAGGATTGGGTTTAGCTTATTTTGGTAAAAATCATAAAACTTTTTGTGGTTTGTGATCAAAAAATCGGATTTAAGGCTGTTCTTCAAGTCTCGGAAAAAAAATTTTCCAGTTTATTCCGAATAGGGATTCCGAATAGGAAGTTTTTCAGAATAGAAGGTTTATTCCGAATAGGGATTCCGAATAGGAAAATTTTCAGAATAGCAGGATTTTTTTCCGAATAGACTTTCCGAATAAGAAGATTTTTCCGAATAGCAACTTTCCGAATAGCAATTCTTTCCGAATAGCAGCATCTTTCCGAATAGCAAATCTTTCCGAATAGCAATTCTTTCCGAATAGCCCATCTTTCCGAATAGCCATACTTTCCGAATAGCTTTCCGAATAGCCAATATTTTCCGAATAGCCATTTTTTTTCCGAATATCTTTCCTAATTGCCTATTATTCCGAATAGCAATGTTTTCCGCATAAGGTTTATTCAGCATAAGGTTTATTCCGAATAGGGCATTTTCAGAATAGGGTTATTCCGCATAAGGGTTATTCAGCATAAGGGTTTTCAGCATAGGATTATTCCGAATAGGTATTATTCCGAATAGGGTTTATTCCGAGTTTGGGTTATTCCGTATAAGCAAGTTCAAGGGGTATTTGAGTTTTTTCGACGATCTTTAGTGGATTTAATCTTGATTACAACCAACACAACACAAATTCTCTACCTTTCTTCACTGCTCGATCAACCGATAATCTTTGAGTCTTTTAAGTGATCACAATGAATCCAAGTTCATTAATGCCTCAGATGACATCTCTTACGGATATCTCGATCATAACGGGGACTGATAGTCGTCCACCGATGCTTATTAAAGAGGTGTTTGAGGCATGGCAGGGCCGTATGATGCAATACTTGAAGGGCAAACCAACATACGGAAGGCTTATGGTCAAATCGATTTTGAATGGTCCACTCGACTATGGTACCATTGTGGCAAATAACGTGTCTCGACCAAGAGAATATGAAGAACTCACACCGGCACAACAACTCATTGCTGATGCTGATGAAAAGGCTTTACAGACTCTTCTCCAAGCTCTTCCGCATGATATTTATCGTATGGTTAGTCAATATACGGTTGCCAAAGATTTATGGGAACGTCTAAAGGTGTTGCTACAAGGTACGTCTCTCACCAAACAGGAAAGGGAGTGTCAGCTGTATGATCTGTTTGATAGATTCACGTACAGCCCAGGGGAAACGCTACACGACTATTACTTCAGATTCACCACTCTAATGAATGATCTGAATGTATACAATCTCGTGATTGCTCCATTCCAGGTTAACACCAAGTTCTTGAATACTTTACCTCAAGCTGAATGGGGTGAGTATATTACCGATGTGAAGTTAACCCGGGATTTGCATAAGTGAAACTTAGATCAAATCTATGCTTTTCTTCAGCAACATGAGAAACATGTGATTATGCACCGTTCTCCTCGCGGTATGTACCCAGATTCCTTAGCTTTGATGGCGAATCAACCAAGCTTGTCACACAACAACACACCTTATATCTTGGGACATCAAGCCTATCATCCATCACCTTACATGACACCAACCTTCCCCCAATACTCGATTCTACCGCAACCACCCACCTCACATCAGCAACAATATCGGTTCAATGCACCTTCACCACAGTATGCTTCACAACTTCATCAAGCAAATATTGCACCTTATGCTCAGCAGTCATATTCGTCTTATCAAGAGAATGCAACATATCCAACAAGCTACCCTGATCAAATGAGTATTCCTTCTAGTGATTATGCAGCTCATCCAGATCAAGCAATGTATTGTGATGATGAGGAATTCCCCGTTCCTGTATTCCAACAAGGAGCTGACCCAGTTGAAGTGCTAACTACTATGTCTGCTTATCTCACAAGGACTTTAAGCAAACGAGGATACAGAGGATCAGCTCCTACCAACAATCAGTTGAGGAATTCATCCAATTCTCGTCAACAAGCTACTATTGAGAATGGCAGGGTCATGGTTCAGCCTATTCAACCATATCAGGGGAGACCTACCACATCAACCACCAATGCTCGCACGGTCAATCAGGCACCAATGGCCAATCCTGCTCCACGGGCTAACTCCACGGGCAAGTTGAGAATGATTACATGTTACAACTGCAAGGAAGAGGGTCACATGTCCAGGGATTGTAAGAAACCCAAGAGGAGAAGGGATGGACAATGGTTTGCAGAGAAGATCTATCTGGTTAATGCTCAGGCACAAGGAAGGGAACTTGATGAAGAGGAGCTTGCATTTCTTGCTGATCCAGGGATTGCTGAACAAGACGTTGTCACCACACAGAATGCAGCATACCAAGCCGATGATCTTGATGCGTATGACTCAGACTGTGATGACTTTCAATCTGCTAAGGCTGCTCTCATGGCAACTATCTCCAGCTTAGGGCCAGAAAAGAGATCTGAGGTACTTATTAATACCACTGATGCTAGTATTCAACCACATCAAGTTGTGCAAGAGAGTGCTGATTCGAATGAATCTTCGGTGGTGAGTCTTTCAAATGAGGAGACAAACAATGATAGCAATATCAATGTGAGTCCCCAGACTTTGAGTGAATCACAACCGGGACCCATTTCGCAAACGCCTACTCCTGCTCAACAAGATTTGGTCATGGTTCCTGCTACATTACTTAGCCAAATGAATGCTGCACTCTTAGAAACCTTAGCTAAGAATAAGAATTTGTCTGATGAGCTTACCTTAAGCAACGAGAAAGTTCAAACCTTGGAATTAGTGCCCTCGTCTAGTGTTCTAACTAATCTCGAATATGATCATTTTAGAAACAAACAAATGGGTCACTTGCAAGAAATTGAAAACTTAAGAGCAAATTTGTCTAATGAACTTAAAGAAAAGGAGTTAGTGGTCACTAATTTTCAAAAACTTCAAAGAGATTTTGAATCACTCGAGTCTAAGAAGAATGAAATGGAGATTAATGCTACTAATAAGATTAGAAGTCTAGATTACTTGCTTTTAAGACAATACGCTGCTTCTCAACTAGTTCACTTATTTGATGCTTCATTTAGAGAATTTAACTTATCACGTCAAAAAGGCCTTCCCCCTAATCCACGGTATGCAAAACAAGCTTTAAGACATAGTCCTAGACTTTATAATGCAACTCAATTAGGATTGGCCTCGTTAGAAATACGTTTTAACGTATATTAGAAGAATCGGTCACTCCACAATATGATTTATGTTGTAATAGCTCGTAATTAACAATTAGTTAAATATTACTTATTAAGTTAAGTAAGAACCGGTCCATGGGCTTGTCATGGACCGGCCCAAGCCCAATGTATGCTTGGAGTATAAATACCCCTTTCCACCATGGAAAGGGGTTGGTTGTTGTTCATTTTCATGCTTTCATATTAATAAAATCACACACATTTTCTCTCACTTTCTCTCTCTAGTTTCTCTCACTAGAAAACATCAACCCACTTCATAGATTCTTAGGTTTTCAATATTCTACATTGTCTTTGTTTACACATTGAACCTCGAGACATTTAGGTTTTAACCTACGTTTCAAAGTCGAACGAGAGTCGTTTACCTTTCAAAGTAAATACTCTTACTCCTCGTTTTCATTTATCAATCTTTGATTTAGAATTTTTGTGAAAAGTTTAATTAAAAAAAACTTCCTCTCATCTATTTTATTTTTTCAACCCTCTATATTCTCGTCATTTCGGTTTACGCGAACTCGTTATAATCGTCTTTTGATTAATTACGATAGACTTGAAAACATTCCTCGAAGGAATCGAAATCGTCAACAACGAGTAGTGGAACCCGAGCTTCCAACTATTGTTATAGAGGTGGTCGATAACCGAACAATGGATGAATTGCTTCGTGCACCCACCGAAGGGTATGGTGAAGCAATCGTTGTGCCGACTATTTTGGCGGATCATTATGAGATTAAGACGGCTCTTTTATCACTCATTCGTGCCGACCAATTTCGAGGCAATGAGACGGATAACCCGCATAGTCACATTTTTAACTTTCTTTGTATCACCACGACTCTCTAATTTAGAGATATGCCGAATGGCGCGATTAAGCTTATGCTTTTTCCGTACTCGCTCGAGGGAAACGCTAAGCGTTGGTATGAAAAGGAACCACCGGGTTCGATTTTGACATGGGACGATCTAGTGTCAAAGTTCATGAACTACTTCTTTCCACCATAAAAAACAACTCACTTTTAAAATGAATAAAAAGATTTGAACAAAAAGTGCATGAATCGTTTGGTGACGCTTGGGAAAGGTTTAAGTATTTGTTGAGACAACGTCTACACCACGGTTTCATGGATTTACACCAAATTAATACTTTTTATAATGGACTTAATATGGTTGAACAAGATTCTTTAAACGCCACCGCGGGTGGTAATCTTTTAAGAAAAACTCTGAGAGACGCGTGGGGAGTAATTGAGAATAAATCTAGAGTCCAATACTCACGAAACATACCGGTTGTTTCTCATGTGAATTCATCTAATTCCGAGATTGCTAGTTTGGACTCTAAGATCGATAGTGTATTCGTGAATTTATTAAGTGAGATTGGGAGGAATACTCCCGCTTCGGTTAGTGCCGTTGAGAACTTTTGTGTATCATGTGGTGGAGCACATCCTAATTATGCTTGTTCAACCATGGGGTTTGCTCAATCTAGTGCTTTTGCGGTGACGGGAACTTATGGCCATAATGGTCAAGCTCCTCGTTAAAACCATGTTGCTCCACCGGGTTTTCCACCGGTTTAAAATAGGTATAATAATGGTAATAACGGGAATAATTTTAACCGTGGGAACCAAGGGAATTATAATCAAGGAAATAGATTTCATGGTAATCAAAACAATCAAGGTTTTCAAAACAACAATCAAAATGATTTGGCAAGCTATATCAAAACAAATGAGGAAAATTTAAAGGCTTTTCAAAACAATCTTCAAGGACAAATGAACACTTTGAAACTCGATTTTCAAAATTCGATCAAGGGGGAAAATGATAAGATTGAGCTAAATCAAGTTAGATTAGAGCAAAATCAAAACCGTGTTGAGGGAAATCAAGCTAAATTTGAAAATAAAATTCTTTCGATAAGCGATAATGAACAAACCCTCCTCTTCTTCGGGTGGTTTGCCTAGCAACACCATTCCAAACCCGAAGGGTGAGATGAAAGCTATTACCACACGTAGTGGGAAGGCTTTAGACGGACCTTTGCTTCCACAAGTTAGTACCACTCCGGTGAGGGAAGTGGAGCAAGAACCCGAGGTGGTTAAGGAAAAGGAAATTCCTAATCCACCAAAGATAGACCATGTGCCTATTCTGGACCCGAGATTCCAAAGACTAAACGCACACTACCCTACCCTTCTAGACTTAACCAAGAGAAACTCCGCGAAAGATCTAATGCTCAAATGTCTGCATTTCTTAAGATGTTTAAGCAACTTCATATTAATGTTAGTTTCGCGGATGCATTGCTTTATATGCCTAAGTTTTCTTCGACCTTTACGAAATTAATTAGTGATAAAGGGAATCTAGATGCGCTTAACCATTCTCTTGATGCTAATTGTTCGGCGGTTTTCTCCAAAAAGCTTCCCGAAAAGCTAGGAGACCCTGGAAGATTTCTTATTCCTTGTGAATTTCTGGAAATGAAAGAATGTTTTGCATTAGGCGATCTTGGCGCTAGCATTCACTTGATGTCTCTTTCTGTTTGGAGAAGGTGATCACTTCCCGAGCTCACACCTACTAGAATGACTCTCGAACTTACGGATCGATCGACCGCCCTTCCAGTAGGTATAGCCTAGGATGTCTTCATTAAGATAGGGAAGCTTCATTTTCTGGCGGATTTTATAGTTGTGGATTACCCCGAAGATTCACGTGTACCTTTGATCCTAGGAAGACCATTTTTAAGTACTGCTAGTGCCTTAATCAATATGAAAAGTGGAAAGATGATGTTGGGCCAATTTAGAGCCTAAATTGTCCCTATACTGATTTGAATGAAATATACCCTAAGTATTATATAGGTTAGTTAACTTAAGTAAGATTACCGAGTCATCCTCAAGATGTTCTTAGAAGTCCACAGAGACTCCTTCACTACTGCAGCGGATCTCGGCCAGTGAAGATAAGAACCAAGATCAGGATGATTGAGTTAGTGAGTGATGACAATAACTCACTAACTCCCTGAAGACCATCTCTAATATGAAGACCTAAAGTATTGATACTGAAGACATAGTGGGAACTTCCTTGGGTGAAAAAGGAAGAATATAAAGTGTAAGGTGGTTACTTGACTTTATTGAAGCTTCCAAAGGAAGCTTCACTTTCCCACTATATAGAGTGGTCTCATTGCTTAGTGATAGTCGTAGATTTCCATTCCACAAAATACACATAGTGTAGTGTTAGGATTTCTCCCTCTCATTGATTCTTTCCTTCTTGTAACAATGGGAGTTTAGTTTGTCATCATCGCCCGATTGTTTTCCGAAAACAACCGGGCAACACTTGTAAATATATTGATTCATTATTAATAAGATATACAAACGATGAAAAGTACAAGCTTGTGTTATTAGTTAGTCAATTGGTTAATTGTGCAAATGTTCTTCATAGATCTTTATAGATTCGATGTTTGCACAAGATTAGTGGACCAACAAGTGGTATCAGAGCGGGTTGGATTTTATCTATCCAAATCCGTTTAGAATATGGCTGCTAATAACATTTTATATCGTCAAAATTAGTAATGTTTGTTCAAAAATCTGCACAACAATAGCAGTTTTTGAGGGGAAGATGAACAGTACGGTTTGACCATCTGGTAAGATAATACCACACAAATCCTATCCAAAACCCTCACCCTACCCACGGTCTTCCACTTTCATTATTCACCCACCACCGACACAATAAACAAAAAAAAACCTCCCACCGTCACTTTTCATCCCCACCACACCTCGTACTGATTTCCATAAAAACCTCTGTCACTCTCACCAAAACCATTACAACATATTAAAAGGATAACAAATCATAATCCCACCATCACCAAAAACATCTTCAACCGTCATCTCATTACAAAAAACACGAGATCCAACCCATTCCGAATCACAAAAACAAAAAAAACCCAGATCTTCAAACCACGAAATTCACATACACCTCCAACAAAAATCATAGTTTCATTTTCTGGTTCATGAATGGATATAATCCAATCTCAAATCTGTCACAGATTCCAAAACAACAACTGATAAGTGTGAAAACGCTTACCCTTTTACCACTAAAAATAAGCAAAAACCAAACCAAAACGTGAATTAATTAATATAAAAGTCGGAATTATGCGTGGTTTTGTTTATTTGTGAAAATAGGTACAAAAGGACAAAAACAAAGAAAACACGCGATTTCACGGGCATTTATCGAATAAAAAGACAAAGAATGAAGAAAAAGATCAAAAGTGCAAAAAGAATGAAGTTTGTAGGGCTAAAGATGAAGTTTTTATGAAGTTTAAAGCTTAAAGACAAAGATTTCAAAAGAAAGGGACCTAATGTGACAAGCTGCCAAAGATAAAACAAGCTTAGCCAAATGGACCAATGAGGAGGCTTGTAGGAGGGTCACATGGATCAATGATATGACATGCCTTTTTCAGCATTTCTTTATCAATCGCAAGTAACACATTCCCACCAATAACATTTCGCCACGTCATCACCATCTTCTACAACAAATTGGGAGATGTCTAGGCCGATTCAAGCTAAGTGTTCTACATGAAAGTTGCTCTACTCGACGAGACGAAGCTAATGGTATCAACCAATCAAGATGTCGTGGCCTAGAACGAAAACGCCCAAATTCGTTCTTGATACATAAACCCTAATCCGACTTGGCATGATTTTATTGGCCAAATTGTTGTCATTCTCTGAACACACTGTCAATTTAGACTTCCCCAATCATAACACACACTCCTCACACCTCCTATAAATACAAACCCACTTCTCATTTTTCACATAGTAGAATTTTTAGCTTAATTTTCAAGCAAGTTTCTCTCATTTCAATAGTTAGCTTAATTCCTAAGCTAGCTTTAGTCTTTGTAATCATCTCCTACAATCTTGTAATCATTTCATTCATATTAATAAAATTCTCCATTAAAACACTATTCATCATCTTCTTCATCACGAATTACTGTTCATCGTTGCTGATTTGTTGCGGGTATATGTTACTAAGCTTGAATACAAGCTATTGAAGCTGATTTGATCGAATTTGGTGAAGATTTGTTGTGAATTCAAGTTTTGGAGGGAATTTGATCATTCGAATTCGATTCGTTGAATTTAAGTGATCGTTGTTGTTCTTGTTGTTGATTCATGATCAGTAGGTGTAGGTGATCGTGTTTGAGCTTACTTCTCCATCAACGGAGGCCTTGAATCAAGGATTACCTCATTTTCACCTTTTTAGGCAAAAATTAGGAGTTATATGCATTGGTATGATCAAGTGTGATATTTCTTGCTTCTTTGATTGAAACATCTCTTATTTGATCTGCATTTGATAGCTAGATACTTGTTTTTGCTGTAGCATCGTTAGATCTTAATTTTAGTTTGTTAAATTTGCTTAAAATTTCTTTAAGGTGCGTTTGGTTTAGATCGTTGTGTGAGTATCGTTGTCGCTGTGTTTTGGAGAGTTGTAGCATCATAATTGTCATCTAAAAGTAGCATAAAAACAGTCCAAACATTAGCCAATTGTAAAGTCAATCCGGATCAAAGAATGTGAAAAATTTTAGTTAAAAAAAGTGTCCGAAATAGACTACTTTAGGTCACTGTAACATCTTCATCAAGTTGAATTAGACCTTGAAATTTGGCTTTTTGGAAAGTTAGGACTAGTGGCTAGTTAAACTTAGTTATATGTTTTGGTCGTAGCTTAATAGATAATCCGCTAGATAGCGTTAAAGTAGCCGAAAAAATTTGCATATTAGTATATTTTTCGATAAGTCATTTTAGTTCGATAACCTTTTTTAGCATAATCTCTCAATAATTCGTTATGAGCGGTACGTTTCAACCAATTAAACTATAAGCCCCTACGGATCTCTACATGCAATTCGCTCACTTCGGGAAGAGCGAACGGAAAGAGGAGGCCTTTGCTCTATCTGCTTTCGAAGTTTCTTGTTTAGAAGTCAATATTACATCTTATTGGACATATAGAAACGAACCGGAGCTTATTTCGTTGACTAAAACGCTCAAAAGAGCTTAGAAAATACCACCAGCCCGTTTTTAAGAAAAACTCTGCGTGAATTGCAAATTAGTCCCTGAATTCGAAGGACTGTTACATTTTAGAAATTGCAGCGTTGGTCCCTGTGTTTATCTCCTTATTTCTATTCATGTGCATAGCATTTATTGTTGGGCTGTGTCACTTTTGGGCTTACTATTGTTTTTAATCAATTTGAGTTGTATTTAATAATTCACAAAAGGTAACGCTGGTTTTAAAAGTTACTTATGCGTTTGGTTTTTAATAAAAAAAATTACGTCTTTTTTTTCTTAAAAAAAAGCTGCGAATTATCTTAAAAAAAAAAGTTGCGTAAATAATAGACAAAAAAGGCTGCGATTGTTTTACAATGCTTTTGGGCTTCAGTAATATTTGGGCCTGCCTTATTTTCAAATTGTAAACAAAAGGAGTTTGATTTATAAATTCACATTTGGATTGATGCTACGTTAGTTTTCTTGATAAAAATTTATATTGAATACAAAGTTTTAAGGTTTAGATTTCTTTTTAACAAAAAATCAATTTTCAACTTTAATAAAAAAATAGTTTTAATAAATAAATAAATATAAAATATAAAAAGTATAAAAAAATTAGTTTTTACATTTTTAGAATGAATTTGGCATTTTCATTTTTAGAACAATTTTGCATTTACATTTCTAGCGTTTTAATATTTTGCATTTGCACTTTTATTTTCGCTTAGCATTTTAATAATTCTCGTTTGCATTTTACTTTTGCATTTTATATTTTTACTTTGTGATTTCTTTTACTTGCGGTATTTGTACTTTGTTGTAGAATAGTACGTATACGTATTATATAATATTTTTAGATTTTTTGCTTGCTTTGTGCTTAAATAGAAATTGATACCATTCAAGCATTTTTAACCAAAAACGATAAATTTTTACGTGAAAATTGGAAATCCATATTCGAGTCGAGTCGAGGAAAAATGATTATACTAAAAAACGAATATTAAATTGGCGCCGTTGTCGGTTCGATTTCGATACGATTGACGATTTTTCGTGAGACGATTTGGATTTTGGGATCCGTTCAATTTTGAACGTTATTTTTCTTGATAAAAAATCAAAAATATAAAAAAAAATCAAAAACATAAAAATACAAAAAAATCAAAAATCACAAAAAGCATTTCTTTCCTAAGACTTGCTACCAAAAATTAAAAAATTAAAAAAGTAACACTTTTCCTAAAGTGTTACACAAAAAATATTAAGTACTACTATACATATTATTTTTCTTATATCGTCTTCTCTCATCTTTTCGTGTGAATATATCTTCTTAAAAAATAAAAAATACAAAAATATTTTCTTTTTACTATATTGTATATATTACATATACGTAGATAAGAACAATCAATACACATATCTCCATAAGTATTGCTTTCACAATACACCGTGATTAGTGGCGTTCCGGTGCTTTTCACGTATATCGATCAAAGTTGATTAAGGCACAATAGATAAATACTACTAGCTATTTGATCTAGATTGAGAATTCACTGTGTGGGTTGGGGGGGGTATAAGGAGAGTGTATTTCACATTCGAAAGGAGAAGGCTCTTAAGTGCTTCGCGCCGCCTCGTTCCTCCGCTCCCTTGTGATTCTTTTGAAGGTGATAGTAGTAAGTGGTGTGCCACCCAAGTAGTATTACGTATATACTTTTTATAGCTTTTTGATATCGAACCTCGATTGGGGTAATCCCTCCCCTTTCAAAGTCACCAAGGGCAATTCCCTTACTCCTCGGTTTTTAGTTGTATGCGCACACGCGCGCGTACACACATACCAAGTGGTGTACCTCGTCCTCCTAAAAGGAAGACGAACAAAAAAAACCTCAACAATCAAGCCGATCCCGAGATTCGAGCTTTCGACACTACTATGGCCACGGATAACCGACCAATGATCGAGATCTTGCAATCTCACGTTGAGAGAAATGATGACGCGATTGTGGTGCCGGATATTGGAGCGAATAATTTTGAACTTAAAACGGGTTTTATTCAAATGATTTCCGCGACACCATTTTTGGGCCGTACTCATGATGACCCACACGTTCATATTAAGAGGTTTCTTCATTTGGCAAACACCGTTAAATACAATGGGGTGCCACAAGAAGTAATTCGATTGCTACTCTTTCCTTTCTCCCTCGAGGGGCAAGCCCGAATTTGGTTTGACAAGGAACCACCCCAAAGTATCACCACATGGGCGGATTTGGAAACTAAGTTTATTAATTATTTATTTCCACCCTCACGTACTACCGCTTTGCGGAATGACATCATTAACTTTGAACAAAAGTACGGTGAGACATTTAGTGAACATTGGGATCGATTTTAGGAACATTTAAGAAAATGTCCACAACACGGTTTTACCAAAGTTCACCAAATCAATACCTTTTATAATGGATTAACTTTGAATAACCAAGATTCACTAAACTCGGCCGCAGGGGGTAACATTCTTGTTAAAACAATGCAAGTAGCTTGGGACATAATTGAGAACAAGGCAAAAGTTCCAAGTCGAACTAGGGCTCAAATGGCTAGTGCTAGTAGAGGAGATTCTATTAATCATGAGGTTTCCAATCAAATAAAAGAACTTGCTTCAGTTGTGAAAAATCTTGCTTTAAAAGTTGAAAACCCTCATACTAGACATGTGCATGCCCTTAGTGAGACTTGTGGTGGACCACATTCATACTTCAATTGTGACAAGGTTTATAATCAAACCCAAGAAGTCTATGCTTACAATAATAATGAAAATGAGAGGGTTCATTTTAAGCCTAATGTCTATGTGAACCACTTGTCATATAAGTCTACTAACTATTTGGCTCCCCCTGGGTTTGCACCTCATCAAAGACCACCCCCACCCACCCAAATCACCCCATATCAAAATAGGAACCAAGGTCCACAAAGGGGTAATTTTCAAGGGAATACAAATGTAAGGGGTTACAATCCGAATCAAGGGAATTTTCATGGTCAAACCAAAGGGTTTAATAATAGGGTTCAATAACCAAGGTTTTCAAAATCAAGGCTTTCAAAATTACAATCAATATCAAAACCAAGGTTTTCCAAATCAAGGGTTCAATATGCCTAATCCTCAAATGGACTTGGTTCTTCAAAAACTTAATGAGCAAGACCGTAAGCTTAAAGAAATACAAGAGTCCGCGGATAGGAAATTTATGCAAATGTTACAAACCCTTCGTCCCCAAGGTGCTTTCCCTTCTAACACCGAAACCAACCCTAGGGCTAATTGAATGGCATCACTACTATGAGCGGTAAAACAACTGAGGGACCTTCTTTTTCTCC
The DNA here is from genome assembly GCA_025667525.1 of Glebionis coronaria. Classification (NCBI taxonomy): domain Eukaryota; kingdom Viridiplantae; phylum Streptophyta; class Magnoliopsida; order Asterales; family Asteraceae; genus Glebionis; species Glebionis coronaria. The sequence continues at coordinate 201,949,637 of CM046879.1, read as the reverse complement.
ACCTACCATTGATAAACAAGGACCCGAGATTCCTTCTACTTCTACCCAACCTCCTTTACCTCCTACTTCCGAGATACCTCCCCTAAGCAATCCTTCTACACCTTATGTTCAACCTTCCCCTCGATCTTCTACCAACCCTTCGATTCCTAAGCCAATTACCGAGGTTGTGAGTGAACCGGTTCTTCCTCAATCTTCTACAAAACCCAATATACCTTACCCTTCAAGGTTGAGGAAGGATAAGTTGAAGAACAAAGATGATATTCAAGTGTATAACTTCTTGAAAATGTTCAAACAATTGAATTCAATATCACCTTTGCCGAGGATCTCGCTCACATGCCTAAGTACGCCAAAATGTTTAAGGATCTTTTAACCGACAAGGAAAAATTGCTTGATATCGTCAATACTCAATTGAATGAAAATTGTTTCGCGGTTCTTTTAAATTACCAGTTAAGCTCGGAGACCCCGGTCGATTCCTTATTCCTTGCAATTTCCCCGGTGTAGAGAATTGTATGGCTTTGGCGGATCTCGGAGCGAGTATCAATCTTATGCCATTGTTCGTATAGAAACAATTATCTCTAACCGAGCTAGTCCCCACTCGTATGACTTTAGAGTTAGCTAACCGTACGGTTGCTTATCCGGTGGGGATAGCCGAGGATGTGTTGGTAGGAGTCGACAAATTTACTTTCCCGCCGATTTTGTTGTTGTCGACTACGAGATGGATCCTCGCGTTCCCTTAATTGTGGGACGACCCTTCTTGAGGACCGGGCATACATTAATTGATGTAGCCGCGGGTGAGCTTATCATGAGGGTAGGGGATGACAAGATCGTCTTTAATATAGATAAACTTTCTAAGCTTCCCGATGAGCCCGAATCCGTGAATTTAATCGACGTGCTTGACGAAGCATGCGAGGAACATTTTCACGCGGCTTGTAAGAGCGGGATTTCTACTTTACCTCATATTGAGACCGTATCTTCTATTGCTCCTTCCTTGAATCCTTTTGGATCAAGTGATTTTCTTCTACAAGAATTCGAAGCAAGTTTAGGAGACGTGGTTTACAATATGATGATTCTCCCACCGATTAGGAAGAAGACATTCGTACCATTGAGAAACTTCTCAATGAGGACCATATTTCTCCACCTACTCCTAAGAAAGTTACAAATGATGATCCGAATTTGACTAAGCCTTCCACCGAGAATCTACCGGATTTAGAGCTTAAGGAATTACCTTCTCATCTCGAATACGCTTTCCTAGAAGGAGTTGATAAGTTACCCGTCATAATTACTAAGGACTTAAAAGAGGATGAAAAAGCTCGAATTATCGAAGTTCTTAAGAAGCATAAGAAAGCCATTGCTTGGAAAATCTCTGACATTCGCAGAATTGATCCTAATTTTTGCACACATAAAATTCTCATGGAAGATGACTTTAAACCTGCGGTCCAAAGTCAAAGAAGGGTAAATCCTAAAGTTCATGAAGTCATCAAGAAAGAAGTTATCAAACTTCTAGATGCCGGCGTGATTTACCCTATTTCGGATTCACTGTGGGTTAGTCCGGTCCATTGTGTGCCAAAAAGGGTGGAATAACTGTTGTTCCTAATGAAAACAACGAGTTAATTCCTACTCGACTTGTTACGGGTTGGCGAGTTTGCATAGACTATCGTAAGCTTAATGATGTCACTCATAAGGATCATTTTCCTCTTCCTTTCATGGATCAAATGCTCAAGCGTTTAGCGGGAAATGAGTATTATTGCTTCTTAGACGGTTTCTACGGATATTTTCAAATTCCTATCGATCCAAGAGACCAAGAGAAAACCACATTCACTTGTCCTTATGGAACATTTGCTTACAAAAGAATGTCATTTGTCTTATGCAATGCTCCAGGGACTTTCCAAAGGTGTATGATGGCAACATGGCCGACTTATAAGAGGTGCCACACGTGCCTAGGCATAGGGCCACCAAAAAATTAGGGCCACCAAATTCTAGGTATTTGCTATGTACATGTATATTATTTTACTATTAGTCAAACTCAATTACAATATGCAATTTGTAACCGAATATCACACTGACAATTTTTTTGGTCCAATGAGATAAGGACCAAATCCTCTATAACATATTTAAACAATGACAAACATGTCCCATTAATTACTTCCATGATTTATTAACTTCACAAGCGTTTTGGGAAATCGAGATTCGGACTTACGACAGAAGTATTTTTTTTTATTTTTTACAATATGATTTCACTCAGTTTTGCCATCAATCACGTAAGTTTTCATACACAGTATTCTATTAGTTAATTTTTTTTTTGCTTTCTAGAGCATTTTTTTTATCTTTTTAATTAGTTAGATGAATTATTTACCTCTTCTGATCTACCATAAAGTATGTAAATTAAATGATGTTTTAGTATTATAGGTGGCCTCTTAATATTAATTAGATATTTTTTGTTATTGTTTCGATGTGTTTTAAAAATCATGCCGCCTAGATTGAGAAGGCACGCAACATGACGACTTTGTTTCTAAGAATGCTAGAAGAATCGCACTATTCAAGTAGTTAATTTTGATGTTTATTACTCGGTTGAACGTGTCTTTTAGTATCATTATTTTATTATTTTTGGAATGTTACTAATATTTTTTACGTATCATCAATGAATATTCTTATTTTTATACCAAATGTCCCTTGGCCCAACGGTATGTAAGTGACCCTGTAACCTAAAGGTTGTGGGTTAAAGTCTTAGTGGAGACATGTGAGATAGAATTTGATAGATAGTTGATGTGAGTTGTAAAAAATTGCCGTTTAAAAAAAATTATTTTTATTTATTCTTTTGGTATTTAGCGGGGCCTCCACATAGTCGTTGCACAGGGCCACCGAAATCCACGAGACGGTCCTGGATGGCAATATTCCATGATATGGTTGAACAAACTATGGAAGTCTTTATGGACGATTCCTCGGTTTTTGGTGATTCTTTCTCTTATTGCCTTGCCAATTTAGAAGATATACTTAAACGGTGTGAAGACACTCGTCTCGTTCTTAATTGTGAAAAGTGCCATTTCATGGTAAAAGAGGGCATCGTCCTTGGTTTATAAATTCACATTTGGATTGGTGCTACGTTAGTTTTCTTGATAAAAATTTATATTGAATACAAAGTTTTAAGGTTTAGATTTCTTTTTAACAGAAAATCAATTTTCAAGTTTTAATAAATAAATAAATATAAAATATAAAAAGTATAAAAAAAATTAGTTTTTACATTTGTAGAATAAATTTGCCATTTTTATTTTTAGAACAATTTTGCGTTTACATTTCTAGCGTTTTAATATTTTATTCGTTTTTTAGTATAATCGTTTTTCCTCGACTCGACTCGAATATGGATTTCCATTTTTCACGTAAAGATTTATCGTTTTTGGTTAAAAATGCTTGAATGGTATCTATTTCTATTTAAGCACAAAGCAAGCAAAAAATCTAAAAATACTATGTAATATGTATTGGTACTATTCTAAAAAAAGTGCAAATACCGCAAATAAAAGAAATCACAAAGTAAAAATATAAAATGCAAAAGTAAAATGCAAACGAGAATTATTAAAATGCTAAGCGAAAATAAAAGTGCAGAAGCAAAATATTAAAACGCTAGAAATGTAAATGCAAATTTTTTCTAAAAATGAAAATGCCAAATTTATTCTAAAAATTTAAAAACTAATTTTTTTATACTTTTTATATTTTATATTTATTTATTTATTAAAACTATTTTTTTATTAAAACTTGAAAATTGAGTTTTTGTTAAAAAGAAATCTAAACCTTAAAACTTTGTATTCAATATAAATTTTTTATCAAGAAAACTAACGTAGCACCAATCCAAATGTGAATTTATAAACCAGACTCCTTTTGTTTACAATTTAAAAATAAGGCAGGCCCAAATATTACTGAAGCCCAAAAGCATTGTAAAACAATCACAACCTTTTTTGTCTATTATTTATGCAGCTTTTTTATTAAAAAAATGCTATATCCTCCTACAAAAACAAACTATAAATCTTCCTACTCACAGGATCCTGACAAGTGTCAGAACGGACGGTTTAGATGCGGAGAGAGAATTAGCGAAAAAAATAATTTTAATATTATTGTGTGTGTAGGAGGATATGTAGGCTGTATGCATATGTTGTAGGAGGATATAGCAATATTCTTTTTATTAAGATAATTCGCAGCTTTTTTTTAAGAAAAAAAAAACAGACACATTTTTTTTATTAAAAACCAAACGCATAAGTAACTTTTAAAACCAACGTTACCTTTTGTGAATTATTAGATACAACTCAAATTGATTAAAAACAATAGTAGGCCCAAAAGTGACACAGCCCAACAATAAATGCTATGCACAGGAATAGAAATAAGGAGATAAACACAAGGACCAACGCTGCAATTTCTAAAATGTAACAGTCCTGCGAATTCAGGGACTAATTTGCAATTTACGCAGAGTTTTTCTTAAAAACGGGCTGGTGGTATTTTCTAAGCTCGTTTGAGCGTTTTAGTCAACGAAATAAGCTCCGGTTCGTTTCTATATGTCCAATAAGATGTAATATTGACTTCTAAACAAGAAACTTCGAAAATTATTGAGAGATTATGCTAGAAAAGGCTATCGAACTAAAATGACTTATCAAAAAAGATACTAATATGCAAAAAATTTCGGCTACTTTAACGCTATCTAGCGGCTTATCTATTAAGCTACGACCAAAACTTATAACTAAGTTTAATTAGCCACTAGTCCTAACTTTCCAAAAAACCAAATTTCAAGGTCTAATTCAAATTGATGAAGATGTTATACTGATCTAAAGTAGGCTATTTAGGAAACTTTTTTAACTAAAATATTTCACATTCTTTGATCCGAATTGACTTTACGATTGGCTAATGTTTGGACTGTTTTTATGCTACTTTTAGACGACAATTATGATGCTACAACTCTTCAAGACACAACGACAATGATACTCACACAACGATCTAAACCAAACGCACCTTAAAGAAATTTTAAGAAAATTTAACAAAGTAAAACTAAGATATAATGATGCTACAGCGAAAACAAGTATCTAGCTATCACATGCATATCAAATAAGAGATGTTTCAATCAAAGAAGCAAACAATATCACAATTGATCATACCAATGCATATAACTCCTAATTTTTTCCTAAAAAGGTGAAAATGAGGTAATCCTTGATTCAAGGCCTCCGTTGATGGAGAAGTAAGCTCAAACATGATCACCTACACCTACTGATCACAAATCAACAACAAGAACAACAACGATCACTTGAATTCAACGAATCGAATTCGAATGATCAAATTCCCCAAATTCGTTCTTGATACATAAACCCTAATCCGACTTGGCATGATTTTATTGGCCAAATTGCTGTCATTCTCTGAACACACTGTCAATTTAGACTTCCCCAATCATAACCCACACTCCTCACACCTCCTATAAATACAAACCCACTTCTCATTTTTCACATAGTAGAATTTTTAGCTTAATTTTCAAGCAAGTTTCTCTCATTTCAATAGTTAGCTTAATTCCTAAGCTAGCTTGTGAGACCCCTAGAATCTGACACGGAACAACTAGGCAACGAGAGGATCACACATCAAGGTACAAGTAACAGTGAGTTATAAATGACACAAAAATGACGCAATAAAAGACTTATATATATTACATCACATTATATCAGAGTTTAAAAACATCGGTCCCACAAGTTTATGTAACATAATAAAGTACCATAAAATTACGGATTTAAATTTTTAAGATAACAAAAGATCAGCGGAAGACTTTAACAACATCATTTATAACAAAAGCATAAACATATCACGACACAGATCTTTCCAAGCTGCCAACATCCTGCAGTACCTCATCCAAGCACATTAAGCATTATTACCTGAGATCAAAACATGTAAAACACGTCAACATAAAGTTGAGTGATATTCATAGGTTTAGAAAACTAAGTAATAGAACACAATAGAATTTGTAAAACACGTAATGGGGGGATAACTATGTACATTGTCCATAGTCACGATGAATATTATTGCTATTTAGTCTCATGAACCGAAGCTTAACTCAAAGTAAGTTCCTCTAGGGAGTATTCAGCCTAAATACTCAAGTATAAACAAATGTAAGTGCGTCAAGGTAATCAGGACGGGGATTGTCAATCCCGATGGATCCACCCACAACATTCACGCTTAGCGCAGAGCATACGGGACAATTAACGGTTCATGATCAGTAGAGGAAACTCAAGGCTAACGTCTAAAAGCAATAATATCATTAAATTCATCAGGCAGCATACAGTTCTGGATAGCATACAGTTTAAAAGGTTGTGTTCCAACATGATAATCTCACCCCGTGTTTTGAATTAATGAACAAGTAGCTAGAGGGGCTATGAACTCACCTTATCTATAAGGTGGAATCAACACGGAACTTGAGGGCTCAGTAGTAACAACGGAAAATCAAGCAACGTTAAGTCATCCGAGACCTACGATAATGGGACGCGAAAGTTTAGAAAATATGAAAATAAATGTTTAGAAAACACTTGAATTAAATGAGTACACAAACCAAATTATGAAACATAAGAAAAACCATGCAAGGGGTACTTCTAGACTCTATCTAAAAGTATAACTTTACTAGACAATGCTTTCGATAAAAACTGCCGGCACATACCAAATGTACGGGCTGATTTACCTCACTTAGACATGTCAAAAGTTTATGGTACTAACTGAGAAGCTCACTTAATATCTATAGAAATCCATATAAAAAGCTTGTCAAAAGTTTTTACTTCTAAGACTCCCTGCCCGACACATCTTCAAGTTACAAAAACCGGACAGAATTACGTCTTTGACTCGTAAAACCATTTTGACCTTTCTAAACAACATCGTTTACAAAACCAACACTTAAGTTTGATAATACACTCACAACCCTAGGTTTATAATCCAAAAACAGCCCTTGAATATTTTTAAAACTCAACTTATAGTCCCTGAGTTTCGATCCAAATATCAACAACAACTTTAGATTGTGCCGTTTTGAGTTAGAAGCTCTAATTTCCAACTCGTTTTGAGTTAGAAGCTCTAATTTTCAACTAGCGCTATTTCCAACTCGTTTTGAGTTAGAAGCTCTAATTTTCGAAGGTAAGAAAATATCTACAGCCCTATCTTATTAGTTTAATAATAAACCAAGCTTAAGGTACCCAAAACCAACCTTAACTTTCTGCCTAAAATCACCACTTTGAAAATCATAACATTAGACTTTTTCAATATAATCTAACCATTTTTCTACTCATAAAATCATGCTATATACATCCTCTAACAACCTAAACCATTGCATGCAACAAAATCAAAAGATCAAAATCAAAAACTTTGATTTTTAAACATCAAAACAACAAAATCTAGCCATGATCATCATGTTTATGATGATCAAACATCAACCCAACTAAGAAATCACCAAAACATCAAAAGTTGTTGTATGTGTATAAATCTTGTATCATTAGAATCACCTTACAAATTTAGGAAGTGGTCTAATTTTAGTTTAGCTTAAATCAAGTTGGATGATGATGAAAATGGGGTGTTTTTGGGTTGGGGTCTCACGGCAACAATCAAAGGGAGAGAGGAGTTGTTGATTTTTTTTATAAACTTGTTTTATGTATGTGTAATAGTGGAGAAAAAATGTATTTATATGTGGTTAGGTGAGGGGTTAAACTTGACACTTTTGAAACTTTAGGACTAGAAAATAAATACTTTAGTTAAAAAGTGGGAAATGACTATTAGTCAATTTTACAAATATTTACGGGGCTCGGGTTTCGTAAAAATACTTCTCAAAAGTTAAAACGCACCCAAAATAAGATAATATAGACTCCCGACTCGACTTAACACGTCATTAAAAGAAAACATCGAAAACATCGAACATTGAAACAATTGACAGTAAAATGTGAAATAAATGGATTAAACACTGTGCCCTTATCGGTCTAGACTTAATACAATGTAAAGATCAACATCTTTTGGTCGAAATATTTAGCCCTCGGTTCTCGTTCCGTTGATTCAGGTAAACTTTTATAAAAATGCACGTGGGTGATTTTAAATCAACATATTTGATTTAAAAAAATGTGGAATTATAAAATAAAAATAATTTTATAATTTCGAATAAGTATTAACAATGATTAAAATAATGAATAAGAGTAAAATAATTACCAGGAAAATACGAGATCTCACAGTCTTCCCCTTATGGTAACTTTTATGATAACTGTTGTTATAGGAGAATTCAACCAAAGGTATATGAGTGTCCCAACTACCATCAAAATCCATAACACATGCCCGCAGCATGTCTTCCAAAGTCTGGATAGTGCGTTCACTTTGTCCATCCGTCTCTGGGTGATATGTTGTACCCATTATTACTTGCGTACCCAACGCCTTTTGAAGTGCTTTCCATAAATGAGACGTAAAACGACCATCCCTATCAGAAATAATCGATATCGGTACTCTGTGTTTTACAACAATCTCATTGATGTAAATTCAAGCCAATTTATCAGTTTTATCATCCTCACAAATAGGAAGGAAGTGAGCAGATTTGGTTAATCTATCAACAATTACCCAAATTGTATCAAAACCACCACTGCTTCTAGGCAGCTTTGTGACTAAGTCCATTGTAATCCTTTCCCATTTCCATTCAGAAACTTCTAGTTGTTGTAAAAGACCTGAAGGTTTCTGATGTACTACTTTAATCTTTGAACAAGTCAGACACTTGTTAACGTACTCTGCTATATCTTTCTTCATACCTGGCCACCAATAAATATCCCTTAAATCGTAGTACATCTTATCTGCACCAGGGTGAATCGAATATCTGGAAGCATGTGCTTCGTCCATTATTACCTTTCTTAATCCTCCAACAAATGGAATCCATAATCGTCCAACAAAGTAAATTGTTCCATCGTCTTTCCTTTCAAATTGTGCATCTAATCTTCGCAGCAATTCTGCTAGAGCCTTAAAGTCCTTTGTAGCTTCCTTCTGTGATTCTAAAATCATAGTCTTAAGGCTAGATTTAATGGTTATACTCATAGCACGCACTCTCCTAGGCTTAAGTCTTTCCTTTCAACTTAGGGCATCAGCCACAACATTATATTTTCCTGGGTGATACTTGATTTCACATTCATAGTCACTAAGGAGTTCTAACCAACGTCTTTGACGCATGTTCAAGTCCTTTTGGTTAAAAATATACTGAAGACTCTTATGATCAGTGTATATCACACTTTTCGTCCCATAAAGATAATGTCTCCATATTTTCAAGGCAAATACTACTGCACCTAACTCCAAATTGTCAGTAGTATAGTTCTGTTCGTGGATTTTAAGTTGTCTGGAGGCATAAGCAATCACTTTTCCTCGCTGCATTAAGACACACCCGAAACCTTGGTGGGAAGCATCACAATAAACTACAAAATCATGCGGTCCATTTGGAAGTGTTAATACTGGAGCATTACACAATTTCTCCTTTAAGCAAAAGGCTTGCGCTTGCTCTTTTATTCCAAATGTATTCCTTGTTCTTTTGTATAAACAAGGTTAAAGGCTTAGCAATCTTGGAGAAGTTTTCGATGAATCTGCGATAGTATCCGGCTAACCCTAGAAATGAACAAACCTCAGTAGGCGATTTAGGAGATTTCCAATTCTTAACTGCTTCAACTTTACTAGGATCCACGTGTATACCATCCTGATTTACCACGTGTCCTAAAAACTGAACCTCTTTTAGTCAAAATTCACACTTAGAGAATTTTGCATACAACTTTTCTTTCTCCAGAAGACTTAATATTGTTCTAAGATGGTTTTCATGATCTTTTTCAGATTTCGAGTAAATGAGGATGTCGTCAATAAAGACTATGAAAAACTTATCAAGGTATTGCAAACACGGCTCATTAGATCCATAAAAACTGCAGGAGCATTGGTAAGACCGAATGGCATAACGGTAAATTCAAAGTGTCCATAACGAGTTCTAAATGCGGTTTTGGAGATGTCACTTTCATGCACTCTTAATTGATGATATCCTGAACGAAGGTCTATCTTGGAGAAACTGCAAGCACCTTGCAATTGATCAACTAAGTCGTCTATACGAGGAAGAGGGTAACGATTCTTAATTGTCAGCTTATTCAATTCCCTGTAGTCAATACACATTCTCATTGCACCATCCTTTTTCTTAAAAAAGTGCACAGGCGCTCCCCACGGCGAATGACTCGGTCTGATGAAACCTTTCTCTTGTAATTCCTTAAGCTGATTCGATAATTCACTCATCTCAAACGGGGCTAAACGATAAGGCTATTTGGCAACAGGCAATGCACCCGAAATAATATCGATACATAATTCAACTTCACGCACAGGAGGTATTCCTGACAAGTCGTCTGGAGAAACTCCATGTTGATGCAAAAGTTGGGTGATCCTTGCTAGACCCGAATTAGGCTTAATTCGGGTTGGCTGGGCTCCGGCTCCTGCACCAAGTGAATCGTTTGGTTGGGATCCTGCACACTAAACAGCACGCGTTAGGCTTACCGTGGGAATGTTTCCCACGATTAAACTCCGGCGTGAGAGTAAGTAATCGATTTAGGGTTTATGTGAGTTAAGAGTGTAAGACGTAATACCTTTGTGGAACCCTTGGGGGTTCCTTTTATAGGCAGTGGAACCCTAGTGGGCTACCACTTGATCCTTCGGCCCCAAGGAAAGGATAACTATCAGAATTAGAATGATTGTTATCTTCTAATTTTGGTAGTGAATATCCTCCTCCATTGGGATAAAGATATTCCTAGACAGAGTATGATTCTGTCTAACCCTATGTCGGCCGCATCGGGCCGTGGGCCACACACATGTGTGCGGTCACTGTTCATCCAAGCCCATAAACCTAAATGACATTATTCCACCCATCTATGATGGGCCGAATACGGGTAGTACCCATGGGCCGGGTTCATGACCTGGCTGGGGACTATACGTCATCATGTCCCCCCAGTCTAGTTGTTACAACCATAGGCGTAACCTCTAGACTACCAAGATGCCCCCTGGACGTACCAAGGAAAAAAAATAGGGAATGATAAGTTGTCCAAGAATTTGTATTGGCCGCACGTGGAAACCTGACTTGGGAAGTTATTCCATCAGTATCCCAGCCGCATATGGCGACCGAAACAAATTAAATATAGCATTAAATGTCCAGTCTTACGTACGAGCCGCATATCCCGACATTAATAACTGTTCACTTGACATGTTGACTGACAAAAGTGTAGACAGTCAAAACCTTGAGCAGTGCAAACGTTTGAGTCAGAAGTGACCCGTGGGTCCCACCTGACGTTTCACTTGCCACTTGCCCCTAACCACACGATCAAGAATAGTGGCAGACACGCGTCACACATCCAACAGGTCGTGACCCACGAGGCAACCCTATAAATAAGCCACCCCTACGGCTGTGTGAAAAACACAGTTATAACCTCCGTTTCTGCCATTAAAGCTTTCCTCTTAGCTCAAACCAATTATGCACGGATCCCTTCACACGCAGGTTAGAACACCACGTCCTTACACTTTTATTTAGTAATGGCTCACAGAAACAACCCTACTATTGGATCCGTGTTGAATGTAATGACCCAAGACCAATTAAACCACTTTTGTACAAACTATTTCATCCCTACCAACCTACACCCCTCACTTCCTGGCGCCGGAGACCTCATAACTGAGGCTCCAGCGGGTAAGATTGGCCTGTACACTCGCCTCTTTGATGCGGCTAATTACCGCATTCCCTTCACCCATTTCCTTGTAGATCTGTTAGGATACTATGATGTTCATATTAGTCAGCTCCACTGTATAGGTGCCTGTAAGATTAGTCAATTCGAGATCCTCTGCCGTGCTAGGAGAATCCCCCCAACCGTAGAATTATTCCGGCTCTTTTATGTTCCCAACATAGTAAACGGTTGGGTATCTTTTAAGAAACGATCCCCTAACAGTCCCCAATCGCACAATAAGCCAATGGATTCATTGAAAAACTGGTATGACCACTACTTTTTCATTGACGCAGTAGTATGGCCGGCCGATTACACCTTTAGAACTAGGATACCCCACGACCCCAAGCCGCACACAAGTACATACAACCCCCGACATTCCCAAGAATTAGATCTGAATAGGACCGGGTTCCATAGAAGTCTGCCCGAGTCATTTCTGTGTTTGATAGGGATTAGCCGCAATTATTTTGGCCCGTCCAACAGATATCCTGTGTTTTGGAGAAGGCAGGGTGAAGGTAGGCTACCATCCGCACACAAATAACTTCATCAATCATTTTAGAAATGGCTAACATATTTTGTTTTGTGTTGAGAAGAAATGAACTTCTTTGGACTCTTGCGTCAGGGCGACCCGAAGCTTGTACCGGAGGGTTCCCGTCCTCTCCGTGAGAATGAACGACCCCTTCTTGAGCATACCCGAAACGTGACGGTTGCTCTCGAAGCCGTGCTAGATCCCCACTCAGACGAGGAAGAGCATGGAGACAATGGTGGTGGTGATAACCGGATGCATGAAGGAGGAGCCGGGCCCTCCTCACCACACAGGGAACAGCAGGGAGATAATATTGACCTAACCACCTCCAGCCTTCGCCGGATGATGGGAGATGATGATGAAGAAGTACAACAAGTCAATCTGGAAGAAGAAGAAGAAGAAGTGGAAGAAGAAGTCGAGGAGGAAACTGACGAAGCAACAGCTCAGCCCGTCGCAAGGCGTACCCGTAAAAGAAACAAACGAGCAAGGAAAACTGCTTCAGTCGAGATTGGCGAACACAACGCCCCTGCCAAGAAACTTCGAGAAGACCACCCCTTGTACCAATCTGTTGGTAGTACTACCCAGGGTTCCGAGACTGTCCGGGCCGCACATGTCGATCTCGTCACTCAGATTACCCCCACCGCATCAGAATTAGCGAGAAATGACATGTAAGGCTCCATCCTAACACGTAAGAATGATAACTCCTTTTTGAAGTAACACTTAATATGTATCCACATGATTGTTTTCACAGGGATGAACAAACTGGTGCCGTGCCTCCTCCTGATACTCAAATAGATAAGGGAAAAGGAAAAGAAGTGGAAAGAAACCCCATGCTTCACACAGCCGCCCAGAAGTCCGGCCCTGTTTTTGAAGAAGGTTCACCCACGGCTTCCCAAGACCTCCCAGCGTCCGGCCCCCCTCAATCGTTCAATCCTGTATGGAATATCACAACTGCGTCACAAATAAGGGACGCCGATGAATGCCGGGAGTACCTCAACAACTGCATTCCACCAGTCTTGGTGCGAGAGGTGAACGCGCTCAGCCATGCGGATTTGGCGGATGAGTATAATGGTGCCTTGGTACACCAAATGGCGATGGGCACCTCGATGAGGGTAAGGTTTGAAGCCGCACTTGGGCATGTTGAATCCCTTAAGAGGAAGGTTGGACGGAGGGAGAATATGATCGTGGATAATGAAGCTCAAATCGCAGACCTCCAATCCCAACTGGCCAGCGCCGAGGCGACCATAAAAAAGCAATCGGCCCGCGCGAGTGAATACGACCAACACGTGGCCAACCTTGAGTCACAACTAGATGCTGCGACCACCAAGGTACATATCCGTGCCGCACCACCCATTTTTCAAAAGAAATATATTCTAACGTTTTATCTCTTATAGGTAGCCACAGCGGAAGCGTCTGCCCAGTCGTACTCCAGCCAGGTACTCGTGCTTAACAAGAAACTAGAGGATGCGCACCTGGCCGTCCAAAGCATTGAGAAGGTACAAGGGGAGCTTGCTGATGAGAGGGCTGTCACCCAAGAGCTGAAAGAGGCGTTTGCCTAAAAATATTTGATGATTGATGCCCTCACCGCTGAGCGTGACGACGTGCTATGCCCCCAACTGCTAGCGGCTATTGTCGGCCGCAAGTGGATGGTAGGGCGTGGAGCACGCTTGGCCGTCATGAAGGTGCTAGAGGCCCCTGAAATTGTACAGCAATTTGCAAGCCTTGTGTCCGATGGGATTGACCACGGACGTCATGAGGGAATGGTTGAGGCCGTTGAGCTGATCAAGAAAGGGGAAAACTTTACCAATCATGCCTTCTTTAATCCTGAAGCCGCTAACAAGATGACTGCTTCCATGGCCGCGATGCGGGATCTGCACTATCCATTCTTGGATGAACTGGAGGCCACCAAAGATGCATCAAATATGGAAATCATGGAAAGGCTAAGTCTTAGTGCGTCTTCCCAAGGTGAGAGTCACTCCCGTGCTTCCTTCACTCCATCACCCAGCCACCTGACGCTCCCCATATATGAGGACGTAACCAGGATCGTGCTTGATGAAGAACCCTTGAGTGTGGTGCTGGAGAGGAATGCGGCTCAAGCCCAGAAGCGGAAAGAATGTGATGAGTGGTTTTCGTGTCTGGTCAAGGAACAAGTGGAAATGGGTAAGTTTCCCCCCCCTATGTAGGATGCTCCTACTTTATGATCCCTTTCAGACACTTTGGTTTGTAACCGCTGAATGTTTGTTGTTTCTATTCGTCCGTGCATGTACACAGCTAACAACATTTATATTTTGTATGTAAGTCCGTGATTAACCACGGCAATTTTGTTATCTATTTGGAAACTTGTGTATTTTGACTCTGTTAAATATTGTACCTCAATACTGCATAATATATCACGTTTTACACACAAAGAAAGAAAATACATACAAGTCTATAATTTACTAGACATGCGACGTGCGTCTTTACTATGCGGAGCACTGTGTGACTACGGCATATGAAACTTACCCCAACGTCTTGTGAGTAAGGTGTCTAGTAAGGATACATGATCCGTGCGGCTGGGGTTGCATCCCTCTTACGCGGCAAGTTGAATTAGTAGGTTCACTTAATCCTCTTACCCCGCCTGGAGGCGTATAGTACATGTACAGTAATTTGAAAGAATGCATATGAATGAAACATGGCATATTATAATATAAGTAAAATTCATACGACTAACCAAAAAATCTAAAAAATGATTTGCACGAAACAAGCCGTGGGGCTAGCTAGGCACCACGACATTTTATTAGAACGTTTACACTTTTGTTTGAATGACAAGTCCTAAAAAACAAGAAAGGAAACTAAACAAACATAAGAAAACAAAACAGATAGACCACATGGTTCTTTATTAAGACCGCATATAGCGAATTACCCATGCGGAAGCCGTAGCTTTCAAAGATAGCACCTTTTGAGATTGGAAATGTTCCATGTGCGCTCTAGGTCGCGGCCATCCATGTCACGTAACTTGTACACGCCTCGTCCCAAGGCTTCAGTGACTTCATACGGTCCTTCCCACTTAGGGCCCAACTTTCCTGTATTCTCCGCTCGACTTGCTTCGTTAGCACGATAGACGTAGTCTCCCGGTCGAAAAGAAACACCCTTGACCTTGGCGTCATAATAAGCCTTCATCTTAGCCTTGGACTTAGCCTCATTGATGGCTGCTATTTCCCTTTTTTCTTCCAACAGATCCAGGTTGATTCGCAGCTGTTCATCATTCGTGACGACATTAACCTCCGCCGTGCGGATGGTAGGCATCCCTATTTCTGCTGGTATAACGGCTTCAGTGCCGTAAGCCAATGCAAATGGAGTATCTCCGTTGGCTGTTTTGATAATAGTTCTATGCGCCCATAGCACATGTGATAACTCATCGACCCATTTGCCACTTCGTTCATCCAGACGCGCCTTGATGCCATTCCCCAAGCTTCTATTTGCCCGTTCGACAAGGCCATTTGTCTGCGGATGCTTAACAGATGCAAAGCGCCGCTTGATGTTCAATGATGCACACCAATCTTTGAATGGGTTGTCCGTGAACTGCTTGCCGTTGTCCGAGATGATTTCTCCTGGTAGACCAAAACGGCACACAACATGTTCCCAAACAAACTTCTTAACTTGTTTGCCTGTGATAGACTTTACTGCCTTGGCCTCTATACATCGTGTGAAATAGTCCATCGCAACAATCAAGAATTTAACTCCCCCCGCAGCTACAGGAAATGGTCCTGCAATGTCGATTCCCCACTTATAGAATGGCCATGGGGACGTGATAGGTGTAAACTCCTGCTGCGGGTGCCGCGGTACTGGCCTATGCACTTGGCAATCACTACACTTGCGAATCATGTCGCGCGCGTCTCTGTGCATGGTAGGCCAATAATATCCTGTTCGTAAGGCTCTAGCCACCACGGATCGTGGACCTGCATGCATGCCGCACAATCCTTCATGTATATCACTGATTACGTATGCGACCTGACATGGTCCAACACACCGCAGCCACGGCTGCAAGAAAGAGCGCTTGTAAAGAATGCCCTCTCGAAGTTCGAAATGCTGCTACTTCCTCCTGATGCGCCGTGCTGCTTTGTCCTCGTCTGGAAGGGTCTCACTAGTCAAATAGTTGATAATCGGGGTCATCCATGTAGGTCTATCCTCCTCAACTATAGCAGCGACCTCCCCTTCCGTTATAGATTTCTCCTTGAGTATTTCCACCAAGACTTGTTTAGACAAGTGAGCGAAGCTTGTGGATGCGATCTTACTAAGAGCGTCCGCCTTCTTGTTCTCGCCCCTTGGCACCTGCTTGATGGAAAACTTACTGAAAACCGTGATTAGCGATTTGACTTTTTCCAAGTACCTGACCATGTTGTCCTCCTTAGCCACATATCCACCTAGAATATGGTTCGCGACAAGCCGTGAGTCCACGTAGGCCTCAAGGTTGCGGACTCCCATTCTAGCGGCGATTTTCAAACCCGCAATTAATGCTTCATATTCCGCTTCGTTGTTGGTGGCCGTGAAATCAAAACGGAGGGCATACGTGAATTCCATTCCTTCCGGATTTGTGAGAATGAGACCAGCTCCGGAACCGTCCGTACACGAGGATCCGTCCGTTAACAACACCCATGGTTCTGTTGGAGTCTCGTCTTGCTTAACGATTGGCCCTTCCTCATCCGGCTTTTCGATTAGGAAATCTGCCAAGATCTGGCCTTTCACAGCCGTCCTTGGCCTATAAGATATGTTGTGCTCCCCCAATAGGATGCTCCATTTCTGTAGCCTCCCTGCCACATCCGGTCTAGAAATAACCTGCTTAATTGGCTGATCCGTAATGACCGCAATTGGATGCGCCTGAAAGTACCGGCGCAGCCGCTTTGTAGCAAACACTAGTGCTAACACCAGTTTTTCCATAGAGGAGTAATTCAGCTCCGGCCCTTGTAGTGTTCTACTTATAAAGTAGACCGGAGTTTGCACTGTATCTCTATCTGTCATAAGTACCGCGCTTATTGCGCCATGAGTGGCTGAGAGATACATAATGAGTTCCTCCTTTGGCCGGGGAGCTACTAGCATAGGGAGGGATGCAAGATGCTGCTTGAGTTGGCCGAAGGCTTCCTCGGCTTCCTTCGTCCACCGGAAGTCTCCCTTCCTAATGCACTTCTTGAGTGTCTTAAATAGGGGTAATGACTTCTCTGCAGATTTAGATAGGAACCTATTCAGCCCGGCTAGCTTCCCATTTAAGGATTGCACCTCCTTCCGTGTCTGAGGGGATGGCAGTTGTATCACTTCGTCCGTCTTCTCTGGGCAAGGTTTGATGCCGTTTGGATCAATCAAATATCCAAGGAACATTCCTTCCGTTGCCCCAAACGTACATTTCTTTGGATTTAACTTCATGTTAATCCTTCTCAGCGTGTCGAATGTCTCTTGGACATCCCGGAGAAGTGCCTTCTCCGTGTGACTTTTTATAACCAGGTCATCAACATAGACTTCCAAGTTGCGGCCTATCTGTGATTCAAAAGCTTTGTCCACCAACCGTTGATATGTAGCACCGGCGTTCTTCAGTCCAAACGACATTTTCGTATAGGAATATACGCCCTGGCTCGTACGGAACGCCGTTTTTTCTGCATCCTCCTCCGCCATCTGGATTTGGTGATACCCTTTATATGCGTCCAAGAAGCATTTAAAAGGATACCTACATAGGGACTCCACCTTCCAGTCGATTTCCGGTAACGGGTAACAGTCATGTGGGCAGGCCTTGTTTAGATCCGTAAAATCCACACACATGCGCCAACTTCCGTCATGTTTCTTGACCATGACCGGATTGGATAACCACTCGTGGTAGTATACCTTGCGCATGATGCCTGCATCCACTAGTTTCCGTACTTCCTCCAATATCACTTGGCTGCGCTCAGGCGCCTGGCCGCGCTTCTTTTGCTTGATAGGTTGGTACCCTTGGCGGATCTGGAGCTTATGCTCTGCTATCGCACGTGGCACGCCTGTCATATGCTTTGGCTCCCATGCGAATATATCTAGGTTTGCACTTAAAAGAGAGCACATGGCCCTTTTGCCGCTATCCGAGAGCGCCCCTCCTATGGATACCTCCTGTTCCGGATAGTCAGGGTGAATGGCTACCTTCCAATTGGGAGGTGGTGATCCATCCTTGGGTGGAACAGGTGGAGCCGGTGTTGTCACGGTGTGACACTCGGATGCCGGTATGATAGTGTTGTAAATGGTAACAATTCCCCCCTCAACGGGGAATTTGATCATTCCGTGCGCCGTGGAGGGTACCGCCCGTATAGCCAAAATGCCTGGTCTGCCTATGATCCCATTGTACGGGGAGTGTGAGCGTATCACCATGAAGTTCATCCACGCCGTAGTGGAATGTTCCTCATTCCCAATGGTTACAAGTAAACGTAGTTGCCCTATCGGCCAGATAGTGTCTCCACTAAAGCCAGTAAGCGGCGACGTGGCCGGTACTAATTGGCTTCTTATTTCTGGGCATAACTGCACGAAACAGTGTTCATACAGTACCTCTGCTGACGATCCTCCATCCATATACATGCGACGAACATTGTGTGTTCTAACGCTTATCTCAATAGTGAGAGGCGCATCAATCACATCGCTTGCTGTGATGGGAGGGAATGAGATTTCCCTGCCGCGTGAAAATTTTTGGCCAACTTTCTGCCTCGTGCGGTGCTGTCTGGATTGGATCATGTATATGGTCGAAGGTTTGTCCTTTTGGGGATCCTTCTTATCATACTTCTTGTTGTCTTTTCCATCCTTCCAATCCTTAACTAAGTGCTTGAGTTTACCTGATTTGATCAGTGACTCAATGTGCTTCTTGAGCTGGATACACTCCTCCGTACCATGGCCCTTGTCATTATGGAATTCGCAGAAGCGATTTCCTTGCCGACGTTCCGGCGGAGTTGTCATTGGGGGAGGCCTTGGAAAGTTTGCCCCTTCCGTCAGCAAGATCTCCCGGTAGGACATCTTAAGGGGGGTAAACTTATCATCCGGCCGTCCTCCTTTGTTCTGGCTCTTATAGTCTGAGCCCTTGCTACTGTTCTGATTGCCTTGGCCGCCCAACTGTCTCCGAGACTGGTCGTTTGACCGGTACCCATTTCCTCTGGATGGGTAAGCCGCGGCAACCGCCGTTTCTCCTTCTATGAAATTTCTGACCCTTTCCATGAGGTCATCATATCTCTCTGGATGCTTGTCATTGAGGCGCCTGATCAATTCCCTGTCTGTTATGGCGTGCATGTAGTCAGAGATTTTCAGGAGCTCCGGCATTGTTCTTGTGCGCGTGCACTCATCATTGAAGCGTTCGGTGAAGGATTCTGTGGACTCCCCCGACCGTTGTTTGACAGTTGCCAATGAGACCGGATCCCTATTATACTTCTTCCTCTGGGTATAATTGTTCTCGAACGCAGTGCGTAGTTCCGTGAAACTATCAATGCTCCGTGGAGGGAGTGCCTCAAACCAGTCACGGGCATTTCCGATCAAAGTCGAATTGAACATTTGGCACCATATAGGCATGGGCCATCGCTCAATTTTAGCCTGCGTATCAAATATTTTAAGGTGATCAACCGGATCACCAGACCCATCATAAGTCTTGATACACGCCGGCATGCGACGTTTGGTGTCCTCAGAATAGTTCCGTATGCGGAGGGTGAACGGGTCTTCCCTAGGATCCGCCCATGGCCGGGTGAGCCTAGGGTCATCCCATGGTTCACACCATGGACGCGAAAGATCCTCCGCTTCTGCATCTCGATAATAAGGACCACCATAATACTCATCATTGTTTGGTGGTCGTGGAGGGGTGCGCCTAGGTCGGCGACGCTTAGGCGGATGGTCATCTGAGTCCTCCCCTGATGGGTCTGGAGACGGTGGTGGTGCCCCATCCTTTGGGTAGGGACCACTTTTTTGGGATGAACCGGAAGCCTTCTTCCCAGTGTTCATCCTGTCCCACACGCTCGGGCGACGAGCGGTTCTGGCCAAGTCTCGATCTGGCCGCTCGGGTGAGCCATCAGACTTATCTCCTCCTTCCCGAGACTGCGTTAGTTCCTGTATGAGGCGATCTCCTATGCGTTCAAACACATTCCTGGGTTGAGGGGTTTCCTCAAAGATGCTCTGCTCCTGAGGCCGAGCTCTCCTTTTCCTCTGATTTTGGGAAGAGGTGATTGGTCCGACGTCACCAAAGTTGAGTCTGGATTGGAGGTTCCTCCCCAGATTCAACCTTGACGCGATCCCCGGGACGATCCTATCGAAGTTCTGCGTGAGAACTCGAGTAAGATCCTCCTCGCTGAGTGGTAGGACCTCTACCTCTTCCTCTACCGATGGTCTGCGCGGCTCCTTGTTAGGAGGGTTGGGCGCACTCCCTGGGTCCGGATTGTCCAGGGTTGAAGTAGGTGGGGGTGTCATGGAGATCGTGCTTGTCACCCCCAAGGGCTGGAAGCCGCCACGGTTACCAGGTCCGCCTGCAAGGCGGCTAGGTGATTGATTGGGGATGAGTATCCCTTCCCCTTGGGACTTCCGATTTCCAGGATTCGCATTCCTGGGATTGGCTGGCTGATGCCCCTTCGTCATTGGAGATTCAGAATGAGGTTTTGTTCTAGCTTAGTGTAATGGGTCCCACGGATGGCGCCAACTTGTTGATGCAAAAGTTGGGTGATCCTTGCTAGACCCGAATTAGGCTTAATTCGGGTTGGCTGGGCTCCGACTCCTGCACCAAGTGAATCGTTTGGTTGGGATCCTGCACACTAAACAGCACGCGTTAGGCTTACCGTGGGAATGTTTCCCACGATTAGACTCCGGCGTGAGAGTAAGTAATCGATTTAGGGTTTATGTGAGTTAAGAGTGTAAGACGCAATACCTTTGTGGAACCCTTGGGGGTTCCTTTTATAGGCAGTGGAACCCTAGTGGGCTACCACTTGATCCTTCGGCCCCAAGGAAAGGATAACTATCAGAATTAGAATGATTGTTATCTTCTAATTTTGGTAGTGAATATCCTCCTCCATTGGGATAAAGATATTCCTAGACAGAATATGATTCTGTCTAACCCTATGTCGGCCGCACCTGGCCGTGGGCCACACACATGTGTGCGGTCACTGTTCATCCAAGCCCATAAGCCTAAATGACATTATTCCACCCATCTATGATGGGCCGGATACGGGTAGTACCCATGGGCCGGGTTCATGACCCGGATGGGGACTATACGTCATCACTCCAGAAAATTCACAAACGATACGAATGTCATCAAGCTTTTTCTCATCAGCCTTGATAGAAAGAAGAGAATTCGGATTGTCATCCGGCTTCTCACCGTGAAGTTCTAAGATTTTACCCGAATAAAGAGGAATACGCACGATTTGCTCAAAACAAACAATGACAGCACGATGAGAAGCTAACCAATCCATACCGACAATAACATTAAAACTGCCGAGACGCGTCGGTAATAGGTCGATTAAAAAAATGACTAAGCAAATCAAGGGTACAACCACGCAAGACTGTACTGGTACTAACTGTTGGAAATACGTTTTACGTATTAAGAAGGATCGGTCACTTCAACAATAGTCCATGTAATAGCTCGTAGTTTAGTTACTTATCTTTATTTAACAAACAAACCAAAGCCTAGCCTACAACATGTGTAGGCAGGCCCAAATGTAAGCCCAAGCCCATGTCAAGGGCTTGGGTATATAAACCCTATCCTTTAATGGAGAGGGTAGTGTGGTTATTCATTTTACACATAGTTGAAAATTGTTTTTCTTTCACTTTCTCTCTCTAAGTGTGTGTTTTCTCACCATCTCTCTATCTCTCTCTCTCTCTAAAACATAAGCAAGATTTGCATATCATAGAAACGGTATCAGAGCGCCATGGGATGATTGTATTGTTCATGTGTTTGTGTTCTTGATTCATACGCCTATTTTGATCCTTTTTACACACGTCCAAAAATTTTTTTGTGTTCTTTATGGTTTTTTCTTGATACAAATCATCTACATAGTTGTGGTAGTGATTTGGTATAATTACTTTGGCTAAAAACACAAATTTTTTGGGTGTTTTGATCATTTTTTGGCTTAAAATCACGAATTGGTTGAGTTTTGTCCGAGAAAAGTGGAGTTTATTCCGATCAGGTCATCGGAAAAGGGTTTATAGGTATTCCGATCAGTGTAATCGGAATAGGGTTTAGGGATTCCGATTTGGTGCATTACTATAAGGACATTCCGATTTGTTATTCCGATTAGCTATTCCGATTAGGATATTCCGATAGTGTTTATTCCGACAAGGGTATTCCGATTAGGGTATTCCGATAGTGTTTATTCCGATTTGGTATTCCGATTTTGGTACATTCCGATTTGGTATTCCGATTTTGGTACATTCCGATTTTGGTACATTCCGATTTGGTATTCCGATTTTGGTACATTCCGATTTGGTATTCCGACAAGAGTATTCCGATAGGACATTCCGATCAACGGTATTCCGATAGGCTTTTTCCGACAGCTTTCCGATCTTTATTCCGATCAACATTCCGATAATCAAAAATTATTCCATAAAAAATTTCGAACAATCGTGTGTAATTTTGACTTGGAATTTTTGGTTTATCGAGGACATATTTTAGGGGATTTTAACATTGTTTCTCGACTTCAACTCACAACAACAAACACATTTACTTTCTTTCATTGATCGATCAACGTTTGTAAATCTTAACTTATTGAAATGGAGTACACATCTCTTACGGATAAGTCCATCCTCTCGGGTACGGATAATCGTCCACCAATGTTGGTGAAGACTATGTATGAGGAATGGGCTTCCCGAATGGAACTTTATATGTTGAACAAGGAGAATGGACATCTCATTTGGGCATCGGTGCTCAATGGACCATTAGATTATTGTACAGTGACGGAAGGTACAACTACTCGTCCTCGCACAACGGGTGAATTGACTAGAGATATGAAGATTCAAGACAAATGTGATAAGTATGCTACAAACATCATTCTCCAAGCCCTTCATCCAGATGTCTACAAACTCGTTAGCAAACATAAAGTTGCCAAAGAGTTATGGGATAGAATTCGTGTTCTCATGCAAGCACCTCGTTAACTAAACAAGAACGAGAGTGTAAGCTTTATGATACTTTTGATAAGTTTGCCTATGTGCCAGGGGAGACTCTCAATGATTACTATCTGAGATTTACCCTATTGTTGAATGAGCTCAATATCTATGGCATGATAATTCCTACCTTTCAATTGAACACCAAGTATTTGAACACTCTTCCTTCAGAATGGAAAAAATACGTGACGGATGTTAAATTGGCTAAGGACTTGCATAACACCAATGTGGATCAACTTCAAGCTTTTCTTCAACAACACGAATGCCATGTGATCGAGGCTCGGTTGTCCACACCTCAAGTTCATGATCCACTTGCAATGTATGCTTCTCAACAAAACATGGCTTATACTTATCAACAACCATCATACTTGCAGCAACCACCACCACAAACCTATCAGCAACCATCTTATCAACCACCAATGATGCCACAACAAGCATTTCAACAAAGTGTTCATCAACAATCTTTTCCACTACAACCACCATATCAGACATCACCATCACAAGCGAACACTTCTCCAATGGGCTATACCCCTCTGCAAGGATACTTTCCTATTGAAGCACAACCAGCACAAGCCTTCTACTCTAATGAACTTCCACCAATCCAAGCACCGGTCTTTATTCCAAATGATACGGCAGCTGATGTTCTAAACCATCTCACTGCATACTTTTCAAAACTTGTTGCAACTAGAGGATTTCCACCAACAAACAGTCAGCTCCGCACCTCTTCAAATCCTCGACAACAAGCTACTATTCAAGATGGTCAAGTAACAGTGCAACCTATTCAGGGAAGGCGAAATTCTTATGGACCTCCTACAAGAATTGTGAATGCTCAAGCTGTGAATTCACAAGCTAATGGAAATGGAAGTCCCATTGGTTCTAAAAAGGTTGTGAACTGCTACAATTGCAGAGGACAAGGTCATACGGCTAAAGAATGCACTCAGCCGAAAAGGAGGAGGGATGATGCATGGTTTCGTGAGAAGATGTATTTGGTCGATGCTCAGTCAAAGGGAAAGATTTTCGATTCAGAGGAGTTAGCATTTCTTGCAGACCCAGGGGCAGCAGATACTGAAGGCATTGCAGTCGTTTCCACTTCTAATGCATCTTATCAAGCAGATGATCTTGACGCATATGATTCAGATTGTGATGACATTCACTCTGCCCAAGCTGCTCTCGTTGCTAATCTCTCTCATTGCGGTTCTGATGTCGTCAATGAGGTACCAACCACATCTAATAATATTGAAGATAACCAACATCAAGTTGGGCATGAAAATGACAACCCCGAACATCATTCGAGAACTAGTAACTCAAATGATGTGGTACCCAATCCTACACATTTGAGTGAACCTCAACCAAATGCTACGACGGGTATGGAATCTTATGCTCAACATGATTTGGTCATGGTGCCTAAACATATTATTGATCAAATGCATATGGCCCTCAAACAATCCGTAGATACCAATTCCACCCTAACTGCTGAGCTTGCGTTACATAAAGAAAAGGTCAAAACTTTTGAAATGGTCCCTCAAGCAGAGAAAATAACATGTTCTGAATTTGACCAATTTCGTTTTGAAAAGATTGAACACTTGAAAGAAATAGAATCATTAAAAGCTAATCTTTCTAATGAATTATAAGCAAAAGAGTCGGTTGTCAATGATTTTTAGAAACTTAAAATGGATTTCGAAACTCTCGAGTCTAAAAAGGTTGAATCAGAAATTAATGCTACCAAACTTCTTAAATTCAAGGAACAACAGCTTTTAAAACAATACGCTTCCACAGAAAAGGTTCATCTTTTAACTAAATCATTTAAAGAACTCGAACTTAAACGTCTTCAAGATTTACCACCTAATCCCGGTTATGCAAAACAAGCGCAGGAATATATTCAGTGTCTTTATGATATGACCCTAATTGGAAAATCGAAAGAAGCACATTTTGTTCGTAGTTCTGAGGAGACAGAGTCACCTGCGGATGAAACTCATTCTAAAATGCTTTCAAAATTCCATACAATTGATTATGATCAATATAACAAAGATCAATTGTCTAAAAAGACCCGCATTCGCTTACAAAAGGAATTAGCTGAATTGACAGTTCTTGTGCCCCAAAGTTTGTCAAATGAAAACCCTCCTAGTACGTCTCCTACACTTGTCAAAACGGATTTAACGAAGTTAATTCCACCGGTAAGTAAGGCGTCCGTTCACTTAATTGCGGTACACCAACACTTAGCCGATTTTGACAAGGTCATTTTGGAACGTACGACGGCTTCGGCCATAACGGAAGGTGAATGGAACTTTGAGCACACTAGAGCTGCGTTTCGAGATGAAATTGTTCCGTTTGTAAAGAATGTTAAGGCTTGTCTTAGTAATCTTGATCAAGATTTGCTTTTGGAAATAGAAGAAGTTAGACGTGTTTTCAACGAAATGGATGATGCTTATGAAAACAGTTTACTTGAAATAGAACGGGTTTCACGCCAAAATGATCAGCTTCTGAAGCAAGTGATGTCTCATGATATAGTTTCCGTATGTGTGAATAAAAGTGTTGATAATGATTCTATTGTGCATAATGTTGAATCTGTGGATAATGTGGTAGATAGTACCTGTCACGAATCTGACGCTGAATTTTTAAAGCTTCAAGATTCATATTCTTCGCTTTCAAAACGTTTTGATGAGATTCAAACACATTGTATTTCGCTTGAATGCAAGCAACAATTTATTCAAGAAATATTTGAAATGTCATTCGAAGGTGTTAATATCGATGATGCAAACTTTGAAAAGAATTTTCGATTGAATTTACAATCAAAACAACATCAGCCAAGTGACAAAGTTGCTAAATCTTTGCCGATAGAAATAGAGAAATCTAAGGAGCTTAACTGTGTGAACGTACTTGAGGCTGCTGAGAATTTTAAAGTTGATCTAGATAATCGAGTTTCCAAGATTTTGTCCAAAGTTGATAACTTAAAACAGAAAGATACACGACTCTTCGATTCAGTAAAGTCCGCATGTGCTAATACCACTGCACATAATCAATCCTTGATTGAACAATTGAATCGAAAATCGGTGGAAATATATGATTTGAGGGAACAAATTTGTGATAAAAATCTGATCTTGGCTGAGTTAAAGGAAACACTTCGTACTCTAAAAGGTAAGAATGTTGTAGATAACGCAGCCACTATCTCATCATCGTCCTCTAGTGCAATCAAAAGGAACCTTATAGCCGTCACACCACTTAACAAGGGCCCTAGGACTAAACCATCTCAAACTTTGGTCACTAAAGATAAGGCGGAATCAAAACCAGCTTCTAATATTCCCGTGTTGCCTTCTACAAGAGTAATCACCACTACTAAGGCTCAAAGATCTAAGCTTAAAAGAAACAAGAAGAATGATAGGATCTTGCCCCCATCTAGTAGTCAAGTGAAGAAGAAAGTAGAAGCCCATCCTAGGAATGTTATTTCTGTTTTGAATAAAAAGAATCATGTAGATAAACCTAAAGGCTCTGCGGCTATGCAGCGTTCTAAGCCTAGTGTGAATTCTAATTTGAAATGTTGGAATTGCAATGAATGTATGTTTTCTAGTCGTCATGATTCTTGCCTTATTGACCATGTGAATGAGATGTATGCCCAGAAAAATGGATTAGAATGGAAACCGACTGGGAAAGTGCTAACCCAAGTTGGTTGGTTGTGGCGCCCTACTGGTAGAACTTTCACTATAGTAGGAAATATGTGCCCTTTAACTAGGATCACTCCCACTAAAGCGAAGAAAGCGTGCCCTTTAACTAG